>OW052220.1:142090330-142490830 GCA_932526605.1 Nephrotoma flavescens
TGGAATACACTAAAACTTCGTATTACGTTTTCTAAATAGGCGCATTTCTTTAAATTCTCACGAATTTCTTGAATCTGGATACGAAAAATTCAATTTATGAACTAAGAAAATCAATTACACTTACAACTGTTCATAATTTATTATATAATAATTTAGATTCTTTCCAAGTTTCTGAAATCTATTGCCGTCGTAATAAAGATGCAAGATGTATTATTTTTACTTAAAAATATTGCCCTCTAGTTGTCGACTTGAAGATTGTTAGCAAAAAATGAATGTTGTCACAGGCCAGTACTATAGAAGGCACTGATAAACTGCAGACCGAAAAAATCGACCAAACTAGTTCAGCACACTCAAACGAGTTCAACTTCAAACGTAAGAGCTTAAACAGGAGTTAAAGAAACTTGAAGAAAAGTGGATGGTGGTTAAAGGGGATGGACACAAAAATTAAGCAACTAGCTGCTCACTTTGAAACAAATGCCTCGCAAAACTATTGGAGATGTCCAGATAAATAAAACGTCCTCAACGGAACCAGTCGCTAGAAGGTCAAGGGGAATTTTAAAACCGATATTCGATCCCATTTGGGAATTTTAAAGTCACGTTTCCATCGGCAATAAAGCACAATAGTTGGGCCGCAGAGGAGCACTGCAACAGAAAGGAGTTATGAGCCGGTCATGACAGAGTTGGACTTAAGATATGAGTAATCACACATCAGAGGACTATGTAACATACAGCTACAAAGCAAGCGGAAACTACATGAGGATCTCTTCAGGTCTCTTCACAAAATCAAGAAAGAGAGGTAACGAAATTGGCACGTCAAGCTTACAGCAATGTACCTGCAAATGTGTTGAACGGACTAACAATAGACGTGTTTATCAGTTCTGTCAAGGACGATTATCTGAAACTGCATTTCAGAACCAATACTAGAGATAAAACCATGAGTGGGGTATTGACATTGCCTTTCGAATATGAGACATCCAGAACCAGTGGAGATGCATGGCCAATAATACTGAAAGACGGGTTGATTTACCGAATAAAGGAAAGATCCTTGAATGAGGTGCAACAAAAGATGTAGTAATTCTTGACGAGGCGATTTGTTATGGTTATACACAAAGCGCAAGGAAGGATCTCATGATGCACATCGTCATTGGAAAGGTCTCTGTCAGAGGATCAACGGCGATGGAAATTAGTGCAGATCAATAGACTTAAGCGATACGTTATTGTATTTATCTCTTCAGGACGAATAGGTTTAAGGTGGGGTAGTGTTACGAATCCTAATCTGCACATTATAACACTCGGTGGTCGAGTGGTTAAGGTGTACACTACCAAGTGTTACCAACCCAAAAGTTGTGAGTATTTTGCATGTGAGTATTACGTGAGTATTAAGGCAATTATTATTCTTGATACGCATCTATCTTGTCGAAACAAATATTCATCCAATACTGATTGAGAATTGGATTTTAGAATGGTAATTGGTAAGCAACTGAAAACGGCAGCAATAGTTATACGGAATTAAGAACGGCGTTAATCATCATCAAGACAGAGGATAAGGTAAAAAGTAACAAAGTGCGAAATGTAAAAGTGAACAGTAAAAGTGAATTAGAGAACGGTGATAAAGAGAATAATTTGTGAATTACTGACGAAATTAAAGGTGTTCGAAATAAAATTTTTAAATTAAGGCGCTGAGTGTTTCGAAATTTGTAACAGTATTTTTATTTATTTATACTTAATAAACACATTTTTATTAATCACTTGTTTTAATAACTTGTTTTAATAAAAGATTCCAAGTGCCTACGGCAAATAGCGTTAAAAGTATTTTATTTATTTAGTTTATTACCTTACTTCATTGAGTAAACCAATCTTAAGAGTTTTTAAAAATTAAATTTTTAACCAATGATTTGATCGCAGAATCAAGAAGACCAATATGGTTAAACAATCGAATGTTATGCAGAATGAGCGATGACAGTGATGTTAATTTAAATATACTGATAGAGGACAATATTCTAATCAAAAATAAATCAGTACTCTTTTAGATTTATCACAAAATTTGTGTTGTTAGGCTGTGTGCCAAACTTGAGGTAAATCGTTTACTACGGTAAAACTAGGTTTTAGGACAGATTTTTCAATCAGTTTGCCATAGAGTTTTTGAAAAATATTTCAATTTACCGAAAAATTTACTAAAAATTGATTTTTACCTTAAGTTTGGCACACAGCCTTAATATGTTTCTGGATCCATTCGTCTAAAAAATGTAGTTTAAAGTGCGGTTTAATTGGTACTGGGGCAGTGAGTTGGTGCTGTTGTTTGCTAGTCAATCCAGTATGGCTGTGCGGAGTGTTGTCAGACTTCTGAACACGAATTCCCTATCCTCGGATCAAAAATTACCGATTTATCCCGTTTCTTTTGACAATATTTCCCAAAAAGTTGTATTAAGCAATAAAAGCTTCGCATTCTGTCATTTTATCCTTTGATTCAAAATCATCCGGGAGAAAATGTCACAATCTTCAACACTCGCTGGGTTCAACTTGTCCAAGAGTATTCTAAGATACATTTGTAATATATTTTATTTGATTTAAGAATAAAAAATTGTCAGACCTTCCGGTAAGAGCCATTTGACAGATTATTTAAAAATTTGATGAAACTTGGTAGGAGTTATTTCAGATATAGGTAAAACACTTAAAAAGACCATACATCTCTGTTTTAGCTGGTTTAGTTGGGCATGTTAATTGGTACATTTAAAAAACCGAAAACGTTTTTTATACCGTTGGTTTAATACACAAATTAAAATGTTGAATCTTAGGTAAACATAAAATATGAGGCCGACAACGGTTCAAAAATATTAAATTAAGTATTCGTTGCTTCCACTTAAAATTATCGTTTTCTCAGTTGAACTTAGTAAGGAAGGTGCGGACGCTTTTTATTATAGAAATTCTAAAAAAATTAAATTTTAATTTTTTGTGGTAAAAGTATAGGATACATGTAAGAGTATTCAAATGAAACATTCTTTCAATTTATGTTACTAATATTTTCGTGTGCACCACACATTTAAATTTAGTTATTAAGAAAAATCGTACCGACATCTCTGGCGTGACATATATCATGAAGTGCCAGCTAATCAGGATAACTACGATACAACAATAGTTGCTCAAATAAATTAAATAGATAAACGTGTAAGTAAAGTCTAAATAGATAGTCTAATAGCCTGGACAGAAGCGGTCTAATTAAACTGGTTTAGCAAATTTCAATCGAAAAAACTCGAACTTGATAGTTTAATTGTGAATTTACGTCGTACGTCGAACTAAATTAAATGTTGTAACTATATACGGATACATTCATAAAGTAAGCCTAGACTACATTTTGGATAAACTAATAGACCATAGGAAATTCAAAATTTTGAGATAGATTGAACCATATTTTTAATACTTTTGAGGTTCATAATCCACATTGAAACTGTATTATTGCGAAGGAAAAAGTTTTAATTGAAGCTTTTATTGTGACATGCGAAACACGAACGTGGCATCAAATTATGTGTGAAATTTGCAAAAATATACTATGGTCGATGTATTATATTATGTGACATACGGGTACTAATTTTCAAAATATATATAATTTGCTAAATAGTGCTATTAAACATTTGAAGTTAAAAAAGAAATAAACTATGAAACGTAGTAACTGTAAAAAAGTAATGTGAACCTCATCTCCAAGGTGGCATTTCTCACTTAATATTACTCCAAATAAATGTTTAGAAAACCACTAAGAAAAAGAAATTTCTACCGTTAAATGAAACCATCACTAACTAGATTTCTAAATTAATTTAGCTTACTTTTTGACAAATAATAATCATCTTAACCCACACGGGTCAACAAAATATGTTCAAGCTTTTATTTTTGTTAGAAAACATTTCAAGTTCATCATCCGGTTAACCGTGCTAAGCGACAAGCCCTACTTTGTATTAAATAAATTATACCAATAAAATGTACTCTGTGATAAATGATCCAATCATCATTGCAACATGACGAATATTTAATGTTTCCATAAGTATTACTTTCTTATATACCAACCAGTCATCATCAAATTAAAATCTATCACCGTGCCACCACAGAGTGATGATGTACCACATACATTATTACGTTTGATTGTATTCCACAATTCATGTAAGAAACGAAGAAAAATTAAAACAGAAATACTAAAAATTAAAATAAACAGAAATTATCTCATACACTCACTTTCCGTTCGCGGATTTAATAACATTTTTATTTTTTTGATATAAAAAAATAATACTGAAGCCACTAAGACCTTAAACAACGCTACTAACTAAACAGAAATAATATAAAAAATGACTTTCTGATGATGGTTATAAGATTATGATATTCATCCGCCCTCATTTAAAATATTTCATAAAAATTCAAGACGAAAAAAATACTTAAGAAATATCTATACATAATCCGTTTGCTTTTATTTTAGGGAGCATACATTTTTAATTTATAATCAATTATTACGTTTTTATGAAATCTCAAGTGAAAGACGAAAATTATAACAATAGTACAGCATTTATCCCAAAGAGAATGCTCGAGATAATTTTCTTTTTAGTGTAGTAAAAATTAAGTAATAGAAGTAATAGAAATATAATTAACACAAATTTAAATTATATTTGTTTTGAAAAACAAACACAACATAACATACAGTTTTTCTTTCAATTATGTATAATAAGATTATTTCATATTCAACAACCGATAGACAGTTGGATTACAACATATAAGTTTACCGATAAAATGTTTTTCGTATCGAATATATTTATAGTTTTTCAATTACTACTTTTAAAAATGTGTTTATTGTTTTCAATTACTGATTAAAATCAATAACTTACTGATCTATGTGCAAAAATTCTCTTGTTCGTGAATAGTTATTCTTTTTATAAGACCACACAAAAAACCGAAAACAATGAAATTACCAGTAAATATCTCAAGTTTAAGTCTATGAGTATAGCTGCGGAGCCAACGATCCCGCCGACCTCATTACCCTATATTAATAATTTTTAGTACATATGTTGCGCCATATTAAGTATCTCAATTCGGCTTTAAACGCATGAGGACCATGCAACTAGAGTTTTGTTTTTGATATCTTGACAACATTTAAAAAATACGAGGATCTAGAAGTACCAAAACTGACAAAGAAATTTTACTTTCAACATAGTCTCATAAAAACTGTCGGGCTTGTCAAACTAGCTACCAACCTCAAACTCCACCACTTCATTGTTGCCAAATTTTATACTATCAAGCTATAAGTTTGGGAAGAGAAAATAATAGGAAGGTGAATGTGGTAGGGCTCGTGAGAAAGAAATTCGGACATTAGATGTTTCGTTTTTGACCTTTCAATAAAAAGTTAAGTAAAGTTCACACAATAATCAGCGTTGATTGATTTTCCATTTGAAAATAATGAATAATAATTATCCCACACGCATCCCGTAAACAGGTAACATGATCTTGTCAGGAAATAGAACTGTTTTTGTTTTCTTTGGAATCGATTCACTCAGTTCATTATTTTGACTGTACCTTCATTTCAAGAGAAACTAAGTCCAAGTCTACAAGCAATAGATTCCTTCTAGTTTCATCCCGATCAGTTGCACCCTTGTGTACGGTAGAGAGGCCGGGAACTATTAGTCTGAATGGTAAAAAATGTATAATATTGTGGCAAAAATAAAAGGTTCCTGATGAAATAAAAGTTGTTATCAAAACATGTCCATTTAAATTTTGTACTAATGCTGTGTGCCACACGTCGATTTTTTTGTATAAATTTTCAACTAACTAAATTGATGGTAAGTTCATACAAATCGTTTAAAGATGGCACAGAACACACCGCATCTGATGTTTAATTAAAATCTGCTACATAAACTTAAATTTAACATTATACGAAACATTTTTAATCGGTAATTGATAAATCGGAACTAAGTTTGAAGTTGAGAACTAAATATCGAGTAGATTTAGGTTTATAAATATTAGAGACATCTAACAATACCTACAAAAAACAATCGGCGTCAAGCACACAGCATAAATCTAATTTGGAATATTTTTGATTCTGCGAATGGTTTTTCTTAAAAGCTATACTTTTAAAAATATTTGCAAATACAAATAGGTCATACGGAAGCTTTCTCTTCCAGTGGACCAATCTCGACGACAAATCACTGGGATCTCTAAAAATATGAGAAAAGATCAATTCTAAGTTTAATACTGATCAATCCTATCGTCTGGGCTGTAGAAATGGTACAGCCATTTAGTTTGCACACACACACATACATTAAGACATACAGAGATCTTTCTGAAAATCAATTTTTCTGACTTTGGCGATATAACAAATGATTTTTTATGAAATATTAAACATATACTAAGAAATTTCTTGCATTTTAAATTTTTGTTTAGAGCTCTGTTACACTCTATCAAATTTAGACAGATAAAATTACGGTATTTTTTAGAATTTAATTTGAATTATAGATGAAGATTTGCAAGAATCGCAACAATCAGTTTCGAGCTTAATGAGATTATTGATTTGAAAAAATCAGTCATCTCATCAGGCCGCGGCGACTGACCTTGATATTTTACATCGGAATATTGTCTATAGAACAATACCATATATAGAACAATACCATGTATATGTAGCACTAGCGAATTACTTACCTAGCCTACGGAATTCGATTCTTTCATATTCTCCATCTATACTTCATTTTTACCAATTAACTTTTGGTTGTGTACGAATTACTTTTATATTTTACGTTGTTGTTGTTTTATTGTAATGGTTTTGCTGTGATTTATTATTAAACTTTTGAGGTATTTTTTAAATCGCTCAATGTTTTTAAAACCAAGATACAATTTACAAATAAATTTAAAAATTTCTTTTCGAATCACTCTTTGCGATATTGTTGAAAGATAACATCAGACTTACCCAATAAAATTACAACAATGTTTTAATGAGGAAATACGCATTAAAAAACTTGGAACACATGTTTGAACAATGGGTACTAATGAGGCAGAGAATTGTTGCATTTCACGTGTGTTTTATGTGCTTTGATTTATCAAGCAATAAATTCCTCTAAGCGCTTATTTGCTCACTGCTGGTAGAGATATCAGAATAAATTTCAAGTCAAATATAAATATAGTTTACTGGGCAGTTCTTTAAGCAACTGAAGAAAAGCTCACCATTGCAATATGAAAAGCTATTGTTTCTTTTGTACAATTCTAACACTCAGATATGCAACAACACTTTTTAAAATCCTAAAACCTAAAAATGGTACGATTTATCTACTTTGCATATGTACATACATATAATTGTATTTTATATATATCGCTTAATTTTGAATAAAAATACAAACAAATGAAGAAAAGTGTTTGAAATTAATTTTATTATTTTTTTTAATTAGAGCAATTTTTTTGTCTTCATTTATTTCCATTTTCTTGTTTACTTAGGAAGAACAACAAAATATAATCATGATTAATATAAATATTTTTCTTTTTGCCTTTATTTATATTGCTATGTACTGTATTTTATTTTGCTATGTACTCGAACAACAGCAGCAGCATAATTCTTAATGATTTCGCAGTTTCTCAAACAAGGTTTGTATACCTTCTGCAAAATACACGGAATAAAACCCTTTTTTAATTTTTGTAACAACTTATAAATTATTTTAAACAAAATTACAAATTTATATAAATTAGAGTAATATATCAATAAACAAATTTATCACTCCCAGTTATTTATTATTTTATATAATACACACACACACATACAAAATCCGTGTAATTTGTAAATTATACCAAACTTTAACAAAAAAAGTAAATTTGCATAAAAACTATAATTTTTCATGTTTCTTCTGCTTTTATCTTATTTCGTATTTAATTTTAATTAAAATGCTGTAGAAACTTATTTCTTAAAGCTATTTCCCATAACAATAAAATTACAAGCTTTACAGAAAAAAAAAACTATTTCGGAAATTCTTACAGTCAGGGAACTGTTTTCATTTTGCTTAAAATAATTATAATTGGGTGTAATTAATTTTGGAAATTATTTTTGAGAGTAGTATTATTATGGGGTGTGTGATAATATGATTTTAAAAAGGTTGAACGACTAGAGATTAGCAATTTTATATATATGTATTCACAAAACACATAAAATAATTAAAAATTTAATTGATGAATTAGCATAAAGAAACACTAATAACATATGTAATAAAAATATAAATAATAAATCACATTATTCCAAGTGTGAAACGATGATCTAAAATTTAACATTTAAACAACTATATATATATGAAACCATAATCGCATTTGGGTTTTTTGTTTTCCATGACAACATTCAAATATATAAAATGAATCACCTTCACAACGAAGAAAATGAAATGGAAATATTGGTACTTGAATAGTAAGCGAATCAAATTTATTTAAATTAAATGAGGAAATCTAAATCTTCAAATTGGCGAATCATCACTTCACGCAGAGAGAGCTCCCAGGACGTAATTTGAAGTTTTTGCACCGGCATGACATTAATTGAATGTTTTGAGCATTCTATGAAGATAATTACAGAAATTTAGCTATATGTAAATAAAAAAATGAAAGAAAGTTTCTTTGCACATGTTTTATGAATGATATTTGTTTTGAAAAAACTCACTTTCAATTTTTAAGATTAGTGCAGTAAATTACGTAGGTTTGTAGGTAATTATGCACGCACATATTTTAGTAAAAAAATACATTAACTTTGGTGCCCTTAGTTCTGTTTGCACTTCCAATAACTATTCCGATAGCGAATACTTTTTAGTTTATACAATACCAACTTTATAATGATTATTTACATATATCAGAATCGATCAAAATGCCAAAATTAAACTTGATTCAATGATCATTATATAATTTTGAATTTAATGACAGAAAAAATCTTGTTTTTTTGCATTATGATAACGAATTAGTTGTTTAAGAAAATATTTAACTAGCCAATCGATCAATTGATCTCTAAGCCTAATAATACTACTTTTTGCGTAGTAAATTAAAATATAGTATTCATGAAATTTTATGACCTCGAAATTTTCGCAAATTTAACATTCGTTATATCGCCAAAGTCTGCAAAAGTAGTTTGTAAAAATTTGACTATGAAGTGAAACTTCAGATTTAAGCTTTGTCTACAGAGTGACCTTTAAGTAAGGACAATAAAATCGGGAGGTTGTGGGGACACTAATCCTAACAAAAAATTGTATGTATGCTCATCCTATATGTAGCCGTTATAGTGTCTATTCTTTAATTCAACCCGAACAAGTAGGCTTGCCATGGGTATTTTACACCGAGCAGCGGTTGTGCAGTGCCAAATGATCCGGTGTGCATAGAGTAATTGTTTTTTACTTTGCATACACTTCGTACACTGACATTCATTTCAGAGTAAACTTTTAAGAACCAGTATTCGCAGGGGTGACATTTTGTAAGATCACATTTTCGATAATTTATCGAAGTTTATGTCTCGCTTCTCTAGAATAAAATTGGATACTTTTAATATTTTATATCATTTTCTAGCCTGATATAATAAACAATTGTGATATATCTACTCGGTTTCTATCACCAAATAATTTGTTTACGATACTTCAACGAAATTAGTGAAAGAGATATTGTCACATTTATTCTAGCAAGATGTGATAGCAATAGAAAAGAAATAATTTATAAACGAAACAATTGCCAATTTTAGTTTAGGAAAAAGAGACATAAATTTCGATAAAGTATCGAAAATGTGATGATTTTGTAACATACATGATTTTGCTACTAAATTGGTACGAATAAATTTTACTGGAATAATAAAGTTCTAGTTTTTCTAGTTCACTAAAGTTCTAGTTACAGCTAACTTATAAAACTATTGAAGCTTGATTTGGATTTTATTTGTTTGGAAAATATGTACCTGCTTAGTACGACCAATACCTCAAAATTACAGTAAATTTTTCAAATATTTTGAAAATATGCAAAAAAGATTACGTTAATAATCGATTTTGTATATAAATATTATAAACATTAAAGATTTTCACACCTTTTTTAGTGTGAAGTGTACTTACTATTACATTACCTTGAACCTGTGTTTGGTAAACAAATTAATTTGCGAAAAGAAAACGGTTATTTGAGAAATTTGTGAGTAACAGTTTTTAAGCTATGAGTAAAATTCGACGTGACTAGTTTTACAGTAGGACATTGTTATCTCTATATCGGTTACATATAGGATATGTGCATATAGTTTCATATTCGGATTAGTGTCCTTCATCATCTCCTGAATTTGTGTGTCATCATGTATAATTTTGGAGGCTCCAGTGTTTTTTGGCCGAAACCAGTCCACAGGAAGTAGCAACATTTTCGTTTTTTTGTAAAATATTTTTTGTAAAAAAGATTCATTAAATTTGTGAGAACATCAGTTCTTCAAAATTACAAAGAGAGATCAGGTGAAACTTCATTCATAAGATTTTAAAAATTTTTGTTCTTTGCAAATATTTTACAAAATGTAGCGTTCAAGAAAAACCGCGTAAAAACCAAAAATTAAAATATCCTAAATTGTTTAAGATTATTTTTCGAAAATTTTTGCAAAAATGAAGAGTTTCGTTAAATGCGGGTTTTCAAAATAAGACAGCTCTATATCCCAAACGTATTAACCAATAAACTACAAAAGCGATAAAACATTATACGTAAGCGTTTACCTTAAACACAAAGATCCTACCGAAATATTTAGAAAATTTGTGTACTTGAGGTGGCAGCTCCTATGGAGGTAAAATTTCCCATTTTTATAAAAGTTTGCAAATATTTTGAGGATAGAACGAAAAAACCATAACAATAAAAATATTCAAATAAACTTTGCGCCAAAATATGGTTCACAATTTAAGCGGTTGGCCCATATTTTAAGCGGGAATGTTTTTGGTTCCTGCCCAGGATATTTAAAAGGACGGGTGGCCAAGTTCTTGGATATGCAGATGATATCGTGCCCCTTGACCGAAGAATTAGCGATACCAAAGACAGCTTCTTACCGATAGATCGCTACTCAAGAAGACTGGTTTTAAAAATGAACCGCAGTAAAACAAAACTCTTATCAACACTCTCGAGCATCTCTATGACAAATATCGGACCATAATTTTGATAGCGTAGATGAAATGAAATACAGGCAGACATAGAAGCCCGAATTACTGCCGGACATCGAGTTTTCTATGTCCAATCTACGTTATTGCAATCTAAACATGAGTCGCTGTCTTGTAGACTAGAACATTATAAAGCACTCATTAGACCTGTGCTGGCTTTCAGCAGTGAGAGCTGGAGTCTCATCGTTAACGACTAGAGAATGTTATCTACTTTCGAACGGAAGGTAATTCATACCTTTGCCCAATTAAAGTCATAAAAACGAATTTCGTATTCGTATGAGCCATGACATAAAGCAATTTTTCGGAGACAGCGTATCATTTGATTCGTTAAATCCAACCGAATTAGCCACGTCCGAATGAGCCACGTGTAACCTAGGTACGTCGTAGAAGAAACGCCGTAGAACTGCACTGGCAAGACGACCTCGATATAGAAATTGAAGGTCGCGAGTGATGTATACATAACGTAAGATAAAGCAAAGAAATTTATGATAATTTATAAATATTTAGTATAAAAAAATAAGATTTACTTTGACAGTACAAAAATCAAATTTGCATGACAGACAATAATTATCTAACTATAAAACGTTGAACATGAAATCACCTGAAACTGTATCGAAAAATTAAATGGATTGACCATAAATAAACAAAAAAAAATTGGTTCGAAATTTTATGATGATAAACGACAAAAAATTGATTAAGTAAGCTTTTAAAATCAATTAATAAGGTTACTAATGCCCTTAAAAAATGGCACCGCTCTAGAAAGTGGGCTAATTAAGCGTCCTTAATTTTAAGTAAAATATTAGACATTGTAAACGGAGCGTCCAGAATAATAACAGAACATTCCTCAATTCCACCCGCACAATTTTCATAGATATTTTTATTACATTAAAGCCAAAATCATCCGTGCGGTTAATGGTTTTTTAATAGATTGGTAAGGTTAGGACTATAGATTTTATTATTACTGCCGAACACCCAATATACAGCCAGAAATTATAAATAAACTTGTAGTGTTGTTCTAATGTAGAATCAAAAACTAAAATCAAGAAAAACAGTTTATGGTAGCCCATTCTTGATTCCCACACTCGCACAGACGCATCTTCGTCACGAGTAAACTTATTCAGCAGGTTAAACGATTGTAACTATTTTTCCTTAAGAAAGTTCTCGAGTTGGAAACGGTGGGTAATCCAATGTTCAAATAGTCTATAAATATTAAAATGGTAAATGTATAAATGGGTACTTCTAGGGAGCCTTGCATTATACTAAAATATATGCTGCACGCGACATTCAAAATAGCTGAGTTAAAAACATGATCTTTCAGGAAACCACTTTTTCTAGTGGAAGCTCATAGTCGATTTAATTTTCTAACCCAATTAAGTAAAACAGCGAGGTCTCCTGGAATAAATCTAACTTATTACATCGATAGAGATTGGTCGCGGAATTTTTTAAATGCTTTAATTAAAAAAGACACTAAGGTTGTGTGCCAAACTTAAGGTAAAAGTTAATTTTAAGTAATTCGGTAAATTCAATTATTTTTCAAAAACTCTATGGCAAACTGATCGAAAAATCTGTCGTAAAACCGGGTTTTACCATAGTAAATGATTTACCTTAAGTTTGGCACAAGCCTAAGTGGTACTTATGCTGTGTGCCATACTTAAGGTAAAAGTCAATTTTAAGTAAATTTTTAGGTAATTTCAATTATTTTTCAAAAACTCTATGGCAAACTGATTGAAAAATCTGTCCTAAAATCGGTTTTAGCCATAGTAAAGGAGTTTGGCACACAGCCTTAGAGTAATTTTGATTGGAAAGTATACATATTGCAATATTTTAACCACTCAGTCTCATTGGATCATTTTAGTTTTCATTCAAACAAATTTAGTCACTCATCTGCTCATATACAATGAGAATTGAATTGAATTTCAATTTTGAAATTTTTCTTCAAAGGCAGAACCATCAAAACAAATAAACACAAACTTACCTAAAAGAAAAATTTGAAGCTTATTTAAATGTTTGGAAAAACAGCTTTAAAATTCTAAAAGTAAAAGTCAATTTTAAGTAAATTTTTCGGTAAATTCATTTATTTTTCAAAAACTCTATGGCAAACTGATCGAAAAATCTGTCCTAAAACCGGAATTTATCGTAGTAAACGATTTACCTTAAGTTTGACACTCAGCCTTAACATAAAATTTTGATATATCCCTTTTTCAACCAAAAAAAATATGGCTCTATTAAAGTCCAAACCACACAAATGTGTGAGTAAAAAATCATAGTATGTAATGGCGTTTTTGATAAAAAACTTCGCTTGATTTGAAGTACAACCAACACAATTGTGTGTATAGTTATGGTGTTTTTTTCGGACGAAAATAAGTAATGCACAAATCTGTAAGTTGGTTGAAAACTAATACAAAAATAAATTTTTGACATGGTACTTTTTCCATACTCACAATTGTGTTAGTGGGCAGGAAAAGGGATATACGAAAAGGAATGGATTATCCAGTTTATAATATTTCTGTATACCAGGGCCTACTGCACCAATAACTTTTAACTTCATAAATTTTAGTATATTAGGATCAAATAAAAGTAGTTCTAAGCTGACTCATTTCAGTAGAATATTTCAAGAAATAATTGAATATCACGAAAAATAAAAAAATTAATTTATTATTTAATTAATTTTAATTCCAATTTGATATTATTATAAATGCAACTATTTGCAACTATTTTAGGTTATTCTGGGTATAGCGAGATATATTACTTTTACATCGAGGTGAGGTTACCAAGAAGATTAGGTCGAAACCAAACGACCAACGTCTTTGTAAAACCTCACATCGATGCTACTGTTTATAATAATTAAATTATATCACCAGTTCTTAATGAACTAATTCAAATTAAAATTTGATTTTTTTTTTTAATTTTTTGCTAAGCTATTTTAAATGAAGTTTAGTGCATCCGAATTTTTATTATATAAATGTCGCCGTGAAATGCAACAGTAGGGTATAAATTCGGAATACTGAATGTCGCATTGTTTTCATTGAAATCAATAAACAATCTCTATATGGAAGGTCGTATACTCGGTTTTAGAACATTAACTTTAACGTCAATTACACACTTCACCTGAAACGATATTTCATCACAACTACGCAAAGCTATACTGTTTAACATGTGTGTCATTGACTTATTGACATAGAATTCCATTTGAAAAAATAAATTCATTTTCGTGGTTGGTGGTTTTAAACAGTGCTAAATTATAACACCCATTTGTTTGTAGCATTGAATTGAAAATTGTTAAATTTTCTTGTATATTGTTGACAATTCCAATGGTTGGAATTTTTTTTGCGGTCGAAAAACGCACAGTTGCAACATAATATTCCGGAATTTAATATCATATGTTACATCCACTTCCCAACAGTTAAAATTAATACAATTAATTTTTTTCTAAACAATTAACTCTTGAAAGATGAAAATAAATAATATTCCGGGTACATGAATAATGTGTTATGAGAGTTTGTATACGAAATAAATTTAATATCTTCTTTCATAGTTTTAAAAATATAATACGAGCGAGTGTAAGAAATGTTTTCATCTTTCTCCTTAAATAGCTTTACATACGAATATTATAAAAATTATAATTTTGCTATATGTATTCACAAAAACAACGGCATTTCAAAGATAAATTTCTCATGCTTGTACTTCCAACTATATAGCTACATCATTTTTTTTGTCTTAATGATTTGTGTTAATGATTATGATACACACACCACACAAGTAATGAATAAATAAATAAAAAACGAAAACGATGATATTAAATTCACTTTTATTTTCAGTGAAAATTACGTAATTTAAATTAATTGTTTTAACATTATTGTTACTAATCAAGCCAATATTCGTATGTGTGTATTTATAGAAACCACTATTTGTTATTTTGCTTCAAACTCTTTATTTATTGAGTATGCAATGTTGAATATTAGTCTAATTGCAACAGTTTGCTTTATTAACGAAATATAAAGTCATCAATAATCTAGGTTTAATATGCCAATAAAATTGTAATCCAGAATCATTGAAGCGGATTGAATCTCTTTAACAAGGCTACATATAGACATGCATATTGTTTAATAGAAACGTGCTGCAGACGTAAACAAACCGGGAACAAAGTGTTAACCTTCAATTTGTGATAGAAAAGGTTTAAAGAAATCAAACAATTTTTTTGCTTTATTCAACGTAACAGATAAGCACATAATATTCAACGCTTCGCTTGAACATGAAAGGGCATCGAATTAAAAATTAAAAGAAAAAACTGTTTTTGTTAAGAACTAGGTAACAGTAGTGATTTATTTTCTCTGTAACAGTTATATTATAGCAATAACCTTTATAGCAATGAAACAAATAAAAGTGAAAAGCCAAATTCCTATTAAAACTTTTGTTTTGTATCTACATAGCTAAAATACTGAAAATAACATTCAACGTTTTTTAAATTGCACCTACAGTACGTCATTAAATTTACTAAAACTATCGTTCGTAACCGATAAAATTAATTTAGAATTCAATGTACGATTTCCAATTTGCTTATAAAAAGACATCAGTTGAAAACAGGAAACCCAACTCTGACCAGGAATTTTAAAATTTATATGTACTCACCAGTTCAACAAAACGTGGTTTAAATATCCTGGTAAGTAATATCCTTAATATCCTGAAGAATATTTATCCAATTTGGAAAAGAAACACTTTTAAATCACACAAACCAAAAAGCACTTTTAAAATATATATATATTTTTTTGTAATTCACGAAATTGTCTTATTTAAATTATTTTAATTTTGTTTGTAAAATAAACAAATAAATAAACCAAAAAGTTTTTTATAAAATACAAAACCTATTCTAAAACTAGACAAAAATAATTAAACTTTTTTAAAACAAATTTTAAATAGCTAAACAAATAACGTGCTTCCACAACTAAAATCAATAACTGAATGTCTTTAATAAAAAATTGCATCCAAAAAGTAAACCAAAGATTTTGTATTCTTCTTTAAAGAAATACATATTACTATTTAACTCTAGTACCTATTCAATGATGGATAAAAAAAATACAAGAAGAATATAAGCACACATATTAAAAATTACTTCAGCGCACAAATACAACAACTCTTGGATATAAAAAAAACAAAACTATCCATGAATTGAAATTCAAGAGAAATAAAATCTAGACACAACGCGAATATTTTTTTCGCGGATTAGGTTGTTGTTGTTGTTGTTTCCTCTTTCTACCAACCGCGTAACCAAAACACGAAAATTTGTATACATACACTGTAAAAGAAAACAAAAGTTAAGAAGATTCAAAATCAAAACAAAAAGCAAAGCACGAATTCAATTGAAAGCGAAGGTGATGATTCCCAAAGAATTATAATAGTTGTGTATTACGTTACCGAGTATCTACCGAGTAGTAAGATTTGAAAGAAGAGAATGCAGTAAGAAAATAATGTAATAAACTTGATATAATAGTATATGTAGTCGTGTGAATATACAAGCATGTCCATATGTATAAGAGACTTACCAAATTCACTTTTTACAATACTCATCTAACGAGAACGACTTTTATTAAGTTAATTTGAAGCAAAAAAGAATTGATAAACAACTTAGGTTATTCTCAATAAAATGCGACCATTAAAAAGTGGGGTATTTGTTGCGGCAACAGTTTCGATTTCAATGCAACATGTTGCACGCAACTTTGCTATTTCTTTTGCCAAATAGAATGTGAGAATGTGTGTATACATTTTGTTTGTATTCAGTTTAGTGCATAGTATTTACTGTTTTAAGAATACGATCGATGTAAAATAAATTTATTTCTGCGTAAATGAAGGTTCAAGTTTAAGAACAAAAATTTGATTTCGTTTTACGAATATTAATTAAGGTGCCAAAAAATCGATTATATCCCTTTTCCAACCAAAAAAAATAAAAAATGGCTTAATTAAAGTCCAAACCACACAAATGTGTGAGTAGAAAATCAAAGTATGTAATGGCGTTTTTAATAAAAAATTTCGCTTGATTTGAGATACAACCAACACAATTGTATGTATAGTTGTGTGTTGTGTTTTTTTTCGGACGAAATAAGTTTGAAAGGAATTCGCAAATGTGTAAGTTGGTTCAAAACACATTTTTGACATGGTACTTTTGCCGTACTCGCACAATTGTGTTACTAAATCACAAATGGGATATAACATTCTTGTAACCTCATTGAGGTTTTAGAAATTTTGCCTGTACATTAAATTAATAACAATACAATTAAGTAAAACAAAATATTTATGAATTATTAAGATCTGAAAGAGACGCGAATTTTCACTATGGTTTAATTTATTACAATATCATTTATTTACCTTTCTTTAGGCGTTGATTCGAATTTAACACACGCACAGAGGATATCAGTAAGTTATAAAAGGAGCTTTTAATAACATTTTATTTTGTCTGTTAAGAATTCATCTTTTTTGTAAGATTTTTTACTAATGAAAATTATAAAAAGATTTCCTTTAAATTCTTTTCTTTCAGTTTTTTTTTCTTTCAGTTTTTTTTTTTTTTTTTTATTTAAATTATTACAACTGAATACAATTCATCTAGTAATTTTTCTATCTTAATTTAGTCACTTGTGAATGAGAAGACGCCCATTGGCCAGTTCCATGTATACGTTATTTACTGAAGTAGTCTTTACTTTGGTGTCCTTAATCCATTAAATCAATTGGTTTCGTTCTCTGCAATTGTCTTACTGCATGGGAGGTTCCAACATACCACGAAGCTCTTCATTTACGTGTTGATAAATTCGTTGTCCATGTATTACACCAAGTTTTTTTATTTCTTCTTGAACCGTCGGGATATTTAGATCCCTATGAAAGTCATCATTCCTAATGTACCACGGAGTGTTAACTATACCACGTAGCACTTTGTTTTGAAAAGTTTGTATTATTTTAGTGTTGGTTTTCTTTGTACAGCCCCAGAGCTGTATTCCGTAAGTCCATACAGGCTTTAGCACCTGTTGATATAATAGCAATTTATTTTCGGTTGACAATTCCGAGTTTTTCCCGAGCAGCCAAT
Organism: Nephrotoma flavescens; assembly: GCA_932526605.1. Classification (NCBI taxonomy): domain Eukaryota; kingdom Metazoa; phylum Arthropoda; class Insecta; order Diptera; family Tipulidae; genus Nephrotoma; species Nephrotoma flavescens. The sequence goes on from OW052220.1 coordinate 142,108,529, forward strand.
ACATTACGCCACATTTTTGTCCATTTTATGATTTTCTGCTTCTTGAAGTTTCGTTGTCGGTTCCTCGATAGTGCCTCCTACTGAGAGAACTGCAGTGTCATCAGCAAATGTTGCAACGGTAACATCGTTTAAATGAGGTAGATCTCTGGTGTAGAGTAGGTAAAGAATTGGTCCCAAAACACTACCCTGCGGAACTCCTGCCGAAATCTTTTTTAGCTCGGAAAATTCATCTTCATGTTTCACCCGAAAGTGGCGATTCTCTATGTATGATTTTAAAATCATATAATATTGTTTTGGTAAATCTCTATGTAGTTTGAAGAGTAAACCTCTGTGCCATACCTTATCGAAAGGCCTGTGCCACATCTAAGAAGATACCAGAGCAAACCTTTTTCCTCTCTAATGTATTCTCAATGACATCCGTAAGCCTGTGAACCTGCTCAATAGTTGAGTGTTTCTCTCTGAAACCAAACTGATATTCTGGGATAAGGTTTCGTTGTTCTATGGTTTTTTTGAATTTTTTGAGCAACAGCTTCTCAAACAATTTCGCTAGTATTGGTAGAAGTGAAATTGGCCGATAAGATTTTCTATCATTCGGTGGCTTGCCCGGTTTCGGAATCATTAGTACTTCTGCTACTTTCCACTGCATTGGCATATGTTTTTTCCTGAGGATCGCATTGATTATGTGCAGTAATTTACGGGTCCTTTTTTCAGGCAGCTCCTTTATTATTTGCCCTGTTATCAGATAATAACCAGAAGCTTTCTTTGCTTTTGTGTTTTTAATTTTTGTTTTTAGTTCTTTCAATGTTACAGGCCTGATCTGGCTTTTCGTTTTTCCTGCACTAATTCTCTTACTTCTATTGGGTAAATAACGGCGTTTTCTTTTCTGGATGATAATTTGGGGGTGCATTCCCAAGCCGACCATTGTATGACATCAAGGAGCTGGTCTAGTTCCTCTTCTATTTCATATTCACTTTTGATTGGCACTTGAAGTTCTATTTTTTCCTCCACTAACTGCTTAAACAATTCCCAATTTGTTTTGTTGTTTGTTAGTTATGGTGAATTTGTTTTTTCTATTATATTTTCACTAACCATCATAATAACAGGAGAATGATCAGATATTAGACTTTCATCATTTTCTAAGAAGATGTAGCGTTCCGATATGCCTTTAGTGATGTAGAAATCTATTAGGTCTGGGATTTTGTTAGGATCCAGTACGATGGTTTCCCTCCTGAGTAAAATTCACAGTTTGAGTATTGGCCAGCTGCAAGTAATTCCTTGCTTTTTGGAGAGGTTAATCTTGAACCCCAGAAGGTATTTTTTGCATTAAAATCACCTCCGACAATGAAGTTACTTCCTAATTTCTGGAACAGGTTAATGTAGTCTTCTTTTTTTAGGTTATACCGTGGGGGCAATATATGGCAAATATATTACAGGTGTTGTGATGACCAAATTTAACCGTCACGGTGGTTACTTGCATGGATTTTTTTTCTATTTTTACTTCTTCATGATGTTTGATATTATCCCTAATACAAGTTCGTAGGATGTGTGGTATGGTAACAAGTATATCTCCGGATTGATACATAGGAGCTGCTGGTAAAATGTGTTTCTGATATTAAGCATTATATCAATTTTCCCTGTATTTAGAAATAGTTCTAATTCTTCTAGGTGTTGTGTTAATCCGTTGCATTCCATATGGCTATTCTTAATGAGTAGTTTTGATGTCTGGTTTCTGTTCCGCAATTATGAGTTGAACTATGTATTGCAGACATTATTTATTTTGGAACTTGATATTTGCAGCAGGTTAAGTCGATTCAGAATTAACTTATTTAGTTTATTCTGTTCCTCAAGGCTATTTAGAATTGCTTCGACAGTGTTTTTGAAATTTTCGGTACCGTTTGCCTCATTTTCTTTCGAATTTGAAGCGGCCTGTGCATATGTATAATTCTCCCTACGCATAGATGATTCGTTTCTTGCTCGATTCTTGTTTGGATGACTTAGAGGTGGTTTGCGTGCTTGATCTCTCATTTTTTGTAGCTGCTTGGCAACCTCACATCCTCGGTAGCTGGCTGGATGCTGCCCATTACAATTTATACATTTTGCTGGTTTTTCTTTTGATAGTTTGCAAGTTTGTGTTCAGTGCTTTTCAGCACTTTTCACACATCTTGGATAGCGCGCGCAACATCGTTGCGTATGGTTAAAGCCTTGGCATTTTTTACATTGTACTATTCTTGTACTGCCTCTTGTAACAGCTTTGATCTTTACTCGCATGTTGGGTATGCCAGTTATATAGTAAATGTTTTCTATTTTCTCGGATTTATCAAACGTTAGCATGAACAGGGGAAGCGCTCTTTTTGAAATGGCTTCTAGTCGGTTCTCTCCGCTACGTCTCTCTTTTTTAATGATGTTTACGGCATCAAGGATTTTAAATCCTTTATTTTCTAGATCCTCCATTATTGAATTAATTTCACAGGTTGGATGTAGCCCTCTTGCCATGACCTTGATGGGACGATCAATTTTAGTTTCGTACGCGTACCACTGATATTTGTGCGTATTCAGCTTCATTGACAAGTTTCTGTATGCGTTTGGATTTGAAGTGTTAATCTTCTATACATTATTGTTCAGAGCAGTAATTTTATACTCTTGTTCCGTCAGTACAAGTTCCTTTGGATTTCTGAGTAGTTCGTTACTCCTACTATGAAAATCGGTGGTGGGGCTTTTACCTTTGTCTGTGCTTCATTTTGTTGAGCTGGTTGCCGTTCGGATGATTTTTCTACCTCATCGACATTTGTTGGTGAAAGTGATTTCTTTTTTGGTTTAGCTGGTTGTTGGTCTAGAGCTATTTGTTTCTTGATGATTAACTGTTTTCTAGAAACCTCTTTTGAAGTTGATGGTAAAGTTTCTGCCATTTCTGGTGAGTGTTGAGCTTTCCTTTTCTTACTTGGTCTTTTACTCCTTTTCAACATCCAATTTGTTTCTCTTTCCAATTCTTCTTCATCCGTATGGAATGGATTCATGTCATCATCGATTGCAGGATTAGGTTTCGTCCCAAGTTCTGCACGTGTTTCAACTGCTTTTTTGAGTTCTTCATTCTCTTTCTTTAAAATTGTAAATTCTTCTGTTAATTTAGTTGTAAATTCCTTTATTTCTCGTAGTTGTTCACGGAGTTCAGCATTTTCCTTCTCGTACTGAAATATATTTTCAGTTGAAGATCTTGGTCATTTGGAACTTCGTCCAAATGTGTTAAACAATGATTGGCCCACCCCAGAATCTATTGGGCATGCCTCCGAAGAATGTGGATTTGTCAGCAAATCTGCTGCTGTACCACCTGGGGTATTACATTCCGTATTTGTTGTATTCATTGTTTGTTTTAGCCAATTTATACCACTGGCATTTGGTCCCCGGTAGCACTTTGCTACTGCCGAAGCAGTACCCACCCAATGCGACGTGGACGCGGTTAAAATGGTGTTACCTAGGTGTACACAGAGACAGCCGAAGCCCTCTGAGTACCCTTGGCTGAGGGGCTTTTCTATCAGTGATTCCGTGTTTGGTTATCAATTTTTTCTATAATGAAGTACGAATAACAATGAATGTTTATTACCAAAATATGTAGAAAGTCTAGATAAATTCACTTAACGGGTTAATGGTAAACTAATATACATATATCAACTCATGGTGATATTTTTGATGAGACTGATTCTTTTGGGACATATTGCCGAAATGTCGAAGATCAAAAAAATCATGAAGTTGCAACCGCCAATCTCCGGTTCTTCAATTTATTTTATTGTCTGTCTTAAATAGTGAATAATAGGGAAACATATTTTAAAGATGAATATTTAAGATGTGACTTTAATATTATGTAATTATAGGTTACAATTGTGAAAACCCGTACACAAACTTATAGATTCGTAAAACCACCAAGAAAAGGAAATAATACGATTGAAAACAATGATGATGATAATACCTCCTCGAGATACTCCCTGGATAACCCTAAATGAACAGGCGAAGTTCTATAAGTAACAGGCGAAGTTCTATAAGATAAGTTCTATCACAAATATGAGAAAAACCATCAAGTTATGAACCCTTCACATGTGAAAAATTGTGAAGTTTACAATTAACTTTAAATTGTTAATAATTTTTTTTTTTGATTTCACCCCAAGTTTTTTTTTTGTGAGTGTACTGCATCTTATCTTAATGTTCTTGTCATGATGATTAGCGACCTGGACAATTTTCCGGAAAAACTGAACCCATTTATTTGTTTTCCGCATTGGTAAGTAAGATCATGAAATTTTAACAAAATACAGACATGTGCGCGTTGAAAATTTGAAAATACAACCTTGCAACCGCGGGAAATGTGCGTTTGTTTTCCGTAGGGCTTGCATAACATTGTTATTTTCTCTAAATTTTAGCATATACGAAAATTGTAGTTTTAAGAACTAAGTGAAAAGTATGATTTGAGTGTGTTGGCATAATTTACTTCTCTAGCATAATGGGTTCATAGAACTGCAAATACATATGATTAAATAATTGATACTGCTAGAGTCTTAGACTTCTATGTGACTTTTCTCAAGATCATGTCGGTTATATGTGCTACGTATAAACTTGTAGCCGATGCTATAGCAATGTCAGGCTAAACCTTTATTATACCACCGGGATCCATATGAAGCTAGACGGAACCATTTAAAGCCAGCCGGAACCAAACCCTATGTTAGTATATTAACACATTGCATTGTGAATCATCAATCTGATTTTTCAAGCCTACTGGAACTTGAATTTTACACATGGAACAAGTTTTACCTTGTAATTCTAAATACTTTGCGTTTTAGAGGATTGTACGTACAAGCTTTCTGCCAGATTAAACCATACGAAGCTAGCCGGAACCTTCAGTAACTAGCCGGAACGGGCTGAAGGCTTGGACTGGAAACTTATCTGTGCATTTAATTATGTAGTTCGATTTGAATAAATAACAAATATTACTATTCTAGAATAAAATAAATTTTAGGACTGACCAAATTAAACGAAATTTCCATTTTCTGCTTTGAAATTGGAAACATTCTACTTGTCTACTACTCCTACATTATAACGTGTTATTGTAGTAAATCATTTAGTGTTTCTAAAGTGATTTTAAAAAACGCAAAATATGTTCAATCTTTTTCTCAATGTAAGTTATTTTTGCGCTTAGGGCTTTAAAAGATTGTGTTGTGCACGAGAATCAAAGTTTGCTAACCAAGCGAAGCGAGTTTTAAGCAATCGGAAAAAATGAAATTTGACTCTTATTGCATTTATCAGTACACAAATTGTTTAATTGCATAGATGCATATAAAAAAGTACATCAATTAAAGATGTAAAAATGTGTATCATTTTACAGAGTTTTAATTGAATGTCCGACACGCTAGTCCAAACCATATCAGCCGGAGCCTACCCAAATAAGGCAGAACTAACATTATTAATTGTGCATCAGTGTGCACTATACGATTTTTCAGCCAGAACCATATAAAGCCAGCTGGCCCCATACCAACTAGAACCAAACCAACTATGGCAAAATACTACATTGTGTACTAGTTTGTTTATTAGCCGGAATCCATATTAAGCCAGCCGAAACCATTTAAAGTCAGTTCGAATCAGAGTCTGATCAGCCGGATCAATTAGGAGCTTGCACGATGCGCTTTAGATGGATGTGCAACATGTAAGCTTTCAGCTGGAACCATAATAATGTCAGCCTGAATCACCATAATATCAGACGAATCCATATGAAACCACCCGAAACCATATAAAGCCAGCCGGAACCTTGGCTGGAAATAAAAAAATTGTTTTGCTGTCGACTGTAAATAAAACAAAATTATTAATTAAAGACTTTTACTTCCAGAATTGTCAAATTACAGAGGTGTTCCCAAACCAAATACTTGGTTAGCGCAAAATATGACCTTGAATGATAAATAATGGCATATTGATTTTAGTGTTCTGACCTGTCGATAATAAAGGCTATTTTTTCTTCGCATTAATAATGCCATAATCCTCTGAATATTCATGTCTTGCGCCAACTAATATAATGCTAAGTCACTAGGAACATATCTGTGGCCAGACCCTTATAACCCGTATAACTGATTTGATTTAATCCTCATTCTTCAGGGGTTTATATAAATTCGAGGATTTCAGAAAGATTTGACAACTTTCTTGTGAGAGTTTCGGTTTATGCCAATACTGTAAAGCAACTAATATTGAAAAAAAATCAACGGAGTAGATTTTTTACACGTATCGAATCGTTTACGCATCAAAATCAAAAAGAAATGATGCTTCAATATAATAACACACCGAAATTGAAGTTATTTGAGGAAAAGAGAAACATTGTTTTATTCAGTAATTTTGCAATTCACTAGTTTTCGATGTATGTATATGTGTTCGACAACATCCAATATTTGCATAGTTGACCATAGCTGAAAAATTTCAAAAGTAACAAGTTGGACTATTGTTCAAATACTTAAACTACTAAATTGCACGTCGATTACTAGATTTATGAAATTTGTTCAAAACGTTTAAACTGCAATGATGTAAAGAATATCTTCCTCTTTAATGTGTAAAAACACTTTCTTAACCAAAAAGTTAAACGATACAAACTAATTATTTTCAAAAATGTGTAAGGCAGCCTCTACACCTTGTGATTCAATAACTTTCAAATGATAAAAGAAAATATTGCCATAAAAGATACACATGTGTTCAAAATTTCACTATTTTCACGAATTGAGGCATATTAGATCTCACGATATTCAATTTCTTATGAAAATTCTGACTGTAACTGTTCTATCCTAAAGTGAAAAAGTAAATTAGTGTCTTGCATTAAAATGGAAGGTTTTATAATAGAATTAATAATGTGTATGTGTGTAATACTAAAGGACCTTTGAAATATCTTGTACCTTCCTAAACAATATTTCTAAGGTTTTCTATAGTATTGAGTAGCTTCTTGAAATAATTTATTACAAAGTTTTAAATTCTGAATAATTTTGCAGAAGGTGATGCAAATTATGGGTTTCATTTAAATTTTAAGTCGAGTCATAAAACTTTGAATAAATTTACACTAACTTCTCGAATCATGTAAATTCTAAAAAAATGCCATTATTGTTTTGAATCGAATTTTAAAGTATGATCTAATTTTTTGTATTAGATGGCAAATGTATGTGTGCACTGGTACTCAAATCAAGATGAGAAAAGTGAAGAGATTTTAAAAAAATGTTTCTATTCTAACTAACATTTATGACAATTCTTCGATGGTTGTCTGACTCTTCAAGTTTCCTGTTGATAGGGACAGGAAGCTTGAAGAGTCAGACAGCCATCGAAGAAAAATGTAAAATGGATTCGATGATTACCAACAGAGGATTTAATTCGGCTTCTTAAATTTGTAAGTATTATGTAATGCCAGATTTTCTTTAAAAAATAACACCTGCCAAATTAACCAAATTAAGGGATTTTTTAAAAGATAAATTTATTGATATGGAATATTCTTTATCTTGCTACTTGTCAAATTTAAACAATAAACAATAAATGCCTTTGATTAGAAAATAATAATTCGACGCACTGAAATAAGCGATGTCGATCAGTCTGAAGCCTAGATACTTTATAGTTCACAACAAACTTTCCAAAATAAAAATCTCGAATGAATTGAAAGGATCAACAATTCGCGGTTATAGACAAATGATACAAAAAGTGGTAAATAAAGCCCTGCTAGTTTAACAACAATATATATAACAAAAATCTAAGAACAGAACTCAAATTTCGTGAGGTCACTGGAGGGAATCAACTTACATCCCCTCCATAAAGGTCAATCCGACATATTTTTTTGGCATATTGTATTCTATAAAGTTAACTTAATATAACTAAACATAAATGTTGCCTAAAATTCGCCGGTACATAACGGTATTATATTCAAGGACGTTAAGTTTGTATAAAAATACAAATTAAAACTTACCGGTACAAATAATAGTAATTTTATTAGTCTACTTAGCCCTTTGAATGAACTACTAACAATAGCCTTTATAGAAATATGTATGCACTAATAATAATATTCACAGACACTTGTTTGCAAATTGAATTTATGACTAATTAAGGTGTAATAGATCTTAATACTAGCAAGAAGAAATGTGAAATTGCTGACACAGACTAATTTGTAAGAATGTTTCAAAATATTGATCAAACGTACAATGAAACCACAACAAAATGTGCGAGAAGCTGTCTATTTGGTTGTTGTTGGGTTTCATTATTCTATTATGTATATATAAGTTACAATATTATTATTGTTGTGAAACATAAAGATATTGTAATTGTTTGTTTTTTTTATTTGTAATTGATTAATCGAAAAAATTATTGTGGATCTTGTAAACTCAATTTCTTTTTAATCATAAAAATTCTGATATTAACAATACCAATTCAATTAAGATAGTGTTGGCGCTTTGAGGATCTTCTTTCATTTTCATGATCGTTGTCTTTGAACAATAGAATATAAAATGACATACAATCTACATGATTTGCATATATTTTATAAGTTAAATTAAAAAAATTAAAGTATGGCAATAATATAATTGTACTGACATTTTAATCGATTCAAAATACATAATAGGCCATTTATATAAATATTTCTAATTAAAATTGTAATAATTTGAAATTAAATTTTTTCATTAATAAATCAGAATCATGTTGATTAGCACCAAAGTGCGAGCAAAAAAATTCATCCATCAAAACTCGAGTTTCAATATTGCAAACAACTTTTAAACGTAGTGCATATGAAATATCTCACTAAAAATATACCTTTCGTTGTTGAATGTACTAGGGAATGAAAGAATCTGAATTTCCAGCGGGGAATTATTTTAACTATATACACTTGAAACCGGTAATCCAAACCATAAAAATATACCGGGTGTTTCTTTTAAACTGAGACGATCAAATATCTCGAAAAATAGCCACTCTACGGAAAAAATGTCCATAATCAAAATTTAATCATACCGCGGGGGAAATACATTAGTGCAAAACATAGTCCCCCACCCCCCGATTTGTAGGTGGGGCGGGAGTAACTTTTAAACTAAGATAGGAAGCCATATTTTTTATTGCAGATACGGATTCTACGACTAAAAGTACGTATGATTTTAATGAAATATTTTGTTCGGTTTATGATAGATGGCGTTGAAATCGACGAAATTCAAATTTTTCAATTTCTTCTTCTTAGAATACACGCATTCGATTCTGCAATACGTTTGAAATAAAAAACATTACGTTTTCATTGGAAATAATTTTTTGTTTCGTAAAAATTTACACTAAACCGATTACATCAGTAGGCCAGAAAAATACAATTGAAAATGTTATAACAATATTTTTCCCAATTCGCAGGGAAAGGTAGAATAGTGCCACCGGTGGAAGAATTTCTGGTAACTGAGATTTTCTCACTCATTTTTTCCTCATACAGGGTCTTAGAACAAAGTTTAAAGCTACTTAAATAAATTTTTTGCAAACGTCGCGAAAATAAACAACGGGCTTCCCATGTAAGCTATAGTTTTCGCTCCTTGCTGCATTTCGTATGAGTATAAAGTAATCAGAGTTAGCGAAATTCCATCAAGCAACCTACCAATTCCGTCGTCCAATTTTATGAAGTTGTTTGCTTTCTTGATGAATAACTTTGTAGTTAAATATCGCATCGATAGCAAAACAAATAAACTTGCTCCTTTACTCTCTCTCTCTCTCTTCATCCTCCCGAGAGACAATCCAACCAATTAAGAATTCATAGTTATTTGCCAGCGATGATTAACTATGTTCTTTATAAAATAATGGTTTATTTTTATTTATTTATTTATCAACATCCCTAGATGCTTTAACAAATTCATTAATTTGTAGTATTCTACATTTTACTGTACGCTATGCTATGTCTCCATCACTGTATCACTGTTTATTTTTACGATTTTACTCGTACAATAAATCGACGAATAAAATTATAGAATCTATGAGATCGTTGGGATAATGACACCTAGTGGTGTATAGCTTAACCACTAGACTAGAGCCCTGCATCGGATAGTATTATCCGCGGATAGAAGCGGATATACCCACCATAAAGTTGTGCGGATGCGGATCAGTATTCTTTATCCGCAGTATGCGGAATTTTATTTTTCAACCACATATCCACTAAAGCTCGATTATCTATGTGTTATGAAATGTTTATGTATAGTATGTTAATTTTAAATCGATGAGTGTAAAAAATTTATTATTTATGTACCTAACCTACTACTAATATACATGGCTACGCTAAAATTAGAAGTGGATCATTATGCTGCAGTTTTCTTGCATCCGCTCCTTAAACATCTTAATATGATCGACGGTATAAATAAATATGCTACATATAGTTGGATGCATGATAAGCTAGCATCTTACATCAACGAAAACGAAGAGGTTATCCCTACACTGAGAGAAAAAAATTGTAAATTTGTTAACAAACCATTTTAATTCAAAAACTTTCAAATATGAAAATGCGCTATTAGCGATTCCTATTAAATTATGTTTAAAAATAGTAATGCATTGTAAAATAAATCGTAGTTAATTCAACAGTTTTTGTTGTTAAATCATAAGAATTACAATGTTAGTTTATTACTTTGTATAGTAAATTCATTGATGAGCTGTTGTTAATTCAACAATTTATATATTTAAATCATAAATGAGACGTTGTTAATCTATCAGCAGGCATAGTAAATTCATCGATGTTTCGTTGTTAACTCTACAATTTGTAGAACAAAAATGGTACAAAATGATCACTTGGGGTGGGTGGGGTATTATAGGAGTTTAAGTTTCTCTTTCTATATTAATGCGTCATTATTTTATGCTTGCTGTAAATTACAGCCTGTAATTATTAATATTCGGAATTTATTTTCTCCGCCTGCGTGAGCACAGAAAGTTTGGTTTTTCACTATCATCTCAACTCAAACTTTTATTAACATTTCTTATAAAATATTTGGCAATCGCATAATTACTGCAGCTATGAAGCTACAACTTACAACATAAAAGGTGGATATTTAGTATTTACATACAAATTAATCACTCATTAAGATAGCGAATTTTTCATAAATAAACCAAAAATTATTATCAGTCAAAAATCACAGAATAAGCATAGTAAATTCATCGATGCTCCATTGTTAACTCTATAATTTGTATAGTTAGGAGTTCAACAATTTTAAATTTAATTTAACACTATTTTTTTTGCTTAACACCGTTTCATGATAAATTCATCAACAAACGTGATTGATTTTTTGAACCAGAAACAATATTGAATTAATAATTTTCGTCTATAATTTTACTACTCAACATTTTTCTCAGTGTAGTGCTTCTAGTGATAACGTATTTCTAAATACCTGTCCGTCGATGAGTTTCTCAATCTTATCTGATTTTATAATTTATTATGTAGAACCTGTGCTGCTCAATGAATAAGAAATATATAAGCAAAAGAACGACGAGGGTTTTAACCTACCTATTAAATTGGTGGTCTTGTGGTACAAATGTTCTGAAATTGTTTTTGATAGCGCAATGCATTCATGCGATTCCAGCGAGCAGCGCACCATTTTTCTTCATCGGGGAATATTATTTGCGATAGAAGAAGCTCAATTGATCCCGATCTTGTACATGATATTTTAGTAGCTAAAAGCAATCGGGATTTGCTTAGTTTTATATCAAATAAATAACCGCAACATATACATAATTTTTGAATTATTCTTACACTTTGTATAATTTTATTGTATGTTATGTATGACATATAAATTGAATTTTTATAATTAATTTGAAATGAATGATAAAAATACTTTGTTTCCTCTGTTTCACGACCGAAAATTTTGAAGGTAATTTTTTCAGTTCATACACTTATTTTGATTTTGCGGATGAGTGCGGATGCGGATTAGATAATTTTTAACGAGTGCGGATGCGGATAAAAAAATTGGTTTTTTCAGCGGATGCTGATCGGATGCGGGTACGAAAAAACGTATCCACGCAGGTCTCTACACTAGATCACCAAGTGCTATATACCTGAAGAGTAGAATTCAACAAAATCATTCTTAAACTAAGTAAAGTTTAAAATAATTAACTTGTAATATTCAGATAATTTTGTGACGACTTCCATAAATTTGAGCACATAGTCACTTCGATAATCTTGCTAAACTACAATAGAATTGTAGCTATAAAGACAGTTGTATTTCATCAAATTTTTCAAAGATAATGAAATTGTTACTCTCTACAATGTTAGCTGCTTTAAAAAGTATTTTGTAAATGTTATAACTCAAATTATTTCCTGTTACTGTATTCTTATTAAAATAGTATTGGTAATATTAGCAAACATGCATTTACATCGCAAAATTGGTAAATATTCCATAGTAACTTGTCAGTTATAATTTTCTGTCTAATTAAACGAGTAGATTATTGACGTAGAACTACGGCCATCAAGTGTGCAATCTAAGAAAACACGAGCGCGATTATGATGTCTACATACACGTTTATATTTTCAAAACGATTAACGGTAGAAACGTGGTTAATGCCTCATTGGGAAGATCGAGGCTGACTCTAAAATAAATTTACACAAATCTGACCATTATGTCAAATGTTATGACAAGTTAAAATTACGACTTTTGTTTTCACATTTCTAATACGGGAGTAGCACGTGAATGAAAATAAAGAACGGCAAAAAAAATTAATAAATTAAATAACTATTGATTATAGCTAACTTAAATGTTCAAAGTTTAGTTGCTTATCACTTAGATATTGAAACTGACGAGATATTATCAAAGTCTGATTTCCTTGCTCTGAGTGAAGCTTGGATGTACGAAGATCAACCGATTAAAATTAGAGGATTTCAATTGAAATCATACATGAACAACACTCTTCGTTCGAAATTGATAAATAAACAGCGTAAAGCAAGTGGAGTAGCAATTTATACAAATATCAATAGTGTAGCAGATTGTCAGCCTATTGAGTTTGATATTAATTTTAGAAGACAGTTGATCGATTCAGTTGGTGATATTTGTCTAGTGGATGTTATTTTGAATGGTTCGCCAAAATTTATACTTGGTTCTATTTACATTCAGCCTTGGTTCCATTTACGGAATGAAGGGGCGTTTGAGTTTATGAAGCATCATTTCAATCTAGATATTGGGTTTCGCCCAATTAGCCAAGTACATTAGGAAATACTTACATAGATTTGTCATTCACTAGCAAAATAACTCCAGAACTTCTTTCGTCGGTTTTTTACTTTACGTATCATAGACCAATTCTTCATAAAATTGTGATGTAAAATAATACAAGATTTCAATAACTATCTTTTTATCTCCAAAGAAGTACTTACCTTTATATAAGTAGAGTAGTTTTACGCCTAACAACCCCTGCGGCTATGTCAGAGCCTACCGTAATTTTATTTAAGCAACTAAAGTCATACTTAATAAACACATTTTTATTAATCACTTGTTTTTTGTTTCGCAGAATATTTTGAATATTTTTCAAAAAGTTTAAAAAATCACTCGATCGATTTCGGCTTGTTAGGTCATCCGACCTAAGAAGTCGAAATCGATCGAGTGATTTTTTAAACTTTTTGAAAAATATTCAAAATATTCTGCGAAACAAAAAACAAGTGATTAATAAAAATGTGTTTATTAAGTATAAGTGTGTTTCGCCAAGTGCCTACGGCAAATAGCGTAAAAAGCAACTAAAGTCAAGTAACATAGCACAATTTTGTCCATTTTGTAATTTCAAATGGAAAAAATTGTGGAATGATATTATGTTAGAGATACATATATTAGAATATCATGATACAATAAAAAAATACCCAGTAGAAATGACGTTGTTGTATTCAAAATATTAAAAATTCAATTTATACTTGAAATTAAAGACTTAAATAATTAATTGTTTCATGTAATTTTAATATCCAGCCCTCCTACGTATCTGTTTGAAAACGAAAATGTATCCAATACTAGATTTTACCGATACATTTTATATTATGGTGAACTACCGTTCTCTCGTATATTTTTATTTAGACTGAACTGCAATGGCTTTTGTGATTTAATGATATTTATTGATTATAAAATTTTTGCAGGCCCTGGAAATCAAAATTTTGCAATCATTAGCAATTTAAAAAAATTTCAGTTTTCACAAAGAAAATAGGATTGAATTTTGAAGTCCGAATACAATGCGGAAAAACGATCTATAGCCATCGGACTACACCAATTAACCAAATGATAAGCATCGATTTAAAATATGAAAAGAATAATAGTAAACTGGTAATGACAGGATGATAATGAGCAACTTTATCGGAGAATTAATGTCTCTCAGCCGCTTGTGGTAAAATAAGGTTTGTACGATGAAATCTATAAGTGTTGGAGATGTGGTTCTAAATAAATAACGAGTTTAAATGGCACTTCGACAGAATTCTCAAATGATTGAAATACAACTCAGTTACGTAAATTACATAATACATTATCGCTTTAGAACTGGCAGAGTTCCTTTATATAGCCATATTCAAAAATTATTTTCACAATTCATCGATTACCAGTAATTAGGTTAACAATAACCGAGTCACAGAGTTATATACAGCTGTTGACCAAAAAAATATTTTGAAAAGATTGTTTCTAAAACCGAAAAATATTATAAAAAGAAACACAAACACAACAACAATTAGTTTAATTTTTTTTTATTATTCTTTGCCAAATCCTTCATCGCAATAATCACTATTCGGCTCTTAATTAAAACACCTCGGCCTTAGAAAGTTAATGGCCGTTGTAAGTTCAGTTTAATATTATTATTGATTGAAACTAATCGGCGGGATTTAAAAGTGCAGAAATTTGCAGATCGTGATTGGTATCAACTACTTTGTCCTACAAGAATAAATATTTTGCTACAATATCAACTGTGTTCCAGGTAGTATTATCGGATTGCTGAATAAATATTAGATTCAATGGTCGTTGAAAGTTATAAGAAATATCTAGTATAACATTTTTTTTTTTTTTATTGTTAATTATGCGATCTGTTTTGGAACTCCGCGGTTATGCTTTTTACGCCCTTACTTTACGCCTCCCGGCCAACTCGAGGACGTACTGCTATAGCACCGATTTAAGACAGTCTGCACATTGCAAGCTCCATGCCAGCCTATACTGGCATGGAAGATGGGTCGGCCCATGGGTTTTGCACACCGACAGAGGATCATAGATGTGTTACATTTCACCACAGATCGTAATATGTTGATGTAATTTCACTTTGCATACTGCCCCTACCGGGAACCCGGTACCCTCCAATCCAAACGCCAAAGCTTTAACCACTGTGCCATTTGGTCGGTTAGTATAAAATTTGTTTGCGTTTTTTATATATATGTTTCTCTAAAAAAAATAACATTGAAACATTACGCCTCGTATTTACGACTATTCCGATTATTCGCCCGTCTCATTTTGAGTAGTTTTACCTGTAAACCTAGGATAATTTAGGCAAATAAAGATAGTGTTATTGATTGCCCTAACACATTAGTGATTTATATACTATCCTAAATTAACAGAGCAAAGCATCTTTTAATCTGAAGCACGTATCGTTAATATGAGTCAATAATATTTGTTTTTTGGGAATCCTATATAACATTTTGCAAACAGGAGAATTGAATAAAATATACTAAAAAAATTATATAGGTAAATAATTACGACCTAGACGATTACTATTAAAACCGAAACAAGAAATGAAAATTAAACGACTTTGAACACGAACATTTCAACAATGTCCTTATAAATTAATTGCAAGCGCATACTAAAAATTTAAGCACATTAAATTAAAACTAGGTTATGTTATAAAAATTTAATATCGGACCAGGGTGAAAACAATTTTTTCATACATCGGAATTTGGCATTTTCTATAGCTTGATTCAATTATAATCTCTAGGTTGATTGTTTGTAGTTTAGCAATTCTATCAATTATTTTGATAGTCCACATTAAAAACATTTTAGTAAACTTTTGAAACTAAATTATTAATAATTATAATTAAAGGTTGCGTTTATAAAACTGCAAGTAACACGTTTCTACCACTACTTATAAATCCACTTAAACGTTTATTTTGTAAAAATTCACAAACATTTTTAAGCAGATTGCGAAATGGTTCAAAGTAAAAAAAAAAAAATATCGGCAAAATGAAAATAATTTAAAAACCTATAATTAACCCAAAATAAAAGTTTACGTTAATATTATTAACATCAAACTAGTATAAATTTAATTTAGAAAAAAATTATTGTGGGCTTAATAAAAACATTACACTAGAAGTCAAACCGTATCATTAGATAAGCGGTTCGTAGGTAATGAGCACCAACTGTATTATATTACTACGCTAAAGCGAGTACGTCACGAATTTCTAAAAGATAAAGCTTTTTATGCTAAACCAAAGTAAATTAATAGATTGTGTGATCCTAATATAGAAAGGCACCGTCAAAAAAATGTAAATGATTAGTTGTGATTTTTTAAGCATTTTTGTTTAAAAAAATGCTATATGGTTTTGGTTTCGATTTGCCGAATAATTTGCGTATTTAAAAATGTAGAGGTATATTGATTCTCAAAAAAAAAGTGTTAATTATTGAAATATTACCCTAAAAATCTTTTAAAAAACATAATATGAGCGAGCATTTTCTTAAGTGTAGCACAGAAGTTCAAACAGATTTCTTCCTCATTTGTTTGGGAACGCGCGCGTAAACATACGTTCATACATACGTGTAAAATTAACACAAGACCCATTTTAACTTATTATTTATTTTCCTCTTTTAAATGTATGCTTTAAAAAATTTTATCGCATACAAACGTACGGAGTATATACAGAAAAAGCGTAATCACAAAAAATATACATAATTTCAAAAGAAATTGCCTCTCGGAAGTAATTGATTGAAGTGACATTAAACAATTATTCTCATAAATTCCAAAACGGAAATATACAAAGCACGTGACTTTTTATCAGAATGATAAAAAAATATATTACTTACGTATGTAATTCATAGAATTTTAAGAATTCTTTGTAAAAAAAAAGTATTGTGTTCAATTGCTTTATACATTTCGGGATCCGTTTGAAATTGAAATAAAATTCATAAGCATCGCATAAAACGCGCAACAGTAACGATAAAATTTAATTTTAATATAAAAAAAATGTTGAATAATAAAGTAATAAAATATTAGCTTGGAAGATACAAAAATTTAATTACATGTTATGGATGCAATTTCAGCGTAAAATGTCAAAATATACAAAAGCTGAGCAAATACAGAAAAATGTACAAAATTATTTTTATCTGGATTTGCTTTGTAGCCTTTCTAAAGAAAGCATTTGATGAAAGTAGATGCTCATCCCTCGAGATTGAATATTATTATATTACGACTAACGTTAAAGATTATGTTAGTACGTTTTACACAATATACGATTAATTTGCACTACAACACTTGAATAAATAAATGGTTTCGCAATATATTTATAATTTTACGAGTATACATACAGTGGCAAAATTAGCATTAAAGAATATTTTATGTTATAAAATGCTGTAGGTAGCATAGTTGCAAGGTAAGGATAATGATCACTCGCTTACTTATAGTTATTATAACATAGTTTGTAGCGAGTTAAATAATGTAAGTAATCCGTTATGCAACAAGTAATTAACCTTTAACCGAAATCTTTAAATTAAACTTCCATGTATTTGGAATCATTCTTATAATGCTGCGTATCAGTGCTATGGATAAAGTAATCCCAACGCAATTCAAAATATATATGATATATTATAATATAGACTTACAAGTCACCCATTATAGTGATTCTAGGTATGCATTACACATTTCTGAAATATGCGCTATACAGTATTAGAATCCTGCATTTTACTATATTTCAAAATTATGAGTGCCAAGGTTCTGCCCGCATCTTGGACAAACAATCTTGGAAGGGATAGAGAGTTAGTCCCAGGAATAACTAACTTATTGCCTAACTAGGTTGGTAGGCTAGTCAAGTTGAAAGTTACTTGTGCTAAAAATATCTTTACTTTAGCAGAACATTTGTTAGTTTAATACTAATTTGTGTTAATTTACCCCTTTAAAATTTAACCTAACTCCATTTAACCTGAGCGTTGTATGTTTACTATGATTTTACACCATATAATAAAAAATATGAATTATACTTTTGTATAAACTCGTAAATGTGCCACATAGCTGCATTAAATATTCATTCATTCTTCAAATTTAGAACAAAAAGTGTCTCGAACAACGTAATATTTACACATTCTTTATTCATTTAACGCAAGCAACATTCTATTACAACAGGTATTTGGTTCATTAATCAAAATTTGTATATTGTAATAATTCTAAACAAAATACCTCGCGATTCTGAAGATTGAAAACATAATCCTTCCCCTGGCAATGTTACAGTATATTTACATGCCCAAATCCCTCCTATGGTTTGGTTTGCAGAATTAATTATTCATGTTGTAATTCCTAATAATTTGAAACAGAAATGAGCGTATAGATAAACTCCTGCGAATATCCCTCATGTGAGTACATGTTTACTTACTCGTATACATATATAACAAAATATTACATTCAAATTTGAAGCCGAATTTATGTCAAATGCGTTAAAATATCCCGGAACAATTTACTGCGCTTTAAAATAAATTTAGCTGTTAACTACCATAATAATCATAACCATAATAACCATAAGCATGTAACATGATGTCACTGTAACATGATCAACATGTTAGCAGATTGCGGTACTTATCTCTGTACTTGGTGCTGTAGCATCTTCCTGCTTTTGCTCGACGATGTGGTCGTGCGGAACCAAGCATACAACAATTTAATATTATTTTACCGCATCTTATAATAATAATAATAATTTTAAGTTATCAACACATAGCTGCCGATCTTCGTTTTATTCCCGCCTACTGATTCGCAATTAGCACATTTGAAGATGCTTTCGTCCGTTCTTAACGATAGTCATCAAAACAAAAAAAAAACACTAAATTATCCGTAAACACCAAAAACCTAAAATAATTTAAAATTTACCACTTAGCTTAGTAACCGTCTTTGATACAGGTTAAGCCATCCAACCACCCCTCCTCCGTTATTAAATGCGTGCAAATAGAGGCCTGTATCTCGGTTGAGCGCACAGAAAAAAGGGAAGATGAAATCGTGTTTATTTTGCAGCACTAATGATTCACTAGTACGGCACTCATGAATTCAAGAAACTTATAGGAAAGTATATGAATATTGTAAAATTATATACATATATTAATATTGTATTTAGAAAAAAAAAAATAATCACTACTATCACTTATTTTGAAAATTAGAACACTTTTCACTACGATCACTGTTCCTCGACTGACTATCCTCACTTTTTTTCGTCCCTCAGGTAACGTTTTTATCAAAAAAAAAAAAAAAACTCAAGTCTGTATACATGTGTCTATCGTTCGATAACGATCAACAAGAGAGAAGTAAATCCTACAATCATAAACCATCGTACAATTGATTAGCTGGACAGTGGAAAGTTACTGCTAGTTGTACCCGCATTTGCGTTACAACCAGAGACGGTGCAACATTTAAATCATTTAAGATTTTATGTGGTAACAAGCCTTTACCAATTTTTTGGTAAATTGGCATCCCTTGATCAAAATTTTGCTGAATTGAACTGAAAATCAACATGTACCGTTCAAGCAAAGCAATGGCTTGATAAGTATTATAGGAGCCTGCTCCTTCGAAAGCAGCCGTCATACCTTGGTTTGCAAAGTTTAAATGTGGCCCTAAAAGCCGAAATCGAACGATTTCAATAAGCGAAACTTTTTGAAATTGTTTTTTAAATATTCAAAAATTTATCTCTAGCGAAAAAACAAGTGATTGAAAAATGTGTTTATTAAATGTCAGTGTATTTCGCCAAGTGCCTACGGCAAATAGTGTTAAAAATATTCCAGAAAAGATAAAAAAATCACAAAATTGTTTAGAAAGATCGTAAAGTGAAGTTGCGTGAAATAGTTAACACCCAGAAGATATCGAAATTGATTGTATACACTATTTTACAAGAACATTTTTCCATGAGAAAGCTCTATTCAAAGCACCCACCGCGCTTGCTCACATCGTATCAAAAACAACAACGGGTCGGTAATTCAGAAAGCTATATAAAGCTGTTTACCAATAATAAACCTAATTTTTGCGTCGGTCTGAGACAATGGATGAAACATGGATCCATCACTACAATCCGGAATGAAATCGTCAATGAGCTGAGTGAACAGCAGCCGGTGAAAAGCGTGCCAAGCGGCCCAAAACTCAAGTGCCGGCCGGTATGGTTTTGCCTCATATTTTGGGATGTGTTAGGCATGTTATTCGTCGACTACCTTGAGAAAGGAAAGGCTTGTTCACAGACCTCAAAAAATGCTACAAGGAAGGAGATTATGGCAAAAAAATTGCTTATTTTGAGGCCAAAGATAAATCGTTCTTCAGAAAGGCATCGAAATGTTAGGAAAGGGTTGGAATGAATGTATGTCAAGGAAACTATGTTGATCAATAAAGTTGAATTTTGCAAAAAAAATGTTTCTTTTGTAGTTAGTGGCGAAACAATTGACCGACAAGGTTTAAAAAGTGCACAAACAAAAAAAGAAGGAAGATTTTTTACTAAAAAAATCTTTTGGTTTGTTGGTTTTCCTGCATTTAAATACTCTTAATCAAATTAGTCTTAGAGCATTTATATAGCATTTCTATTGCGAGAAACTATTTCTGAAATACGTTGTACGGTCATAATGGTCAAATAGGCCTCCAATATTCTACATATGTTATTCTGTTAGTTCTGGTACTAGTTTATACCAGTGCATGTGAGTTTATGATTCTGACAGAGCTGTCTAGGACATTATGGTACAGTTATTGCTCAATAAATAATCTTGACGTTTTCTTTCTGTAACTCCAAAGAAGGTTGTGTTCAATTTCGCTTTATTGTCAGATTAGTTCTGGTGCGCACCGGCGCATGTGGTTTTCAAATAATAAAACAGTTATAGCACAATAAATACTTTGAAATAGTTTTCTCTGTCAATCCAAAGATTTCAAATTGGCTCTCGATGCGAGACTGAAATTCTAACAAGGAATGGTAGCCTTATTAGACAAGATATATTTAATGAAAAACTGCACCATTATCTTTATGTAACTACAAAGATTGGATATAGGCCAGTAGTACAAATTTTTCGATTAGCACTGGTACAAATATGTACCAGCGTCTCCAGAGAAACCTAAGTAACTCTATAATAGCCCTAAAAAATTACATTAAGTCGTTATGTAGCGATCTACAATATCTTTTTAAGCGGCACCAAAACCTAAGTTTAACATTTTCTTCCAGATATGAAATTAAAATCGAAACTTAAATCTTATTTCTAAATTAATAGACATATTATATTTAATAAATTTAATTTAAAAACCCCAAATTTTGGTTACTTTTTTGGTCCTTTTTCGGTTTGATATTTGAGTACTTTCGTATCGGAGCATGTATGTACTATACCAGCTTCATTTATAATAAAGCCGAATTATAGAGCGGTTTCCGCGGAGCCTAAAAATTATAGCAAGATCAAAACAATTACAAAAAAATATATGACTTATTATTGATTGATTAAATTTACGTGAAATTTTTATTTCATTCACAATAATTAAGTACATTTGACGCAATTATTATGCGTTTACTTTTTAAGTAGAATTGAATCTAATTACTAATTAAATGACAGACACATTTACCTACTATAATTAACTGCTGTCAAATTTTTGTTTAAATCAGGAACATTTGACTTGTAAAACTTAGTATAACACGAAGTAACGGGTGATTTTTTTGTGGTTAGGATTTTCATGCATTAGTATTTGACAGATCACGCGGGATTTCAGACAAGGTGTCAAAGAGAAAGATGCTCAGTATGCTTTGACATTTCATAATGAATAGACTTACTAACGAGCAACGCTTGCAAATAATTGAATTATATTACAAAAATCAGTGTTCGGTTCGAAAAGTGTTTCGCGATTTACGTCCGATTTATGGTCTACATAATCGACCAAGTGAGCAAACAATTAATGCGATTGTGACCAAGTTTCGCACTCAGTTTACTTTATTGGACATTAAACCAACCACACGAATGCGTACAGTGCGTACAGAAGAGAATATTGCGTCTGTTTCTGAGAGTGTTGCTGAAGACCGTGAAATGTCGATTCGTCGCCGTTCGCAGCAATTGGGTTTGTGTTATTCGACGACATGGAAGATTTTACGCAAAGATCTTGGTGTAAAACCGTATAAAATACAGCTCCTGCAAAAAGGCAGAAAATCCGCTTTTTTATCGACAAATTTTGTTCAGCGATGAGGCTCATTTCTGGTTGAATGGCTACGTAAATAAGCAAAATTGCCGCATTTGGAGTGAAGAGCAACCAGAAGCCGTTCAAGAACTGCCCATGCATCCCGAAAAATGCACTGTTTGGTGTGGTTTGTACGCTGGTGGAATCATTGGACCGTATTTTTTCAAAGATGCTGTTGGACGCAACGTTACGGTGAATGGCGATCGCTATCGTTCGATGCTAACAAACTTTTTGTTGCCAAAAATGGAAGAACTGAACTTAGTTGACATGTGGTTTCAACAAGATGGCGCTACATGCCACACAGCTCGCGATTCTATGGCCATTTTGAGGGAAAACTTCGGAGAACAATTCATCTCAAGAAATGGCCCGGTAAGTTGGCCACCAAGATCATGCGATTTGACGCCTTTAGACTATTTTTTGTGGGGCTACGTCAAGTCTAAAGTCTACAGAAATAAGCCAGCAACTATTCCAGTTTTGGAAGACAACATTTCCGAAGAAATTCGGGCTATTCCGGCCGAAATGCTCGAAAAAGTTGCCCAAAATTGGACTTTCCGAATGGACCACCTAAGACGCAGCCGCGGTCAACATTTAAATGAAATTATCTTCAAAAAGTAAATGTCATGGACCAATCTAACGTTTCAAATAAAGAACCGATGAGATTTTGCAAATTTTATGCGTTTTTTTTAAAAAAAAAGTTCTCAAGCTCTTAAAAAATCACCCGTTAGTTGTACAAAAAAGCAGGTTTCATTATAATTAAATTAATTATATTTAAATTAAATTTTATATAAAAGAGCGGCAAATTAATTATTTTTGACAATTCTTAGTTTTTTGCATCAATAATTGATTTTAATTATGCGGTACTCTTTGTATGCACGTAATAAAAAGACTGTACTCGTATGTGCTAACAATTTTTGAGGTGAACTTTTTAAATAAATTATAACAATAATGCTGTGTGATGTCTGATAATTGATTTATGTGGCAAGGTTTATTAACCCGAATATGTATACCGAATATACATTTTTTATAGCAATTTGTGTATTCTCTTTATGGCCAAATTATGATTGATAGTTTTTTATATGAGTTTTGGCAATATAATATTTACTGTATATGGACGAATGTTTTTATTTTCGAAAATCCAGCAAATTTCCAAATATTCATGCTGATTTTGTTTGTTTGGTTGCTATACCAACATATTTATCGTTGGACTTTGGTAATTATTGTAATAATTCAATTTTTTAATATTTTTTGTTTTGTATTAAATAATGATCTCGATTTCGATGAAAAATGTCATATTTTATAAAATTATAAATATTAGTACATACATAGTTTAACAGTAGGGAAGTTAAAATTTAGTAATTACACAAAATGGACAATTATGTATATGTAATCAAGTAATAATTGCTTCTTTTGTTCTATAAATGCATTTACATAACTTATGTTATAGTATAATAACTTATTTCAAAAAGGTTTTTATTAAAACTGTATAAAAAGATGTCACTAGGCATAGACCGTTACGCGCTAAAAGAAACAGCCTAAGGGTAACTCTCTCTCTCTCTCTCGCTCTGGCACTATATCCCATCAAGGGATTTGGCCGCCTCAAATTTGGTTACATAATCATATTTTCCTTTCGGATAGTGAGTGATTAATTCATTGATCCTAAACCAGCCGTGCACTTTTTCCTTGTCACCACTGGGACCTCCGGCCGCTGGAGCAAGCATGCTGACCACTTTGCCACCGGAGCGGCAGAAAAATATGAATACTTAAAATTTAGAGATTCAATTCCGATTAATTGCATTACCACGTTAACAATACGCTCTATTTTTGGGTATTGAGCATGGTTGCTTTTGGTTATCGTTCTATAGACGGGCCGAAATATCTATAGAAAATTAGAGATTAACAATTCATATAATTCGGAAAATAGTCCCAAGGAAGCAGTGATGTTAAATTGTATATCGATAATCCAACTCAGAACAGAACAAAAGTCAAGAATGTTTAGCAATTTTAGTAGACCCACGTACAACTATCGTTTAAGTCAAAATTGAAACTTGAAACAAATTTCGATTAGATTAAAATTATTATAATAACAAAGCAAGATCACACATAGTTGACACTTCTTCAAGAAAAACGGTCATTGCTTACGAATGTTTAGCTCTACCGCAACAACGAGACTCCTTAACTCGATTATTTTTTTGCTTTCATTTGCTTAGTAAAATAAAGTATAATGATTAAATTTGCAATAGTATCGGTCCACATCAGTTTTCCAAAATTAAAAGAGAAATGACGGTTTTTGACAAAAACAAACTATTTTTCAAGAAAAATTCGGCCTCTATACAACCAAGACAGATTGACTGATCAGAATAAAATTTCTCACTTAAGCTATTTTCATAAATTTCAAGATCCCATTGATGTTTTCCCGAAATCAGTCTGCCGAAAGTGGGAGCTTCAAGTGGATGCATTTATGTTGGAAAGTACTTAACATTTCCGAAAACACGATTAAAATCAAAAAGATTGTAAATTAAAGTTTTTACAAAATTAGTTTACATTGTATTTTTAAATTTTACTGGAAACGATAAGTTGTTATAAACAAATTATATTTCACCAAAATTGGCAGTGACACTATTTTGGTTTTCTCTGGGATTAGGGAATTTGGAAAAATATTTTGATAGCATTTTTGTCTAAACTCTATTTTCCTGGCTTGCTATCGGACTAAGTTTGGTGTAGATAAATTTGAAACAAAGATTTGTTGGAAATTATTTGTCCCTATACAAATTTTCTGGAACAAGTTTTCCAATCAACTTTGTTTTGGAAATATTTATACCAAACTAATTCCAACAGTACAACAGACAATAATTTAGATTCCCTCTTCCCAGAGAAAGCCAGGATAGTGCCACAGCCTAACGAAACGTGGTGGAAATCCGTGTGTACCGAATGTGGCAGCATCCGTAAGAGCTTGTTTCATTTTTGCAATGATGCTGAAAAGTTAGAATTTACAAAAATGAAAAAAAATTCAAAAAGGAATAAAATATCAACAAGGGTTGATTAACCTTGTTGGTTTCTGAAAATTTTCTTTCAAGTTAATGCGAATTTCAAAAAATACGTAATAAAAATATCACATCTTGGCCGGAGACCAAATGATGATAGCAATAAGCATAGTTTAATACCGCTGGACCGTAACGCGAGATGACTTGATTTCAAAATCAACCACAGCAAATAAAAATTGTTGTTAAGACCAAGGAACATCCCAACGGCAAATTACGGAACAAACGACCACAACGTTGACAACGAGGAAGATTTTAAATATCTCAGGTAAATGCTCGCCTAGCAGACAGATATCGAGTTACTACACACTATTAAGATTGCTGCAAGTAAAATGTCTTTCGCAGTTGTGTAAACTCGTACTTTACAAAGCACTAACAAGACTTTTGCTAACCTTCGTTTGTGGGATTTGGACCTTGAACATCAGTTATTTTAGATTACTATGTACTTTTGAAAGAAAGGTCCCGTTAATGATGCGAGCACCGAACAACGAAATAAATCATCTCCTGGGATACGACAATATTATCGGATAATTTTGGGGTTCATTAAATGCAGTTGAGCTAGATAGCTGGCGACGCTGAAAGATCCTTAGCAGAACGAATGACACGAAGAAAATCCCCGTAACAATCAGTCGGCGTACATCATTGGGGAAACCCTACAGTGGCGCGGCTACGTCGGACCAATTATATTGGATTGGGTGGAGCCAGTGATAAACCGAGCCGTGCAGGCGGCAAGATCTCTTTATGGAATGTACGACAGAGAGACAGCGAATCAATATATGACAACTCATAACTCTCATAACTAACATTTGAATTGTTATATGTTTTAGCTTATTTATATATTTCGGTTGGGACATGGTCCGTTATAGTAAAACAACTTTAACCAAATCTGCGATCAAAACCGGCAGTTTATTTCTGCAAAAGTCGAAAGCAAAATTCATCATTATATCATAAAAAAAAAACATAAGTAAATAATTATATATTTTGCTACCTAGAAACTGAAGTAGGGGGTTACGAGCTATCTAATTAAAAAACCGAATAATTTTCATACAATACTCCGACGAGAAATTTGCTATTGCTATAATCGAGTTTTCATTGAAAATTGTTTTTTTTAAATAAAAAGTGTGAAGTTGTTGAGAATGTTGTTGAATTTGTTTCATTATCTACTAGATAGGCGGTAATTTATTGCAAAGAATACCTATTGGGGATCTAGACTTATAACCTCAAAAGGGAAAGAGTTATTTAATGCTGCTCGCGAGAACAACTGTGAATTTCTCTCTGGCGATAAACAAACATATTCGCCTGCTGACATACATAAAATTCCAGATCTTCTCGACTTCTTTGTGATAATAAAAAAAGGTAATTCACGTAAGTTAACAAACAATAAAACCAATTAGGATCTATTCAAGAGATTAGTGGAAGGTTCATAACCATATTCAACAAGCAGCTTGGATAAGTACACCGATTTCTCATACCAATACTACAATGAAACATAACTATCCTCTTGAAGTCAGAGAGCTACTTAAAGAGAAACGGCACAAGTCTCGTGCACCGCACAATAAAACTATTCTTAATTTTTTGTGCAATAAATTAAAACAACTAATAAAGGAAATAAAGAACGAAAGCATAACTAAGCGACTTCGAGGTCTTTCTGAACTAAAGAATGACGATTATTTGCGTTGGAAAGCAACGAAGGGGCTAAAAAAACCAAAATGCATATGTGCCGCCTATCAAAAACGATGACGGGTCCTGGGCTAAAAGTGACAATCAGAAAGTCTCTTTTGCTGCTTATTTAGAAGAGACTTTTCAACCGTTGCCTAGACAAACAGCAAATGAAAATACAATAGTCGTAAACAAAGTAGATGATCTTAATATAAGGCTTGTGACCTTATTGGAACTTAAAACTGAAATCATTTAAAACTTAGTATGATAAAAGCTCCAGGTTATAACATAATTACTGTTCAAACTGTGAAAACCATTCCCGAGAAAGGCTTGTGTAAATTAATTCAAATAATCAATGCAGCCTTCAGATTGAAATATGTTCCACAACAATTGAAGGTGGCCGAAGTAATAATGATTCCTAAACCAGGTAAACCAGGGAACGATAAAAAATCATATAGACTGATTTCACTGCTTCCAGTCATATCAAAAATATTTGAAAAACTGTTGCTGAAAAGACTTAAACCTATAATAGAAAAGAGATGCTTAATTCCACCACATGAATTTGGGTTTAGAGAAGATCACTCTACAGTTGACAAGTTCACAGAATAACGGATGTCATTGAGGATGTTTTTGAGAATAAGAAAATATGCTCCAGTATTTTCTTAGATGCAGCTCAAGCTTTTGACAAAGTTTGGCACCAAGGGCTCGAATTTGAACTCATCGAGACCTGCCTAAGAAATTTTATCAAATTCTTAAATCCTACATAGCTGATCGACACATTAGAGTTAAATTTGAAAATGAGTACTCCGAAATAAAAAGAATATCAAAAGGTATACCACAAGGTAGCGTACTTGAACTTATTCTGTTTATTTTTTATACGAGAGATAAGCTATTCTAGAAGGTGAAAAAGATATTTCGGAAGCAACAAGCAAACTTCAAAATGCAGTTGACACGGTGAGCAACTTGAGTAAAATTGGCGCATCTTATTAAATAAAGCAAAATCAATACACGTCAACTTTTTAAATCAAAGTGAAAACTGTATTCCAGTGGTTCTCAACTCAAACCAAATTCCATATGCAAATACAGCTAAATACCTTGGCATGACCCTCGATGCTAAGCTAAGATGGAAAGAACACATCAAGAAGAAAAAAGAAGAGTTAAACATCAAATATAGGAAAATGTACTGCCTCGTAGGTAAAAATTTTGAGCTCTCAATACACAACAAATTGCTTCTATACAGGCAAATGCTAAAACCAGTATGGACCTATAGTATTCAACTTTGGGGTTGTGCCAAGAAGAACCAATGTACAAATGATACAATGATTCTATAATAAAGTGCTACAAGGGATTGCGAATGCCCCATTAGGAACGACAACCTTCATAGAGATTTGAAGATGGAGTACGTCATCGATGAAATAAAGAACCAAGCAAGAAAATACGTACAGTGCTTATCTCTACACGTAAATGCAGATATCCGTCGTATGTAGGACACCACTAACGGAGTGAGGAGGGTTCAAAGGCAGACACCGCTGGAACGGGACAGTTCTAATTAGAATTAGAAATTTTTGCAAAATGAGTAACCAATAGGTTACTCATCTAAATCCGAGAAACTAACGTAAGATAGATAAATTACTAGATGATCGCTGAATCAGTTGTAATATTGTATAAGTATTTTTTGTTTTTTCTATCCATTGTGCTCAACTAAAGCCATCTTAAACTATCGCCAGTGACATTATTTTTTTACTATTTACGCCATTCTATGTCGAAGCAACTTCTATTTTATTATTTTTTTAAAATACAACAACATAAATAACTCATCGACTTTATTCGTTGAAAATTGAACAGATTACAAGATAAAAGTACGATGAAAATGAACGTACTCCTACTTCGCCGATTAAGCAAGACTGAATTTTTTTAAACCATCGACATTGCGTTACGTATTCGTTGTTGCTATAATAAGGCCGTAATAAAGATGATTTGGCTCAACTATCAAATAAAAAATGAAAATAATTTTACACATACAAAGAGACGTGCCGCACCCTTGGTTTTGCATGAATAGGCAAATGCTGCTTGAGTTTTGTTTAAAATGCAGTGTGTGGAAATTCGTGTGCGATAGCACGCTTTTCACGTTAGTCATTGAAAACTTATATTGGATACAGCCTCGTTGGTATTAAATGTATAATAAAATTGATGATAAATAAATAATATAAAACGTTTATTATTTTTTTAGTATAAGTAAATAAAGGTAGTTAGTATAAGTAAATAAGGGTAGATATAGTTTGTAAATGGTACCCTATTGCCCAGAAATGGTATAATAACAAAGTCAATTTTATTTAATTAAATTATGTAAAAAAAATTATTTTCTTTAAAATGTATCGTGATGGCTTCAATTTCGGATATTGTCAGATGGAATTTAACATATTCATTTTTGGCTAATTATTCCTGTTCATTTTCTAAAAAGGTCAGAAATCTTGTATTGGCTTATGAAAACTGAGTTATCACTACCCACTCTGATCTGTTAGTGCCATATACTAGAAAGTTTGATTCTACTTTCGGTTTTAACAAATAAACACAAGTTTATACAAAAGGAAAAAGTTTGCTCAAAAAATCGTGAAAATCATCTCTAGTTGTTAAATTGAAAATTCATAAATTTTCATAAATCTAAGCGAAAAATAAATTCGTTAACAATTCTTTGAACAGATTACAAATTTTAAACCGTCTTATTTTCTTGCACATCAAAAGGATTTATTTTGCATCTCAACTGTTTTCAGCACATTTTGCGTCAACAGAAGCATGAAAGCAAAGCCCAGACATTTGAACTATATGGTTAATTATTATTTAATTCATAATTATAATCTCACAATAACGGGAAATAAAAAAAGATAAACAAAAAAATATAAATTCCAAATTTAGTGATAAATGTTGGAATACAAAATAATAAACTTGCGTCTTCTATGTATAAAGGATATTGTCCCTTCATTAATTTTCTAGAAAAACCTCTAGGTTTTGAATATTACAAATACAGTTTATTAATAAACTTGAGTCATTTGCTTGGGTTCCAGAACGCGGATTGCATCATGTGTCGGAGTGAAATAAATTTAGTTGCTGCAGCCTGATGACAAACGCAAATTTTTCTTTCATTCAAAACCGTATCGATTTTATAAATAAATTACAGTGCTGTATACTAAAGGGTTTTCCAATAAGAGGTTTCATTTTGAATAGCCTGCTATTTGGGCAGCTGTCAATTTTGAAGCTGTCATCTTTTGACATTTGACAAGTAAAAACTACGCCATCACTAAAAATGGTACGACACACGCTTCAACAAAACATTGAAATTGTTAAAATTCACTACAAAAATGGTGAAAATTTTGCAGTCACAGTTCGCAAAACTAAAGCACTTTTGGGTCGTCGTGAAGCACCTTCTAGGCCTTCAATAGTGAAACTGGTGGACAAATTTGAGCTGTTGGGACAAGTTAGTGATGTGAAGAATCGAAACCGTGTACGTCGCTCAAGAACAACTGAGAATATTGCTGCTGTAACCGGCAGTGTTGGCGAAAACCCAGGTGTGTCGATTCCTCGTCGATCTTTGGAATTAGACATTCCACAAACGACATTACACCGTATTTTGCATAATTGTATATTAAATAAATTTGTAAATATTTTGCATAAAGTCCTTTAAATGCATCAAAATGATTCGGATTTTCATCGAAAAATCATCATCAGTGATGAGGCCTATTTTCACCTTGGAGGCTAAATTAATAAGCAGAATTGTCGCACTTGGGTCTCAGAAAATCCAAGAATGATTGTTGAAAAGCCTCTCCATCCTCAACGTGTCACTGTTTGGTGTGGTTTTTGTGCTGGCAGTGTGATTGGACCCTACCTATTTGAAAATGTGGCTAGTGCAACTGTTACGGTGAATAGATTGCGCTACCGAGATATATTATCCATGGACGACGTTTATTTTCAGCAAGGCGGCGCTACGTGCCACACAAGCAAGGAAATAATCGCAATTTTGCAAGAAAAGTTTCCTGGCCGTGTTATTTCTCACAATCGCGGTGATCACAATTGGCCACCGAGATCTTGTGATTAAACACCTTTAGACTTTTTTCTTTGGATCCACGTGAAAGATAAGGTGGAATATAAAGGTCGAAAGCCATAAAGATGGAATTCGTGAAGTTGTCGAGAACATACAGCCGCAAATGTGCGAATTGGTCATGGAAAATTTCATGAAATGGATATGGTGCTACAAGCGTGGCCGTGGCGGCCATTTTGCTGATATCGTTTTCAAATGTTAATGGCATATACTTTTCTCTTTACAATAAACATTCATTGATTTCTCTTAAAATATCGATGAACTAAGTAAAAAATATTCTTTAGCACGTTTACTGGTTAATCGTTTCAAAGATATTTTTTGGATATCCTATTACATTAAGTTTAAGTATACCATGGGTTGGTAAGATTTTAGTATTGCATGTATTGTGATGTTTTCAACAAACCCATTGTTTTACAAAATGTCAATGTTTAAGAACCTTTAGTTATAGATATTTAATTGGCTTTCATTACCAATATTTGATATACTTTGTAAACAGTCACGGAGTTTGGCACGTAGTTTTTTCTAGTTAAAGTAATCATGAATTTAAAAATAACATTCATGTTTGTGTAATTATTTAAAACTGCTAGGTTAAAATTGACTAACTTTATTAAAACAATAATGTATAACGTAATAGAACACCTAACAACCCGTAGCAATCATGTAATCACTTTCTAGTCCACCGTGAAACTGTTAGATAAGAAAACAGTAAATAATATTTTAGCAAAATGTAGCAGAAAAGAAATTCATTGTTGTTTTTAATTAACAATATATTCATCTTCTGTATAATTTTCATTTCATGTTGTCGTTTACATTTTTCCTTTTACAAAAAATATTTAAAATATTCTACTTTTATATTATTTATAATTATCAACTAAAATACACTGACACATTTATTCGATGCATATAACACCGAAGAAAAGAAAATTATCTGTTGAAATTAATTTATCTTAGAATATTATACATCTCGCTCTACCAAACTCGGTAGGCGGTGGTGATAGCACGATTATGTGTGGTTTGGGGAAATTAATAGTACAAAAATTTCAATTAAATTAATTTTAAGGTAAGTTTAGTATTGTAAATATTTAATTAGGATTATAATCATTAAATGGAAATTTTAACGTATATTAATCAATATCTAAATAATTATTATACACATTATATACCAATGACAGCTGATGCTGGATTTAACTGTATTTAATACAGTTTGTAAAATAATACGCTGGATGCTCCGTTTAAAAGGAACATTCAAACTAAACTCGTTTTTGACATGTGAAAATGTTATTCTATTTTACTAGCCCGTGTTCCAATCAATAAGAATTAGCCGTTGATTGAGTTTCGGTTTTGTATCTTAATAATAAGATGGCTCTTTTAAGACACATATATAATTATATGATTACATATTATCATAATTAGGCAATGATGACCAATGACAAATATTTTTTTTAATTTACCTTGTAGATTTTAGATAAAAGTGTTAATTTCGTACTTTTATTTATATATTCGAATATTTTAATTTTTAGTTATTGTTATTCGAAGAAATTTTATCTAATACTATATTTGCTAATACACATACTGATGTAGTTCTTTCATGCTTCATGGATTTTGAAATTTGTGTCTTAATAGTTTTGTATACTAACAGGTATTAGTATCGAAAATTATTTATATACAAATACCATGTACCAATTTAAATGTGTTAATTTAGTTTTTGGATTGCGTCGTAATTAAAGATAGCATATCCGTGAAGTATCTGTCATTCTTGGTAAATTTTGTTTTAAATAACGTCAACAAATAATTAAAGATTCAAATAAAATGAATCGAAAATTTCGAGCTGACGTTCTGAATGAATATCCCAAACGTTTTTTTTCGGTATTGCGATGTCAATAGTTAATCTGTGGTTCACGGTGATTTTATTGTTTGTTAAGAAGGGCTATACGTAACTCTCGTATAGAATTATCTAAAGTTTAATCAATTCGATTTGTTTTTGATTTAATAAACAAATTAAATAAGTTCTCAGTTTTTTTTCTATCATACTCGGTTGCTGTAAACTTCGTTTGTCACTACCGAATTTTAATAGAAATGTACTGTTGTTTTCTCTATCTCCAGGTTCATTTCTTAATAAAAATGAGGTTTTTATATCATTGAGGTCTTGGATTGGGGTGTACGGACATCATTAACCAATTTAATTTAAAGATTCCCATATAACATCCAGGTAGCGTATGCCAAAGATACACAAATAACGTAAACCGATAAAATGCGTTCCATATATACCAGACATCTTAACTGATTCGATCTTATCTGATCTGAAGTGAAAACCTACATGGTCCTCTCTCTTTCTCTCTCGCTATCTCACGCGCATGCTAATTTCCGATAAAACCGATTCTGACCCACTCGAACCTCAAGTAAAACAATTACCTGAGCGAGCTTTTCCTACCTTATAAACCCCAATTTATTTAAAACTAATAGCAGTAGTAAATTAATATTCTAATAACAAAGATTGTAGCGTTTAGCATGCCATGGAGGGTATTTAAGTAAAAAAACAAAAAAAAATTAAGATAACTGAAAATTCTAGAAAAAGAGGGAAAAATGAAGAAGAAAAGAAAAAAAACAAATAAACACAGTCCACCACATGCTAGGCTATAGAATTTGACCTACTCAGGGACTCAAGCGGTTGTTGACCGAGGGGGGGGGGGGGTTGGGGTTTTTGAGTATGGGTAGGCCAGGTTTAACCGCTATTAGGAAATGCTAATTACCTATGTATATTCCGACCTCGACACTCACTCTAATTCATCCTCGTTGCTTTCACAAATTTATCTCATTTAAAAAAAACAAACAATGACACAATAACTTTCAATAAAAAGGACCATTACATTAATTTATTACTCAAAAAAAAATATCAAAAGCAAAAATTCATGAATTAAGTTGAAAGACAAAAAAAATTAAACTAGCTAAACCTAAAAACCCTGGCTTAGATAAACCTTAAATACCCAACACCAAATTAAATAAGCAACCCAAAATCTTAACTAGTAAAAAAAACAAACAAAAAAAATGTTAAACTTTAAGCAAAAATAAAAAAAATTAGTTCGGATATTCTTACGATTCTGTTGACTGTGGTATACTTGTTGAATGATGATTGATAAAATGCAGCAGTTAAATGTTGATTGTAGAATAAGTTGATGGCCTTGTACTGGGTTTTTTTATTATTTTATTATTGATACACGCATCACTTTATTATTAAATTGATATAAATTATATTATATGTATTACAATAAGGATAGTTATTATTTCATATATAATTTCTTATTATCCATGTATTTATACTGTTATTAGTAAAAGTTCGATTACTGTTTTATTCAAGGTTGTATTTTTTTCAATATTGCACAATTTTTATGACATTGAATAACGGCCATTTAGGCGCACCTACATTTGTCATATAAAACACTTGAATTGATCGATAACTTTTATAAAATATTTTCAATTCATAAATGTACCACCAACCAAAAAAAATATATTTTGCAGAATTCTGGTTCTTGCTATGGGCACTTATTATATTCTATATATTATTAATTTTATATTGTTATTCACCCTTTAATTTTAGTTGTAGTTTTTTTCACACTCAAAAAAATAATGTCTGATCGCGCAAATTGCGTATAAATTGTCTATATTCACTTTTCTCACTCAATACAAAAAAAAATCATTTTATTTCACATGAATTAACTTATTAACTAGAATTCAAAGCACTTGAAGATTTTTCTTATATTTAACTACTCGTTATCATTTATTGTTGAATTAAATTTTACACATGTTTTTTTTTATTAACTTAAACTTAAATTTAATTAAACTTTTTATTATCTAATAATTAATTTTCTTAATAATCTTTTTTTTCTTTTCAAAATAGAGTTCGACACTTACTTCAAAACTGACCAAAAAAATCCAAAATTTTTCAATCTTTTCAAAAAAACCCAGCAACAACAAATAATTCGCGCAAAACAAAATCGTCTCAATTTTGCTAAGTCATTTACATTTTACTTAACACTGTTCGATTCGACCGATATTATTTCCTCAATCGATTTAATTTCGAATTTTTATTATTTGCATTCAGGGGTTAGAATGGCATGAACATTAAATTTGAACTCCACTCTACAAACGCGAACAACTTGGAACGATACCATTCGGAATCGTTTAATGGTATCTAATATGAATTTTGTTTAAAATTATGATTTTTCTATAGTGTTTACGTTTAAAAAAAGCTTTTCAGATAAATTTAAAGTATTTAAATCTGTTTAGTTTTTCGATTTTCTGGCAAATGCAGTTCACGAAGTACTTTTCAATATTTCGTTATAGTATTTGCCATGGTTAAGACAATTTCGTTGAATTTAACCTGACGTTCGGTTTTAGATGTGTTTTCTGAAAAGGCCTTGAATAAGTTGTAGTCCAATATAATGTTTTTATTTACATGCTGAAATTTATTTCTAGAACTCACACCGCACATTTAATTAAATTATAATGTACATACTTAACTGACAGTGCACACTTACAGTTATGGTTGATAAATGATCCCTGCCACTGAACCATTTTCATCCAAATGATATTAAAGTTACTGTAAAAATGAATAGTAACCGCCGCGATATGTTATTATTTTTTGTTTTATTGTTAACTATGAGATCTGTTTTGGGGCTCAAGGCTCACCCTGCTCTTCTGCGGTCCTTACCTAACGCGTCCCGGCCAACTCGTGGATGTACGGCTATTGGTGCGATTTAAGACCATCTGCACATTGCAAGCTCCATGCCAACCTGTACTGGCATGGAAAATGGGTTGGCCCATGGGTTTTGCACACCGACATTGGGTCATAGATGTGTTACATTTCACCACAGATCGTAATCTGTTAATGAAATTACACTTTGCATCCTCCCCCTATCGAAATTCGAACCCTGTACCTCCCGATCCAAAAGCCAAAGCTTTAGCCACTGTGTCATTTGGTCGGTACCGCGATATCTTACCGTTCAGAGAATTGCGGTGAATATAAATATGACGAGAGACATTTCCTGTGATTTTGTAAAGAAAATATTATTAAAATGAAAATATTTTATTTCAGCGAAGGTTGTATATAAAAATAAAACGGAGGTAAATGGTTAATGGAGATAAACGAATATTTTACATTTAATTTAACAAATGTAGTAATATATTACTAAAGGAATAACGGATTAAAGGCATTACTAAAGGAATAACAAGGTTATATTGATTTCATTATTTTTATTGTTTTTCTGAGTAAAAAAAATATTCAAAAAACGATATTAGTTTTTTTTAACCTGATAAATCAAAAAGTATTGTAGTATCAAGTTAAAAGTATGAGGAAACGGTGATTTCTGTTTAGGAAAACTGTGTGCAGCATGTTTGAATAGTATTAAAAAAGTATATTTGCATACGTTTTCCTGCACACCACAGCTATAGAAATAGCTTTCGGGTGTATTCCTCAAACACAATATATACCAAATATTAGGGTGGGTACTGAAAAAATAAATATTTTATATACTCAAGTCAAGTTTACTCAACCACAGGTCAATTGCCAATATCAACTACGAGATGTACATAATATTTGTCAATTAAATCAAATTTACATCCTTATGCACTTACAAATTTAATATCATAAAAATTACAATTATGCCTTTATGTAAAAAACATACGTAAATATTTGCTCGTGAAGTATGAATTGACATAGACTCATAATTAAAATTCACAAACAATTTTTTCAAGTTTCACTTGAGTAGATCTATATGCCTGTGTATCTTACAATTATTGTGTTATTACATTTTTTTTTCTAATACGCATACATATGTATGTATAAACATTATGCCTTACTTGCCTTATGTATAAATTAAGGGTTTATATGATTATTATTTTTTATTTAAATTCTACTTCAAAGCTTAAGCCCATATAAACATCAAAGGATTCCGAAATTTTAATATTGTCTCATATTTGATACATTAAATAAAATAAAACATACGTATGTTTAAGCGGAACAAACCTCAAACCACTACAAATTTTAAAAGGCAAAAGTATGAAACATGAAAAATTAATTTGCAAGCATTTATTTTTTTTTTTGCGACGCACGTTCTTCAAAAATGGCTCGGAAACAATGTAAAATAAAGTTTAGTCAACAAAAAACACTGTAAACCGCAATAAACAATAAAGTTACCGAGAAGTAGATGCATCTAACTGCTTTTAACATTGCAAAGAAGAAATGAAGCACACCTTTAACTTTTCTTGTATTTTGATTATAAATTATTCTGATGAAAAACATAAATAACCTGGGCTTTGTACTTATCTTTACGTTTATAGATTTATCTGGATTTGGGACATACTTAGTTCATCTTAAATATAATTTAAATTAACAATGTAGCGCCTCTTATGAAATATTTGTATTAAATTTTTTATTTGGAAAGTCTACTTGGCCAAGGAAACCACCAAGAATTTTGGTTGGCATTACCGTTCCGAGATAATTCTATGTATTTCATATTCCATGTATTTGAAAAGAGAATTATTTTGTATCTCGTTTGTACTTTGAGCAAAACGAACGGTTGTATGATCAATATAAACATATCGTATGATCAATATATACATGGTGTCCTAAAAGTAGCTGACACGAGTGGTATCGTTGAATTCCTTTCAATTTTATTTTCAAGTACTAATTTCATTAAAAAGCTGATAACATTCTCTTCTAAATAAGGTATGATAATTATAGCCATGTTTTTTTGTTAGCGCCCGATAGATTTATCCGGAGATTAGCTCCCAATTTTCTATGTCAAAACTTATAATTAGCGCGCTATTTTTGCATGAAATTAATTTATTTAACTCTAAACTAAGATTTTTCATGCAACTTTTTAGTTAAAAATCGATATAAAAATAGTTTGCTCTACCTATTTATGGGGAGCCCCGATAGCGGCTCTTCATTTCAATGAGAAATTTGAAAAGGTCTTTATTTTGTAAACCTCTGAAACCTTTAGAAACTTAATCTTACAATAAAAATGTAAAAGGCAGCAAGACGAATTCTTGTTTATAACGTCATTCAAAATCAATGTCAATCAGTATATTTCACGTGATAAAGGTTTGTTTTATGGATACATTTATTTTTTATTGTTATGGTATAGCGACACAGTGAATAATAGCTGCAGTTTCAGTATAAATTTTCCATTTGGCACCAGATAGTGCTCAAATAATAAAACACGGCTTATGTCTATTTAGTAAAAAAGTATTTTAAAATTAAACAAAACTTTTAGAATTCTATTTTTTTAGAATTTTTTTTGTTTCTGTCCCATTTAACTCTTAACAATAGCTTAACGTCAATAATTTTTTTCTTTATGGAAACATAGTTCAGACTCTTACCAGACAAGTGGTGCGGTGGCTAAAGCGTCGGCACTTGAACCGGGAGGTACTGAGTTCGAATCCCATCAGAGGCTAGATGCAAATCGATAGGTTAATGATGTGGCGTGAATGCGTGGTATCACAATGGTCCAAAATTGGCCTAAGTGTCAACCACTGAAACCTAAACCTAGTTCAGTCTCTTAGCCTTCAAAAAAACTAACTGTTTGTCATATTTAACATTGCTTTTACTCTCGCTTTTACGCAGCACTCCACATAGACACACAATGAAACGTTTGAAAACTATGTTTTAAGACTTCGGCGATATTCCGCATGGTAAATCTGCAAAAACCTCAAGGCCAAAATTTTCTTGATGAAGAAAAAAAAATATGAACTCTAAACTGCGTT
This sequence comes from Nephrotoma flavescens, assembly GCA_932526605.1. Lineage (NCBI taxonomy): Eukaryota > Metazoa > Arthropoda > Insecta > Diptera > Tipulidae > Nephrotoma > Nephrotoma flavescens. The sequence continues at coordinate 142,147,427 of OW052220.1, forward strand.
TCAAAAAAATCGGGATGAAACTTCTTTTTCCATAAATTGGGAGGTCCCAGTGATATTTGGCCAAAATCGGTTCACCGGAAGTGGCACCTTTCATAAGAGCTTTTTCGTTTTTTCCAATAATTTTGAAAAGTATATAATTTTCGAGAAAAACGACGATTAACTATAAGATTCTAAATTAATTTGCAATAATATCGGTCCACATCACTCTTCAAAATTTAAGTGGAAATGGCGATTTTTGTTTCTCAACTTAAATTTGCCTCTCTACAGCTCAGACTGATTGAGTGGTCAAACTTTTTCACACTTGATTAAGCTTCATATTTAAGCTATTCCATAAATTGGCAGGTAACAGTGATGTTTGGTCGAAATTGGTTCACAGGAAGTAGTATGTTCCAGAGGCGGGTTTCGTTTTTTGCTAATTTTGTATGTAATAATTTTGCTCGAAATGATTAGTTTTTATGATAAAAAAAACATAATCACCAACATTTGGCATCTCTACAGGCCACACGGATTCTCCATTCGGAATGAAAATTTATACTTTTTATTATTTTTCCATTAATTGGGAGATTCTTACGAAATGTGTGTAGTAGAACTGATAATTTTCATAATAGCTTTCTCAATTTCCGCAATGATGTTGAAAAGTGTACCATTTACAAAAACGACAAAGAATTAAAAGACTCATCACAATTAAAAAAATTAATCATATGTGATGCAAATAGTATCGCATATGACTCCGTATCAACTTTGTATCGTTTTATGATGCAAACTTTGCATCGAACGTAACCAAATTTAAGATGCATCAAAAGCCGATATTACTTGCATTAATTTGTGAACGAAGCAACCTGTATCGGAATTAAGAGTTACTTCCTCTAGTCTATATTAAAATTAAACATAAAATACACCTAATTTAACAATGATGCATTTTGTATCAAATTTATTAGTTGTTTGCAATTTTGCATATATTCATTTAGACGGAAGTTGCATTAAAAACTGAAACTTCATATTAGTGTTTAATTTATTAACAAACGCAACATACATCTAAATTAAAAGCTACTTGCATCATTTTTTTATGAATATTGACTAAAAGAAATTTATGAATTTTGTTATTAATAAACCCCGTTAGTTTTACTTTATATACTTCATGAGATTTCAAATTCTCTGTATAAAAATTTAGTTGTCATAGTCACGTCAGACCAGACTGCGCTCACCAAACTGCAAATATATGACAAACATTTTAAGCTTATATTAAAAGTATAAACAATGCCTTAGCGAAATATTATAAACTCGCTAAAAAATAATTAACCCCAGATTACATAGAAATTTTCTTTCGACACACTACTGCATTAGTTTTAGACGCAATTGCATACACAAAAAACTAAAGATGTGTAAAAGATACGAATTCACTGTGCTTGAATTGCAAACTTTTTTTGCGTGACAAGCTGGCCACCCAGGGGGTAAACCTAATTCAGGTATGCTAAATTCAATGGTGCTAGTCCCATTTCAAAGTTAGTCCCCATTTTTGAGATATCGCTTTCGACATGTTTTGCCTCTGAGTCAAAAAATTTTCAAAATATACACTCATATTCACGTTGATAGCTCCTGAACCATTAAGATTTTCGTTATGCTTTCTTCAGCAAAGTTGTTGCGCAAGCCAAGACAAACAACTTTGCCGAACATATCCAGGCCGAAAAACGACATCTACAATCACATTTTTGTGTTATTTTATTTTTTGGTTTTCATTTCGACGAAAAACACGTTTTTTATCATTTTTTTCCAATTTAAGAAAACTAAATTGATTCAGTTGATTTTATTGTGATTTTTCTCAATTTTTTCCTAAAAAATTAACATTTTTCTTAACTTTTAATTTTAATTTTCTGATTTGTTCGTGTCGCCTTCGGGTACTTCTTCCTTTTTGCAAATTCCAACAAATGTCACCGAAGAGTGTATCTAGCTCTTTGCCGCTGTACCAATGTTCGAGCATTGTCGTCACTTGGTGAAAACGCTCGCCGTGCTCAACGGATTCGGCTGGTGATTGTTCGGCAAACTTTTCCACATGACAATGCAAAAAATGTATTTTCTGTGACATTCTAACGTTTATATTATGAAAAGCAGTCAGCATATTTTCAAGATATCTGCGCCAATCATCGCCAATCATCGGTTAATTCCGAGAACATTCTTAATAACTTCTTTTACACATTTCCATGCCACAAGCTCCCGTTCACTAAGAGCATTTTCAAATGCATCATCTTTCATCAGACGACGAATATCTGGTCCATTAAATATTCCTGTAATAAAAAACAAGATGCGAGGTGAAATATCATTTGATCAAAACTTACATTCGAATAGATGTAAACACCATTCTTTTATTTTCATTCCACTTAAACGTGGAAAAATGCGACACAATTCGACGAACGCATTTCCATCTGGATTCAGCGCTTTTATAAAATTTTTAACTACTCCAAGCTTGATATGAAGTGGTGGTAGCAATATTTTTTTAATTAGCACAAGTGGAGCCTCATCGATGCTGTCGTATCGCAATCTAATGTTCTCAAGTAAAGCCCAGTTCCATTCGTTGTATTGGTCGCCTTTAAAACGAGTATCCCATAAGCACATGTTTTTAGTGTAACCCAATTGCATGCCACTTAAAAGAGCTATCACTTCTAAATCTGCACAAACTTTCCATTGATGGTCATTGCATTTAATCAAATCGATGATTTTTTTCATTGATGCATAGGTTTCCTTTTGTGTTTGTGCTGAGTGCAATTGGAATGGAATTCTTTGAGTTGGTAATGTGAAGGAGAACTGCCTTCAAGCTGCTTTTAGAGGAATCGATGAACAATCGCCAATCTTCAAGATTATATGCATTGTTGATACCAAACCTCAGATATCAGTGCAAAAAGCAAGTGAATTATTCTCAATTGATTTGAAAAAATTTGTAAAATGAGGACGATTTATTGCTCCATATATTAGAACATTTGGAGCCAAAATGTTCAGTTGTTTTATATCCTTTGACAAAGGAATGGCTTGCCGCTGCGATAGTTTCAGGCGTCGTACCATAATGTCCAAACGGCTTTGCGAGATTTCAATGTGATTGCATGGCGCAGTGACATTTGATGGTTCATATATTGATGCAGATGTTTCTCCGGTTTCACCTGATTCAAATGTTGTTGGCAAATAATCCTCAGTTGGGTTTGATCTTTCCGGAACAGGTATTTCATCTGAATGCGGCAGCGGTAGATGAGTATTTCTCGTTGCAGTGTATGTCAAAGAACCAATTTTGTTTCTGTTTGTACCGAGAATATAATTCATGCACCCATAACATTGAACTGCATCATTTCCTTGTGGCTCGACCCATATCATCGGGACACCAAATGGCATTGCGGCTCCAGTGTTTTGCCATCTATGCAGATGGAAAATACATGTTGTACAAACAAAAGACGGCGTCCAATTTACACCACTAATAAATATTTGTGAAAAGTATAGTCGATATAAATCAGCGGTTTCATCACTTATTTTGTGGCGATTGCTCATAATTATAAATTTTCCACACACATAACAAAAGCACTTGAGTTTAAAACGCCTATCCATATTATATATTTCACCAGATTTCACAAGACGATTTACACTTTATTTTTTGTATTCTTTTCTCAGTTTTTATATTTAGATGAAAAACTTTTAATTTTTAATTTTATGTTACAGTTTTTAGTTCTTACTTATTGTGCCAATTTTTTAACTTTTTTAGAAATATCGATTTCGACAATAATCTCTTCGGTTTATTTTTTGCTACTGTTACATAATTTATTTTGAAGCTCTTCATATACTGTAGCTAGGCGCTGCTGTTTGGTACCTCCTTTGTTTTTAAGTTATGGAGGTCGTAAATTTTATTGGGGTTTTGTGTTGATTTTGTCGCGAAGTATATTGTGGGTGTTTTTGTTTTTGTATATTTTCAGGGTGTTAATTTTGGCCGTAATTTGACTCATGACTCATGAGAAATTCGTATACGTACAGTATACAAATGCTTCATGAGCCAAATTGGTACACCTGCCTAATTTCAGTCTTTTTTTGATTATGCGCAAAATGGTTACATTTTTATTGAATTTAGTGTATGGTTTTCAGTTTTTATGTGTTGTACAAAACTTGATTTTATATACTTGGGATGTGTTCTTTGTATCTTATGTTAGATGAGCGTCTTGTTTGGCCTAATTATGCCGAATTCCAGTTGTATTTAGCCTTACCTGTGTACTTATGTTTCTCGAAACGGCAAGGTAGGAGCCGGAGTCTTCTGTGAGAAGCTTTTGCCAAAACTGACAAGACCCTGCCTTTTTGGGGAACATGCGAGAAGGCTTGGTCTACAGACGAATGACTTTGTAGAAGTTGCATGGACGAAAAGGAAGAAGAGACTTTAGATAACTTCCTATGCTCGTGTCCGGCACTATCATACAGAAGGCATAAGTATTTGGGCATGTCCAGTGTGACCAGCCTTTCAGATCTCGCTGAATGTGGAGTGCGAGATATTTTGCGGTACGTACGTAGCTTTCAATGGTTTTGAACAGGGGTAAAGGGGAAATATTATCCTGTGGTATCACAACGGGGCACTCGTGGTCTAAGTGTGCAGAAGTGAAGTAAAACACACATATATGTAAAAATAACACAAAAATGTGAATGTAGATGTCGTTTCTCGGTCTTGATATGTTCAGCAAAGTTCTTGGTCTTGACTTGCGCAACAACTTTGCTAAAGAAAGCATAACGAAAATCTTAATGGTTCAGGAGCTATCAACGTGAAAATGAGGGTATGTTTTGACTCAGAGCCAAAATATGTCGAAAGCGATATCTCAAAAATGGGGACTAACTTTGAAATGGGACTAGCACCATTGAATTCAGCATACCTGAATTAGGGTTTACCCCCCGGGTGCCCAGCTTGTCACATTTTTCAAGTAGCACAGTGAGGAAATTGTAAAGATAAATAATTTAAGGATTCAAAAAATATTTTAAAAAACACAGGAGAAGCTTAGCGTCATACACCTAATTTGTACCAAAATTGAGTGGTGATACAACTTAAGCCGTGTGCCAAACTTAAGGTAAAAGTCAATTTTAAGTACATTTTTCGGTAAATTCAATGATTTTTCAAAAACTTTATGGCAAACTGATCGAAAAATCTGTTATAAAACCGGTTTTTACAATTAGTAAACGATTTGTTTAAGTTTGGCACACAGCCCGAAAAGTTCAATTATTAGATTTGGCTTTTTTGTTGTAATATACTTCGCTAGTGTGATTTTGTATCCTACGAGCAAGTTTGAGTTGTGTGTTGAAGTTTATTCAATATAGTTTTTATTACATGCTACATACAGTATACTTTCTTTCTGTGTGCTAAACTTAAGGTAAATCGTTTACTACGGTAAAACCCGTTTAGGACAGAATTTTCGATCAGTTTGCCATAGGGTTATCGAAAAAAATTAAAAGCTCTCTCAATCTTTCTCTAATCTTCCTCAACTCAAGAAAACAACCAAGCCTGTAATATACCGGCAATGTATGTTGTTTTTTTGTTATTTATGCCCCTATTATGGTTCTCACCGAGCGAGTCACCTCACCAATCCAAGTCGTGTGACTTAGATTTTTGTATTATGGTGCTCGTTTTTATTTTAGTGAGATGTGTGTGTTTATTATGACAATTCATTAGTTGTTAAGTTGGGAATATTGTAATTTTTGGCGTTTTGGACATACATTTTTCACAATATTGACGTTTCGTGTATCTTTCATTAGAAATTCTTATTTTATGCCTAGAAAAATTTTTTTATTGCAATAGTTTTATTAAATGAAATGCTATATAAAAATTATTATGAAAAAAATCTTACGTTTTTTGCTATCCATCGTGATTATTTACGTTTTCATGTTTTGCTATCCATCTTGAAAAATTAACTCCCCAGTTTATTGTTTGTGAGTATATTTGACACTAGAGTCACCTCACCGCAACAAGTATAATATCAAATATTTCTAAATGGTGAGTTCAAGTCACCATTATCACGTATTTCTCGGTGAGTTGAGGTGAGGTGAGCACCATAATAGGGGCATTAACCGTTTGAGTCACAAGCGCTGCGATCGCGCTGTTGTAACTTTATGTCGAGAAAATAAAATAAATAAATGCGATGAGAAATAGACGAGAATACCGTTATCTAACAAATACAAGAAGCGATTGTTATCTGCGTTGAAGTTTATTTTTGTTGTTTGCGTTTGCACCACAAATGGTTTTCCGTTGTTTGTAAAGCCGGAATTCTATTACTACGGCTTTTTTGTGCAGAAAACCAGAAAGAGATAATATCAAAAATCCGAGATTTTAGGGGGAATATTTGACAACTACGAAATTATAACCAAAATTAGTTAAAAAATGAAAACTATTGTTAAATCAATTTTATTTATACCTCTAAAGTACTAAAATATCTAAATATTATTTGTAGGCATCATTTTCGTTTTTTAATTATTTTCTTTCAATAATTAAAAACTAAGAAAACGCCTTCCTATAAAAAAGTTAGGGGGATATTTGACCGCGTTTGTAACATAACCTAAATAATATCTCATTATTAAAATTATGTAATACAGAGTAAATAATAAAAATTAAAAATTGTAAAGTATTTTAATTTGGGCATTAATATAAATTTATCATGAAAACGCGATTTATATTACACTCCACCAAAAATATAAAATGTATGAGCCAAGTGCTCAGCATAAAATTAGTAAAATACTAAAAAATTGCTGAGAGTGGGGGTATTTTTCTTTTGGTTGCCATCAAAAATACTTCGATTTGTATTTTTTATTTATATTTATGGCAACCAAATCGCTACAACAACAAAAAATGTAAGTATAAACAATTTTACATAGGGATTTTTGATTGCATCCCTTTCTGGTTTTCTGCACAAAAAAAAAACCGCAACAATGGAATTCCGCCTTAATGCGTTTGCATTACCTCCTGGTACTCAAACGGTTAAATTTGGAACTACAGATGATGTTTTATTCCTTGATAGTTTATTAATTTTGTGTTTAACGAAAATTAAAATATAATACAAAACAGTAATATAAAATTGTGATAAAGCCACGGCGCCAACCACATAAAAAGGGATATCCATTATTTATATAGTAAATTTTGTGCTTTTTAATTCATAACTTATCATTTTATTAATTATTCTTATTGGATTGTTATTATACTTTAAAAATTGTTAAATAATATCTTTATTTTTTGTTATAATAACAAAGAGAATAAAACTTAAAGTAAGTTATTTTTTAAGTAAAGAAAATGTGTTTGAAAATATAAAATTCATTTCTTTTTGTTTTGCTTTTAATGGAGAGACAAATATGGAAATCGCATATGTTTTTACATTTGCCTCACTATTGCGCTTAGAGACCCTCAATTCTCTTTGGAAATAACACGTATCACTTAAGGCGAGATGTTTGTTAATAAAACATTTTGCAATATTTAGTTTCATGTTAGTTCTTGAATGAATTGAATTAAATTCTGAAAACCTATGGCGAGAATTCTGTTTAATATGCGCATCAGTTTTCATGATATTTCCGATCTAATCAATGATGGATTTAAAAAATTTAGATTATTATCAACTTACCATTTTACTGACCAAACGATTGGTGATGAAAATGAACCCCCTTGTTGGAGTGCACAATAGGCTAACCCATCGGCTATGTACTATAGGCTGGCATGGAGCTATGCAAAGTGCATATGGTTCTAGGTAAACCGGATCTATAGACGTGCGTCCTCGATCTGGCAAGCAACTGATGAAGGTAGGACGTGAAAAGCGAACCGCTAAAGAGTTGGGAATACCTCGTCCCGATTAAGAGATTGCAAAGATATAAACTAAAGAAACTTCTAATTCTAAAAAAAATTTAAAATTTTCGGTTCTTGAATAAAATATTCAAAAAACCCAATATGGTGTAGCATTTAATTATTAAAATTAATCTAAAGTGGGACATGCATTTATTAATTTTCTATAAAAAATAGCTTTTCGTTTAGTTGTGTATGTTAGTAAAATAAGTTCGTAAAGAGTGCTCTCGCAAATTCCACTTACATACAATTTAAAATTTAGTTATATTAAAATTTATTACTGATTCTGGTCGCAGGTAGATCAAAAGTGTCATCTATGGTAGTATCACGCAAAGTTATTAAGAATTAAGTATATCTTCTATCTTCGTGTATCGTATATATGATACTTTGGCAGTAAGGATTGATGTCCGGCGGTTAATATATCACGTGCTCGAGTCTTTTGAAAGATGTCTGTATATCTCTTCAGTATTCGCATTCAACAATTCAAATACTGCTTGCATTATTTGCCGACTCCTATAAAAATGCCAGATGCACAATTAGCGACGAATCTTTTTAATGCTCGATTACTGGTTTAAACAAATAGATATAAATCGGATTTAAGGTCGTAGACCTCTTTTGTAGTATGTGAGCAATTATCTCGAATATATTTGACCAATATACTCGCAGGTAAATAGATTATTTTCCGTAAGGTTGGCATCGGTTGTACTCTGAAGTAATGTAAACACATCCTTATCACCTTTCGTAAGTCTTGCGGTTTGACTTAACTATGTAATTTATAATGGGCCCGATTCTCGTGGCATAAAATTGCTGTTATGTTATTTTATTTCCCCGCTTCCTATTGGAATTTGTATTGAAAAACATAACAAAATAACATAACAAAAAATTTTACATCCCGGAATCGACCTCATTATTACTAAAACTAGAATTGTGTGCTATTTATTAAAATAAAAATGAACAACTTATAGAAAATCTGAAAATCATGAATCCCAAATTACATATAAAACGCTAAGGGCTAAAAGACGGTAATTAACAAAAACTACAATAAATACTCTTAAAAAAGTTTAAAATTTTAATTTAAAAAACAAAAAATAATAATACTACAATTTAGTAAATAAAGTAGTAAATATGTAAATAAGTTATATTACCCATTATGATTTCATAATCAATTTAATGAATTATCGTATCGTAAATATTTTATAATATAGGCTACGAGGTAAGTTCGTGGGCTTGTCGTGGGTGACATTGAAACAAAACATTTTCTTATTTCAAATAAACTTTATTAAACCGAATATGTGCCATGAAAATGGCGTGATCTTTTGCTAAAACCATTAATATGGTTCTGCATGGACAGGAACAAATGGAAGTCCGATGTTGCAAGGCCAGGACTATATGGTGGGTTCATCAAAACTTCTCAGCTAAGCTCTCTTAGTTTCTGCCGGTTCATCAATGATGTGTGTGGTCTAGTGTTATCATGATGGAACACAACGTCCTTTCTGCTGATCAATTCTGGACGTTTTAACTGAATTGTTTGTCTTAAACGTGATAGTTGCTAACAGTAGAGATTAGAATGAATCATTTGGTCCAGCGGCAGCACCTCATAATGCATGATTTCTTTCCAATCCCACCAAACACACAGCATTACCTTACTTGACGTCAATCCTGGCTTTGATACCGTTTGGGTAGCTTCACCTAGTTTCGTCCATGATCTTTTTCGCATTATGTTGTCGTAATCATTCGCTTTAATCGACTTTTCATCACCAGTAATCATTCGCATTAAAATGGATCGATTTCGGTCCGGTTCAGCAGCGTTTCGCAGATATAAATCCGGTCCATTAAATTTTTAATTGTTAATTCATGGGGTACACAAACGTCAAGCTTTTTTTGTACCCAGCCATTTCCAAATGGTTTAAAACCACTTGAAAAATTGATAACATTTGACCTTAGATGAATGTCAATAATTTGTTTAAATATAATTCCGCTGCTTATTTTATTCATTGTGACAACATTCTCATTAACATAAAAGATCTGTGATTAACGAACAAATAAAATATCGATAGATTTATAATTTTCAAGAAGGTGTTTGAATAGCCATTGGTTGGATAGTTGCTATTGTTAACTTATGTGCTGGCATCATTTCGGATTGCTATTCTATTGTAAATCTATGATAGTTTAAGGTGGTTTAAAGGTCGGCGGAATCTAACGATGACCAAATAATATTATTGTTAAGTACCCAGTTCATGTAAGAAAAGATGAATGTGTTATTTATTTTCAATTGTCATAAGTGATTATTCACCCAATTTCGACATTTATTATTCGCAAAAGTTCGCATCAACTAAGGATTGATTTATTTAAAAATTCCATATGTATACGATCGATTAAATTGATTTATTATTCGTATTAACTACATATTTAAAAACTCTTGGCTAAGATTTAATTTTCTACTTACGCTTTAACAATTTACGTATATTAACTGTCCACATATGCTCTAAATAAGATGCATCCAATGAACTAATCACCAATATTTACCAATTTATTTGTTAATAAGTAACGATGAAGAATTATAATGTAATATATTTTAACACACGATGAAATTGAAACTAATTAGTGGCAGAACATTGCGTTTCGTTTTTATAAATTAAGATGATTAATGATTGAACAAAAAAATATACAAAAATTGTGAATTTATTTCATTTACTTCACCTAATTTTCGTATAGGTTAAAAATGTCAATAATGAATGAATTTGTTAACTAATGAATTTATCATTAACTATATTTGATAATGATCCAGACGTATAGTACGCAAGACTGATCATAATTTTTTTTATGTAACCAACAGATTTTCTCACGAATTTCTTAATTTAAATTAACATATCGTGTACAGTTGAAAAAATGTAAATCCAAATCAAAACTTTTCACTGCTAGCAAAAGTATTGGACGTATAGACGAAAAAGTGGACTTCCGGTAATTTGGAAAAAGACACCATAAATAAACAAAGTTTTAATTTACCACGTTTTTAGCCTTTTCACTTTAATGCATAAAAAAATATCAAAAAGTTTTGAACCATAAAAAGGTTCAAATATATTAAAATTAAAAATCGTTTTTTTTTATTCATATTGAATAAAAGATTAGAAGAGAACAACAGAAAAGAATTTATAATTTATGAGAAGAAATTCGTCTTATTTATTTTAAATAACAAAAAGTATATTTTCATACATTTACGGTTTTGCAAATATATTAAAATAATAATTTTTGTTTGTATTTATTTTTAAAAGAAAAACCGGAAGCAATTCCAAAGTTTAAATTAAAAGAAAAATCTAGAATATTCAAAATATTATACGAATCATCGTCATAACGTTATAAAACAGAGAAAATATTTGAATATTTAGAAAAATTTTACGGTGAATTAACGTCGAGACTTTATCGTAATCGTGGTAAGTGCTTTTAGCTAAATTCTAATTTTGTTTATGCATATCAAAAATGAAAAATAACAGTGAAATGATCTCTACTCTTTTATTAGAAATAGCGTTATAAACAGCGTTATAACGTTATACATAGATACAATGGTTGAAATTCATATATTTTAGTCTTAAAGCCTCAGATGGAAAGTCCTTAAGGGCATACAAGTTAAGTATATTATTTCTTTCCAAGAGATTACAGATGAACAAAACCCGGTTTGAAATATTTATAAATATTAAATGTATGTTTAAATTTCAACTATTAGTAAAAATAATTAAATACTGCTTTAATGAAAAATTTGTAAAGATCACAACATTCAGTTTCGAACGGATTAGATTATTGATTTGAAAAAATCAGTCTTCTCATTAGGTCGGGACCACTGATGTTGTATATTTACATTGGAATATTGGCTATATATACGGAACAATACCATGTAGTTGTAGTACTAGTGAATTACTGCTTAGCCTACGAACTTTGATTCTTTCAAATTTTTCATCTATATTTCATTCTCATAATTAACTTTTCGTATTTACGAATTACTATATATATTTTTTTTTTTTTTTAGACTATGCGATCTCTTTGGGGCTGAAGGCTAACCCTGCTCTTTCGCCGTTGTGCTTTTTACGTCCTTACTTTACGCCTCCCTAATTATTATATTTAACTTTGTTATTTCGATTGTATTGGTTTTATTGTGATTGCTCCGTACATTGGTCTATTTTAATTCGAGAGTACTGAAAATAGACCAATGTACGGAACAATCACAATAAAACCATTACAATCGAAATAACAAAGTAAAATACTTTATAACAGGTGATAAAAACGCTTCCAATAAGTTATTGGCATTATAGCTTAAACTCTGTTTTTTAGAAACAAAATTGTTTCACTCACCTACCAAGAACAAAATGTTTTTGATGATTACTCAGTGAAAAGGAATAAACCAATGCCTTCTATACTACTGGCCTTTTACTACTCTCATTTTTCGCACATGACGTCAATTTAAGTCTATACCGAGACTGCGCAATAATAATTTTAGGATATTTACACTAACAAAGCAACTAGAGAAAGCAACAACAACGTCGACTTAGCGTGTCGTCATCATTTGGTGTAAGCGGCCAGTAGTTTAGAAGGCATTGAATAAACAGATAGAAATGAAAATACATTGGCCGTTTCAGATTTTAAATGAATTTATAAAAAATTAGAAGTTAAATTTCGAAATTTTCTGCTTTGTAGAAGTTTAACTTTTTCTTTTACCTGCGCTACTTCCCATGGGGGGATTTGCTTTTTCAGTATATTTGATTTGGATTTATTTTCAGTTTACAGTAATCGAGTTATTTCTGAGTAATGCTTGATTGGTTCATTGAATCCTAGCCAGGTCCCATGGTATTGAATCAAGCATAATAATGTACAAAAACGTACGAGAGATAAAGTTCTCTTTCCATTTCCTGTGTGCTGTTCTCATGCGGTCACCCAAATATATATTCCTCCTAGCGCGGATATTTTGTGTTGGCAATAGAACTCTAATTTTCAACAGCAGGGCAAAATTTAAATAAAATTGTGTGAAATTACTAGCCCAAAGTTTATTTCTGAGAACTTGCCATAAAATCATTTTTTCATTTGTGGCTTAAAATTTGAGTAGATCGCCAAATGCTTGAGCAGAAGCTGATTAACTTTAAACATTTACTTAAATTGTGTGTTTTCCATTACGTAGATATTATTTTACCTAGTAGAAATAAAAAACAATATTCGTCAAATCATTTATTTCATTTAAACTTGTCAAATTTTAAACAATTAATTTGTTTTATATAATAAAATTTGCACTTGGCTCACAGTTTTGGGTGGAAATAGATAAAAATATATTTAGTATGTGTGTATATATGTTCCGGTTAAGGTCCCAAATCTGTAAATGTGCGAAATTTTAATTTTTTAATCCCGATTGTTACGGGCTGTTTGTTGACCTTTGTTTAATCCCCCTACATCCTCGTAGTGTCTTTTATTCCCCACCAGAGGGCTAAGGGTCAAGAGGGCACGATTAGTTCCCGTTAGCCAGTAAGAGTTAGCAAAGCCGTATCTACTATACTATATATAAAATTCCAATTTCCGCAAGTTCCATATAAAATACTCCGTGGGGTGAAGAGTGAGCCATTTCGAGAATATATAGGACTCACATTTCATAGATTTCGATGCAATAAAAAATGTGTTACTAATTTTTATTTATACATTTACCGATTTCGGACTTTTACCGTAACATATACAATATAGAAATGTTTATTGATCAATTGAGTTAATAAAAGTATCAAATTTTAAAACGTATTTCTTTTAAAACGCATTTAACGTGTCGATGTTTGGGTTGCGTATCATCGCTTCCACACGAATATAGATTGCACAATATTATTATTACGATGATATTATTATTACTAGATGTCGCTATCATCCTTTTAAGATTTTATAAATATAAAGCAGATATATAATTTGTTCAATTATTACTATAAGAAGGCAAATTTGCAGTTTTACATAGAACCCTTGTCTGAGGTTTAGATTTGTATGTCCAAATTAGTCTCTGCTAAATATTATATGTGTTTTTGTTGAGGTTTGCCGTCAATTTCGCTGGAGTGGAATCATTTTTGAAATTTTAGGATGATCAGTCATACGATGAAATTTTGAGCTATATAGGATTACCACGATACGTTTATAATATGTCATGGATTCATCACGGCTTTGTAAAGCATAAATGTTGTTGATGTTAGCGGAAGATCACATGGTTACCGTGTATTTTGATCTGGAAATGACTTTATGGGTTGCAGTGTGTTTGGTTTTCATTTTAGAAAAGCGGGTATCGAACACTTCTTTATAAACATTACATATTTTTATTGGTACATTTTACTATGATTATTTATAAAATTTGATTTTGAGATTAACTAATTTTACTAATACTCCTTCATCCAATTTTATTCAGCGTTTGATTATTAAAATTCTAATTAAATTTAAAAGTCAAAAGAGCAGACAAGGTGAACAAATAAGGCTATTTACCTTGGTTTAGAATAATATTTAATCATTGTTAATACTAATGAAATTTTAAAATAATTATAGTTTAGATTTAGATTAATCACATTACAGTTCATATACAATATTTTTTATAAACATTATTATACATATAAAATGGAACTCAGCTAATTTAATCTTATTCTTAATCTTTATTATATAATATGAATATTGAATAATTATATTATTAGTATTCCAGGTTGTGTACTATATCTACAAATCTCCTCCAGGTTGATGTTGGGTTATAGCAAACAACCACTATTATATTAATGCTAGTTTTTAAATTAAATTAAATTTAGAATTAAGTTTATAATATGTTATTGTATGATAGAAAGTATACTTATACTTGGTAAAGTAATTAAGCTAATTTATGATGGGTGCTGATTAATGACACATATTCGGATGTGATAATGTTTTAAAAATGGATTGGAATAATTAAATTAATTTAATCCGGTTTTAGGAAAGGATTTCGGAATTAATAGTATCTATGCATCTCAATTTACTAACAAATTTAAATAGGACTATATGTAAACTGACTTTATGTAAATAGGACATTGGTGTCTTGGAAGCAATTTTGTTGGCTACACTTTCGAATATTGTAAAGTGAAATGGTAGTCATTAATCTTAAGTTAATTTACACGAAAATTTCGGAAGGCGACCCGATTAATAACTATTTAAATTTAGTATTTAGTTATAATAAGTTAGACAGTTTTCTTATTCTAGGTAAAGCAGTTAATCTATTTTAAGAGTGGTGCTGGTTAGTTACGGATACTCTGGGTGTTAGTGTTTAAAACTGGTTTATAATAATAATAAAACTAAATTAAATATTGATTGTTAAGGAAAGAATTCCGGAATCAATAGCACTTATCAGTAAATAATTTAAATTCTAACAATTTATTGACTCTAGGAGAAAAGCATTCTGGAAGCAGTTTTAATGGCTATACATAACTAAAATTATTCAAAATAATAATTAATTTCTGATGCGGTCCAAAGGGAAGCTGACACAATTTGAAAGTAGTTTTAGAACTGTGTTGTCTTGTGATGTTAAATTTAGTAACTATCGGCTATTTCTAAGTGTCTGTAATCGGGCCAGGTCTGTCACATCTAACGTACCTTTCCCATAATTTTGTTATATATATAAAGCAGGTGTATGATGGGCGCGGCAGTAACTGGCAGTTCCTGCTTTAAACTTGGTCGTGCATTCAAATCAAATCAAAATTTATTAATCCTACTTTAATTAATAATGAATTGACATTTCAGATTTAGAGGCAGAAGAATAATATAATTCTTAGTGTAGGTTTATTTTAGTTAGGTGCTGATTCCCAGACGAAATTGTTGATGACCATTAAAACTTTTATCCTTTTTATTGTCTTGTGTTGTACGATCCCAGGCTTACCTATCGGCTATTTCTAGGTGTCTGTAATCGGGCTGATTCACTCCCATACAATTAACCTATCTAATCCCTCGGTTTTGTTATATGTAAAAATAGTGTGCGAGAGATCTTGTCTAAGAACTTAGTCGTGCATTCAAAATCAATCAATCAATCAATAAAGCAGATATATAATTTGTCATTTATTCATCAATAACAAAAATACTGGTGGGCGCTGGTGGCAGATTATTAATTTATTATAGAATTTGTTCGTGGTGTAAATTATTAAAAGGGTTATGAATAATATCACCATTGGTCGCTGCTCGCTGGTGACAGTATAAGACCAAAAGGTTTTGTGTCACGTTGTTAATATGGAGTAAAAAACATCATTTTAAGATTCCTGTGTTTCTAACTTAAAACATACATATGAATGAATGACTCTGCCCGTACGGCTTTGTGACAATGTACAGGGCTAGCCAAATGGAATATTCGGTTTCTGATTTTATTATGCCCCTACAGGGTCATGTCTCCGGTTTTCATTGTTGGTAACAAATAGGCCGATTACTGATAATGAGCTTGCAGAGCACTGTAGTGTAATCTTTTGGGTAGATATAATTTTTATCAATTATTTCTTATTGTTTTATTAGATTGCAATAAGAAGCCATTTTTTCATGTAAACGAAAGAGGAAAAGTTTGCTGTTTTTAAAGTGATTACCGATGGCATAATAATTTGGAAAATAATAAGAATCTCTAAATTTTGTTAAATAGAATATAAAACATTGAAAAACTTTATGAAATAAATTTTTTAGTCTAAAACCGAAAAAATGATTAAAGTAGCCGGCGAAAAATTGGAAAAATATGAAGAATTTTAAAGCAAATTATATTCGAATGTGGGAATTTCCGTCAAGAATAGGGGCCCAGAGGTTTCCGTTCCAAGTACTTTACTGTTACATATTATGTTGGTTTCTTATTCATTTAAACATTTATTCTCTTACTAAAATAAATTAATCATAAATTCACCAATTTGGCGCTGATAGCCCATTTTTCAATTATTATAGAATATATTCCTGTCGTATACCATCGAAAGGTTTTGGAGTCTGAAGCAGAAACACGTTTCGCTAGAAGCAGATACACGTTTTCTCATTCCCGTATAATCATGTGGCATATCATTTGGAAGGTCTTGGAAAGTAAAACAATTTTACGGCAGCGTTGAAGAATGTGTAGTACTCCAGATTACCTTTGTCGCAATAATAGATACATTATTTCTCATTCGAAATGAGGCTTTAAATGCACATTTTTGGATGCACTTAATTTCATTATAATCATTAAATTATTCATTTTTTTTAGCAATAAACCGATTTTACAGCAATAAACCAATAAATGTGAATATAAATCGATACAGAAAGAATGTTCAAAAAAGCACATAAACGGTATATCTTATGTAGTTTGTAATTTATAATTTTGAATTAGTCATTTTATTGTCAGAAATTAAGTTCACAAATCCTTCGTTTTGGTTAGTTACTCCGTTGGTAAGGCATATCATTAAAAAGGTTTTAACGATTGTCACAAATTAACACAGCACTCAAATTTAAGTTATTACTACGACTATTACTATCGTTTGAAAGGTCTTGGATAAATCAATAATATTGTTATCAATCCTTTAGTTTATAAATCCATCGTTTTCACTTTGGTAAAAGAGCTAATTATTCCTTTATTTTAGAATACAGAGTTAAGTACATCATAATTGGAAAGGCCTTAAGGAATATCATAAATTTAGCTAAGGCGGCTTAGTACTTAAAACTACCGCCATATTGCTGGACGGGATATTTTTGTCCCATTCCGATATAATCATATCATTTGACGTGTCTTGGACAAAGCAATAATACCAGCACTTTAGTTCACAAATGCATCACTGAGGTTAATTATTCCTTTGGTGCTGAATATATTAAAAATAATATTTTTGAAAACGAGTCTTTACAGAATCATAATATTTTTCTAAGTAGTTTGTGACGAATTTTTTAATGCAAATTCCTCATTTTTATTTTCCGTGAATTTTCCGGAAAAGTGCAATGGTACTATGCTAAGAATACCCACTGATAAATATTACAACTGTTCTGATTGTCAAGGTGACGATAAACAATTTTTTTAAAAATCAATGATGATCCTTTATGGAGAGTATATTTTCCTGGGGCATTTTACAAGCAATTTCAGACCAAAGTTTAGATTACCTCGTGTAGGCAAGCTATTTTGAGCTACAGTTCGTTGTTATAAGAATTTTTTGCTGTAAGCAGCAAATGTCGAATTTAGAAGTATATATTTTAAACCCTACTTGTGTATATAACACAAAACTTGTTTTGGTTAGGATCAAAAATCTAACCATTATGTTCGATAAAATTTATTTCGCAGAGCTCGACAAGAATTTTTAATTCTTAAACTAAAAGTTAATATTTTTCCCAATTTCATTTTGCTCGGTTAGAAAATTTATCATAAGGACGGCCTTTTCCATTAATACTTTAAACTAAAATCCCAGGTAGACCAAAAATTTTCTTGACCATAAGATACAAAAAAAAAATTATTAAATTAACATTAAATTACGAATTAGGTTACATGTCCTAAATAATTAGCATTAGCAAGTTTGGTTAAAAGCAGACCCATACAAGTTGTATGATCTGTTACTGCTTTCCTGGTACTTTAATCAAAAAATCTATAACTAATTTGAGATTCAATTTATCTTAATTTTATCTTAAAGACGGGGATTATTGATACACAAACTTCCTCTTCTAATTTTAAACATTAATTAATAAAGAAGAGAATTTGATGTGAAACCAATTCATGTGTGTTCATTATAGTTATTGTTGGTCCCAGTCAAGGCTATAATTTAATTTAAAAAATAATTTGCAATTTATGCAGTAAAATAACGATAGCTTATAAATAATTTACACGGATAAATTTTGTTAAAATGAAAATAAATTTAAGGTTATATTCCAAATTTATGTTTTTGAGATTCATTTTAATGATACCTTTAATAATTCTAGTATGCTGCTTGTTTAAATTAGCAAGTGCACGAAAAATATTGTAATTCCGCATGGTTACTCAGTACTTGGGATTTAAAAATGTTTTGAAAATGTCTGTAATAAAATTATTTTAAATCGTTCATCGGCTCAATTAATCCACAGACGTTTTATCACCAATACCTTATATCTACTGAGCATGCGGGGAACCCAATCGACCAACCGGATTTGTTTATGCTTCTTTAAATGATGGTTACTAAATAAATTGACCATGGTTACTAAATAAATTGACGAAAAGTTTTGTCATAAAACTTAACAAAAAAATCATAGTACGTAAGAATCATTGAGTCACAATAAACGAAAACCTGATTTTATCCATTTATTTTTAAAGAGACGGCCACACAACAGAAGTTCCACATTCCATTATTGTTTGTTGATCTGGTTATTTCACACTAAAAAAATCAATTTGAAAAATAAAAAAAAAGTGTACTATGGTTTCCATGAATTTTTATTTTAAGGAATTATCGACATTACATCATTTTAAAATTAATAATAGAAATAAGTTTTCTATACAAACCGCGTAAAAATCTAAAATTTTAAATTCACACGATATTTAAACTCTACCAAGGTTATAAATTAGTTCACGGTCACTACAGTCGTATGCAACATGATCATCTCTCTTCAGTTCAAAGACATGTAAGAAGTTTTATTAAGTTTCCTAAAAATGACGGAATCGCCTTTTTTAAATTTAAAACTAATTCCATATATTCCCAATTCGTGATAAAGCGCAATCTTTAATTTTATGTTTTTAATTAATTCTTAATTATATTGAGTTCTGCATCTACTGTTTTTTTCTGTGCTTTGTAATTTTAATACCAAAAGATTGAAAGATATAAACCCAATTTGTCATCAAATATTTTTTGCTGTTACTTAAGTAGTTGATGGTGAAAAATTAGACTACTCGTAATATTTAAATCTTGCTATATTAACGTAATCAATACACTATCCTGAACACAATTAATTTTTGTATATAATTTTAGCTTAATTAATGAAAGATGTGTAATGAATACGTGTAAGTATAGTTAGTATCTAATCGATAAATTTAATTAAAAATAAAATCTTAATAAGCCTGTTTGCAACCAACGACAGTGTAAGTTAATGGCCAGTTTGCTTGTCAGTTGCGGTTGAATAATATGAAATTATCAAATGTACATATTACCAAAAATTTCCTTAATTTAATTTGAAAATAAATGTAATATTTTATACGCTTAATGATTTAAAATCCAATACATAATAACTACCTTGTAGCACCACAAATTAGGTTTTAAACGTTAATCTTACAAACTGTTATAGTAGAACTTAGAGTTTATTCCTTCCACATATTTCCTTTGTTGCCGCTATAAAATGCTTTCGAAATCCACCAATTCCGAATTATGCTTAAGAATATTTGTTTTTTATATTCTTAAGTTTGTGAAAATTATTGATAAAATGCAAGTTTCACGATTGTAAATCATTGAATGTAAACAAGCCTGGGCGTAATATATAGAAGCATTATTGAAAAGTCCAAAATTCTTATTCCAATGAGCGTTCACAAGCAAAATCAAATCCTGTGGTAGATAAGATCGACTTAGGACCAAAGCGGTGTCGTAACATCGAACTGGTAGATGCTGTTGTAACACGTACATCGAAATATATTTTTAACAAAAAACCATATTGTTTGATTCAATTGATATGCTTTACATTTCATTATAAATGAGCAGCTACTGTTCAAGTTGGTATACTTGTATACTGATTTTATATGGCGTGAATTTGTATAAATAAATTATTATATATATGTATATAAGAGTGTCACAATTTGACATATCGGTTATTTTGGCTCTGGTAATACTAATGTCATTCTTTCTTTGACAGAAACTCAGTATATTATATCTAGTTGGCGAAACGAGTCGCTTAATGCTTCAACGCTTCGAGGTTGGTGAGGATTTTGCCCAAAAAATCATCTTTCCTGACGAGGCGCATTTCTATCTCGGTGGGTTCGTAAACAAACAAAATTGTCGCATTTGAGGATCGGAAAATCCACAAAGATATGTGGAGAAGCCAGTTCATCCATTCCGTGTCACTGTTTGGTGCGGCTTGTGGCGTGGCGGCATTATTGGTCCGAATTTCTTCGAAGATGACGCCAGTGCAACCGTTACGGTCAACGGAATCAATTACCGCAACATCTTAACATATTTTTTGTGGCCATATCTTGAAGATATTGGTTTATACGACCTTTGGTTTCAACAAGATAGTGTGCCATGCCACACATCGGGCGTTACAATAGCGAAACTGCGTCAAAAATTGAAGTGAATTGGACGTGAAGGACAAGTGTTATACGGGCAATCCACAGATAATTGAGCATTTGAAAGCCAATATTGAAGCATCCATTGCCGAAATAGATCCGCACACAATCCAAAATATGCTCAGAAATTGGACCGAAAGAATGGAGTACGCCAAGGCCAGCCGCGGCTCCCATTTGAATGAAGTTATTTTCCATAAACACCAGAAGGATTGTACTTCCAAACAAAAAAATAAATTTGGAAATATATTAAGCCGTTTTTGTTTTGTTAAATTTTTAAATCTGAACTTCTTATTGGAACACCCTGTATAATAAATTAACAAATAGAATAAATAAATATGAAAATAACGAACAAGAGCCGTTAGAAACTTTTTATAACTCTTAACCTTGATCAACACCACGATCATGATTTTTTTTTCAAAATACCAACCAAGATGCTAGCATTAAAACTTCGGCAGAATTGTTTTGGAGGAAATTCGATTTATTGAATATAAGATACCACAACAAACAAATCACAAATTTTAATATAAAAGTGATCTTTGCAGGTCCTATGAAGTGCTACGAAATTCCCTCATAATTGACCATTCCGGGCCTTGTGGGACTCACGATATAAGTAGCCTCGAATATGGCAATTGCTAAGTAGCTACAAGACTATTTGTTCAAAATTAACGAGAAGGTGCTTTCTAGTGAACGTATAAAATTGCCCAGGGTTATTGTCCTTGAAGAACGTTGTCTACGACCATACAAAAACAAGCACACATATCTTTTAAAATTATTAGTAAAAAAATATTCTGGGTGGTTGAGAAAAAAAGAAAAGTTATGTTTGCCATTTACAGCCTGGACAAGTTAAAGTTGTAATGTCGTTCTGAATCCCGATTACGTTCTGGTTGTTTTGGTTTTACACACAACGGAAGTAGTTGTGGGTCGAAAATCACTGATAAAACTTCTATCGACAATAGGCTACTAGCGTAATCAATACACTATTGATTATCGAATTATAAACGTATTAAACAAAATAAATTTAGGGTTAACTTGTTTTAATTAACTTAACTACTATAGCAAAATATTTAAAATAAACCTTACAAAGCAAATCAGCACTATATAGGCCGAATGGTAAAGCTTCCATTAAAAAATTGAGTAAGTTAATGTTTGCTATCTACCCTTTTGCCTGTAAATTGGTGTATACTGAACGAATTAAGCAATATTGTATTAGGAAGATGTATCGCGACAATAGCAGCACTCTTGCTGTATAAGTAAAAACAGACCACGGTTGATGGACAATGATTAAATCTGATTAAAACTGGGTCATTCTTCCTTCTGGCAAAAATTGAAGCAAATGCTACAAATTTGATGTTAAAACTAGCAAGTGCCTTTGGGTTGATTCATAAAATCTAATCCAATCCGAATTGGACTAACCGTCAAAAAATACGGCTATTATTTACAATACTTCTTGAACATTCCCAAATCAATAGAAAGATTATAGAAATGCATATGTTGGACACTCCAAATAATTAAAAGGTTTTTTTTGCCAATAAAAAATAAAATAAACCTTGTGATGAATGCGCACGATTTCTGATATACCCACATTTAAAATATTATTTGGTCCCAACAGTATTTCGGTCCCCAATACTTTTTATTATTAAAAATAGTATTTTCCTTTCTTCCTTTCCATTCTGAGCCAATATAAAGATCCATCCATCCATGTTAGTTTGAAATTATTATTTTTACTATTTTTTCTATTATTTACACCCACTGAACTTTAGATTCATGGACAGTTCTACGAAAAAATGTTCTTAGGAGAAAAGAAACAGTAGAGGGGGTTAAGCTTCTCCGAAGATCTAGATTCCAAAGAATTATTTGACAAAGAATTATTTTGTCAGAAATGTTATAAAGCCTAATTGAACAACCGCTTATTGAAATCTTATTTTGTTAAGAATTATTGCACACCGTTCAAAATATTATTTATGTATAAAACAGAACAAAATGAAAAAGCAGAAACGTGCCTTTTGAAATCATATTATTCCTAGGAGGGGTTCTGCAATTCATTTATTAATAATAACAATAAGCTAGCTGAAAAATGTGACAAGCTGGACACCCAGGGTAAACCTAATTCGAGTACGCTGAATTCAATGGTGCTAGTCCTATTTCAAAGTTAGTCCCCATTTTTGAGATCTCGCTTTCGACATGTTCTGGCTCTGACCCAAATAATTGTTAAAATATACTCATTTTCACTTTGATAACTTCATTAGGATTTTCTTTTTGCTTTCTTCAGCAAAGTTGTTGCGCAAGCCAAGACAAACAACATTGCCTAACATACCAAGACCGAAAGACCACATCCACCATACATGTGCGGTTAACTTAGGCCAAGGTTAGGTTAGGTTAGGTTGGAGTGGCTGCTTCCGCACACTTAGACCAGTAGTAGCCCGTTGTGATACAACAGGATCCTATTTTCATCTGTAGACCCAGCCTTCTCCCATGTTTCCCAAAAAGACAGGGTCTTGTCAGTTTTGAAAAATGCTTCTCACAGAAGGCTGCGGCTCTTACCTTGCTTTCTTGAGAAACATGGGTCCACCTGTGCAGAGATCCGTATACATAAGTAAGGCTAAATACAACTGGAAGTCGACATACTTAGGCCAACAGGACGCTCATTTCAAACAAGATACAAAGAACACATGAATGGCATAACCAAATTTAAAAAAGTACATAAAATCAAGTTTCGCATAACACATAAAAACTGAAAATCTTA
Organism: Nephrotoma flavescens; assembly: GCA_932526605.1. NCBI lineage: Eukaryota > Metazoa > Arthropoda > Insecta > Diptera > Tipulidae > Nephrotoma > Nephrotoma flavescens. Next base: position 142,171,208 of record OW052220.1, read on the forward strand.
GGTTCACTAAATTCAATAAAAAATTCAGCACAGAATCAAAAAAGGACCGAAATTAGACAGGCTAAAAGATCTTGGTATAAATTTTGGACACAATTTGACTCATGACTCATGAGACAATTGCATACTGTACGTATTCAAATTTCTCATGAGTCATGGAATCAAATTACGGCCAAAATTCATACCCTGAAAATATACAAAAACACCAACAATTTATTTAACGACAAAATCAAAAAAATAAAATTTACGACTTAGGGGTATATCATCTATCCGGCCGCAAGTTAATTATTTGCGAATTCTTACATCTTTTTTAAATTTAAATTTGTCTTGCGATTGTTAAGTAGAAATATATAAAAAGACTGCGACCTCGGAAAATGCATAGCAGTCTTTTCGTGGATTTCTACTTTACAATCGCAAAACAAATTTAAATTTAAAAAAGATGTAAGAATTGACATGGCAAAATAAAACTAGTAACCATATTTCGCCTCGCAATTAAATAATTTGCGACCGGCTGGAGGATATACCTCTTATTGGGGTAGATACAAAATCCTGACTACTCAATCAATTTTACAAAGGAAATTTAAATTGCAAATTATATTTTCAATACGTTTTTTGATTTTTTTTTTGTGCAATTGCACAGTAGAACAACACAGAATTTGCTATTTAATTTTTGAAGCTATACATTTTACTGTAATATCGCAAAAATAAACTAAAAATTTCTGTAAAATGTATTTTTTTAAATTTAAATTTCCTTGTTAAAATTGATTGAGTAGTCAGGATTTTGGCTGGCCAATTGCTTGCTTGCTAGCGGATCGAGTATCTACCCGATTGTCCATAACTTAAAAACAAAGAAGGTGCGAATGAGCAGCACCTAGCAACAGTATATAAACTGCTTCAAAATAATGGTAGTAAAAAATAAACCGAAGAAGAGATTATTCTCGAAACCGATATTTCTAAAAATGTTAAAAAAATTTCGCAATAATTAAGAACGAAGTAATTAGGAATGTTCTTGGAATTAATCGATGATTGGCACAAATATATTGAAAATATGCTGACCGCTTTTCATAATATAAACGTTAGAATGTCATTGAAAAAACATTTTTTTGTAATTGTCACGTGAAAAAATTCGCCGAACAATCACCAGCCGAATCCGATGAGCATGGCGAGCATTTTCACCAAGTGACGAAAGAAAAATTGAAGGGAATAGCGATCCCCCTAAATAAATAGTTAATGTAAAGTGTGTATTACACTGAAAGTGTAAAAGTCTAGTGGTATTCGAAAAGCTGTGGAAGAACTATCGAATTTGGAGACTTTGGAAAATTGAATTTTCCTGATTATTTTTATCACCTACTTGATGGGAGTCGAGATAAATATGAATTGGATCAAGAATATCGAGATATTAGGTGTAAAAATGGTTTAAAATTATATGATAAGTTATATAAATCATACTTGTTTGTTTCGGCCGCATCACAACTATAATATTTCAAAACAATATTTGGATGCATGCATATTCAGGTATTAGAAGATTTTTACGCCAATTTGACAAAGAAACGGTCCCATACGTTTCTCTATTTGATAAAGAAACGCTCCCATATGTTACTCGACTTTTTGGTAGGGGATGGTAATTTTTTCCATGCCGTGAATAATAAAGCGGCATATTTTAAATATTTAAAGGTTTACTACGCGTTGCAACGATTTAATGAAGAAAATAATTTGAAAATTATTTTATTAATTTCTCTCTCTCTAGCATTTACATCCCATGAAGGGATTTTGCCGCCCGCACTATGGTCCTCCATCCGTCTCGGTCCATCGCTCTCGTCCTCAAATTTCGATATCCTAATGCGAGTAGGTCTTGTTCGACGTCGTCACGCCAGCGCAGTCGGGGTCTTCCTCTGCGACGTACATCAGCTGGGTGTTGATGGAACACTTTGTAAATCATTCGTTGTTGTGGAGACCTTGCAACGTGGCCGAGCCATCTAACTCGATTTTATTAATACCAATATATAATTTTTGCTATTCATCATATACGCTATGACTCTTGGGCCTTTCGCCATTGGTACCGCCACCAGAGCCACTACATTCATTGGTTTCCGGCATTGGGCCAGATTTTAAATGATTTCACAGGAAAAAATTAAACATAAGAAAACTTTTTGAAGTAAGCAAAAAACTGACTGTTTTTTTATGGTTACTGCACTTTCTAATAACTTGTAAACCACACGCTACTTAATTTGTACCCAACTATCCTTAATGGTGCAAGTACTTTAATCTAGTCGTTAAGTTTTCTGAAATTTTCCATTTTTCTGCGCAATTTTCTTAATTTTTCATTACGTAAGAACCTTCTACAAAGTATTAGGAAACTTAAAAAAAAATATGGATGAAATCTGTAAAGTCGTTCTCAAGTTATGGCGTGACCAAAGAAAATAGGGATTCATTTTTATATTATATAGATTTATTTAAAAATAAAAATTTTCAAGATGCCTTATATTTTTCTCCTGTTACTGAACGCGTGTCCTTTTTATATTTTTACTTTTGTGGAGAAGGGAACCATTTAAGTAATACCAATATTGAAAAAAGTAATAATTCCAAAAAATGTGTGAATTGACCCAAGGGCCAATTTAGTAAATTACTGACGCGTTGATGGCCGGGTTCGCTTGGTTGTAACTTGATAAAGGTCTTCCAAATAAGCATATACAAACTCTAAATATATTGTTATTAAAATTAACAAAATTTGTGAGTACAAAATAATAAAAAATATTTGGAACCTTCTTCTTAATCCTATATCTAAATGATTAACGTTTTAAAAAAAGCCAATGGCAATGTCAGAATTTTTATTTACAGCGTTAATTGATGTCATATAGGCTACGAGCTTTATTAACATAACCATATAGGGAGGTGTTGAAAATGGAACCTCTTCTCGCAAAATCTTATCGCATTTCGTCATTCAAACCATTAGATGATTTTCCTCATACATTTGTATAGTAGATATATACAATTTTTATCTAGATTTGAGAACAACGACATAATGATGTTTATGACTTTATTGAAATATATCATAATTAAATAAAGGAATTGATCCCGATTTCAAATAATTTATGTCGTGTATAATCTTCTATAAATCTATTTATGTATAAAATTTCTAAGAAATGCAAGAAACAATTTCAACTTATTTATATGGAAAAACTCTTTTGTTTTTATTATCGAAAAGTTCAAATGATGAAAAATCATCACACTTCAAACTAATTGGCTATCTAATCTAGAAAAATACAGAAATTCATTAATCAAATCGTATATGTTGTATGTATGATTTATACAAGGAGATACTTCAATGGATGATATTTTGTTTCTCTTTATACCCTCAAACAATGTTACACTTTTTAACTTATCATTGTTATTATTATTTTATAAATAAAATATTTTCAAGAAGAAATAATTCATTTTCTAAGTTCATTGAAAGTTGTAGTAAAAAAATCCTAACCTAATTTCTTTTCTCCCATCACAGCAAAAATAAAAATTGAGAAATAAAAAATTAACGATCTTTTGACTTTATTTGAAGATCAAATCTTCTGTATTTCTTTATTTTATTTTTTTGCATTTTATCTCATCATTTACATCTAATTTTTAACAAATTTCATCCATTTTCACAAAATATCTCTAAATGCTTGCATCTTGCTTCAGAACGACGATGATAAGTAAATTGTTATTGTTTTTATTGTACGTAGTTGATGTACGAGTACATTACAAAAAACCATATCACGATTTTGCTTACAAACTAATAACACAAAATGAATGATGGAACAATAATATTTGATTCTTGAGGAAGGAATGAAGGCAAAAAAAAGAAATTTTAAAATTTCTTTCGCTCGTTACAATATGAAGAAAGTACACAGCTACAGTAACAACAGTTTTGTGTAGTTAGATGTCATCGATTAAATAAAATCTTAAAACAGATCTTCGTGATTTTGTATAATTTTATGCGTGTATAAAACAATTTTGTTAGTATTATTTTAATTTGCAGCGTAATATTTTATTTTATCTCTGTTAGTCTGTTATGGTTTGGTAAGCTGTATTAATTTTATTTTGCTTCTGATTAACTTCCTTTAGCATCATTTCGACGGATTTGCAATTATTTTTTACTAAAATATCAATTTTACATGTACAGTCAATCGATAAAGGAAATTCCACATAACAGATGTACGTACATACATATTTATAAAAGTTTCGTATGATCACGAAATATGAAGTATGTTAAGCTCAAATGAATTATGTCATCGTAAAATTAAGGAATTATGTGCGAAAAAGAAGGTGGTGTAAATGTTAATTGAGTGATAATCAATTTCTATTTAGATATTCACTGTGTCTTATATCCAATTCAATTCAGAATGATAATTAAATAAATTATGGTGTTTTATGTACGCCGACATCATAAATATCGTTAATTCGTGCATGCACACAATTGTATGATTAATTAATTGATTGACTATTAAATTTATAGGTAAAATGAAATGTCACCAAACGCGGCCTTTTAAATTGAAAGAAAATTCATAGGAATTGAAATGTTTATTATATTGTCATAAATACAAACTGTATTAATTGTCGGTCATTTTAGTTTGTAATATCCGATTACAATAATTCTGTACCAAAAAGGTGAAACTCTTTATGCGATTTTAAGCGATTCTTCCTTTTGTGTTATCTTTGTATTTTTTTTCTTTGCTTTCTAACATATCCAATTTTCATAAAAATTGTACAAAAATTGGCCAAGTTACAGACAATTCAATTTTCGCTTAACTAAATCAAACTTACTAAAATCAAATTATTAAATTCAAAATCAATTATCTCGAAACTACAAAAATGCACTTAGCGATTTCACCTTTTTGGTACAGAATTATTTGAATGTTTTAGAAAAATTCTTGTAATTGTTTATTTTATGTATTATGTATGGTTTGTTATAGCAGTAAAATATCTCAAGCTTGTCACGAATTCTCTGAATCAGTGGGGTGAATTTTTATTTAACACGTTAAAATACATTGCAAGTTTGTGCGGATTCCCCCATATTTATTTTCTAAATTGAATTATTGGTATAATTTTTCTAATCAAGAGGGTCATGAAAAAACAAGTGCAACCTACAATAAAACCCATACTTGTTTTTCTTTAAATAATGTATAGTATCAATTTTCTTTGCGCACTCGACCTGAGACAGTCGATATTTAAAAAATTACCCGGTTGGAGAAAACAACATAATCCGATTATGGACAGGTACAATTTTACCTATTTCTTTGAACTGATTAACCACTTTAAAATACGGTTTCTGAATACTTTTAAATACTTTTAACAAAGTGTATTATATGTTTATGGTATTAGACACTGAGCGAGCGTAGTATACGCTATAGTCATGATAAAATATAATTTTAGTAAAACGCGACGGTTTTTATAAGATTTAAATAATTGTTATTGAAACCGGTTGAACTAAGGTTGAATTATTTTTGATTAAAAACGTGTGTTATTACGTAATAAACCAATAATTATATCAATTGATATTGATAACTGATTGTAATTTTTCGTTAATTCATAGCGATTTTTCGTTATTCTGTTACGTTATAATCACACCAACACTGAAAAATACTTAAACGTCAAAAAGAGTCGTAGTCGACTTTCTAGAAATATTAATTATTTTGAATTATTATTTTAAGAAGCTGATTATGGTTTTTAATATTTTATTTTATTTTGAGTAGTGTATTGAAATGTCCGTATGTGCAATCGGAAATTACATATTATATTTTATAGTTTTAAAGTGATAATTGATTTATATTTGAATATAATAAGGCATAAGTTATAAGTGGTTGACGATGTTATGAGTGGTTGACGATGAACATATCAATACAATACTTTTTACTTTTGTAACTCGCAAAATGATATAATTGTATATCTAATTTTAATAAATTGAAAATCATTTATGGGATTTTCTAATTTCTCTCTCTCTCTCTCATCCGTTGTTGTTGGGACCTCGTAATGTGGCCGAGCCATCTCAATCGATTGGATTTGATGAAACCGATGATATCGCCGCCTCCGAGGAGTTGCTTTATTTCGTGGTTCTGATATTCGTTGTTCGCAACTTTTATTGGACCAAAGATTGAGCGAATGACCTTCCTTTTGAAAGTAGATAATAATCTACAATCATTAAAGGTCATGGTCCAGCTCCCGCTTCCGAAAGTCAGCACGGGTGTTAGCAGCAGGACTGCCACTTTACTCCGATTGGAGTAGATAAATTGTCCTAATAAATTGTCCTTTTTGTCCTAATAAATTTTCGGCACGTACTTATTTAAATCTACTCCTTTTTTATTACCCTTCATTTTTTGGTTCGTTTGATATTCACAAAATTATAATGTGAATGGGAAGTGGAGTTTTCATGGTTAAGGAAAGTTGATGACTTTCCAGCCCTTGCTTTATGTTCAATTTGCTTCACAATGCTTACAAATAATAAAAGCCATTTAAATAGATATTTGACTACAAAATTACACCCGAAAATATTAAAATTAGGAATACAACACCAAACATAGAACAATATTGCCACAAATCTATCAAACTGTCATTTCCCAAAAGGATTCTTTATCGGCATTTCTTGAGGTGCGACTTCAGCATGGCAAAACAATTAAGGTGTGGCAGAACTAAATCAACGGCAATGGTCAATACAACTATTGGACATTGTTGCTAGATTTTACGATGAATCTAAAGGCGGACTTCCTTTCTTTTGGAATTTTTAAAACCAATTTTCATTGGTTAAAAGATGTTTTTTTTTCTTGTGAATTTTTTTCATCAACTTTGATTGATTATAAAAAAAATCACAAGGAAGGAACGAACGAACGCAACATTGAATCTGCCTTAAGTGCACTATTTCTGATAGCTTTATGGGCTTAATAGAATTAGCGGACTCGATGGCACAAGAAATTTTTATTATAATTAAGCAACATCTTGAACTCTAACTCTAACACTTCTAACTTTTTTTAGAATTGTTAAATTTTTTTATGAAAATAGAACTTTTTAACACCGAAATTGATTTCAAGAATGTTTCATTGTATCTATCTCCAACTTTGTGCTTCCAGTTATCTTTGCTGACGGTGAATACAATATATGATACAGTATAAAATTACTGTTAATATTATTATATTTCTAAATAAATATCTTGTATTGAATAAAAAACGACTGTGAAGTTTCCGACAAAATTAAAAAATAACAAAACATGGCGGAACATAAAATTTTTCGAAATAACAAAAATGCACATGTATTAGTAAAACAGCTGGCAAAAGCAATGTTAGGCTTAATAAATTTTTTTGTTATCAATAGTTAATAACGCAATTACTAAATTAGCGACTTCGGAAACAAATGACAAATAAAAATAAATAGATTAATACGAAATTCGAAATGTTATACTTACACTTCATTATAAATTGTAAAAATATTTTATTACGAAACCCAAACATGGGGTTTTTAAATCAAAAAATTACTAAAGAGTACACCTAATTTCTTATACTATCGAAATATGTTTGGTAATAGATTTCGAATAAGATAATTATACGTCCTAAAAATCAAAAACAAATCAAAATAAATGTTCAAAGTGCGTTCAATGTCCACATGTTTTAAAAAATTAAACGAACGATTAAAAAAATTCAAAATCTAATTAATTTCAGAGATGTCTAAGAGAAACGGTATATGTGGCTAGATGGCTTAAGAAAAGAGTTATCAAACGACACCTCCCTTATATCAATACGATGACCAGAACCCATTTGTCTTTAACGATGAATTTGACTGTTTAAATAACCAAAAGGATGATCAGTGTAAAAAAAATTGTCCAAATCTCAGAGATGTCTAAGAGAAATGGTATATGTGGCTAGATGGCTTAAGAAAAGAGCTATCAAACGACACCTCCCTTATATCAATACGATGACCAGAACACATTTTTCTTTAATGATGAATTTGACTGTTTATATAACCAAGGGGATGATCAGTGTAAAAAAAAATTGTCCAAATCTCAGAGATGTCTAAAAGAAACGGTATATGTGGCTAGATGGCTTAAGGAAAGATCTATCAAACGACACCTCCCTTATATCAATACGATGACCAGAACCCATTTGTCTTTAACGATGAATTTGACTGTTTAAATAACCAAGAGGATGATCAGTGTAAAACAAAATTGTCCAAATCTCAGAGATTTTTAAGAGAAACGGTATATGTGGCTAGATGGCTTAAGATAAGAGCTATCAAACGACACTACCCTTATATCAATACGATGACCAGAACCCATTTGACGTTGACGTGGAATATGACTGTTTAAATAACCATGGGATGATCAGTGTAAAAAAAAATGTCCAAATCTCAGAGATGTCTAAGAGAAACATTATTTGTGGCTAGATGGCTTTAGAAAAGAGCTATCAAACGACACCTCCCTTATATCAATACGATGACCAGAACCCATTTGTCTTTAACGATGAATTTGACTGTTTAAATAACCAAGAGGATGATCAGTGTAAAAAAAATTGTCCAAATCTCAGAGATGTCTAAGAGAAACGGTATATGTGGCTAGATGGCTTAAGATAAGAGCTATCAAACGACACCACCCTTATATCAATAGGATGACCAGAACCCATTTGACGTTAACGTGGAATATGACTGTTTAAATAACCATGGGATGATCAGTGTAAAAAAAATTGTCCAAATCTCAGAGATGTCTAAGAGAAACAGTATTTGTGGCTAGATGGCTTAAGAAAAGAGCTATCAAACAACACCTCCCTTATATCAATACGATGACCAGAACCCATTTGTCTTTAACGATGAATTTGACTGTTTAAATAACCAAGGGGATGATCAGTGTAAAAAAAATTGTCCAAATCTCAGAGATGTCTAAGAGAAACGGTATATGTGGCTAGATGGCTTAAGATAAGAGCTATCAAACGACACCATCCTTATATCAATAGGATGACCAGAACCCATTTGACGTTGACGTGGAATATCGTAAAAATTGTCCAATTCTCATTGTTTTTTATAAGTACAGTATAAGTGGGTTGTTATTTCAAACATTTAGTTTCGAGTCCCTCCCATCCATCATGATTCTACGGAATTGTTTTCCGGTACTTTAGATCCTTGCATTCCTAATTTTGATTTTAATCAGTAGTGATTTGTAAAAATATAAAACAGAACCCTTTTCTCACTCGACGACCTTTTAAAAATTTTACCTGTCATCAGGACTCATCACAATCGATTTTTCCGACACTCGAAAACCTTTACACATTTTCAACAAAACAAACAAAAAATCCCGTAAAAAACAGCAAAAAATGGAATTCGGAGATCCCTGAAAACGTTCGAGCTACAAATTTTGAATTAAATCATACAAGGTTTGAAAAAAATGTAAGATGGATCCCGTGTCCCACCGGTTGACCCTCTACATAAATTTTCCTTGACTGGGTGGTGTCGTCTGACATCTCTTATATTAGGCAATTTTGCCACATATACCATTTCTCTTAGACATCCATGAGATTTGGGCCATTTTTTTACATTGATCATCCCCTTGGTTATTTAAACAGTCATATTCATCGTCAACGCCAAATGGGTTCTGGTCATCGTATTGATATAAGGGAGGTGTCGTTTGATAACTCTTTTCTTAAGCCATCTAGCCACATATACCGTTTCTCTTAGACATCTCTAAGATTTGAGAAAAAAAATTTACACTGATCATCCCATGGTTATTTAAACAGTCAAATTCCTCATTAAAGACAAATGAGTTCTGGTCATCGTATTGATATAAGGGAGGTGTCGTTTGATAGCTCTTTTCTTAAGCCATCTAGCCACATATACCGTTTCTCTTAGACATCTCTAAGATTTGGACAATTTTTTTTACATTGATCATCCTCTTGGTTATTTAAACAGTCAAATTCATCGTTAAAGACAAATGGGTTCTGGCCATCGTATTGATATAAGGGTGGTGTCGTTTGATAGCTCTTTTCTTAAGCCATCTAGCCACATATACCGTTTCGCTTAGACATCTCTGAGATTTGGACAATTTTTTTTTACACTGATCATCCTCTTGGTTATTTAAACAGTCAAATTCATCGTTAAAGACAAATGGGTTCTGGTCATTAGCCACATATACCGTTTCTCTTAGACATCTCTGAGATTAATTAGATTTTGAATTTTTTTTAATCGTTCGTATAATTTTTTAAAACATGTGGACATTGAACGCACTTTGAACATTTATTTTGATTTGTTTTTGATTTTTAGGACGTATAATTATCTTATTCGAAATCTATTGCCAAACATATTTCGATAGTATAAGAAATTAGGTGTACTCTTTAGTAATTTTTTGATTTAAAAACCCCATGTTTGGGTTTCGTAATAAAATATTTTTACAATTTATAATGAAGTGTAAGTATAACATTTCGAATTTCGTATTAATCTATTTATTTTTATTTGTCATTTGTTTCCGAAGTCGCTAATTTAGTAATTGCGTTATTAACTATTGATAACAAAAAAATTTATTAAGCCTAACATTGCTTTTGCCAGCTGTTTTACTAATACATGTGCATTTTTGTTATTTCGAAAAATTTTATGTTCCGCCATGTTTTGTTATTTTTTAATTTTGTCGGAAACTTCACAGTCGTAATAAAAATACGTATTTTATTTTTACTCCGGTTTTTTACAATCTACTCCCTTTTTTGAGAGTTTATACTGCCTTGTTGATTAGAAACAGTGGCAGCACTGCTTATCAGTGCTTTATAAAGAGCAAGCTTGCACGACTGCGATAAATGTTTAGATTGCAATAATTTTGATTGGGCATAGAAATCTCCTTGTCCGGAAGCGATTCGCGATTTTATTTCTGCCTGCATATCATTTGACGATGTTACAACTGACCCGAGATATTTGAAGTTTTCGACGCTATCAAAGTTATGGTCGCCAATTACGAGATTTACCATGGAGATGTTCCTGGGTGTTGTTAAAAACTCGGTTTTGGTACGGTTCACCTCCAACCCAAGTCTTCTTGCGCAGCGATCGAGCGGTATGAATCTGTCCTAGGTCTTCGGAAGGACAATATCATCACGAATGTGAAGAAAATGCTAAAGTTTTGCTAGTTTCATTAATTGTGTTTGTGTTAGTGATATTACCTGGGTAAGACGGAAGATTATCGAAAATTAGAGTTTTCTTTGATGTAATTATTAAATCCTATTAAAATAAACTGAATAATATAAAATTACTTTATAACGACTTGTTATATAAATGTTTAATTTGACTCAAAACTATATTTAAAATTTTCAAAAAACAAGCATTACACAACTAATCATCAAACCTAATGTACAATTTTGCCTTAATTCAAGGAATTCAAAGCAAATAATTGATAAAGTATGTTATTATGATAAATAATAAGGAAAACATACCCGTATTCAGACAACAAAATTTACTCATATTCATTATGCTAAAAAATTAATTATACAGTATAGTAGATACAACTATTTATTAAAAACGCTTAAACTTAAAGTAACCCTAGAGATCTAAACACAAGCTCAGGTATATGCGGTGATAGTTGGGGACCATTTCCGTTATAAAATATATTCAGTTACTCCCCATCCAGGGGAGGGGCTGTTAATAAAATTTTGTAGTATGACAGAATATAATAAAAAATCTTAGGCCAACTGAATAAAATTGCTTGGGCTAACTGAGATATCCATAGAGATCTAAACACAACCTCAGGTATGTGGTATGTTAGTTGGGGACCATTTCAGTAACAAAATTTATTCAGTTGCTCCCCATCCAGGGGAGGGGACTCTTAATAAAATTTTGTATAATGACCAAATATAATAAAATTTTTCAGGCTAACTGAGATATCCCTAGAAATCTAAACACAACCTCAGGTATATGGGGTGTTAGTTGGGGACAATTAAGGTTAGCAAATATATTCAGTTGCTTCCCATCCAGAAGACGGGACTGTTAATAAAATTTTGTATTATGACCAAATATAATAAAATTTCTCAGGCTAAATGAGATATCCCTATAGATCTAAACACAACCTCAGGTATATGGGGTATTAGTTGGGAACCATTTCAGTTAGAAAATATATTCAGTTGCTCCCCATCCAGGAGAGGGGCTGTTAATAAAATTTTGTAGTATGACAGAATATAATAAAAAATCTTAGGCCAACTGAATAAAATTGTTTAGACTAACTGAGATATCCCAAGAGATCTAAACACAACCTCAGGTATATGGCGTGTTAGTTGGGGACCCTTTCAGTTAGAAAATATATTCAGTTGCTCCCCATCCAGGGGAGAGGCAGTTAATAAAATTTTGTATTATGACCAAATATAAAAAAATTCTCAGGCTAACTGAGATATCCCTATAGATCTAAACACAACCTCAGGTATATGGGTTGCTAATTGGGGACCATTTCAGTTAGAAAATATATTCAGTTGCTCCCCATCCAGGAGAGGGGCTGTTAATAAAATTGTGAAGTATGACAGAATATAATAAAAAATCTTAGGTCAATTAATTAAAATTGCTTGGGCTAACTGAGATATCCCTAGAGATCTAAACAAAACCTCAGGTATAAGGTATGTTAGTTGGGGACCATTTCAGTTCTCATCTAGTAGTTTATCTTTCTTAAATTAAGTTCTCGGATTAAGATGAGTATAACCTATTGGTTACTCATTTTATAATACTTTATTATTCTAAAATTATCATTTTATAATACTTGACCCAGCTCCAGCGGTTTCTGCCTTTGGAGTCTCCTCACTCCGTTAGTGGTATCCAACATACGACGGATATCTGAATTTTCGTGTAGAGATAAGCGCTGTACGTGTTTCCTTGCTTGGTTCTTTATTTCATCGGTGACGTATTCATCTTCAAGTCTCTATGGAAGTTGTCATTCCTAATGTACCATGGGGCGTTCACAATCCCTCGTAGCACTTTATTTTGGAAGCATTGTATCATTTGTACATGGGTCTTCTTGGCACAACCCCAAAGTTGGATATTATAGCTCCATACTGGTTTTAGCATTTGCCTGTATAGAAGCAATTTGTTGTGTATAGAGAGCTCAGAATTTCTACCCATGAGCCAGTACATTTTTCTATATTTGATGTTTAATTCTTCTTTCTTCTTCTTGGTGTGTTCTTTCCATCTTAGCTTAGCATTGAGGGTCATGCCAAGGTATTTAGCTGTATTTGCATATGGAATTTCGTTTGAGTTGAGAACCACGGGAATACAGTTTATTTTTTGATTTGTAAAGTTGACGTGTACTGAATTGGCTTCATTTAATGAGATGCACCATTTTTTAGTCCAGTTGCTCACCGTGTTAACTGCACTTTGAAGTTTGCTTGCTGCTTCCGAAATATTTTTTCCAACTGCTAGAATAGCTGTATCGTCTGCAAATTTGCTACTGTGGTACCTTCAATATTCGGTAAGTCTCTCGTATAAAGAATAAACAGAATAGGTCCAAGTACTTATTCTTTTTATTTCAGAGTACTCATTTTCAAAGTTGACTCTAAAGTGTGGATCAGCTATGTACGATTTAAGAATTTGATAAAATTGCTTAGGCAGGTCTCGATACAGTTTAAATTCAAGCCCTTCGTGCCAAACTATGTCAAAAGCTTAAGCTACATTTAAGAAAATACTTGAGCATATTTTCTTATTCTCGAATGCATCCTCAATGACATCCGTTATTCTGTGAACTTGTTCAACTGTAGAGTGATTTTCTCTAAACTCAAATTGGTGTGGTGGAATTAAGCATCTCTCTTCTATTATAGGTTTGAGTCTCTTCAGCAACAGTTTTTAAAACAGTTTTAATATGACTGGAAGTAGTGATATCGGTCTATATGATTTTTTATCGATTCCTGGTTTATCTGGTTAAGGAATCATTATTACTTCGGCCACCTTCCATTGTCGTGGAACATATTTCAGTCTGAAGGCTGCATTAATTATTTGATTTAATTTTTCAGACCCATTTTTGGTCATAATACAAAATTTTATTAACAGTCCCCTCCCCTGGATGGGGAGCAACTGAATATATTTTCTAACTGAAATAGCCCCAAATAACACCCTATATACCTGAGGTTTTTGTTAGATCTCTATAGATACCTAAGTCAGGCCGAGAATTTTTATTATATTTGGTCATAATACAAAATTTGCCCCTCTCCTGGATGGGGGGCAACTGAATATTATTTCTAACTGACTGTATCCGTTGTTCCGGAGTCATAATGGACCGTGCTTGAGACATTCTTATTCGATTTGCCTCCAAACGCTGCTTACGCTCTTCATTAGTCTCATCGACTCGACACTCATGTAGCTGGCTTGCGTTGGGCTACCAATATTTTGACCCCTCACTGGTAGCAATTTTTTTAAAGAAATAAGTCACGATCTAATATCAATTCAATAACATACTAACGACCGCTTTCAGTTTAATTGTTTTTCGCAAAATGTTAATATTCAGTGCGGAATTTGTTGTTGTTATGAAAACATGTGGCAGCAGAACTATCAGATTGAACGTCGACACCATTTTTTATTACGAAAATAATATTCAAATTTCCGATTTTACCGGTAAATTTTCCCAAAATATTCTTTCATACAAACTTTGTCCTGACAATTACGAACACAACAAATATAAAATTAGCCAAATAGATCAAGCCATTCTCAAGTGATGATCTTTTATACATGCGGCAGTTCATTTTTTTAAATAGATTAAACAAGACAGACTCCAGATATTGGGTGAAATCTTTCTTAATTGACCTTGTTAAGGGTGGGTCAACTATATTCAGGTGCATAATAAATAATTTTTGAGTCAGGGAATACGGAATTTGATCGAAATGGTAAAGGCAACAAATGTGTAATTTAAAGGTCGATTTTATACCACTTTAGTAATTTATTACACCATGCCGCTACCCGGTATTGAATGAAATGTTTCTCATTGAATGTAACTTCGTGTAACCTGACACAAAAATAATTTATTTTAGACCTGGATAACCTTGATCTGCCCTTCACAAGGTCCATGGAGTAATATTTGACGTAATATTGGTGGTGGTCTGATGTAATACATTATTAAAGTTGGTAAAGCGACCTTTGAAATTACACACGGTAAAGGCTTTAATGTTTCGAGCCGATTCCGTGTAACCTGGCACAAAAGTAATTTATTAAACACCTGAATAAGGTTGATCTTCCCTTCACAAGGTTCATCCAGTAACATTTAATCCAATATCTATTAGCGGTGGCTGTTTTGTGTAATAAACTATTAAATGTGGTAAAATCGATTTTTAAATTACATTTGAAGCAAGTTCCGGTGTCAGGTTACCGGATATATAAAAATAATGTATTACCCACCTGAATAAAGTTGATTTTTCCTTCACTATGCTTACGAAGTAACATTTGACCCAATATCTGGTGGCGATATGGTTGTAATAAATTTTTAAATGTGGCAAAACCAACATTTGTGTTGCAATTGGGAACCTATATCTTCTGATGCCAATTCCGTTTAATATAACAAAAAAAAATATTTTATTACACACCTGAATAAGGTTGACTTACTCTCGACGAGACATCTAGTGCAATATTTGGTCCAAAATCTGGTGGCAGTCTTGTGTAATAAATAATTTAAGTTGGTAAATTAATGTTTGGGGTGAAATTTACCCTTTCGCAAGTTTGGGTGGTTTTGAAATAACTAATTGAATGTAAATAATTTCTAATAAATTTCGGTCCAAGAATCGATTATATGATGCCGATATTATAGTTATATTAACAGTTACAATTTTGGTGGTGCAGGTTTAATTGTAAGCTGAACCGGACCACTCGTTCCTCGATAACAGTAAATGCAGTGAAATCGGAACTTGTTGTAATAAACGTGTAATAACTTATGGTATGGGTTTTATTGAGGTGGGTTAATTTGGTCGGTGCAGGTTTAAAGCACTGAATTTTTACTATATTTCGTTATAATAGAAAATTCTATAAATAGTGGTCACTGCTGGAGGTTGAGCTCCTGATTATTTTTTCTCTAATTCACCTTGGTATTCAACTGAGTTTGTGTTTAGATTTCTAGGCATATCTCAGTTGATCTACCAATTCTTAATATATTTTTTTTTATAATACAAAATTCTATAAACTGTTCTCATCTCTAGATAAGGATGTCCTCACTATTTTTCTTACTAACGTGAACCCCAACTAATAATTCATATTGCTAAGGTTATATTTAAATCTCTATAAATATCTATTGTGGTCCTAAGCACTATCATTATATTTGTTGTGTAAAAGGAATTTTTACCCCAGGTGGTACACCAACTGCTCAGTTGGCTAATCCACCCTCTAACGAGGCCGGCTCAAAGGATTCTGGGGTGAGCCAACCATTGCTATTCCCATTCGATCGAAGTTCAAAATTAGCTAGGTCACCACCTAGACAAATAGAGTTCGCAACTCAGCAGGAAATCGAAAATGCTGAACTACGCAGAAGACTGAGTGAAATAGAAAAAGTCGCATCGCAACTTAGCAATGAAATCGCTAAGTTAAAGAAAGAAAACGAGGAGCTAAAGAAGCCCAATCTGATAGAGGTTGTGGAAACTCCTCTTACTTGTTATAACGAAACCAGTACCCTTGCCCGTACTGACGCTGAGTTCCACACAGATGAGGAGGAACTTGCAAGAGAAACTGATTGGAGACACAAACAGAAGAAAAGACCAAGGAAAAAACGAAGAGCAGAATTCTCGCCAGAAGTTGAGGAGCTCTCGCAAGCAAAAGTTAATGAAACTGTCAATCCAGTGCCTGTACCCCAACATCACCAGCGACAAGAACAACGAAAGGTTGCAATGAAGACCAAAGCACCACCGCCAATTAATGTGGTAGGCATTACTGAGTTTGCGAATATCCTAGCTCTAATGAAATCAG
This sequence comes from Nephrotoma flavescens, assembly GCA_932526605.1. Classification (NCBI taxonomy): domain Eukaryota; kingdom Metazoa; phylum Arthropoda; class Insecta; order Diptera; family Tipulidae; genus Nephrotoma; species Nephrotoma flavescens. Next base: position 142,188,098 of record OW052220.1, read on the forward strand.
TGTCCACAAACGACTATAGAGTAGTTGCACTAAACAATAATGTTTGGAAGATAAACACAAGAGATCCCGATGCATACAGAGCTTTAGCCACAAAGCTCACTGAAGAAGGTAAAGAGTGGTATACATATGAAGACAAAAATAACCGAAACATCAAGGTTATGGCCAGAGGTCTACATCCCACCTGCAGGAAGGAGGATATAATAGAAGATCTCAAAATGAAAGAACTGCAAATTGAAGACGCAGTCAATATCCTTAAACGAGAGAAAGTTGAAAATAGTCAAGGAACCAAGATCGTTAAAAGAGGGCTCCCGCTATTCATGCTCACATTCAACAAAAGCGAAAAAATTGAAAATATATTTAATATCAAAGCAATACTTAATATGAGGGTTAAAATAGAACCACTGAAAAAGAACACGAGATTAATACCTCAATGCAAGAAATGTCAAGCTTATAACCACACCCAAAGATATTGCGGGAGAGATGTTAGGTGTGTAAAATGTGCCGGCAGACACAACGCGAAAGACTGTTCTCTTAGTCGAACCGAACCTGCAAGGTGTATAAACTGTAAAGGACAACACCCAGCCAACTATAGAGGATGCGAAGTAGCGGTACAACTGCAAAGGTTAAGAAATAAAACACGCCAATCGACTCAAAACAGTAACGTTAGAAGAGAAAGGATTCCAACTACAACTAGAGCGCCGACTCAACCAGAGCCCATAGGGCCAGAGAGGAGATCCTACTCTCAGATAACGCAACAAAATACTATTGAAGAAAATCCACTAGAAAGGATATTTCGAAGTATAGAAACGATAAATGCACGCCTAGCAAAACAAGAACGTGGTCTAGAAGCTATATATAAGCGGCTGGATAGACAAGAAGCTACCAATGAGCTTACATCAATGCTATACTAATCAAATGAATAGATCATTTAGAATTGTTATTTGGAACGCGAATGGATTACCACAGCATGTTCCAGAACTAGAAATTTTTCTAAACTTAGAAAAAATAGATACTCATTTAACAGAAACTTCATTTATTAAAATACGTAACTATCAATGCTACCATGCTATTCATCCAGGAGGAAACGCTAGAGGCGGGTCTACCGTAATTGTTAAAAATAATATTAAACATTACGAAGTGCCCGGCATTGAGGAAGAAATTATGCAGGTTAAAACCATAATAGTTGAATCAATATATAATAGGGAACTCAGTATCTCCTCTATTTACTGTCCCCCACGCCATCAATTAAAAAAAGAAGACTACAGTCGACTTTTTAAATCACTAGGATCAAATTTTATCATAGGCGGTGATTTTAATGCAAAGAACACCTATTGGGGATCTAGACTTACAACCTCTAAAGGGAAAGAGTTCTTTAATGCAGCTCGCGAGAACAACTGTGAATTCCTCTCTGGCGATAAACCAACATATTGGCCTGCTGACATACATAAAATTCCAGATCTTCTTGACTTCTTTGTAACAAAAGGAGTTTTAGAGGACTACACATGCATTGAAAATAGTGAAGGACTATCATCTGACCACTCACCTGTGATCATGACACTGAGTACAATGATAATAAAAAAAGATAATTCACCTAAGTTAACAAACAATAAAACCAATTGGGATCTATTTAAGAAATTAGTAGAAGATCGAACAAATCTCGGCGAACCAATTAGAACGAAGGTGCAGTTGGAAGATCAACTAGAAATATTTAATAACATCATCCAACAAGCGGCTTGGGAAAGTTCACCGATTTCCCATACCAACGCTATAATGAAACATAACTATCCTCTTGAAGTCAGAGAGCTACTTAGGGAGAAACGGAAAGCTCGCAAAATCTGGCAGCACTCTCGTGCACCGCAACACAAAACTATTCTAAATTTTTTGTGCAACAAATTAAAACAACTAATAAAAGAAATAAAGAACGAAAGCATAACTAAGCGACTACGAGGTCTTTCTGAATTAAAGGATGACGATTACTCGCTTTGGAAAGCAACGAAGGGACTAAAAAGATCCAAAATGCATGTGCCGCCTATCAAATGCGATGACGGTTCATGGGCTAAAAGTGACAAACAGAAAGTCTCTCTATTTGCTGCTTATTTAGAAGAGACTTTTCAACCGTTGCCGAGGCAAACAGCAAATGAAAATACAACAGTCGTAAACAAAGCAGATGATCTTGACATAAGGCTTGTGACTTTATTGGAGCTTAAAACTGAAATCAATAGTAACTTAAGTATCAGAAAAGCTCCAGGTTATGATTTAATAACTGGGCAAATTGTGAAAGCCATTCCCGAGAAAGGTTTGCGTAAATTAAATCAAATAATTAATGCAGCTTTCAGATTGAAATATGTTCCACGACAATGGAAGGTGGCCGAAGTAATAATGATTCCTAAACCAGGCAAACCAGGAAACGATAAAAAATCATATAGACCGATATCACTACTTCCAATCATATCAAAAATATTTGAAAAACTGTTGCTGAAAAGACTCAAACCTATAATAGAAGAGAGATGCCTAATTCCACCACACCAACTTGGGTTTAGAGAAAACCACTCTACAGTTGAACAAGTTCACAGAATAACGGATGTCATTGAGGATGCACTCGAGAATAAGAAAATATGCTCCAGTATTTTCTTAGATGTAGCTCAAGCTTTCGACAAAGTTTGGCACCAAGGGCTTGAATTTAAACTGCATCGAGACCTGCCTAAGCAATTTTATCAAATTCTTAAATCGTACATAGCTGATCGACACTTTAGAGTCAAATTTGAAAATGAGTACTCTGAAATAAAAAGAATATCAGCAGGTATACCACAAGGTAGCGTACTTGGACCTATTCTGTTTATTCTTTACACGAGAGACTTACCGAATATTGAAGGTACCACAGTAGCAACATTTGCAGACGATACAGCTATTCTAGCAGTTGGAAAAGATATTTCGGAAGCAACAAGCAAACTTCAAAGTGCAGTTAACACGGTGAGCAACTGGACTAAAAAATGGCGCATCTCATTAAATGAAGCCAAATCAGTACACGTCAACTTTACAAATCAAAATGTAAACTGTATTCCCGTGGTTCTCAACTCAAACCAAATTCCATATGCAAATACAGCTAAATACCTTGGCATGACCCTCGATGCTAAGCTAAGATGGAAAGAACACATCAAGAAGAAAAAAGAAGAGTTAAACATCAAATATAGAAAAATGTACTGGCTCATGGGTAGAAACTCTGAGCTCTCAATACACAACAAATTGCTTCTATACAGGCAAATGCTAAAACCAGTATGGACCTATGGTATCCAGCTTTGGGGTTGTGCCAAGAAAACCAATGTACAAATGATACAATGCTTCCAAAATAAAGTGCTACGAGGGATTGTGAACGCCCCATGGTACATTAGGAATGACAACATCCATAGAGACTTGAAGATGGAATACGTCACCGATGAAATAAAGAATCATGCAAGGAAACACGTACAGCGCTTATCTCTACACGAAAATGCAGATATCCGTCGTATGTTGGACACCACTAACGGCGTGAGGAGACTCCAAAGGCAGAAACCTCTGGAGCTGGGCAGTTTGGTTTAGAAGAAAGTATTATAAAATGAGTAACCAATAGGTTACTCATCTTAACCCGAGAACTTAATTTAAGAAAGATAAATTACTAGATGATCTCTGAATCAGTTGTAATATTGTATAAATAAATAAATAAATTTATTAAATAAAAAAAAAAAAAAAAAAAAAAAAAAAAATTATATTTGTTACCATTTCGGTTAAATATAGAAGTTCCCTGCCTTTGGAGCTTGGTATTATTTTTTTAATTTTACCCATTTTACCCGAGTGTGGATTATAATTTCTCCGGTTATCTTATTTGATTTCAATAACTCTTCCTTATGTAGTTCGAATACCGATTTTCTAGTTATTTTTTTAAAACTTTTATTAACCGCAATATTCTTATTAGTGAATGGTTGGTTAATGAAATGATAAATATATTACAATTTCTTCACCTGGAGGAACTATAGCTCTAATGGGGGCAACGTCGTCATTCTGACTTAGCAGATTTTGAAAGTAGGTTTGCCATACTGAGAGAACATCAACCACGTTTGTTCTCAGCTCTTCATTCCTGTCTTTGATGGTTTGACTTCGAAGGCATTTAAACGTGGCGTTCCTGGCGCGGAGATATTCTGCTTGAGTGCTTCTAGTGTTGGTGAGCCAACCATTTTTCACGAAGCTTCGTTTATTTTTCGACGACCTGGCGACATTGATCATCGAACCAATCATTGCAGAATCTCAGCAGTCTCAAACACTAACTTCAGTTAACGACGTAAGCGCTCGTCTACAACATCTCTATCCAATACTTTTTACGCTATTTGCCGTAGGCACTTGGCGAAACACACTAATACTTAATAAACACATTTTATTAAACACTTGTTTTTTATTTCGCAAAATTATATTTTTGAATATTTTAATTAAAAAATTTGTTCAAAAAGTTTAAAAAATCGCTCGATCGATTTCGACTTGTTAGGTCATCATCAGGAGTATCTACTGATTTGTAAAAGTACGATTACTCAGCCGATGACTAATAGCACACCTGCGCGATCAATAGATTATTTTTTATTGCTTTTTATTGCTTATTTTTTTCTGCCTCCTTTTGCATATATTTTTTGCTTTTTTCTTCTATATAAAAAATTTTTACTTTTACAAATCAGTAGATACTCTTGATTGGTCGGTTCGTTTTTCGGAATGTTTTGAAAAGTATATTATTTACGAGAAATAATGCAAGGTATTGACGCCAGCTGTCAAATAGCATATAAAAAAATTAGAGTGGAGGGTCATTTTCGCCAAAAAACTGAAAAATGCCAAATCGGCCGGCTGCATTCGGCCAAATTGCTAAAAATTAGCCAAAACTTTTGGTTCATATTTTCAGGATTATTAGCCAAAAACTTCACCTACAATATGACATCAACCGTTTGTCCCAGAAAATTCGTATATTTTATATGTTGACCTCCATAACTTAAAAGTCATCCTAATTTTTTGCAAAATTTCATTTTTTGGCTCAAATGCACCCTAATATTGGTCTGTTGCGGTTCAAAATGATAGTGAGTCAACGTATTACAATGAAACAAATATAAATGCATCATATTATTATCATTGCTAAGCGAATTTTTACCGGTGACCCTTTTTTCATAACAAAAAAATGGAAAAACTGACAAATTGATGTGATCGAAAAAATCACCAAAAACATTGAACATTTGACAGTCTCTTTGCATAAAATCTTTATTTTTTAACCTTTATGATCATTTCTTTAAAAAATAGATCTTATCTCCCCTCCCATCGCATGAAGAAGGAATATCAGCGAGAGGGTAGCTTCCATTAATTTTTGTTTCCAACTAACACACTAAAATATGTATATTTTATAGAATTGTTTAAGGAATTAAAAATAAATGGCAGCCGCATGCGGTTAGTAACAAAACATCAAGAAACATGCAAAAAAATTTGTTGAATTGCTCAATCGAATTTCTACCACAAACACATGCATCTGATCTAAATGTTTACTATTCTGTAACATACACTAAACACTAAACTACAAATGTTCAGCCGATAGCCTACGAGAACCGGGTGTGTAATAAGATCACACCCGGCATTACCTGTTTGTGGCATGTGGTAAAGGATTCGGAAATAAAATCTACAAAAGGACTACAAAATGAAAATTGAAAAAATGCATGCAAAATAAAAAAATAGAATTGTCTACCACACACCAGAAACAGTACACCAGCACGTAGGCTATCTTGCTGAACATAATAAAAAAAAACTACCTATCTGAACCTAATGATGAGACCTGACTCTACTTTTCAACATAAAAAAGATAATATAAGTCTTTACTATTTGGAGGCCAAGAGCATGGTGAGATTACGCCATCATCTGCTCACTTTCCAATCATAAATCGTATTGAACCAATCGTCAATAGAAACAATTTCGTTCTATTGTTTTTCTTTTTTTATTGAAACAGTTTCGTTCTATTGTTTTACGTTCTATTGTGCCTCATACAAAGAAGCATGCCACTGGAGTGAAGAATATCGATGGAAGACGAACGAATCATGCACACTCCGTAACACACAGCCGACAGCTGTGTGAGAGTATGCGTAAATCGTTCTTCGCCTTTCGCTATTCGTCATTTCAAAACCAACAACAATTAAAAGCCCTAAACAAAGTCTGAAACGCAGATACCAATATGCAACCAACTACAGAAGATTGTATTGGTTACACTAACAATCCCATGTTAATTTTTTTTTCGCACCACTACATACTTATTAAACTAGTGCGCACATACGATGTACACATATATTCTAATACAACTATCTATAGTGTAGTGTTTTTTCTGTATTTGTTGCATTAGCATGGCCTTATATTGTTGTTGGTTTTGGTCATTTCAATGCCGCGTGTCTGTGTACGAGGCACAATTACACGTAGCGGCCACTTATGGGCTATCGAGGGTATGCGAACTGTTTTGACTGACAACAATAAAACGAATCGCAATTCAATTCATTTTCAATTTGCAGTGCCAAAATCATTGATATCATATAAAAAATCTTTTAACAAGGTAAATGTTCGAGTGACGAAAGCCGAATTCAATTCACAAAATTTCTGATATCAAATTTGTGCCGAAAAACACAATTGCATTCGACTTTTCAACGATTTTCCGGAATGTCAGTACATTTGGCGCGTTTGTTTACATTTTTCTTTCTAGCTGTCAAAAACAACAACTTGCCAACGATTTTCGGAATGTTAAACAACAACGCGCTGAATGAACTAACATTCCGAAAAATCGTTGACATATCGAATGCAATTGTGTTTTTCGGCACAAATTTGATATCAGAAATTTTGTGAATTGAATTCGGCTTTCATCACTCGAACATTTACCTCGTTAAGAGGTTTTTTATTTGATAGTAAATGTACAGCTATCTTTTATTCCAGGAACCATGAATTATGCAAGAATTACTTTCAAATGGAAAAAAAAAATAATAATGCGAACTGAATTTAATGGCCTAATTCAAAAACTCTATGTAAGCTATGAAACTATAAATTTTTTGATAAGTACTAAAATGATTTTCATAAATGTAACTGAGCTTTATAAACGTAAGATTTGTTCTGTTACGTTGCAGCACAAACTTTGATGACATAAAGTTATATGTCAAGGTTTTGGTAGCGAATAACTCAAAAAAACTGTAATTTATGAAGCGGGTTTCACATATATATGTTGTTATCAATAGCATCTCTATACCAAACCAATAAAAGTTGAAGCTAATGCCAGTTGTTGTTTTTGAGGTTTTAGATAAAACTTATTTGTTTAAGCTTTTTAATATTCTCATATACGCCTAAAAGTTAATAAAGAAATACATACACATACAGTCGAAACAAATAATTTGTCTGCAATATACACAGAACCCATATTATTCATCAGGTATGCAAAGAATGTTGCCAACTGTACTAATATGATATAACGCTGCTACCGAATGTGAAAGAATATTTTAAAATGAAATACAATTTGGTTACAGCGGCGAATTTGTATTGATTTACAGCGAGAAGAAAAAATTTACAGTTTGTGAATATACTGTTTAAAGAACATTGTTTCTTTCTTTGCAATTTCTATAAAATTGTCTAAAAATTCTACAGCTAATTTTTTACATTTTCACAATCGGACCATAAATTTATTCACGATTATTAACAAGATTTTTTGTGTCACCGTACTCACAATAAAAGGATTTAGAATTGAAAAGAAAAACGAAATTTTAGAAAATACAAGAATTTTGACGTTACCATCTACTAGATCGTATATCGGAACACTATTATTCTTTTCAGAAATCATTTCCATTGCAATAAAAATGATTTAACACTGAACACAAAAACCAAATTTAGGAAAATACAGGCAATTCAACGGTACCACCTACCACCATAAATTTACTCGATTGTCATATAGCATTTACGAAGAAAAATGGTTAAAATTAAAAATACTGTAAATTAAATTTCAATCTAAAATATGTAGTTCAGATTTTCCTTGAAATGACGAGTTTTGGTAAAAAAAAACTTTCACCATAATTCAACATCTCTACAATTCAGGCGGATGGAATGAAACGGAATAAAACTTCAGACAAAAATGGTGGGAATATGTGTACCGAAAATGGCAGCTTTCATGAGAGCATTTCAATTTTTGCAAGAATGTTGAAAAGTTTAGCATTTAAAGAAATCGACAAAGAATTTAAAGATTCAAATAAATTTGAAGATTAAATTTTCAACAAGGGTTGACCTTCGTTATACAAGAGAGTTTTAATAAGAGTCCGGTAAGATTAATATTTCGTTTTAGAAATCAAGTGTAGTGTATTCAGAACTATTAGTGGTAAAAGAAAGTCTGGTGTTGAGAACTTTACAAATATGGCTGAAATACTCACTTAGGAGGTTAATTGTTAATTCGATTTGTAGTAGATTTTTACAATCAAAAACAATGAAATTGCATAGCCTAAATCAAATTATTTGTCTAAATCAAATTAGTTTTACAATCAATAATCCTTTTTATTGTTTACTCTTGCGGTGAGAAAATGTTTTTGAGAACCTCTTATTAGATGAAGAGAATAACAGTTTTAAATAAAATCATAAGAATTGTGGCAAAAAATCGTCGTTAATCATAATTTCATCCAATAACCTCAATTCTAGGAAAAAACAGAGTTTCAGAATACATTTAAATTTAGTAAAGCTATATGCTTCCTTAAAATTCATGTGTTTGATGAATCATTCCGAAAATTCTTTTGAATAAAAATAACAATATCCTCTTGAACATACGTAGAGTAACAATTTATTTTGAACCTGTAATAATTTTTAGTTAGTGCCCAATATTGGAATGCTCAAAAACCGAAGAAACGACAATAGTAGAAATGTTGTACGTAATTGCATTTTCTATGACTAAAAAAAGTGTACGTATGTATGTTAAAGCCAGAAAAAGTCAAAAAGTAATTGCAAAATAAACAATTTTTAAAAACAGAATGTTTTTGTTGTGACATCATACGGGAAAGTTATCATAACCAATTTCACTATTACACATGCATGTACATAATTGTAATAATTTCTTTGTATTATTAGATATCGATCAAAATGTGATACAGCTCATCTTGTATATAAAGACGTACAGCCATTTACTATACAAGTATCAAACTCATTTAATGAGTAATGTTTAATCATTTACCACAATTAAAAACGAAATTACCACAAAATAATTAAATTAGTTGGTAAATGTGTTTATGTGTGCATGTGCAGATACGATCCGCTTGATATGTTTGATTATATTCGGTTTTTTCTTTTTGATTTTAAGAAAAGAAACACAAACATTTTATTTTTTGTAGAAATTTGATGCGGTTATAGGATGTTTTTTAACATGTTTTGTCGTTTCGTGTATACAATACAATTTTAAATTAAATGAAATGATATGGAAAAAATTGTGCGGTACTCACATCATAATGTTAGCATAATAATTGAGATGAACATAAAGCAGAATTTATTTGATAAAACAAGAGGTGCTATGTAAAATATCATGTTACTTTATAAGTTTGCTAATAAAACGAGTTTTTTATAGTAACATTTAGAAAATAAGTTTTAGGGTATATTTGTATTGAAGTATCTACATAGCATAGAGGTTAAAGCCTGTTAAGCTGGTTTATGATAATAGTATAAAAACTTTTAAATTTTTTAACGTTGACTTAAAAGTGAACCTGGGTCAAATTACATCGAATTGCTTTCATTGCGTACAGTTACGCAATGAAAGCAATTCGATTTATTTAGAAAATATTTCGTTTGCTAATTTGATAAAGTGTATCTGGCATAGTTTAATACCCTTCAAGAAAAGTTTGCTTTATTACTTTATTAACTAAAATCTTGTAATATTTACGATAAACTAAAAATAATACTTATTGTCATTCTATGCATTGAATTTACCTAAGCTGTAAGTACTACGAGTTATACAAAATACTTTTAACACTATTTGCCGTAAGCACTTGCGCGAAACAGACTTACAATAAACACATTTTATTAAACATATAGAGTAGATACTCATACTCCTGTTGATGGCCTAAGAAGCCGAAATCGATCGAGTGATTTTTTGAACTTTTTGGCCAAATTTTTAAATTAAAATATGTATTCAAAAATTTAACTTTTTGCGAAATAAAAAAAAGGAACTGTATAATAAACTGAGTTTATTATAATATATTTATTAAAATAATTCGCAAATTTAAAATTATGTATTTAACTTGATACTTCAGGTGGTGGGGTCTGGTATTTTTGTGCGTCATACATATTGTATTCACTGCATAACCAAGATTGTTCTTCCTTAAGACTTTGCTTGATTGTTATAGTAATTGCTGTTTCTTGTCACTTTTTAAATAGCTGCATACTCGTTTTGTTTTTACCATTTTGAGTATATAAATTCAAAAAACCGTCATAAATTAACATACAAAAATTATTCCTTATTGACTAAATACTAAAATCGTATATGTGTAAATTTACTTCCGACATCTCAGTTTAGTTTTTTCATCGAGAAACATTTACCATTATCATAAACTATATTCGTATAAAGTACTACAATTGTGCCGAAATAATAAATTTTGAAACAGAATAAAAAGCAAAAATTATACGAGAACAGTGTATTCTCAGAAAATAGTTTGTACTTTTATTTTTGAGCGCAACTGTATTTACAGCCCTTTGCAAAAATTATTCTCAATTAGAGGGGTTAGGGTCTGTTCTCAACATAGTTATGTGTAAACATCATACTTATTAATAAATGAACGTTAATGAAATTAGTTGTTCAAAATTATTATTAGCTTGTTAATATTTATGATAAAAACGATTTTCGTAAGATGTTTAAGATCAACCCAATTGCATTTATACCAACAGGACACAACAAGATCTTGTAATGGTACACCTAATCTATTCACTTGACGTTCTTCGTTTTATGTTTCTTTTATATTTGAAGTGATAACATAAGAACCATCTCAATTTATATAAATGGACATAACTAGTGAGCGTAATCATGGGGAATTTTATAATAATTTTTATAATGGTTTTAAGTAAAACTCTTTCCAGGCACTTCCAAATTTTTCTAGATAAGTTGTCTAAACTTTCAGCATATTGCAGAAAGTTTTGTAGAAAATGCAAAGCATAATAATATGTAGCACAGAAATTGTACAAAAATAATTGTTTTTCTTACTCTTTAATTTGATCAAAAATTTGAATTATTTTTGGAGAATTATTAACGCACTTAGCATTGTAGAAATTTCCGGCGAGCTTGTTCAATTGAAAACCCAAGTCGTTGAAGTTAGCCCGAAATTTGTCAGCCAAGTTGGTGTCCCGAAAAAGTGTAAAGGCGATGCCACATACACATTTCTACGGACGACTTCTAAAAACAAATTTCGCATTTACGAATTAATTAGAGCATATTTTTGACTCAAATCAATGAGATAATATGTAAAATATCTCAAGTTAGTAGCTAAAATAATAAATTTGGAATTATTTAATAATTTTAATTGAAAAATTATCAATTTTCTATTTAGCCGTTCCTAGAAACGATTTTTTCTCTGAATGGTATAATTTTACACGTGAACGAACGTCAATGATAATGTCAAAAAATTCCAAAACAAAATATATATTTTTCATTAATTTAATATTTTTATAAGGCTCATCATGAATATGGTATGGTAAACTTATTTAATTATAAAATGAATTAGCTGCTTATGTATTATGAAAATTTTATAAAGAATTGTTGTTGTAAAAATCGTCTGTATTTTTTTTGGTATGTGGCGAGGCAAAATAAATTTACGCACGAATCGTCTGTTATTAGATGTGTATGTGGCAACGCTTTAAACGATATCCCGAAAAAGTGTAAATAATTTTTTATTAAAAAAAACTTTTTTCTGTATCTTGCACTTCCGTAGAAAAGCACAGCCCTCATTATTAAAATAAAAAATTAAGATTTAATAACTTGTAGATTGACAAGAACGTTAAGTTTATTAATAAACGATAGAATTTATATCGTAACAATCGTAATTCATGATTCTACGTAAACAATTTTTTGGTATTATAATGCATCTAAGCAATATAGAAAACTATATGTTAAATATTTCAGTAAATATTTAAAATAAAATTCAATAATGTATATTTCGAACTAAAATGGAATCTTAAATTCGCTTGTGCCTTTACTACAGATAATCATGTGTAGTGGCATATACGCCAAGATAGGCCTTGTGAAACAATGCTCCCATGGTTTTTGCGTTCATCTTATAAAAAAATAAACAATTCATATAATGATTGTTTGACATTAGGTATAATGACTACGTTGGTCAAATTCAAATACTTTGTTTATTTTGATTCGCTTTATCCCTTTTTGGTATGTAGGTATTACTGCGATAAGAGATAAATAAATTATTGTTTTGGTTGTTTGGTTGGTGGCGGTGCAGTTTTTTTTTGTATTTGGGATCCGAGTAGTGAACGCCATTTGAATCACATCACGTGGTTCTAAATAAAAATAAAATCTAATAAAATTAAATTAAATTTTTGGTGTTGCGGACAGTTATAAAATTAATATAATAAAAATTATAAAACTGTAAAAAAAACCTTATATGTATGATGGAAACTCGAATTCATTAATAAATTATGTTTTTGTGAAATTAAATTAAAGCCGGTCCAGTTTTCATTTGTGTTTTTTTTTTGAGAAGTTATTTGACAGTGGTGAAATAAATTTTCATACGATCATATGTGCCTAAATTATCACGTGTATGATCTGACATTGCTTTCGGAGAGATTTATTCACGTTCATAAGTTAAAGTGTAAGTCAAAGGGTGCAGATTATTGTCGGGGGCTTGAAATAACAAAATACGGTTAAGCGAATTGCACGTGATTGTTTACAACACATCTTTAACCAAACCAGCGTGGAACGTTTTTAACAAAAAAATTACCACCAGTGAATACAACGCGATTTTAATATATTCACAATATATCAGCTAAACGTTCCAAGTGTGAATGGGAAGACCGGTAGCGTGGATAATCGGACACGGTACCTATAACATTGATTTTTGCAAGCTGCATTATAACTACATCCAGTTTTACCCACAATCAGGTAGGCAATTAACAGTCGGCCGAATTCAGGGTGAGATCCATTTTGTATCTAACGAGGTATACCATCATCCGAAGGGGTGGCTAAACGATCGGGTAGGGTAAGCGCATTCGTATCACGCAAATAAAATAATTATTTTTGATTATTATATTTTTTTTTATTATTATGTTTTAATAATTATTTTCTTTATTATTATTATAATTTTCTAATTTTATTATTATTATTAGAAGTTGCTTAATTTAGTGATTTCCTTTAGATATAAATTATTTCCTTTGATTTTTTTGTTATTTTATAAATTCCGTATTTGGTTTAGAAATTAGAAATGTATGTAACGGAAACACCAAAGAGTATGTAAATTTATTAAGGGGCTTGACATTGTGAGCAGGGATGGGCGGGTAGACTACGTAAGCTAATCTACGTAGTTGTCGAAACGTAATCTAGCACGTAGATTACATACCGATTTTTTGCTTTTCAGACGTCGACAACGTAGACAACGTCGACAACTTACAAAATGACGTTAAAAACTAAATTTTTAATTATTTTACGTTAACCGCACTATTAAAATTGATGAATAATTACTTAAATTTAATTCTAACATTTTTACCAGCATTTTATAAATTAAAAATAAATTTAAAATCTCTGAACTAGAGGCATCTATCTATCTATCTAAAACTTTTGAATATTGCAATAGATTATATGCTTTGTGCGCCATCTTTTATTAAATAGATGTATCCCTTTTGTGTTTTACTAACACAATTGTGTGGGTACGGCAAAAGTACCATGTCAAAAAATTATGATTTTTTACTCGCACATTTTTGTGGTCTGGACTTTAATAGAGCCATTATTTTTTGGTTGAAAAAAGGATATGTAAACGAATAATTTATCTTATTCGAAGATACTACAATAAAGCAAAATTAAATAAAAAGTCAACATAAATCATAAATTAACTAATTATTCGCCGCGTAGTTATAGTAGAAGCTTCAAAATTTCATTCGAGCGAAATTACGATAGACTCAAATTTTATTCAAATTCGCAAATATAATATGACATTTTTCGATTGTCAAAGAATTTATTTCGATAATGGATAATTATTAATTTATTACACAATTTATGATACAAATGTTAGACATAGTGTGTTTTAATGATTCACAAATACAATCAGTAGTAAAGGCAATTTATGCTGAGTTTTTTTATAAGTTTCGATAGATGGCGTAAATTAATTTTTCAAGTAGTTCTCGACGTTGTCGACGAGTTGTTGACGTTGTCGACGAGTTGTCGAAGAAATCATGTAAAAACTAGTAGTCGACGCGTAATCGCCCATCCCTGATTGTGAGTTAGCAAGGACGGGAAGAAAAGGATTTCTAAACCTGGATGATCCTATGAAACAATTTTTTGTTTCTCACGACCTCTATTTATTTGTTTTTTTAAATTTTTTTATTTTACCTCCACCAGACTGAGCTGGGCATAGGAGTAATAGGAATCATCCAACTTATGTAATCTTTTGGTCTTTAAACCAAAGCGTTACACTTGGTCGCACCAAGATAACATGATAACCCCTGGTTCATATCATGACCATAAACCATAAACGAACTAAAGTAAAGCCTTAAATTCGCTTTTGTCTATACTAGAGATTATCGTATATAGTGGCCTGCACGGCCAGATAGACCTTGGTCCATATCATGACCATAAAGCATAATTGTTTAACCCTTTCCACGAGAAATTTACAAAACAATGAATATTTTGAAGTAAAATTCGCTTGTGGCTATACTAGAGATAATCGTGTGTAGTGACATATATCCTTTAGGATCGCCACGATTTTTATTTCTTTCCATCTATCCGGGTAATTGTTCCCTCTAAGCTTTGTTGATAAGTCCTCTTATTTTTGGGATGTGGTGCTTAGGTAGATATTTTAATAATTTATATGTTATCTTGTTAGTGGCCGGGCGGTGTTTTTGCTGCGTTGAATTATCTCTCCCTCCTTGAATTCGTTATCCACTATACTTGTCATCGACCAATGTATAATTGATTGAGGGTGTATGCTCGATTCTTTGACGTTTAGATTCATGAACATTTCAATGCTGGTTTCATTATTTAGCACGTTTGTCGTCTGTTTGTGGATTTTGAAGCTGTTTATTTTATTCCAAATGTCCCTTGTTGACATGTTGGAGTGTTGATGCTATCCAACCTTTTCTCTTTACATGTATTATTTCCCTTTTTAATCTCCCGGAGGCCTTTTTCAACTCCATCTCTGCGTATTTATTGAATCTGTGCTGATTGTAGATTTCTAGTTTTCCTTTCTTTATGTTCCATATCCTATCTATCATTTCAATCCACGAATTTTTGTTTGAATGGTTGTTTCTCGGGAAGAGAGATTCGGAATTTTCATCGATTGAATTTCTTATTGTATTTTCGTAATCTTCTATGTTGTTGAATGCTTCTAGGTTGAGCTTTTCGATTTATTTCAGCACTTTTGTGTAGTCTGTCCTTGTGGTCATCTTGGCGCTACCCATCTCGCGTACTCCATTGATATTATTATTGGTAGATGGTCGGTGCTGCCAATTTTTGTTAGCTCGACTTTCCATTTCGAATTATCAACTCTATTATTATTGATAGATTATTTCTGTTAAAATTGGGTCGTTAGCTAGCTCGTCAATCCCCGTTTTAAAAAAGCCCTGAGTGGTTGCTTGTAGACTTCGATTAATTTTATTTCGATCATATGGGCCATCATGCTCGTGATTTGGTTTTCCATTGCTTTGGTTTCTGCTTTCCGTTTTTCCTCCGATTCTCTTATTAATCCTCTCATCATCTCGATTTCCTTACGCACGTCCTCCATTTGTTTACCATGCAGTCTTGGGAATTCGTCCTCCTCTAGACTAAACTCCTGTGTTTTACTTATGGCTTCATTACTTGAGATTTTTTTTGTCATTAAATATTTTATTTGTGTTTGCCTTGGTAATTCGTCACATATGATTTTTGCAATTTAACATGGTCGGATTCTGCGCATTTATTACATACTTCTTTTCCTCGACAGTGCTTAGCTATAAATAAGGCACTTTTTACACAAGAGTGGCTTCGGGATAAAATAGGCGACCTTCCTCTTTACTTCTTCTTGATAATTCCATTTATTTATTCTTTCCAGTTTGATTACTTTTGCTTTCGCTTTTATATTGTTTTTGATTTTATCCAAATCACTGTTAGTTTGTATTTTTTTGCATATCCTATTGTTTCTAGCATATAATTAGGGATATATGCATTGTACAAACCAAGCCTCCGTAAGTTCACATTGTTGAGAATTTTATTTGCTGTTTCCATCTCCCGTGTCTGTACTTTCACTCTATTCTTACCCATTTGTCATACTAAAATTTTGGTTCCGAAGTTTAGCGAATTTAACCTTTCCGCGATTTCTAAATCCTCAATACCTTTCTTTCCAATGATTATCATATAGGGGCCCTTGTCTTCTGGTGCGTATCTGTTGTTCTTGTATGTGACAATTTCTTCTGTATTATTATTCATAGCACTCGTATTTAACTGATTCTCTTGTCTTTTCAGTTTTATTGTTGTTTAATTTTTCTGAATCCCCTTCCTTTGTGCTTGTCTTCGACTGGTTGTTGTTAAACCCGCTAAATAACCCGCTCGTGCTTGAGGGCAACAATAGTTTCGAATCCGTTGAAATTTGGGTCATCCGAAATCACTTCTTCTTCAGTGTTTCTCTCACTGTCGACTTTGATTCCCATCTTACTTATTGTATTCTTGTCCTTTGTATTTGCTTTTAATTGTTTTTAAATTTTTGTCATGTTGTTGGTTACTCTATGGATTCTCATTTTACCACCATAATTTCTTATTTCCAATATGTCTGCGTTCAAAATGGACGCCTCCGCGTCCTCCACGCCGCTTTTTGTTACGTTGGTATGTTCTTTTGATTTGTTTGATTAAGCGCTCAAATCCGTTTATCAAAATAATTTTTTTTATATTTTTTCCACACAAAGTTATTATTTATCTTAAATTAACTTAAAATACACTCTGGGAAATAATTATACTTCCACTTATAAAAACTCAAATATTTCAATATACTGTAACATTTTATTAACAAATTCTTTTTTAGTAACTCCATTGTAATAAAAGAATTTCAATTCTTGTAAAAAAATTTTTTTAAATAACTTAAAATATTTAATAAAAATTTATTAAAATTTAATTCATAGGAAATAATTATACTTCCAACTTACAAAAAACTTAACTTAATTGAAAAAAGTATTGTTAATACTTTGTGTGGCCTCCGTTTTCTATTATTACTGCCTCCGTACGATTTGGCATAGAACTAATTAAACTTCTTATCTCTTCCATTGAGATTTCGTCCCACACTTGTAAAATTTTTGTTTTTAGCTCTCCAATGCTGTTGAATTGTTGCCCATGGTTATAAACCCGATGAGCCATTATCCCCCATATGTTTTCGATGGGGTTTAGATCTGGACTTATAGCAGGCCATGTCATTTTTTCAATATTTTTTTCCTCTAACCAATTTTGTACCTTGTTAGCCCGATGAATGGCAGCGTTATCTTGCTGATAAATGAAACTTTCTTGATGAAATCGATCCATATACGAAATGAGGACATCTTGAAGTAGTTCAATATATAGGTCAGAGTTCATCCGGTTCGACACGATGCAAAGGGGGTTTTTCCAAATGAACTGAAAGCGCCCCAAATCATTAAATTTCCACCTTGAAAGTTTCTGTGCAAAGCAACCCGCTTTTCTGTTCTAATATCATGCCAGTATGCATGGTATCCATCCGGTCCATCTAATGTGAATTTTTTTTCATCACTAAAAATTACTTGGTTCCATTCATTTCACCAGGATACGTGTCTTGTTGCAAACTGCATTCGTGCAAGCTTATGGCGTTTTTGCAAGTTTGGTTTGGCTAGACGTTTCCAGATCAAGTTCTTGGATTGGTTTAATATTTGACAAGCGCGTCTTCTGCAAATGTTGAGATTTAACTTTTGACGAATTTTGGTTGCGTTTAGGTTATTTGTGGATGCCTCATACATTATTCTTCGTTTATCTCGATCAGAGATAGAAGAAAGTCTACCTGGTCTCCGCGTTGACCCATAGTTGGAGCCTTGTCTTAATATATTTGCGACGCCTATGTGAGATCTTTTAATTTTATTAGCAATAGCTCGGTTGGATAAACCTGAATCCTTATAAGCCAATATTTTTCCTATCTCCTCGCTGCTAAACGATTTACCACGTGGCATTTTGGGCACAATGGGCTATATTAAAATGTATTAGTTCCAAAAATATCAAAAATAATATAATCCGTACGTTTTCGATATAAAACCAACAATTGTAATACACAAATTTTTTTTTTTTTATTTTACTTTTAAAAGAACACAATGGAAGTATACTTAATTCCTTCAACGCAAAACTTTAACTGAATAGATCGACTGAAATAAAAAAAAATTTTGCATTACTGCGCAGTTGCATTGAAACAAGTATAATCGTATTTAAACATGAAGGATGAAGTACGACTAATATGAAATATTTTAGTTTTTATAAGTGGAAGTATAATTATTTCTCAGAGTGTAAAATAAATCAAGACAACGCACGAAAATGTTATGCACAATCGACTAACACGTCTAGCACCTTTAAAATCGCAAAATGAAATGATGTTTCTGAAAGATACTATACAGGCTTTCCTATTACACAACTTCACTGCTGCTAGTAAAGTGTTTTTGTCATTGCTAAAGGAAATTGGTAGAAGAAATCGTGGTTTTCTTTATCTGTGAAATTAATTAAAAAAAAAATTGGAAATCAATCATGAAGTAATCCTTCAATACTATGAGTCTATTTTTTAATTAAACCCGAGCAAGCTGGCTTGTGTATCGGAAACCGAGCAAAGATTTTACAGGGCAAACCTATCGGCCCGGGTTTAATTAAAAAATAAACCATATATAATAATAGAAGTTAGTCATCAGTAGCAAACATATACAAATAGTTATTATGGTTTATTTGCGTAAATCTCAAGCGGTTCTAGATATGAAAAATATCAAAAGCAGTTGCGAGTGTTCAGTAAACACACCAACGATTTTTCTAGAGGTTGGCTACGGGTAATCGCTAGTAGTAAACTGGAAAGCACCTAATAAGAATAACCGCCATGTCTAGAAAATAGACGATGTCGTTGTTTAGATGTTTAGTTAAAATACAAAATTTGGTAGATATATAATTTATTTTCTTAGCCTTGGCTCTAATGTTTACTGAGAAAATTCTTATCTTTGTGACTACCGAGAATATCTGGCCTAAAAATGCTGAATGAAATTCAATTGCTTTCTTGTCTCATCAACTTTAACAATGTTTTTCTAGTGACAGTATTAGAATCAATTTATCCTTAATATCCCTTTACAATATACTTCATCTTTCAATCTACCATTTTCTAATTAAAACCATTTAAAATTTTAATTTTAGTTAATTGTATTATTAATTATTATTTTATAATAATAATAATAAAACCAAAATTAACAAAAGTTATCAACAAGCTGAAAGAAAATACTGTTAATTTTAATTTTTCACTTCATTAGTTAACGAGCACCTTCTCTCGAGTCGTCTTATGTATAATATTAATACTTATTGTAACACAAAAAATATTTTTTATTACTTAAATAAATAGTGACATAATGAGGGGAAATAGCATCTGGAAGTGTTATAAAATGTTATAAAGCAAAAAACGAAAAAAATATTTTAAAAATATAAAAATGTTAAAAACTTATTGTTATATCAGCGAAGTATGTAAAACAACTGTAAAAAAAGATATAGAAAGAAAATGAGAAGAAAACTGGTACATATAACAATAACACAATTAATTCACTCAATGAGTGTGCAAGATTATTTTTTTATTGTTTATTTTTTACTTTGGATTTTTTTTATTTAACTACAGAATCAAATTTTCGCTTTGTTTTTTTATACCAGACGATGCGGCTGGTGTTGATGATGTGGTGATGGGGAAGGTGTAAAATAAGAACAGATTATGTAATTTAATAATTAACATATTATTCCAGTTAAATAAATAAGGTACCTATGTTTCATAAAGTTTTTATAACGCTCTTATCATAATACCTAAGTTGTCTTGAAATAAGATATATCAATGCCGTTTACGTAATGTTTAATTTTAGGTATTTCAAGTGTCGCTACCGCAACCGCTAGAAATGCATTATTAGACATTTTTAAGTTTTATTCATAGTTTCAAGTATATCTAAATGAATGGTCTCGAACAGTTAATTCCAATTGCGAAGGTACGCTTTAATTAAAGGTTGTTACAAATAATATTTAATGAAACTCTTTTTTACGCACTGAAGTGGTCTATCAAAAAATTGTGTTCGAAGGTTAAGCATACATGCCCGGAGTTTATTTGAAGTTTTATTTGGTAATGCATATGTATTAAGATGTAGGTTATCACTATCTAGATTAAACTCTTGCTTACTTAATTAGTAAATTTGCCTAAATCTGTGGGATGTAAAATAAATGATGATTTTTGTGGATGAGGGTTATTAAAAAAATCAAATTCTCCCATATGTATTAAGGGACAATATTGCGACTGTAAAAATTTAAATTTATCTATTTTCACTGCAATTCGAAAGTGATGAAATAACTCCCTATTTACATAGAATAAAAATGAATTGTTCCTTGATGCAGTCCCACGTTTGGCGTTGTCTTGACCGATCTTTAATTTCGTTTGAATAAATGCGTTTGATAAAATGTCTTACCAAATTCTTCTACCTTAACTTCTTTTAACTCGTGTCTATTCAAATTTACTATGTATTATGCATCAGCTCGTTCCTCTTTGAAACGCGATAAGCCGAGCAACTGTGGAGGCCAGTCACTTTAAACCATATTTATTTTTGATTTTTATTAATGGTGTAAATAGTTGTTTAATGAGGGCTAGGCTAGAATATATATCTTTAGTTTAAAACCTACATTATAACGTTCATTTTGATAAGAACAAAAAAGTTAAAATAAATTCACACGATATCTTACGTACAGACTTCTCGCCACAAATAAATAAATATCCTATGAACTACGCTGCAAATTACGCTGCTATTATCTATTAGGTGATCGATATTTTCATCATGTTTTATATTTGATCCTTTATGTGATCATATTTATTCCGCAAATTTTGTATCGAAATGGTTTATTATTGCTAATAACTTAATTTCAAGATACGTAACCACACCTTAGTGAAAATTTTAGAACTAATAACAGTTGTCGCAGTCCACTGGATATTTTGATTAACAATTTTAATCAATTTAATGACATGCTTGATTTTAATATTAAAAATTGTGAATTTAAAGGGCGTATCATGACAATTTAAGCTATGTGTTATTAGGAACGAGAGAAAGAGGAGTTTTACCACTTACCACCCCCATTAAGAGAGAACGACTATTGAATAGTTATTTGAATATCTAGAGTGCAAAATGGTATTTTGTTGGTAAAGCAAAGCGATCGCTGATCGAGGCCAACTACTACACGTGAGTTACAAAAATTTTGAGGTTCAAGTTGCCCCCATTTTTTTCTAAAACTTAAAATATAAATATTTGAAATAAATTAATTCTGTTTTTAAAGTTTTACCGCAGTTAAACATTTTCTCCACTGCTCGGCTTGGATAAAAACTAATTAAAAATTTTCAAGTTTAACAGAACATCATTTTAATTTTTTGTATATATTGCGACCTTTTAAGCCACATACATTTAACACTTTTTTCAAAATGTAAATACGGGTTGTGTCACTAATAACCCGAAAGGTCGAAATATACACACAAAATTAAAATTATGGTTTATTAATTTTGAAAATTATTTATTAGCCTATTACCATGCGTGTGAAATACTTCCTAACTTTATTCTAAGTTAAAAAAAAAAATTAGGAAATATTTCGCACCTCTGTATACCGGAATGAAATAAATCCTAAGTAAAAATCGTGTTAGTGTATTAGTAAATATATACCGAAAAAGAAACACTTAGGTGAAACTAGTTAATTGTGCAATTTTGGTTTATGAAGTGACTGATTGAATAACTGATAGATTTAAAATTTCAAAAACTGCTAATAGATTTAAAATTTTTAAAAGTTCCATGGAATTCAAAAGAACACAAGTCGAGATTTTGGGAGGTGGTCATCGATCTGACCATATCCATGGCGATTTTCAGAACTTTGTTATAGTTCTGGAATGGCTAAACATATCTTAGAAGCTTATCATTATTGCTGTGACTGGTTAGATTAGTTTCAAGCTAAAGAGTGCGTTGTTTTATATTTAGATGCATTGATTAAGCCACTCTGCCACATCAAGGCTGTAACCGTAGATAGTTTTTGTTTTTCGCGTTTTTTACTTTTGAATTCTTTTTCGTTTTTCGTACTTTTTAGTTTTTTGGGGGTTTTTAATTTTTTATGTTTTTTTTTGTTTATTATTCTTTTAAATAGATTCGATATCCAGCAATTTCACTAAACTATTTATTTTATTTATTTAACTAGTACAATTTAGCTTTCAACTACACATCACATTTTGAGCATCAAAGCTCATTTATAATGCGACGGAGAATTTGTCCTTTCGTTAAATATGTATGGTCAGCTTCTTCATCTATCATATTATAACTGGGAGTTGCACTAAGTTTTGGTTTTATGTTCGGCCTTTTCAGGTACCCCATTTGTACTTATCCAAGCTCCAATCATTATTTTGCTTAGAAGTTTGTATATGAATGAAAAGCTACATTCATATGATATTAGATGAAATGGAGGTAAACCTTTTAGCAAAGTTAGAACGATAGTTGATATCCAAATTAATATAAAAAAATTTAAAATTTAAAATCAAAACTATGAAAAAAGAAACAACACCATTCGACACAAAAGTCAATTTGTTGTCGGTATCAGAATGAATGTTAGAACGATAGTTATTATTTGAAATTCGCGTATAAATCGCGTATAAGGTTCAAAATTGTGGCCATCTCTTTGAATGGGGAAAGAGTAGGCTGCTTCCGAATGGAAAATTTCACTCTTCTCATTACACGCCTCTTTTAAACTGCATTTGAATTTCTGGGCTTTTTGAATTAATGATATCAACTTCCGTTCCGGTGTTAAAGAATCATACGCCGTAATCAATTGTTGCTCTTTATCAATTATGATTAAAGTCAAAGTGGTTGTTGTTACAGTGACGAATATAAATTTGACGTAAGTAGTTTGAATTATTTAATGACGTATAGCAATTTGGTGGGGCTCCTTCATCAAATTATGTTTTAGTAAGTTGAACCAATTTTTTACATTAGCATTCAATACTCTATTCGGCTCATTGTAGAAATATTGAGCTCTATAGAGTTTACGATCTTGTAAGGCGTTTTGTAAAATACTATTGCCCATATTTTAAAACAAAATGACTCCGGATGAAAATCCGGAAGAGCTAATATTTTCTTCAGTTGACGATTACTCAATAACGGCATTATAGCTTTCTAGTGTTTCAGCTGGTAAGAAATCATCTAATTTAGCTTGTAAAATCGCTAAAAAATTCGTATAAGCCGCAGAAAAAGCATTGTTTTTATATTTGCAGTAGCAAATGGTGCACAAGATTTTAAAAATAGTGTCAATAAAATCTAAAGTTCAACAATGAAAAAAAATGAAAACTTTATTAGTTCTTTTAAATCTTTTTTGTAATTTGAAATTTTCCATTTTCTCTGCCGAATTATTATTATGCAAATCAAAATTCCCGTAAAATTTTCAATGTTTTGTTGACCTTCCAAAATTTCATAGGTAGTGTTTACATATTGCCTGACATTCGTTTTATTAAATATAAGAGCAATAGTATTAATGAAAACCCACGACCAGTCTGATACGAAGTACTTTTTTTGTTAAGGAATTTTTGATTTAGCTCGTTGGATCTCTCTATATTTACAAAAGTTGATTTTTTAACATTTGTGGCACTATCAGAAGAAGTGATAAAAGCGATAAAAACTTTTTGATCCGTGTCTGCAAGGTTGACGAAGCAATTATTGTTAATAAAAATAAATAAAATAAAAAGTAGTTTGTTAATTCAAAATTTCAATTTTAATTTATTCAAAATCGAATTTATCGTCAATTTGTTCTACATCTTCATTTCCATTTGTATTAAGATTGTGATCCTCGGAATTTCATGAAGGTTGCCTGGTTGTTGGCCGCATGTTTCATGTTTCATGAAAATTGAGAAAACATGATTTTTATCAAAAAAAAAATGTTTGGAAAAGTAAAATTATGGGGGAAATTAATAAATTTTCTCGGAAAATTTGGCTTTCTAAATAGTAAGATACACTCTTACCATATTTTGAAAAACTAAAAAAAGTGAAAAATTTTGATAAACAATCCTACATTTAAAAATTTCTGAATTTTAACTCGTTATCTGATTTTCTCGATGTATACGTAAAGTAAAATTACGCCTTTTTACGCTATTTGCCGTAGGCACTTGGCGAAACACACTAATACTTAAAATTTTGCGAAATAAAAAACAAGTATTTAATAAAATGTGTTTATTAAGTAAAATTACGCCATATTTAATATTATAGTTTTAAACTTTAAGAAGTTAGAATTATTGACTTTTACCTGTAATTATATATAATTACCAAAGGAGTTTGATAATTATATATAATCACCGGTAAAAGTGAATAATTCTAAAAAATTATACATATTAACCGACGCAGTTGGTGATTATGTATAATGACCGGTAATAATATATATAACCAATTATACACTTTAACCGTAACATATATAACATTTCCACGAGCTTCTCCTAAAATATTTAAAAATTTGCGTCTCATTAAAAAATAAAATATAGTAGATCTCCAGAAAAATAAATATATTCTTTAAGCAAATCATTCCCTTGCTGGCGAAATGCATCCACTTGGTCACAATTTGCAACAATAGCTGTGTTTCTTGACGCTTGATCTGATCCAGTTCAGTTCATGTTTCATGAAACAACATAAAGGCGCTTGCTAGATTTAAAATCAAAATTTGTGATCTAAAACAAAATTTGGATCATGTTTTCCATATAAAATTTGAACTGATCCGGATCAATGAGCGTCAAGAAACACAGCAAATGTCATTTAATTGCAAAAATCTCCGACCGTATTTTACGCAGGGCGTCAGGTTTTACAAGCAGTTTGGTGTTTCCTGCTTTTAAAAGTTGTTTATCAATATAGTGAAGGCTCTCCAGTTTAACCGATTTAGGACACTTGCCGTTCAACATTTCTTGCATGCGAACTCTTATTCCCTATGGTAAACATTTCTGCAGGTCCATTTGTTTCTATACAACGTTTGAACATTAAACCCAGTATCGCCTAAGTATCTTAGAATAGAGGGTTTTTCCTTTGATGTTTACTTCTACCCCTTTTGAATATTACATCCCCTAATATTAAACCCCTAATTTTTCCGAGAAACTCATTTGTTCTAGTTGGATTGGGTCTACTACAAAGTGAAAACATTTATATCACAAGAGTTGTGTCCTCTTAGAAGTATCTTCTTCTAACCTCTTAGAAGTAAGTTGAAACCTCTTAGGGCAAAGAGTTTTTACTACCATTTATCTAATAGTATATCATTTCAATGTATATATGTATATCCTTATGATATTATTTTGTAATACATTTAATGTTTTTAATTACGGCTGTTATTTAAGATTTTATTTTAATTTTTCAATTTGTGAAAATACCATTTGTTAAAAATTATAATATTTTTTCCCGCAGTAATATACACTGTTAAATTTTATTATTAATTGGAAACGTTGTTGTTGGGTTTAGAACAAGTAAGGACAAACTTCAAATGCTTGGCCATTCCAGAACTATGACAAAGTTCTAAAAATCACCCTGGACATAGTCACCTGATAGATATAACTTAAAAAACATGATGTGATAGATGAACACCTCCCAAAAGCTTGCATTCTTTTGAATTCGAAGGAACATTTAATATTATTTATGTTTTAGGCTTATTCTTACCTCTTAGCAACTTATTCATGTTTGTTACAAAACACAATGTAAACCGAAACGCTTCCTCTGGGACACAGAAAACCACATTCAATATTAATCAAATGAAAACAACGTTAGTTATTACCATGGTGTTTTATTTGGTATTTTGTTTGTGTCGGTATATAGCGAAGTGTCCCACTGTGGGTCAATCGAAGCGTCGGTATATACCGACGTAACCGCTAAAGGGTTCACTAGTTTCGCCCTAATGTTTGTTTTTGGTATATATTTACTAATCTACAAACACGATTTTTACTTAGGATTTGTTTAGGAATTATTTCATTCCGGTCTATAACCAAGGCGGTGGGGAACATTATCATAAAAAAAGACGGGAAAGGTTCGGAGCCGAACTTTGTAAGCATTTTTGTTGCCTATAAAGAACTTCTATGCAGTGTGATTTGCATATTTCAAATATTACGACCACCCACTCCCACACCCACCTAACCCCATCTACATTCTACGCCCATCCCAACCGATCACAATCCCCCAAATCTCAACTGACCCCAATCAACCACATCTAAACATTATTACCACCCCCACGCACTATCCAATTCAAATCCTAAAACCCATCTCACCCGCACCATCCTATTCCGCACCGCCCATATTATCACTCTTTAACACCTCCACACCCACTTCTACACACACACACACACCACACACACAAACCCTCATTCACCAAATCCCAAATTCCCACACCAAACCCAAAACACCTCATCACACCCCCTCCACCTCCCTTACCACCACTCCTACCACCCCATAACCACACCACCCACACAAGCCCACATCCACACGATATATATTTTTATTCCACATTCACATGCTCGATGAAACCAAAATAGAATAGAAAATAAATAAAAAATCTATCAATTTTAAGGAGGGGTTAACAAAACCCCACCTATCTCCAAACACCCTAAACACAGAAATGTCCAAATCAATAGGGATCATTCCCATGAATAGCTTGAACTTTTAGTGAAGAAATTAAGTTGATATCTCCATCCGTTCTCAAGTTATTGTGCACACAGACGAACAGACGGACAGACGGCAAACCGAAACCATATAGCACTTTTTTTTAACAAAAATGCTTAAAAACGAGTGGCGAAAGTATTAGTCGCTCGTTACCAGTATGGAGCGTAATGGTTATGCATACATGAGTAAAATAAGAGATTATTGCTTGATTGAAGAAATTACCATCCGGTGGTGAAGGTCAATAAATTGATCAGTTCTTTTTTAAATAACAGAATTTCATAGCTTTTCACGTAGTTTCAATTATCTTTTTCCTATCTATTTTTCAGTCAAAAAGTACAACCAACACAATATCCCAAATTGAGCGAATATTTTTCAACGCCTGGTAAGCAACTTTTCATAAAATCTATTAAAAAAAGTTTTTAAATGCGTATAAGTGTAATTAGATTTAGATAGATAAATAAGATTGATAGATAATATACAACGTACTGTAATTTGAAAGGTCTTTGCTAGTTAATTATTACAATTATAAGTGAATAAAACGGCACATATTAGAGTAAATAATTTTAAATTCACGTGTTTTTAAAGTTACATATTTAAAAGTGGTTTAGCCCATTTTACAAAAAAATAGTTAATGGAAACAATAATCACAGTTCATTTTATAAAATATAAAAAGAATTATAAGAATTGTGATTATTGTTACCATGAACCATTTTTTTTTTTGTAAATGAGCTTAAACCACTTTCAAAATAAACGGCTCAAAATTATCCACGAATCTTGTTTGCGATGTTAATAATAGCCTGGAAAGGATGTCACATTAGTTTTGTGCGGGGTTCTAATACTGCAGGCGGGCCAACCTAGCACATACATATTTTACTCAAGAAACCAATATTTGGTGAGTAGAGATGTATACACCCACGCAGTGACGTCTTGTTGAAATGTAGTTTACATTTAGCAAATCACTTACGCATTGACATAAATCTGTTTCTAAAATATTTATGTATGAACTGAAATTCACTGTGTGTGGGACCTTCTTCCGCTTTTCCCATAAATTGGGAGCCACCAGTGATTTTTGGCGTAAATCCATCGATTTCATTCCACCGTAAGTGGCAGCTTCTACATATAGAAGCTTTTAAATTTTTTCAAATATTTTGAAAAGCATATATATTTTTCGAGAAAAACGAAAAATTTAAGCAGAAATTTCCGAAATTTAAGCAGAAATTACGTATTTTAACGATAAAACTGTTTTTCAAACAAAAATTGCCCCCCCCCCCCCTGTACAAAAGAATTGATTACTCGGGATGAACCTTCATACTTCCCGCATAAATTAGGATATCATTAAGAAATTTGGTGGATATGTTTAGCGATAGTAGCAGCTTTTTCAATTTTTGCAATGATGCTAAAACGTATAACAATTGCAAAACACGACAAAGAATCAAACGATTAAAATTATTTTAAAGATTACATAATTAATATTCAAAAGGGTTTGGCGGAAAATAGGTTTATTTTTTCGCTGTAGAAGTGGTGCGGTGTGTTCGAGATCTATTTATACATTCGTGGTAAAGGCAAATCCGGTGAATCGATTTCGGCCTGTTATCACTGGGATCTTCCAATTTATAGAAAAGCTTAATTATGAAGTGTCTCACTATCCTAGTGGAAAAATTGTAAATATACTTAAATTTAATACTTAAACATATTTAAAAAAATCTCAATTTAGTATTTATACTAATTTTATATGCAATATATTGTCTTTAAAGCATATTTCTAAATACATAACCAAATTTTAAAAAAACTTTAATTATTCATTAGGAACATAACACAATTTAAGTATTTTCTTTGGCATATTTAGAATTATACTTTAGGCAAATACTGTTTTTAAAAACACAAATTAAACAAATGAAGGAAAATCTCGTATAAAGTTTTATTTTTGATTGTTTTTGGTTTTAAAGTTAAACTTGTTAAAGTATATATTTTATACAAATTTTAACATTTAATCTATATACACATTTTAATACATTTTTGGTATATTTTTTAAACATAGGGTATCCACAAATTTTTTAAGATATACTGACATAAGTATTACCAATACCACTATATACAGGCCGATTTTTATGAATAAAAAAAAAATTCTGAGTTAGTATGAGAAGTAATGAGAAATTAACTTGGCGGCATACACATGAAAATAGTTATTATGAAAAAACTTTAAAAATCCTTGTTTACGTCCCATAAATCATTTATATCTTTTAAATGAGCTAGAAATGTGCACTATTGTCCCTTTCTCTCTAATTTTAACTCCTTTAGTAACATTTATAAACAAAAAAAAAATCTTGTTAAGAAACTTTTCGTTCATTAATTTTCCAATTAGAACAACAACCCATTTTTCCATAAACCACGTGCTCTTTACGAAAACAAATTTTTTTTGTTTTGTTTTGTGGTTCCATGTTACTATTTTCTTTAGTTGTTGTTTTTGGTTTTATATGTTGAGCTACAGTGTGGGGAAAGACAACCGTAACAGATTGATGTAAAGTAATATTTATTTAAATTTTGTAATTATGTAGTTTACGTTATATATTAATTATTAATATATAATATATTGTGTTATGTAATTAATATATTAATTTAAATATGTAATTGTAATGGAAAGCGATGTTTTAACATAATTTAGTATATTCTATCTAAGAAAATTATGTATACATGATTTGATTAGGGAATAAAAATCACACCGTTACCACTAAGTACGTACAAATGTTTCGATAGTTTACTGTACAAAATATTCCGTTTACATAGGTATAGTATACACATAAAAACATTCAATAAACATTCAATCAGTTCCGTTTTTTTTTCTCCCCACTGTACTCATGTTTACATTTAACTACTATAAGAATTTTTTCCAATTTATATAAAAGAATATGAATCTTTTAGTTCACAAACAATTGAAATAATGTATTAAATTTATTAAAATTCATTTTCGTAAATTTAGTAAATTTAATTAGTAAAATTTTAATTCAATTTGATATTTAAAATTTTTTTTTTAAATATTCGACATAATATACACCCTTCCGTCGCAACATACATTTTTTTACTAAATAAATAAACTTCAGCAAAACAAATCAAAGTAAAAGTTACAAAACAAAACAAAGAAATTATTATTTTTTTGTATTTTCGTGTTTTCTCGTGTGGTAAAATCATGTGCCGATTATGACGCGTAAGCAAAGTGGAGTTGTTGTTTAAAAACGGAAAATACTAAATGAAAATTTCGAAATACTAAATTTATTTTTCCGGAAAATTGTCACCAAAAGTTTATTATTTATAGTGATCACTGACAAAATAATTTTTTTTTATTTTATTTATAAAATACAAGCGATTTATTGGCAAAATCAGCGAACCATAACATTCTTACTATGCAACCGAATTTTTTTTTTGTATGGTTTTGTCAGTTTTTGTTAAATAATACCCATACTAACGTCGGATTTTTAAAAATCGGCCTCTAATTGTAGTGGTATTGGTATTACCAATACGGCCGTTGCATTTAAAAATATTTTACGACTTTAACCGATCTCTTTTTTTCATAACGTCGTAACTAAAACAATACGAAAGATACGAATTTGGAGAGGATTTAACTAATATCAATACCACTACATAATAGGCCATTTTTCTATATAAAAAAATTCCATGAGCTTGTATAGGTAAATCCAAACAAAAACGCGGGTGCCATACGAGTAGGTAAAAAATTACATGGGACAAAAAAAAATCTTCATTTGTCCCAATAAATCTGCTTTATTATCTACAAACATAATTTGTCTGAAGGATCACGATAAATATTGATATTTTGAGAAACATTTCCAATACAAATATTTCCCTATTGAGTAACTTTTCATTTAGCAACTTACTGATAAAAGCAACAACACAATTTTTCAATGACACGTGCGCGTATCAGATTTTTAATTTCTCTTGGCTCTCGCCAACAAATAATACAAGTTATTTGTTTTGGTTTTGTTTCACGAACATACAGTACCGAAGAAAAATAATGAACTTAATTTCACACATTTTATTTGTGTAATGAATTTTAGATTAAAGGGTATAATATTTTGTATGTTACAATACAAATTATATTTGTATTCGTTTGTGTTTCGTATATTATTTGGCTAACCTGCTATGTAGTGTGTGCCATTAAACTAAACAAACTCTTTTTTTCGTACTGTATTTTGTGCCGCAGTGATTATAAAATGTTCCCGTTATACCTATTATTGTTACTATTATATATAAATATTATTATATATTATTACGTTTATTGCAGATTTATTTAAACAATTAATCGAAAAATCTAATTAATCGACAAATTCAATGTAAATTTCGTCGTCAGTCACATAGGAATATTTTACTATACACATAATATACAAAATTATTATGTGTGATATTTTGCCTTCCTAAGTTTCAATATCGTCGATAAACTGTATCGTAATTTTTATTCTTTACTGTAACTTTTACATAAGCCCACAAAAAAAAAATCCAATTGTCGATAAAATTGGATTTTTTTTTTTTTTTAGTTATTATGTACAACCAACTAAATTTCGCTTTTGGACTCATCATTAGTATTGATTGATTAAAATGTGTTTTTGTTTATTACACCGTATTAATGAAAAATCAAGTTTTATTTGAACAAAAATAAAAAACAAAAATTATTGTTGTCAATTGTTGACCCATCCCCTTCAACATATTTTGGTTTACTAAAAAAGTAAAAAAGCATGCAAGAGCGGCATTACACAATCTCGTGTATTTTTGTTTTTATTTTATTTGTTGTTACGGTGTAAAATTAAGTTGCTGGTTTAATTGGAATATTACTGAATGAAAAGTTTTCTCAATACAATTTGTTTTTTAAATGATTCAATAACAAAATATCCTTATTTATTTCTTGCAATGTATTATTCAATTTAACTTGAGCGATACAAATTATTTATTGCAAATAATGAAATTGTCTTTTTGTAGCTATGTAATTTTTTTTCGTTTTGTATGGAATTCTCATTTCTTTTTGGATTTACATATACAAACAAGATTTTAATAAGAAATGGCCTGTTATTGTATTGGTATTGCTAATATCTATAAATTAATGTATCGCTGAAAGTGTTATGTGCTCATTCTCTAGTAAAGCTTAGTACTCAGTTCAAAGTGAAATGGAATTTTAACGCGGTCTCCAAAAATCTATTTATTTTCGCGTGAAATAGAAATGAAATTTTGTTTGGAGAATTTTTAATTTTAACGGATAAATTTGTAAACATGCATAAATTAATTTCTTTATTTTACGTAAATAATTTAAATTAAATTGACTTTAATTAAAATTTATGAATTTGTGGTCTTAAAAAATTTGTTTTTTGCCCAAAACAAACAAATGTCAAAATTTCGCGTGAAAATAATGTGCCGAGACATTTTTTTCACATGAAAATAATTTGGAGAGTTTATGCGCGCCATCTTTGATGTATTGAACACACTTGGTTTTTTCGTTGGAGAACTGAGTACTACAAAACGAAAACAGAAATGAAATTTTTCATTTCTAATTTCACTTTGGTAAAATCGTATGGAAATTTCACGTGAAATCGAACTGAGTACTAGGCTTAAATACAAAACAAAACTAAATTGGATTTACATGGGATAGAAACAGTGCAGTGTGACATACAAAAATTGAAGATTATATACAACGAAAAATATTTAATTTGGAAATTTTCTTTTTGTGTGCCCTGTAGGACACATTTTTTAACAGTTTGATTTATAGAGATCGGTAGAAATCGTAAAATTTTTAACATTCAAAATTAGTGCGTAATTGTTTTAAGTCGTGTGTGCAATTGTAAATTCTTTTAATTTTATGAGATTCGCGTTATGAATCGAAAAAAGAAATTTGTGGAGCCTTCATCGGATAATAAAATCCCGTTAAATACATTAAAGGTAAGATATAAGTATTGAATTGTTTGTTAGTATTAAATTAATAACTCTTCCGTAAATAGTCTGCATAATGTTTACTGTTTTGGGTTAGTTTGACAAAAAACATAAAATGGCGAGAAATATATATTATGTAGTTTTGAAGTACGCAGGAAATATGAAATTTGAGTAAAAAATTGAAATATTAAAAAAACGGGTGTTTTATTTAGAAATTGAAACTACTTATAGAAATATAAATATTGTCCATCGGAAATGTAAAAAAAACAATACAGATGCATACATCTTCTGTAAAACTATGGTCCCAATCCTGCTTGGTTTGATCTTTGATGTCGTGCTAATGAATCGTTTTAATGATAGTACTAAATAAAACTAAACTTAAAAATACATATTAAATTTAAAAATTATACAGCAATGGTTTGGTTTATTTTCTACATTTCTATTTAACTATAAAATGCGTTATTAATACATAAAATAGTATTAATTTTAAAAGTAGCAAATGCTTAAAATATCTTAATTACAGTATTATTTTTAAACAATATTAATACCAAAAATTATTTTTTTCATATACTATAAATGTTTAAATTGTTAATAAATAATACTTAAATTTGTATGATGTATGTTAAATTTGTATGTTCATCATGTAATAAACTAAGAGTATTCTAGAAAATATCTAAAATTATTTTGGTTTGAAATAGTGAAATATACCAAAATAATCATGCCATAACCTACTTAAATATACTTAAATAATTGGTATTTTTTATATGAAATGCTAAATTTTATTTTAGTATTTTTTTGTTCAATTTTTCCACTAGGGTAATCAGTCAATCGATCTGGGCTGTATAGAGTACACAACCATTTAGTCTGCATGGCACCGCACACAAACACTTACAAGGAACCTTTTACAGGGAACCAATCGAATACTAAATCTGCAAAAATTTCGAAGTTCAAAATTTTTCAAATTATGTTGTTGGCATACGGTTAAATTAGCTATGATTTATTTATCCATGAAACAGTGTCAATTGTCTAAATTAAAATATAGCGACGAATACAAAATCTCGTTTGTGATACAAATTGAAATACTTGATAGCCGGTGCTAATGGTACTCTACAATAGGTACCCTCAGCATCGACTATTTAATTTTATTTACTTAACCCATTTTAAATTAATAATTTTTCCTACAAAGGTAATATTCAGTTATCCCTAACCTATTAACATCTATTGTAAAATCTAGCAAAATCGTAAATATTGCGTAGACGTCCCTATATAGTTTTCAGTAAATTAAAATAAATGCAAATGTTTAAGGTGCCTTTAAAACATGCAAATTAAAATAACAGAAATTAAATAATGTTTTCTATTTCTAAATGATGAGCTTATAAAAAACATTTTTGTAAACCAATCTTAAGCATAAATGGTGTGAGTTCTCAGCTAAGTATATGTAAAAGGAAGTAAAACATTATTCCTGTTTAAATTTCAGAAAACTGGCAAGGCCAACTATGGTTGGTACAAAATTTAATTTATTAGAAGCTTTTAATTCTGTGTCGTTTTGTGTAAATGCAAAACTTTAAAACACATGGAGGCTACGAGTTTATCCTTACTTCTCCTAAAATCATCAACCACGTTTATAATTAACTTTAACAGTGTATTTAGTATACCACAAAATTGCCTTAAAAGAATTTTGTCCTATGATAGATCTAACAGGAGGGTTGAAATAAATGTTTTCATTTTGTACTAGACCCAATTCAATTAAAAAAACATGAATTTTATGGAAAATCTAGGGAAACACTGGGTGAAGTGTTCTCTGTGATTTTCCGGAAAATTCATGTTTTTAATTGGGTTGTGTCTTGTACAAAGCGAAAACACCCATTCCAGCCGTAGTAATGTCTTAGGGGAAGCAAATTTTGAGATATAGAACTTTGAATATTACTCACATTATTATTAATATCATGTTTTTAGCTCGGTTGCAAAGTACAGTCTCCTCTTCCAGCCGTAGCAGGCTCTTCGCAATATCATAGGATGAAACACTTTTAATGTGATTTTGAAGAAAGAAAAAAGAAATATGTTAGGACAAAGAAATTTAAATGCGGTTTTGAGGTCCCTTAGAATTTCCGGCAAAATCATGTTTTTTAATTGGATTGGGTCCAGTGAACCTTTTTCCATAAATTGGGAGATCCGAGTGAGTTTGGTTATTGCGATCTAAACACATACCGCAGTCGTGCCAGCTCGGACTTTATAAAATACTCATAAGACCTGTGCTATCTTTCGGAAGCGAGAGCTGGACCATGGCCACGATTGCAGATTGTTATGAAGTTTTGGTCCTATTAAAGTTGCGACGAACGAATGTCGCTTTCTTATGAACCACGAAATAAAGCAAATTCTTGGCGGCTATATTATCAGCTTCCTCAAAGCCAATCGAGTTAGATGGCTCGTCCACGTTGCAAAGACCGGTGTGAAGTTTTTGGACAATTTTTATTTTTTGGACACGTTTTTAATTTGGACAGAAATTTACGCGAGTGTCCAAAAATCATTTTTTTAGACATAATTTCGATTTTGGGTAAATATTTGTACACGTGAACATTTCTAAAAAATGTAAATATAAAAAAATTTTAGTTTATAAAAAAGATCAAATTTTTGTATTTCATATATGAACACACATATTAAACTTTTAAGAGATTTAATCATCAGGTATATATATAAATTTTTGTATGAAAAAATGTCGTTGTAGCTTATGGTAAATTACACAAATCTCAGAGATTGGCTCCCATAGTGACTATATAGGTTCGAAAGGGGATACATTACGGAATTGAAATCACCTAATGCCATTTCGAAATCAGCCGTAGGGCTCTCGTATATAATTTTTGAACATTCACGTTATCCGCGATTTTCATATGAAAAAATGTCGTTGTAGCTTATGGTAAATTACACAAATCTCAGAGATTGGCTTCCATAGTGACTATATAGGTTTGAAAGGGGATACATTGCCGAATTGAAATCACCTAATGCCATTTCGAAATGAGCCGTAGGGCTCTCGTATATAATTTTTGACCATTCACGCTATCCGCGATTTTCATACGAAAAAATGTCGTTGTAGCTTATGGTAAATTTCACAAATCTCAGAGATTGGCTCCCATAGTGACTATATAGGTTCGAAAGGGGATACATTACGGAATTGAAATCACCTAATGCCATTTCGAAATCAGCCGTAGGGCTCTCGTATATAATTTTTGAACATTGACGTTATCCGCGATTTTCATATGAAAAAATGTCGTTGTAGCTTATGGTAAATTACACAAATCTCAGAGATTGGCTCCCATAGTGACTATATAGGTTTGAAAGGGGATACATTGCCGAATTGAAATCACCTAATGCCATTTCGAAATGAGCCGTAGGGCTCTCGTATATAATTTTTGACCATTCACGCTATCCGCGATTTTCATACGAAAAAATGTCGTTGTAGCTTATGGTAAATTTCACAAATCTCAGAGATTGGCTCCCATAGTGACTATATAGGTTCGAAAGGGGATACATTACGGAATTGAAATCATCTAATGCCATTTCGAAATGAGCCGTAGGGCTCTCGTATATAAATTTTGAACATTCATGCTATCCGCGATTTTCATATGAAAAAATGTCGTTGTAGCTTATGGTAAATTTCACAAATCTCAGAGATTGGCTCCCATAGTGATAAATCTCTGAGATTTGTGTAATTTACCATAAGCTACAACGACATTTTTTCATATGAAAATCGCGGATAGCGTGAATGTTCAAAAATTATATACGAGAGCCCTACGGCTCATTTCGAAATGGCATTAGGTGATTTCAATTTCGTAATGTATCCCCTTTCGAACCTATATAGTCACTATGGCAACCAAATTCTGAGATTTGTGAAATTTACCATAAGCTACAACGACATTTTTTCATATGAAAATCTCGGATAGCGTGAATGTTCAAAAATTATATACGAGAGCCCTACGGCTCATTTCGAAATGGCATTAGGTGATTTCAATTCCGTAATGTATTCCGTTTCGAACCTATATAGTCACTATGGGAGCCAATCTCTGAGATTTGTGAAATTTACCATAAGCTACAACGTCATTTTTTCATATGAAAATCGCGGATAGCGTGAATGTTCAAAAATTATATACGAGAGCCCTACGGCTCATTTCGAAATGGCATTAGGTGATTTCAATTCCGTAATGTATCCCCTTTCGAACCTATATAGTGACTATGGCAACCAAATTCTGAGATTTGTGAAATTTACCATAAGCTACAACGACATTTTTTCATATGAAAATCGCGGATAGCGTGAATGTTCAAAAATTATATACGAGAGCCCTACGGCTCATTTCGAAATGGCATTAGGTGATTTCATTTCGGCAATGTATCCCCTTTCAAACCTATATAATCACTATGGGAGCCAATCTCTGAGATTTGTGAAATTTACCATAAGCTACAACGACATTTTTTCGTATGAAAATCGCGGATAACGTGAATGGTCAAAAATTATATACGAGAGCCCTACGGCTCATTTCGAAATGGCATTAGATGATTTCAATTCGGCAATGTATCCCTTTTCGAACCTATATAGTCACTATGGGAGCCAATCTCTGAGATTTGTGTAATTTACCATAAGCTACAACGACATTTTTTCATATGAAAATCGCGGATAACGTGAATGTTCAAAAATTATATACGAGAGCCCTACGGCTGATTTCGAAATGGCATTAGGTGATTTCAATTCCGTAATGTATCCCCTTTCGAACCTATATAGTCACTATGGGAGCCAATCTCTGAGATTTGTGAAATTTACCATAAGCTACAACGTCATTTTTTCATATGAAAATCGCGGATAGCATGAATGTTCAAAAATTATATACGAGAGCCCTACGGCTGATTTCGAAATGGCATTAGATGATTTTAATTCCGTAATGTCTCCCGTTTCGAACCTATATAGTCACTATGGCAACCAAATTCTGAGATTTGTGAAATTTACCATAAGCTACAACGACATTTTTTCATATGAAAATCGCGGATAACGTGAATGTTCAAAAATTATATACGAGAGCCCTACGGCTCATTTCGAAATGGCATTAGGTGATTTCAATTCCGTAATGTATTCCCTTTCGAACCTATATAGTCACTATGGGAGCCCATCTCTGAGATTTGTGAAATTTACCATAAGCTACAACGACATTTGGTCATATGAAAATCGCGGATAGCGTGAATGTTCAAAAATTATATACGAGAGCCCTACGGCTCACTTCGAAATGGCATTAGATGATTTCAATTCCGTAATGTATCCCCTTTCGAACCTATATAGTCACTATGGGAGCCAATCTCTGAGGTTTGCGAAATTTACCATAAGCTACAATGACATTTTTTCATATGAAAATCGCTCACTGAAAAAAATTTCTAGGTAAATATAAACAAAAACATTGGTTATTTTAAGCGAACATATGGATTGTTTTTCAGCCAACTAAGCGCTTTTTCATAATACTAAAATGAATAGTTCATTTTCAAATAATAACCAATGCCAATTATACCTATTTGCTTTAGTCAATATAACTAAGCAAAACGTTAATACAACTTAACACGTCGGTTAATTTAAATAACAATTTAAAACATCCGCTAGGTTATGTTGACCTACAGCATATGTTGACACAACGATTATTAAAGTTTAATTTGACCAATAATTACAACTTTACGTATAACCAACCATGTAGATTAATTTTAACAAAATTTTGAGCCAACACACAGTTTAGTTTAAACAACAAAAATGCTATTAATATAACTAAGCACGTAGGTTAATTTAAACCGAAGCTTTAAACTTTCACTAGGTTATATTAACTTTCAGCGTATATGAACATATTTTGAACAGATTAACTATTATAATTTAGTTGCTTAGTTCAATTAACCTCCAGTTATTTAGAACAATAAAGAAATAATGAGGACATCCTCAAGTTCTTTCTTGGCAGTTTGGTTGCATACTGATAAAACGTTGGTCTACTCATTAACTCATCAGGCTACAAAGACCAATTTTCAAAAATTCCAATCTGTTTTATACCTATAGTATAACACAAGAACATATCTTTTTAGCGAATTTTATCCAGTATCACCGTTTAAATGCCCGTAGTTTAATTAAACTATTGCTATGTTATTTCTTATGAAACATATGTAACATATAAAATATGGTTTAATTTAACTACTACATTGTTAAATTATTAGTTTTTAAACAAATGCTTAGGTTGTATGACATATTTGCAAGATCAAACTGTTATGAGATGATTTTGCCTATGTTCAGATTAAACCTAGCATACAAGTTGAGTTGACTACCAAGCTCAGTTGATTTTACTTTTACATGGTTTAGTTTAACTATTCCGAAGTTATCAAATAAATGCTTAGTTTGAATTAACATACAAACAAGTTCAGTGTGAAAGAAAATAAAGCATTATTGATATAAATTGAAATTAACTTAGCCATTTTTGTAATATGAAACATGCATAAGTAAAATAAACCATGGTCATTTTTACCTAAAGTAAGCAAAGTCTGGGTTATAATAACTAAAACAAGTTGAACTAGCATAAGTTCAGAATATTTTTTTTCAGTGCTGATAACGTGAATGTTCAAAAATTATATACGAGAGCCCTACGGCTCATTTCGAAATGGCATTAGGTGATTTCAATTCCGTAATGTATCCCCTTTCGAACCTATATAGTCACTATGGGAGCCCATCTCTGAGATTTGTGAAATTTACCATAAGCTACAACGTCATTTTTTCATATGAAAATCGCGGATAGCGTGAATGTTCAAAAATTATATAAGAGAGCCCTACGGCTCATTTCGAAATGGCATTAGGTGATTTCAATTCCGTAATGTATCACCTTTCGAACCTATATAGTCACTATGGGAGCCCATCTCTGAGATTTGTGAAATTTACCATAAGCTACAACGACATTTTGTCATATGAAAATAGCGGATAGCGTGAATGTTCAAAAATTATATACGAGGGCCCTACGGCTCATTTCGAAATGGCATTAGATGATTTCAATTCCGTAATGTATCACCTTTCGAACCTATATAGTCACTATGGGAGCCCATCTCTGAGATTTGTAATTTACCATAAGCTACAACGACATTTTGTCATATGAAAATCGCGGATAGCGTGAATGTTCAAAAATTATATACGAGAGCCCTACGGCTCATCTCGAAATGTCATTAGGTGATTTCAATTCCGTAACGTATCCCCTTTCGAACCTATATAGTCACTATGGGAGCCCATCTCTGAGATTTGTGAAATTTACCATAAGCTACAACGACATTTTGTCATATGAAAATCGCGGATAGCGTGAATGTTCAAAAATTATATACGAGAGCCCTACGGCTCATTTCGAAATGGCATTAGGTGATTTCAATTCCGTATTGTATCCCCTTTCGAACCTATATAGTCACTATGGGAGCCCATCTCTGAGATTTGTGAAATTTACCATAAGCTACAACGACATTTTTTATATAAAAATCGCGGATAACATGAATTTTCAAAAATTATATACGAGAGCCCTACGGCTAATTTCGAAATGGCATTAGGTGATTTCAATTCCGTAATGTATCCCCTTTCGAACCTATATAGTCACTATGGGAGCCAATCTCTGAGATTTGTGTAATTTACCATAAGCTACAACGACATTTTTTCATACAAAAATTTATATATATTCGTGAAAATTAATTCTCTTAAAAGTTTAATATGTGTGTACATATGTGAAATACAAAAATTTCATCTTTTTTATAAACTAAAAATTTTTTTGTATTTACATTTTTTAGAAATGTTCTCGTGTACAAATATTTACCCAAAATCGAAATTATATCTAAAAAAATTATTTTTGGACACTCGCGTAAATTTCTGTCCAAATTAAAAAATAAAAAGTGTCCAAAAACTTCACACCGGTGTTGCAAAGTCCCAACAACAACGAACGATTAACAAAGTGTTCCATCAACATCAAGCCTACTCGTCAACACCTACTCGTATTAGGATGTCGAAACCGGAGGACGAAAGCGATGGACCGAGACGGATGGAGGACCAAAGTGCAGTCGAATAAATCCCTTCATGGGATGTGAAAGCTAGAGAGAGAGAGAGAGAGTTAGTTTGGCTGTTAAGTTTTGCAAACATTGTGAAAATAATATCTTTTATGAGAAACACGAACTTTTATGAACTCAAATATTTTAAATTAATTTTGAAGCCTTATCGGTTCATGTGAATTTTCCAAAATTCGACGATTTTCGACAAAAAATTGTTTTTCAATAAAAAATTTTTTTCTGTAGAGTTTATACAGACTGACTGATTGGGTTTAAACTATATGCTGAAGCTTTTTCGATAAACTGTAAGGACCCAGTAACGTCTTGGGATTCCTTGTAAAAGCATGAGGGTCCATAATTGCTTTTCAAATCTTAGCAAAGTTTTGAACAATGTGACTGATTATTCAGTCACAGGTCAACTAGTAGAACTTTGAATATTACTCACATTATTATTAATATCATGTTTTTAGCTCGGTTGCAAAGTAAAGTCTCCTCGTCCAGCCGTAGCAGGCTCTTCGCAATATCATAGGATGAAACACTTTTAATGTGATTTTGAAGAAAGAAAAAAGAAATATGTTAGGACAAAGAAATTTAAATGCGATTTTGAGGTACCTATACAACTTTGAATATTACACCCAATGTTCCCTTAGAATTTCCGGCAAAATCATGTTTTTTAATTGGATTGGGTCCAGTGAACCTTTTTCCATAAATTGGGAGACCCGAGTGAGTTTGGTTATTGCGATCTAAACACATACCACAGTCGTGCCAGCTCGCACTTTATAAAGTACTCATGAGACCTATTTTGTCTTTCGGAAGCGAGAACTGGACCATGGCCACGATTGCAGATTGTTATCTACCTTCGAAAGGAAGGTCATCCGTTCAAGTTTTGGTCCTATTAAAGTTGCGAAGAACGAATATTGGTTTCGTATGAACCACGAAATAAACCAAGTTCTTGGCGGCGGCTATATTATCAGCTTCCTCAAAGCCAATCGAGTTAGATGGCTCGTCTACGTTGCAAGGTCCCCACAACAACGAACGATTAACAAAGTGTTCCATCAACATCAAGCCGGAGTGCGTCGTAGAGGAAGACCCCGACTGCCCTGGCGTGACGATGTCGAACAAAACCTACTCGCATTAGGATGTGGAAACCGGAGGACGAAAGCGATGGACCGAGACGGATGGAGGACCATAGTGCAGTCGGAAAAATCCCTTCATCGGATGTGAAAGCTAGAGAGAGAGAGAGAGTTAGTTTGGCTGTTAAGTTTTGCAAACATTGTGAAAATAGTGTCTTTTATGAGAAACACGAACTTTTATGAACTAAAATATTTTAAATTAATTTTGAAGCCTTATCGGTTCATGTGAATTTTCCAAAATTTGACAAAAAATTGTTTTTCAATAAAAATTTGGTTTCTGTAGAGTCTATACAGACTGACTGATTGGGTTTAAACTATATGCTGAAGCTTTTTCGATAAACTGGAAGGACCCAGTAACGTTTAGGCGAAATCGGTCCACCTGAATTGGCAGCTTCCCTAGGAGCTTTCTTTTTTTCGCAATTGTTTTGAAAAGTACAACAAACGAATAAAATCAAAGGATGTATTGTAAATTAAATTTCATTCAAAATAGGTTCACATTAATTTTTAATTTTCATAGAAAACTTTATTTCACCAAAATTCGACTTCTCTACAGTCCAGAAGGATTCATTATTTGGCATGAAACATTATACTTAAGTTTTTGCCGAAAACTTGGGATTCCTTGTAAAAGCATGAGGGTCCATAATTGCTTTTCAAATTTTAGCATAGTTTTGAACAAGGGTTGACCTTGTTGATTTTCTTCATTTCTTCATTTTAAGTCAATAATATTGTAAATTAATTCAAATTACGTATTCATTAAAATTAACTAATATTTATGAACAGTAAAGAATTTTGATTTTTAATGCTAAATTATAATGGTCCCTTGTTCAATGGATCGAATAGAACCCGCGATGATTAATGATTGTCATCTATTACCAATAAAATTTAATTGAATCTACTGATATTCCTGCACGTGCGCTTCTTCGTAATCAAACGGATTCTTTTGTAAATATTTCTCAATCAAAAATTATAAAAAAAAAATAAATAATAAATTTTATTTTAATTTCACTTTTAATTTTACATGAAAAGGTGACAATGCCGAATCATCATTTTATTTTATTTTTGTAATTCTCATTTTATTTTGTCTTCTTAAATTATGTAAAAAAAAAGAAACGGAATTTTTTAGTAGAACCTAAATGATAGGAATCTTAGAAAATGTTAGGATATTGTGCTTTTGTTGTGTTACTAAGGTAATTTAAAAAT
This sequence comes from Nephrotoma flavescens, assembly GCA_932526605.1. Lineage (NCBI taxonomy): Eukaryota > Metazoa > Arthropoda > Insecta > Diptera > Tipulidae > Nephrotoma > Nephrotoma flavescens. The sequence goes on from OW052220.1 coordinate 142,231,534, forward strand.
GCTGATGTTTTATGGTTTTATATTTAACCGGATTTCATTGATGCTCATATACAATAAAAAGATGAGAGACCGAGATAATCGTCTCAATTTAGATGTGTGTTTCGGTTTGATAACATTTCAATATTGCTAAGTCAAAGTTGAACCAAAGATAAGGTAATTTTGCGAATCATTTATAAGGCGTATCGAGCGAAATATTTGTCACACTTATTACGACATTTATACAATTTAGATAATCTTTGAAAATTAATTTATTACGTTTTGGCAATTTTCAACCCTCAATTTTATGGAATATAAATCATTTAGTAAAGCCACTTTTTATTTTATAATTAAAATGATGTTACCGCAAACATTTTTTATACATGACAAATGTATTATCTAATAAATACGAACTCCAAAACTTATTATTATTAGGCGAGTCGGTCTTTTGAAGGTTTTATCAAAAATGTACAAAAAGAAATATTTTTTACCTTTTTTCGTTTTAAACCGAAACCGATGACGTTCAGTTAAAAATAGTTTCTTGGATTTACATACGGAAACATGACATCATTGTTTGATTATATTAGTAGTAGTTGGGCACTAAACTCTATATTTATTGATGGTAAATTTATTGGTTCATTAAAAATATCAAAATGTGATATTACTTTTGATGGTCGCACGCCGGTATATTCAAGTGTGTCGACTAGTTTCGTTATTATTAAACGAGAAAGAATGAATGAACTTTTCAAACAACAATAAAACTCTTTGAATTTTCTCGATTATAATTTTTGTGACTTTAGGAATGTGGATGTATGACCCCGCGTCCTAGTACAAACAACATTATTTAAAAAATAAAATTCAATGAAAACCATCTAACATTATAAAAATATGTATTGTATTATTTTTCAAATTTATTACTAATCTAGGCGGAATATGACACTGATTAAGAATGACTCTGGTTTGATAATGCAGGTAAGTGTTAAGCGGGTGAATGTAACCTACTGAACCGAAGGCTTAAGGATTTCCGGTTTATCAACAATGATAAAATGAGAAGCACTCCTTTCCTTATTCGTAATACATATTACAATTTAAGCTAGATTTTTTTTTGTCTATCACGAAATCATTAATTTAACTAAACAATATTTTCATCCATCTAGAGGGTTTTGGCAAAAACGATGATTGAATTCGTTTGGTCAGAATAGGCAATGCCTCCTAAACTACAGGCCTCTTACTACTCTCATTTTTCGCACATGACGTCAATTTATGTCTAACCAAGACTGCGCAATAATAATGTTAAGATATTTACACTAACAAAACAACTAGAGAAAGCAACAAAAACGTCGACATAGCGTGTCGTCATCATTTGGTGTAAGCGGCCTGTAGTTTAGGAGGCATTGGGATAGGCCACTAGTTTTTACCGTTTCGTAACTTACGATTCAACGATAAATAAATAATGAAAAATATTAAAAAACAGTTTCCCGGGTGACCTCATTGAAAGAAAATCATACCGTTTCTATCAAATTTCATTGGGTATTTTTAGATCAGGATTGCTCAACACATTTTGGCGATGGCCACCAATATATCATTTTTTATTGTGAAAAAAAATCAATATTGCATTAATTCAATAAAATTAGGTTCGTCGCTTATTTAGAAATTTCGTTTTACAAAATTAACCTTTTGCATTCGTATGTCACGCTGGAAATGACAATATAAATTTACTCTACAACTCGTGTCACTCTGGAGGTGACAATACTAATTTACTCTAAACTCGCATATCAGTTTATAGACGGTAACACTAAAAAATGTAACAAATTGTAGGCAGTTTGTTTTTGTTCTTTTTTTAACCATAGCCCTGCTCGTATACACAATTGTGTATGTAAATTTCAATTAACCCTCATGTGAGTGAAGAAAAAATATCTTAATTTGAGTGATTAACTTATTTTTTCCACTTAATAAACACATTTTATTAAACACTTGTTTTTTATATTTCGCAGGATTAGATTTTTGAATATTTTAATTAAAAAATTCGTTCAAAAAGTTTAAAAAATCACTCGATCGATTTCGACTTGTTAGGTCATCATCAGGAGTATCTACACTAGAGTAGATACTCTTGATGATGACCTAACAAGTCGAAATCGATCGAGTGATATTTTAAACTTTTTGAACGAATTTTTTAATTAAAATATTCAAAAATCTAATCCTACGAAATATAAAAAACAAGTGTTTAATAAAATGTGTTTATTAAGTATAAGTGTGTTTCGCCAAGTGCCTACGGCAAATAGCGTAAAAAGTATTATTTTTTCCACGTTCGTCCAAATTGTAAAATTTCTCTTAAGTATGATCGTAATCTATACCAATTGAACTAGAAGGTCTCATAAAATTTAAAATTTTTATTGAGAGTAAAACATACAATAATAGACGTCTAAAAGGGCAAAAGGTACTCGGGTACCCACGTCACTCACATTAGAGTTAAATAACTCGAAAGGGATAAATAGTGTATGATTTATGTGAGATGATGCAATAAGAAAAATTTTATGAAGTGTGCTAGACTAAAAACCAAAAAAAAATATTTATATATATATGTGGATTCAGTTGCGGAACTTTACCAAAGAGGTGCGTACAATAGTAACACAGTAAGTAATAGCTAGTACCACATCCGGAAAACAAACATGGGAAAGGGCTAATAATGGATTTGTTTGGAATAAACCATTTAGATAAAATTATATGTTTTTCCAAAGAATTGTATCTAAAGTGGAAGACGTAAGATAAAATCAATTAAACCTTTAGGTTTTTCATAACTGGTCATCCCTACATAAATATTTATTGCGAAAATTCGTTAAAAACTCGCCATTTCTGAGGCCGAAGCACTCCCAACTCTTTCGTGGTTCGCTTTCAACTTCTTACCTTACGCTGGTTCGATTAGGTTCGATTTACATAGAATAGTACTGGCGATAGTACTGGCGTGGAAGATGCAGCAGCCCACGAGTCCCGTATTTCGATAGGGGATCATATTTGTGTTTATGTACGTCACTCATTGTAATCTGACGTTGAAATTCGATCCCGGTATCTACCGATTCAAACGTCAAAGCTTTAACCACTGTGCCGTTTGGTCGGTCCGATTGTCATTGAAACTTGTTATAAATTCGGATTGTGCAAAACCTGTTTGGCATTAAGTCTATTATATTAGCGTATTAGCAAATATTAGCTAGAGTTAAAAAATGTTGCTAAAATAAAAAATGCTTTCCATAAAGTGATGCATGTAGTTCTTTGTAAAAGATTATTAGATTAGATATTAATTTATATAATATGTAAAATAGTTTCATATTATACGAGGGTCGATCAATAAGTGCCCGTGATTGAAAACGGGTGGCGTCGCTGAGGAAATATAGCATTAGGCCATGGCTTACCATTACAGTAATCCTAAAAATTGTATGGAACATCTATTCCATACACCTTTTAGTGATTGTGTGATGATACGCTACAAGTAAATATCAACAAATAACTAAAAACTGATTAAATTTTATAAACCAAAAAACAATAAGGTTTTACCCTGGGGGTAGTGCTAATGAATACGAACAAAAACTAATAATTTTTTATAGAAATATAAAAAGTAATTTGCACCCGTAAACTACATATTTCTAAATCGTACATTAATGAACGGGATTTTTTTTATCAAAATAAAACTTATTTATACGTAAATAGCAAAATCAAAACTGATTAACAGGCTAACACTTGTAGAAAATCTATTTATTTTTATTGATATCACAATGTAACTGCTACTTGGCAGATTAATATTCATATAACTTTTTAAAAAACAATTTGACAAAGAAACTTCAGAAAATGCTTTTCTTAATGAAATATTCATTTTGGTTGCGTTTGAAACCAAACCATACATAAAACACGTTTAAACGCTGCATATTGGATAACTTTCTTTTAGAGAGCATTAATTATTTCCAATTGGTCGTGACAAATTCGATTGACAATGCTTTCCTTTCGTAAGTAGAAGAATAAACAATGCGATGTCCTCCCGCCTACGCGCATAACAAGAAAATATAAAATTTGTTACATCTCGATAAGAGTGACCTCTAATTGAACTTTGCATAAGAAGCTGAACAGTTTTTTTATCTAAGACTGAATATCAAAATAATATGACGTTTAACTTTTATAAAGGCACGAAAACTATGTACATATGAACTTACAAATGAAAACAAAACCACAAAAATACTTTATTAATAAACACTGAATATTTAATAAAAAAGCAACGGTTACGAGCAAAATAAAGAAGAATATGTATTCTTTTCATATTTGATTAATTCCTTTTATTTTGTCTGTTGCAATAGACAAATTATCACCATAAACGCCCACCACAGTTGGAATACATATAATGCTATAACAACCTTTCATTTGTACATTTTCTCGCTGTAAATTTTTCATCGAATTAAATAATATGTATTTAAAAAATTTAAATACAATAAAGTCGCAAAGAAAATGTATGTTTTTGAAAACTACTGTCGAAGTTAAGAATGAACGAAAAATTAATTCGGATTTTAAAATGAATAATCAAATAAAAACAAAAAATTAAGTTTAAAGATTCAATGAACTCTCGTTATATCACATAAAAATAGTGTGTTGCAATTAAATTGAGTAAAACGTAAAATTGTATATGTTTGTTTACATTATGTAATTATGTTAAACTCTCAATTAGCCATTTTTTGCGCATATTTAGTTGATATTGCACCTTTCAAACATTCAAGTAATCCATTTTCTGTTATTTTCAAATTTAGCAATGGAGTAATATTCATAAATAATGATTTTTAATTTATTCCGTACATAATAATAGTTCTTTAGAGTGTTGCTTCTTATTCATAGATTTTAATTAAGCGTGTATCTCTCTAGCGTATTACCAATCTGAGAATAATCTAAATAAAATAAAATAAATAGAATATTTGTAAACAGACCAATTTTCCAGGAAAATTGAACAAATTCAATATTTTACACATGCACATATCGCTCTGATAATTGATTTTGCGAGTCCGATCTAACCAGATGTACAAGAGCGGAAGCTCAGCATAATTACTACACACAATAGCTTTCATTTCAAGTTTTGTACGAATCACCAGCCTAACTTCTATAGAGGTAGGCTGTATAAAAACATGCTGACGGACTTTAACATCAATTGAGTTAATTTAAATTATTTTAAACAATAATCATTCTCAGATAATGTTCCGAATATATGTACTCGTATGTACCATATTTGATATTTTTGCTCAGATTTAACCAAAAATTAGAAGCCAGACTTAATTAATTATTCGTGGTAGTAGACGTCATACGATTTATAGCATGAATCGCTCTGATTATTTGATTTACACTTTCTTTGGATTAATAATTCACGAACGTTTATTCGCTCGACGCGAATGGTAACTAATTGAAATAATTAGTTACCATTCGCGTCGAGCGAATAAACTTTCGTGAATTATTAATCCAAAGAAAGTGTAAATCAAATAATCAGTAATTTAAAGTGAAGGTGTACTTTTGCAATTTACTATAACCTAAACTAAATATGCCGCTATTAACAAGCGTAGCATTTTAAAAGAAATTACTGTGTATTAACAATTTGGCTTAAATCATTCACTGTATTAAAGATTGGCCAGTTAAACGGACACTTCCAAGATTGTCCCTTTTGTTGCTTAAGTTCAAAAGACACCTATTTATAAAATATCTCGATTTTAGTGGTTCTTTTTATTAAAGATTTTCCATATAACATACATTTTACCAGTCCCATAGCGTAGGAGCGGTTCTTTGAAATAACATTGTTTTTACAAAAATACGAATCCTATTGTTCCTTGGATCTAAATAACAATCGCTAGCCTCCGCACGGAATTAGTTTACTCATTTTATCACATTTGAATGAGAGAACGTACGACCAATTGGAGGAAAGCAAATCATGCTTTTGTTGCTCTTGTAGATAGATTATGATTTCAGGTACCACAAACACGTAAACCCAGTCTTTGCTAAACAACTCAAAACATTTTACATTACAACGACATTAAAAAATTCTAGAGGGTATACCAACACTGAAGGCTCTTCCTAGCGATTCTAGTTGTCATAAAAATATAAATTAATTTATTACTGAAGGTTTCTTAGTACTTTTGTTAAAACACAGAAACCCAATTTGTTAATGGAGGTTGTTCTAGTACTTTTGTTAAAACACAGAAACCATTTCACCATGTCTTCAAATTTACATATGTAACTTTTATCGATAAATTATTTTGTTCTGCTCTACCGAAGAAAATAGTTTGACAGAACTTTTATAAACTGGGAATAATACTTTCATAGCAAAAGTTGTAAGAAATAACCTTAGCATGTCCGAAAAAAAAATTTTATCAGAAATTATATGTATAAATTCATTCCCAAATTCCTGGAAATTACAGAATAGAGCCAATAAAGTGCAGATGATGATTCTTCTACTTTTCATGTCTGTTATGCTTATGCTGATTATGATCCTAGCGGTCATGAAAACAGAAATCCAGGACTTTAAGACGAAGGTAATTGTTTATGTTGCATTATGATGGGTATCGTAATTTTAGTATATTAAGAAAGACCTTAATTCGCAAATCGTTTTTTAAAGGAAAATTAATGTTTTTTGTTACAAAGCGTGTAAATCATATATTTTCTCTTCGGTTGCATAAATCCTTTGAGTTTTAATAAAATTGTCTGCTGCTTTCTAAAAAAATTAGTGAAACAATTTTTTTTTGTGAAAGTGCTGCATCTAGCGGTGAGTAGAAAAAACTTATATTTTCTGCTATCTTGTTTAGCATACGGCAAGCGTGCATCTGGAAATTTCCCTTAGTTTTAAAATCTTACAAATTGTATAAAATCGCTAGCTGAAAGTTACATGCAAATTGTTCCTATTCCACATCTTGTACCGCATGACACTTTCATTCTGATTCCCTTTTGATCATTCATAGCTTTTTCTAGATCTGTTTGTTTAAATTATTTTAAAATTGTTATTGTGTGAAAATAGTCATAGTATGTGTGAAACTGCTTCACTGTTTCAGAAGTTTATTGAGCCGCTTATTTTGAAAATGGTTTAAGACCATTTATTTAAGAAATTTTAAATTCGTCTGTATTAATTACTTTAAAGATTTTCGGCTTTTTTATAGACAAATATTATTTTCTATGACATTCACAATGTTTGAGACCTTTCGGGCCACCAAAAAATGAGGTCATTTACTTACAATACTCTACTAAAAAGAAGTAGAAAATTCACTCAACCCCCCATTAACCCCAAGGGTATTTGTGTGTACAGAGCCACACAACCCTTTACAAAAATGAGAACTTCCTCAAGTTTCCTCTTGGCAGTTTGGTTTCGTACCGATAAACAAATATTATTTTCTATGACATTCACAATGTTTGAGACCTTTCGGGCCACCAAAAAATGAGGTCATTTACTCACAATACTCTACTAAAAAGAAGTAGAAAATTCACTCAACCTCCCATTAACCCCAAGGGTATTTGTGTGTACAGAGCCACACAACCCTTTACAAAAATGAGAACTTCCTCAAGTTTCCTCTTGGCAGTTTGGTTTCGTACCGATAAAAGTTGGTCTTTTGCAATTTGGTCGTTGCAACCTGATGAGTAGACCAATTTTTATCGGTACGAAACCAAACTGCCAAGAGGAAACTTGAGGAAGTTCTCATTTTTGTAAAGGGTTGTGTGGCTCTGTACACACAAATACCCTTGGGGTTAATGGGGGGTTGAGTGAATTTTCTACTTCTTTTTAGTAGAGTATTGTAAGTAAATGACCTCATTTTTTGGTGGCCCGAAAGGTCTCAAACATTGTGAATGTCATAGAAAATAATAATTGTCTATAAAAAAGCCGAAAATCTTTAAAGTGACCATTTATTTTTATATTAAGACTTTTAACGGGTTGTGTTTGAATTGATTTAAAAATATAACTAGCTAATTTTCTAATTTTACTAGACTAAAACTGTTTATAAATAAAAGGACTTATAAGATTGTGGTATTTGTTACCATTAACTAGTTTTTTGGTAATTCGACTTAAACCATTTTAAAATACTTTAGTGCAAAGTATTCCAGCAACCAGTTCCATTACACTAAAGAATTACAAAGAACAAAATGTCCAGTGCTTCTGAAATAGATTCTTCGTCTAAACTTAATCGCAACGATAATCGCAATTTCAAATTCAGTGTCAACTACGATTTCGCTGTTTATTAGTTAGGCTAAATTTTTGTCTTTCTGTATTGGAGTTTGCGTGCTTCTGGAAAAACTTCAATTTCTCTGGCATTATTTCTACAGTAAAAAAAACAATGCAGAGAAAAATAATATGAACAGATTGGTGGCATTCCCAACAAACAATTTCTCACCGTGCAAGCTACATCGGTTCCATTTTACCCGACACTCGGATAAAATTTTAAAAAATAATGGACGAGTTTCAAAACGAAAAATACGAGACAAAAAATAAAAATTATTAGTGTTGCAGGTGTTCGCAATACATTGAGATTTTTAGTTTTACCTGACGCGTGAAAATTATTATTAACAGCGTTATTTAGGTATGTTTGTCAGGATGTGAAAATCATTCTAAATATATATACATATATACATATATATTTACATAAATTTAATATTATATTTATTTTCCTTACAGTGAAATTAAAATTTATTCGATATTTTATATCGATTTTGATGTGCATGACATCGTCTTCAGTAATATTTATGTGTTACTATAAGAAAATCTTCAGTAATATTTAATTATTATAATAAGTAATTATAATACTACTGAAGATGATGTCACGCACATCGAAATCTATATAAAATATCGAATAAATATTATTTTTACTGTAACGATAATAAATATAATATTAAATTTATATAAATATCGTTTTTAGTAGAATTTAGATTTTAGTCTATCTAATCTGGCTTATCACAACTTCCAGCTGTTTAATATTTTTGTTTGTAACTACTTAATTTAAAAAGTATTATATTGACTTTTAATTATTTTTGTTATTACTTATTAGATAGAATGTATTCAGTTGTAGAAACAACTAATATCAATTGGATAAAAGAAGTCGCTTCAGTACTTTCATCGTTAATTGTACCAGATATCGTCTTCTTGCCGGATAATTACCACAAAGCCATAAAACGAAAAATTAACGTAGATTTCACATGGCAACAGTATCAATGTAGAATTTTAAAGGAACACTTTGAAAAATATTTAAACGCAAGAAAACAGTATGAATTATGGAAAGATTCTGAATCAGAAGCTCTGCATTTAAAAAAAACCAAGAACCAATTTTAAAACCAGTTTCACCGAGGAGTCCGAGTCTTATATTATTAATAACGAATCACCTGATTAAATATTCCAATTTCCAAACAAAATTGTCCATAACACAAATAAAATGCATAACTCCTAATGGTAACTTAACAAATAAATAATTTGAATTTTTGATTTATAGATGGAAAATGTGTAAGAATCTCCACAATCAGTTTCGAACGGATGAAATTACTAATTTGAAAAAATCACCATGAAATGTGTTTTTATTAAGAAGCTTGTTATAACAATTTTTTGTGGAGTATACAAGATAAAACTTAAGATAAGTTTACGATTTTTGACATGCTTTTCACTAAAATTGTAACTCCACATCAATTACAATAGTCTCATTCTCAAGGTTTCCAAATTCTCTACAAAATGGCTTATTCGGATTCGTGAATCATCAGGAAAGGTCGTTGGCAGTCTGAAAGTTTGGGGTTTTTTTCTCGTTAAAAACATTCTTGTGTGACTCAAAAAAAATTAAAACAAAATTATATTATAATAAAAAACGGACATCAGCATCGGAAAGTAGACTAAATTTGCTATATTTTAAAACTAAAAAAAAAAAAAAAATTAACCGGCATTTCACCAAGAAACAAGCGTTTGAAAATAGGCCCTATTTTCAAACGCTTGTTTCTTGGTGAAATGCCGGTTAATTTTTTTTTTTTTTAGTTTTAAAATATAGCAAATTTAGTCTACTTTCCGATGCTGATGTCCGTTTTTTATTATAATATAATTTTGTTTTAATTTTTTTTGAGTCACACAAGAATGTTTTTAACGAGAAAAAAACCCGAAAAAGGGTATTTTTTCTAAAAAAATTACTGTTGCGTTTTTTGTTTTCAGTGCACTCAGTGCACCTAGAAAAAGAAATATGATAAATACATGATTGCATTTACCATAATAGGATAATACTCAATTATTGTAATTATTTATATAATTGTGGGTTAAATACAATTATTTAAATGATTGATTTTATCATACTATGATATTCTTGATAATTTTTCTTCATCTTCTTCATCATAACAATGATGATCAATCAAAAAACATAAAATCTGAGTGTGTACGTTAAATATTTGACTTTTCCTTTATTAGGATAAAAAATAAAAATCGGGGTTACGAAGGGCCTATTTTTTAATTCATCCCGAGCAGACAGTGCACTGTCAAAAAATACTTCGTATTTTTTTATTCAACCTGTGTAATTTTACTTTGCACACTGTGTTTTTATTTGTGAACTGTGCTTACACAGTGCATACTCGGTTCTTCAAGTTTTACTCTGAAATTAATGTCAGTGTACGAAGAGTGTGCAAAATAAAACACAATTTATTACTCTCTGCACACCGGATAATTTGACCCAGTACAACCTCTGCTCGGTGTACACTACCCGGGGTAAGCCTGCTTGCTCGGGTTGAATTAAAAAATAGACCCGAAGGTAGTCATAGGAAGTAAATTATCAACAATTGTGAAATGATTCACAATTGTTGATAATTTACCATTCAACATCTTTAAATAAAAAAGGAATCATTTCGAGTTAATAATAATTTAGAATTAGGGAAAATAATTAAAACATAGCGTCAATTTTGATTTAATTTGTCAACTCTTATAACCCCTACAATCCTTATACAAATATGTATCAGAATAATTTTTGGATGTATAATTTAAAAACCATACTTATCTTGATTCACATTAATATATTAATTGTATTAATGTATGTATTAATGCAACTAATGCTGCCAAATTGTGCAATCGATTACCCAGTCATTCAAATCAATTGAATAATATAAAGTCCTCGGTGTTTTTGGCCGATCCTGAATTTAGCAAAGGTAGTCGTATTGATATGATCTTGGGGTACAATTGGTGTTTATATCATTGTTGAGTGGTAAACTGAAGATTAACGAAGATTTAGCAGCTGTGGAAACGATTTATGGATAGGTACTTGTCGGAGATAGGACAAATGGGCACGAGACTCAGGCACATGAAGTTGAAGTAGATAATAACTCAATTGGTGAAATAGATGAGTTATTACAAAAATTCTGGTAGGTGGAAGCAGTACCTAAATGTAAGAGGTTGACTGAAGACGAAGTTTCATGTGAAGAGATTTTCCGAAGAGGCACCAGCAGAAATCCAGATGGGCGTTTTGTTGTAAGATTACCGGTCAAGCGGAATATTAATGAACTGGGTAAATCGCTGAATTTGGCATTAAGCAGACAAGCATCAATCGAAAAAAGGTTTTGTGACAAGGTAATTGTGACGAGGTTCAAGGTAATTGTGACGAGTCTAAAAAATATTTGCCTCACCACGGAGTAATAAAGGAAACTAGCACAACCACAAAACTCCGTGTTGTGTTCGATGGCTCCGCTATAACCGCAAGTGGAGTGTCTCTAAATGAGTCACTGATGGCTGGTCCCATTCAGCAACCTTCATTGTACCAAATATGGTTGAGATTCAGAGAATATAAAATTGCTACGGTATGTAACGTAGAAAAAATGTACCGTCAAATTTTGGTGCATCAGGATGACTGTAGAGCAGATCGTCTGGAGAACAGAAACAACTGAAACTATGAAGTATTTTGAACTAGTTACCCTAACTTATGGATTAAAATCAGCACCATACCTTGCGACATGTGTTTTGGAGGAATTGGCCAGGTTGAACGAGGACAAATATCCTGAAATTTCAAAGATATTACGAAAGCATACGTACATAGATGATGTCATGACTGGTGGAAGTTCACTAAATGAAACCATGGAGAAGGGACGGAATTTAATAAATTTGTTATCTAGTGCTGGTATGAGGTTGAGAAAATGGGTATCTAACTCCACAGAATTATTGAAGGCGATTCCCGTGTGCGACAAAGAAACTCTTACGAAACAATTTGAAGATGATTCGCTTACAACGAAGGTTCTGGGTTTACAATGAAACCCAGAAGAGGATGTGTTCAGTTACAAAATTGAGCTGAGTGCATATATTCCGAAAAAAGAAGGGCTGTTATCAGAGAGTAGCCGTATTTTCGATCCGCTTGGTTGGTTGACACCAGTGTTTATACGAATTAAGATAATTTTCCAACAACTTTGGTTGAAGGCTAGCGGGGATGATCCGCTATCACAAGCGGGTGAATCAGATTTGCTCGCAATTAGAAGTAAATTATCAGAGTTAAGATTGGTAAAGATTTCGCGATGGCTACAAACCACAAGCGGCACCGAATTGCACGGATTTTGTGACGCTAGTAAAAGTGCTTATGTCGGCGTAGTGTTTGCAAAACATCAGAACATAGAAGGCGGGTGGTGCATTAAAATGATTGCTGCTAAATCCAGAGTCGCGCCGATTCAAACGTTAACAATTGCACATTTGGAACGCCACATTACTATTGGTCCAACTGATGAAATCAGTAGAAGAGTCATTATGTACAACCATACACAATACATATTATTTGACAGATTCAATCGTGCTGGGCTGGCTGTCAGATGTACCAAGTCGAAGAGAAAATTGGTTTCATGTTCCAACGAAGCGTAACGCTGCTGACTTTGCGTCAAGAGGTTTATGGCCGGGAGAATTAATCAACAATAAATTATGAGGGAATGGTCCACCATGGTTGGAGAATAAGGATGAATGACCAAAACAACAACGGTCATTTGAAAATAAAACGACGTCATGTTACCCTAAGATACAGGAGAACGAAGATTGGCTAGAAAGTTTATCATTCCGAGTTTCATCATTCCATACTACTGTTAAAATAGTATCGCGACTAAAACGAGTGCTTAAAAGCAATAAAAGCGAGCAATAAAACCGACAAACTTGTTAGTCCTATACAACGAGAAGAACTGGTTGAAGCTGAATTAGTTTGTTGGAAACATCTGTAAACACAATTATTGAAAGAAGATATTAAAAATCTAACGAGGTCACATACCAATAAAATCAACCTTAAGATTTTTAAATCCATTTAGTGACGAAGGTAGTGTTCTTCGAGTTGGCGGTCGTCTTCAAAACGCTAACGTCCCCGAAAGTGTTAAGCACCCTATTATTGTGCCATTATCATTCGAATTCGTTTATTATAATATTATCATTCGAAATATCATCATGCTGGTTCGCAGTTGCTTCTTGGACTATTGAGGCAAAGGCACGGGATCATTCGGGGCAAGGACCTCGTCAGAAAGTTAATGCGTGAATGTGTTACTGGTTTCAAGGTGAATCCAGTTCCATTTACGGGACGAGGGCAAAAACTAATCAAGATTTATATTTGCCTGTTCGTTTGCGAAAGTACCAAGGCAGTTCATGTCGAATTAGCACAGCACAGCACTAAGTACAGATGTCTTCTCGGATTGTAGCACTAACTTCATTGGGGAGAACAAGGACCTTCAAAAATTATTTACATTTATTAAAAATAACACTAACGAAATCTATTATGCTTTATTAAAGGATAACATTAAATAAAATTTTATGCTCCACATTTCGCCGGCCTCTGGGAGGCAACCGTAAAATCATTCAAACTCCATTTTAAACGAGTAGTGCTCATTTATTGCTGGGGCTTTCGATGGTATTGGTTCCTGAATATGATCTTCGGCAGTTCATTCAGCAATGTAAGCAGCATTTCTGGAATAAGTGGTCATTAGAGTATTTGACTGCTTTGCAAACTAGATACAAATGGCAAACGATAAAGAAAAACATACACATTGATGATATCGTACTTATCGTCGATAATAACTTACCTCCTACTAAATGGCTTATGGGCAAGGTCATTGAAAAAATAATTAAAACTAAGCTTTCAATTTTGATTTAATTTGTCAACATAACCTAGAATTATACAAATATGTATCAGAATAATTTTTGGATGTATAATTTAAAAACCATACTTATTTTGATTCACATTAATGTATTAATTTATAACAATGTAATTCTGAAATAATTCAAGGTTGTTAATTTTATATATTTAATTTAAATAGGTTAAAAACTAAAATACCTACAAGTTTGTTTATGTTGAACACAATCATTTTGACATTGCAAATGTAGTCTACACAAAATTATACTTGCGTAAAAATGAGTGCGTTTGACGATTGATGGTTCATCACATTCACGACATCTACATAAAATTTATTGTACTGATGAACCATAAATCACTACCAAAGTAGCAAAATTATTTTTTGTAGCTGTTGTGTTGTCCAATTGTACTACTCTTAATTACCATTACATCGGACGAAGAGGGTGTTTAGATCAACCAATTTTGGAAGGCATCCGTTTTGCAAAATTGTGCAAATTCGTTGCGGAAGCACAATCAATTTCAAAGGGGGTTAACAAATGTTTAGCGAAATTACAAAAATTTGCATTATGTTTATTCTTTGAATATAAGCTCAAAATAATTTTACATATTTTTCTAGTTTGGTTTAGTAGTCTGATTACACGACCGAGTTTTTTGTTGGAAAATATCAATATCAAATGTCACAATTAAAATGTGGTCAATAACTTAAATTGCTAAGAATTTTAGAGTAGAGAGTTTAAGCACGCGTTTCTACTTTACACCAATGCGCCTTCACTTTCAAATTTCCTAACTTAATACTAGAATTTTTCTTGATTTTGTAGATTGAAAAGAATATTCAGCCTGTTTACGAGTATATGCTAAATAATTTGTTTCCAATTATTTATATTAAATTTTATCGTTTTTGATCAATGGCCAACCAATTCCTTGCTCGGTTTAACTTTAAAGTGAGTCTTAATAAAACTGTAACGATCTTTTGTTTGTGATTGGATAGTTCGGTTATTTATACGGTTTATTGTTACAATATTTTTTTGGAGAAAGAGAATTAACCTCAATAGAAAATGAAAAATTAAATTAACTACGGTCCACACTCTGTCTCATTATATGTGATTGTAGAAGAGTGATGTAAGTTAAGAGAGTATTACACGATCAACGAAATCAGAACATACACAAGTAAAAACACATGTTTTCGAATCATCATCTCTGCTCACTAGCCTCACTAACAATCCCAATCGTGTACGTCCCAAAGTCCGGTCACGATAAAACACTAAATCAAGTGCATTAGAGATATGCTAATATTTTAATTAATAGTTTTAATTATATGATCGTTAACAAATCATATAAAAACCTAATATAATCGGATAGATTCCTTCTACTTTGAAAGTTTCAGTAGCCCACTGGCCTATTAACATCGTATGAATAAATCAAAGAAAACGAACGGTTATAGATTCACCTCGAATTAAATTCCTTATATCGAGTTTTAGAAGAGCCTGTGGACCTGTCGTCTCGAAAAATTAAGTTTCTTTTAACTAAGTGGTATCGAATTATGCTTACCTCCTTAATTTAATGCAGAACCAATTGCGTTATTTACGAGTACTCAAATTGGATTATGGGATTCATGAGATCCCACATATTTTTTCTCATAATGAAAACTAACAATGAATTATCATTTTTATGGTTTACAATTACAGGTTACAGGTACAGTTTATGGGGTTCTATGACTTTTGGCTTTTTTTATTCTTTCAGAGAGATCGGGTTAAATATTTTTTTTTTGTCTGTACTAAACCCATCCTGGTTTACGGTTACTGTTTAAACATTTCATTTTCGTTACAGTTCAGACCCACTTTCAATTTGTATTTTCATTCCGGTTAGAGTAAGCATTCAAAACCGGCTTATCGATCGACCACAAATTATTAGGTAGATATAAACACTGAGCGTAGAATTTCCTTTTCAATTAGCAGATTATGATATTTTCCAGATAAAATGTAATTAAATTTAGAAGACTTACGTTGGAGGCACAGTAAAAATTAGTTTCACAATTGATCATAGATCTGATGGAGAAAAATATAATGTTGTTGCTGCCGTGTTCAAATTTCGTATACAGAAATAATCAATAAACTTCCTATTAATAAGTTAGTTTTCACATTTTCAGATTACAACAGAAATGTAAAGAGCAACAGATTAAAAAATAGAGATGTTTTCAAATTTAAGTGAGATAGTAACAGAGATCCATTAGAAACATGCAACTCCCAAACTGAACTAAAAAAAATTATTCCAAACTATTAGTACCGCAGCTACACTAAAACATTTATTTTATCGAAAGGCTCATTTAATTAAAATAATGCAATTTTCGCGCATAAGGTTATATTACTTTGGTGTAAATTAAAATGTGAAAATTCCATTTTAAGAAAAACTGAATATTAGCAAATACAGATCATAATTAAAATGAGATTAATATACTGTATTACAGTACTGATGCTGACATAAAAAAATGTGAATACATAATAAAGATAATTCAACGTTTAGATAAACAAATCTTAATTACATAGATCACTTTTCCAAATGATAACAACTTGTTAGCAATACTGAAATTTTTATAAAATGTTGATGGAACCGCATAGTTATTAAGTAACATATTTTTTAATGATAATATAAGCAATTACTTAATTCAATTGTTTTAACAATAAAATGTACAAAACAAAAAATGATTGCGATTTTATGATTTAATTACAATTTGATCTTTTCAATTCTCACCTAATAAATTGTATTTTCATCTTTTTCAATGATTTTTTGCGTAACAAGATATAAAATGTAAAATCAGAAAAAAAACATATTTTACACCTTAAACAATATTTATGATTTTACATAATTTATACATAAAAAGAAAAATGATTTATTTATAATTTTATTTTAACTTTTACATTTTTTCAAATGCGTGTTTTGTTCATACGTTGAGATGATTTCAATTGAATGACAAAAAGTACATATCTTACATTTTGTTCTTATCATAATTTCCTGAAAGGTTACATAATATGATAAAAAGTATGATCAGAAGTGCTTTAATACATAAATTATATTTTGGAGTATATGTATGCTTGCGTTAACTGCTAGTTATTTATAAATTAACAAGTTTTAATATAAAGCTTGACGTCAATAACGGCTTAAGAGTGTAATAGACAAGAACATCTATATAATTAATATGTTTATGACGAAAAAAACTATCAAATTGCTTAAAGGTTGTGGTAATTGAGTTCTATTAAATATCAGATTTGACTCACTGTGCTAGTTGAAAAAGTGAGCAGCTGGGCACCTAGAGGATAAACATAATTCGAGTATGCTTAATTCAATGGTACTAGTCCCATTTCAAAGTTAGTCCCCATTTTTGAGATATCGCTTTCAACATGTTTTGGCTTTGAGCCATAAATTTGTCAAAATATACACTCATTTTCACGTTGATAGCTCTTGAACCATTAAGATTTTCGTTTTGTTTTTTTTCAGCGAACTTGTTCCTATTATTTCGGCCAAATAATTGCACCCAGTGGGTTTTTTTTATACAAAAAGTCGTAAAAAACATGCATGTGCCATATAAACACATGCTGCACTCGTCAGAAAACAGGACTGTTCTCCATTCTTCTTCTGTCCAATTCAAATACTCTCGAGCAAACTCATAACGGGATCGTCGGTGGGCTGCGGTCAATTTCGGCCCGTTTGCTGGTATGTGTGCAGTCAGACTAACTTCTCAAAGTCGTCTTCTAACTGTCCACCGACTTCACGAACTTTTTGGAGCCGCCATCTCAGTTGAACCGCATTCATACGGCGATTTCGCAACGAAGTTGTTACAAGAAAGCGGTCATCACGCTGTGCTGTAGCACGAGCTTGGCCAGATCCTTGCCGCCGTCTGAAGCCACCAGTTTCTTGACATCTCTGTCACACTTGATGAACGAAGAATCGGCTCAAATTTAGTTGAAGAGCCAATTCACTTTGGTGCTGCCCTGCATAAATTGGTGCAACCACTTGTGCGGTTACTTCTGGTGTGGTATCCATTTCTTTCCGGTTGAAGACGTATTCAATAGAGGATCGTTCATGCTAAGCGTCGATATGCGAAAGATCACAATTCCGAGCGAGATATTTCATGACATGCGATTGTATTGATCTTGTTGAATTATTTTTAGAATTTAATTCGAAAGCCTGCTATATGCGTTTGCAAAAAAATCATTTTATTGGCATGGTACAAGTACCACTGGATAGGTATTGAAAAAAACTTTAAAAAAAATTAAACAAACATTTAATTTTTATGAAATTTTTGAACTTTTCTGGAAAATTCAGCAGTGTGCGAGTTTTTTGCACCCAAGTGTAGATTATTCACTCAAAGTGGATTATTATTAGGATAAAGTTATATTTTAATTGTTCAATATAGTCAACTTGTTCGATTTATACTAAATCTACGGGGAAAATAAATACTTTATGTTCATAGAAACACACATAACTAGGTAAAAAAAATTGTAAAATAAATTATTGTCATAAACCTCAACAAGTTTTGATCAAAGCAATGCCACATCCTACTCTCTCCCATAAAATTGTGGTTGTTTAAAGATGGCCAATAAAATTTTCATTGAAAAGTAATTGTAGTTTGCATATTTGAAGTAAATAAAATATTTTTACCACAAAAAAATGTTTTGCAGACATCAAAGGCATCAAACATTATCAATAATGGATATGTCGCATAAATAGCAAAATCGATAAAAACAGATTTGTTGAATTATACTCGTTCATCGATGAAACACCAGGAACAAGGAAAATAAAATTAAAAGCAACATTTGAAATACCAAATTAAATGCAGATGTGAAATTTAAAGGTTCAAGTTCATTACTCGCCGACTCGTAGAGAAGTGTAGTTGGACGCGGTAACGTGATTTTCTGGATAAAAATGTTTCATCCATAATACGATTATTAACGACATTCGCTTGTATTTGCAAAAGTTTTAATCTATCTTTTGAGATTCTTTTATAAAATGTCGCGATCGAAGCATTTATAAATAAATAAAATTATAAATTTTTAATTAATGCTTGCTTATTAGCCACATTACATACAAGAGCTCTTTGCTAGATTAGTTTGCATCACGTTAAAATGATGTTCTTCATTTATCCATCCTGCTCGTTCTTACAAATGAGCTACATTCATATTTCGGAGATAATTTGGTACAACATTATTTTCGCGTAATATGGCACAGAATTTGGAAATGTCAAAACATTATGTCAACACAACCAAGGTAATTACATATTTTTGTTTTAATCAATTTAAATTAATAATTAACCATTCTCTGTTTAATTACAGATAAAGGACATTGAAATACGACTTTTCATACAGATAATTATTGTTATGTTTATAGATTATATTTTAAATGTAACCAATTTCAGATTTGCCGGCATCAACTTCTATCATCCAGTTTCATCATGTACGTGTGGCATGTTTGATTCTATGAAATGTTGTAGGCTTTCCTTTCGCCTATGGATAATAATATCATGTCGATCCAAGTCCGTTCAGACCATGGCAATAGAAAAATCTTTGATCGGAGGATGATTTTAAACCGTCTCTCATGTTCACCATAGGGTTTTTTGAAATATACATGTTCATGGAATAACATCTGTAAACTTGATATTATTTCACGTTTTGTTCCGGGCCTAAAGGCACAACGTTGATTAGTCTCCGTCTCGCCGTTGCTTATGATGTAAATTTTCAAGAACGTTGTCAGAGAAAGGAAGAGATGACCTTACTTCCAGGTAAACTTGGCCTTGTACCTTAAGGCCCCGATTCAAGGTAACACGTGGTCGATTTTCAAAGCTAAGACACAAAACACTGGTTTATTTTTTCTAGTAGATGGAGCGTACAGTACCATTTTGAAATCTTCATCAAATTTTATATTTTCGTAATTTTTCATTTTTTATCTTTTGGAGACATGTGCATCGAAAATAAACATAAAACGAAAGAATGAAAAAGGTTTTTTTGTCCAAATACCTAATGGTTTAGTTACAACAACAAACATATTTATATATTGATTTTTGTTTAATTTTCAGTTCTTATTATGAGGCGTTCGGGTATTTGTTGTTTGTTTTTACAACATTACAATCATAATGAAATAATATAACTTTTTTATAAAGAAATCTCGCACAACGAGAAGCAAAGTAGATGGTCACCTCAACTCAGGAACTTACCTCATTGAGCTCGATTTAACGTAATGATTTAAATTATTAATATTTCGGGTGCATTTTCATATAAGTTTTTTAGTCACCCAAATATCTAAAGACAGATCTAAAGAGAGTGATCGTATCCCTTAGGGGGATATTAAAACTGTATTGCTCATTTTTCACGAATGATTCAATTATTTGTATTATATGTAATACATAATATCAAATGGTTGCATTAAATTTTTAACCCAAACATTTCTTTTGTTTCTGGTTTTACACTTTCGGTGTTGACTGGAAGCCTGGTAAATTTCAGTCAGTTCTATACATTCCATTGAATGAGTTTTAACTTGCTGGCACCAGAATTTAATGAATTTTCAAAGACTCCAGTTCAACATATGTATATACTTTTCCTAGATGGGGTCGTATCTGGTAATTCAATCATAATTCCGAATTACGAATGAAGGGTAATTTTTCAACCGCTCAAGTACAACAGCGACCACTGATGTAACCAGCGCAATGTTCAGATGTTAATTTTAGAATGCCTTCATAAATGCGTAAAAGACAACCCCGATTATTAAAAATCGTGCGTTTTACCGTAGACAGACACAAAATAGATAATCGCGTTATTTAGATTACTAAGTTATTTCTGCTTGTCGGTCGGTACTCGAATTTTCCAAAACAGAATTATTAAGTTTTCATAACTATCCCGATAAATTAGGCACACTTGCAAAAATCGCGTTTCTGTTAGTCACCACAATTTGTTTATTATGATTATTATAATTTAATTTTCAATCTAGATAAAAGAAAATCGCGATAAATTTTGTGTTTGTCTACGGCATTGCACATCAAGTGAATGACGCGTTATGATAAAAATATCTTCAATCATGGAGAAGATTTACGGAAATTGTTTGCAAATTACGAGTCAACAAAACGCAGCGAATCCTTTAACAGTTGTCTGGAAAATTTTCAAAGTGAGGGAAACACGTTCCTATATATACATATTTATTTTAACACAAGAACAAGAGCTTGACAACAAGATCGTGGCAGTTGGCAGATCTTTGATTTATGTTTTAATTGATACTTAATCGGAAACTATAATATAATAAACATTTTAAATCGTTTTTTAAACCCTTTTACCTTCTCGTGTCGTGTGCCTCCCCCAAATAAATTGTTAACATTTCATTCTTGTTGGTTCATTTGTAGATCGATCTTATGAGCTGGGAAGTATAATGGCAGGGTGATTTGTCTCAAGAGAACAACGTTGCGACTTAAAACCCAGATGTCATTAACATATGCTAATGTCAGTTGCTCTAGCCTATATTGAGCTCACGTATGACGTTTTATAAGAATAAATTGAAAAGCATTTTAATGATAGGATCATCTTATTTCTTTCTCATACTCACGATGCAATTTTAAATGTTGCCGAAAGTTTATCTTTGCTGTATACCTTGAATTAAGAGTCCTCAGTAATTTGCACATATATATCAGATGCTGTCGCACGCCTATTGAAAGTTTTTCAATAAACTACAAAATTACGATTTGGTCGGTAGTCCATAATGGTACTCGTGGCTAAGATGCGATCACTGTAAATAACTTTGCTGGTCACTATGTTTTGTAAGCCAACCAGTGTTTAACAAAGCCACGATATAGATGTTACAATTTAATCGATGTCTTTAGTAAACAAATTGAAATGTAACAAGCTTAAAATATCGAATGGAATTTGAAAATGCCTGAACCAATTCTAATCAACTTCAGTTTTATGGTGAGATTATAAGCCCATCTTAAAATAAACATAAGGTACTTAAATGGATGAGATTGGTTAGGCTGAACGAAACCCTTTACTCATTAATAAACCATTAGTAACCCCACAACCCATTTTAAATGAAGATGGCTATTCGTAAGGAGCGAAATTCCAAATATCCAAGCAGTTCCTATCTTTTGACCTTAACTTTTTTTTATTCCAACATAATCTGATATACTTTTTAAGTATATTCTTTCTTCTGATATACTTTTTAAGGGGTATGTGGCTTCTAAAATAACATACGGGTATAATGTTCGGCAATGAAACCAAATAGCTAAAACTTTTTTCATCCTGTCATTAGAGAATATCATTCGACAGGACAAAGAGTAGCGCAACTCCTTATACATATTATAAATCAAGTTAGTTCGTTTTCGAAACCGTCCAAAAAAAGCTTCACATCAGCGTTGTGAACAAGAAAATATCAGTTACTAGAGAGCCACGGCAAATGAGAAGCATGAGAAAGTTCGGTTACTTAGAATTGATGATATATGATCAAAATATAATCTCTATATAGAGCAAGAATCATCGCATGGATAAATTACATAACCGTGTTACAATTTGGTTCAAATTGCTCCTGGTGGTTAAACTAAAATTACATATAGAAGTTTAACACTTGCGTGTGATACGGGAACGCAGCTTTTCTTTTGTCCATCACTGATCTGCGAAACCTGCAGGTAGAACGAAAGCTTGTTATAAATATATATATTTTTCATTTAACCCGTGTGTTACGATCATTTACAAATATACACAGACAAATTATGTATTAATTGCTTCAATACTTCCTTATTGTACTTGTGTTACGCTTTCTCATTATTTATGTAATTTTATTTGGGTGATCATTAGTATCGGGGTGTGGTTATATATTTTCTTCTATACATAACTAAACGTAATCATGTATTGGGTACATAGGCAGCAGCAATCAGCTGTTTGTAAATAGACATTATTAAAGGGACAAAGAAAAAAATTGGCAGTGTTACATTTAGTTAAGCGTGAGTTGTGCAAAGATGAACTATTAAAAATAAAAATTTAATAAATAGCCATTTACGTTAAGTGATTTCTTATAAACTAAGTGCTTGTAGTTTACATTAATTAAATCGTGTATGTTAGTTATCGGTTGTTGTAATTCCGCTTAAAACCTAAAGTGATTTTAAACCAAATAACAAAACACAGTAGGTACATTTCACGAGTGTTGTGCATGGTTGTTGTGGGTTTTAATCACGCACATTCATTACAGTATTTGTACAACTATAAATTACAGCTAATATAGTAAAACAAAAAAATTGATTCACGCTACCTTATCTTGTCCGAGACTGTAATTACGGGGTCAAAGAGCAGTCCCACGGAATTCGTGGACGCACATATTTTGCGCATACGGAAAGGTAACTATGGCTATTTGTTAAGCGATGGCAGGAGCTTATTTGTATTTGTTTTTCTTTTAATTTAATTTAAAAGCGAAAATCCGGCCACGTCAACCCGGGGGGCTTTCCGTGTGTTTAATTTTATACGTCTATATATATTTTGTTTGAGCTAAATATATAGTATACCGTAGTGTGTCGGAGTGTTACGGTAGAACTCTCATAATCAGCTGTACCCGCCAAACACCGTTTACCAATAGTACGTGTGATGGCCTCGTAGGCATGTTATATTGATGATCACACCATCGAAATAAGAAAACAAACCGCAAGTACACTTTAAAATAATCCAAAACTTTATTTATGATTCCAATTTAACAAACAGTAATCTGTTTAATAGTGTAACTTAGATGTACTAAATTACTAAATTATTGTAAATTTTATTATGAACATTTATTGCTCTTATCAACTAAACCAAATGAATTAGATGTAAGTTGTGATTTATATATGTTGTACATTTAGATTAAGGGGGTTGTTAGGGACCGGTCAAATTAGCTTATAGTAGCTTAGAGTTAATAATTTTAAGTGTTCTTTTTATTGAAAATTAATAAATAATTTGTGATATGCATATTAATCGAATCTATCAAAATTAGTGATTTTTTTTTGTTTTTGCTATTTGCCTGTGGTTGTAAATTAGTGATGGTTTACTTATCATTTAGTTGTGGTTCCAGAATTCTTGTGCAATAATGGTGTCTATTTCGGTTTCAATTAAATTAAGTATGTATAATGCTTAAATGGATTTAATTATGTAGCGGTTGTGGAATTCATAATGGGAGGGAAGTGCTATTTCAAGCTGTACTTCAAGGGTGGTGTCAGCACTGAGGTCGGGTGACCGACGGCCTCCAGTACGGTAGAGTTTTAGTGAGCTGGTTTACCGTTATTTTTTTTTGGTTTTTGTGTTGTCTTCGAGCTTTATTATCTCATTTTTATATAGATTTATGAGCAGCACCTGCGAGCTCCAGTATTGTCAGAAAACAAGAACCCCCCCTACGGCTGTCACTCTAGCGGGCAAATGTGCTGCTGTTTCTGACCATAATACTTGGAGAATAAAATAAATTTTTTTTGTTAACCTCGTTGATACCTCAGGGACCATGCTAGATGCGAATCATCCATGCTTCCTCAGGTACCAAGGAGATTACAACCGGATTAAGCAAATTTCATTAAAATTGTTAATATTTCACCGTTGATACGAATCAAATTTTTATGGAAATACCGACTGATTCAACTCTTTAGAATACGAGAGGATTGCGAAGGTACACGGAAAAAAATAAACTTACTATTTTAAAGAAAACGTTTTCTTTATTTAATAAAAAATATTTTTGCTTAGTTTAAAAACCAAGTTTCTATGTCCATACCAGTTTTTCTAGTTATAAAAATGGTTTTCTTACGTTGAGAATTAATTCTTGACGGAAATTTTAAAATTAAATTCCATCTTGAGAATTATTTTTCTTGTATTTATCGTTGCTATAAATTCTTTATAATAAGAAAAAAAAATTAGTTTGAAGAGAAATACTTTTAATTTAATCATACATTTTCTTAAAACAAGAAATTTAATATTTTCTTAAAACAAAATTTTTTTTTTATTAAAATACAACATTTTAAAATTGAAAACGTTTCTTGATAATAACAAAGTAATTTCTCTTTCTGATAAACTAATGAATTCTAGAATTTCAAAAAAGTTATCTTGATTGAAGAAATAATTAATCTTCAGTCATTCTAAGTTTTCTTTAATCAAGATAAAAATTTCAAAAATTTAAAATACAATTTACTATGTTACTTCGAGAAAAGTTTTTCTTATCACAAAAAAGTAATTTTTTAAACTTAACATAATATTTCTTGGTTTAATATGTATGTCTCAAGCTGAGAAAATACTTTTAATTATAGAACAGGATTTTTCAACGTACACTCTATATTTTTTAAATAAAGAAAACGAGTGAAACATTTGAGAAATATATATAAAATAAGTAACATTCATTATCTCGTGAACAGTTTAATAGAAACAAAGTGTGTTTTTTGTGATTGTCAAATTAAATATTTTCAAGTGGAAAAATAAGTAAAGTGAAGCTGAGTAGTTAAATGTAAGTTATATTTGTATTACGTACCTATATTTTTAATTTAAATTAACATGTGATCGCTCTTTTTTGTGTGTTTTGTGTGAGTTGTTTGTGCATAATAATTTTATAGTTTTATTTTAATTTTTTTAGTTAAAGAAATTGCTGACGAAAATTCTAAATTTAAATGGCAACTGTAATTGGTTCTGTTAATTCATCGTTGTCTGAGTGTATCAGGAGCAGGACACATCATCAATCAGCCCCTTCTTCTCCATCAAGTGGACAAATATCATCAATAGAATTTGTTAAAACTGTCCAACTATGATAAAGTAACGCTACTATAGTATTGATTTTGATTTTAGGTCACAGGACTTTGAACAGTTTCTCGCCTCAACCAAATGGTCTAAAATCTTAACCACAGCTCGACGAAAGGACCCGTAATCTACTAGTATCTACAGTTGTGGATTTATTGGTAGAAGACCCTGTATCGGCTGATTTATTTATAACAATTGCTAGTGATATCGAGCATTTTTTTTCTGGAGAAAGAAAGGTAACTAAGAATGAGTTATATATAATAATGATTGCTAATTATTGTCTTATTTTCAGGGATTCAATTATAAAGGGGTTGAAAAGCTAGCATATAAGGTTGCTTATACAACAAGCTATTAAGAAAAATAAATTTAGAAATAGGAATCTTACTGGAAAAAAATATTTAGTTTACTGCAAAACTACAGATACGAGGGTAGTATAAACAAAAAACTAATGTTAAGTTTGAATTTTTTTTTAAAACAAACCTACTTTGTATTTTTTTCAACCTTAATAATTTAATCAAAACTTACCGACGTTTACTTGTTACTGCATGTTAAAACTATGTCAAAATAATGAACTTTTTATTATTGTTGATCTTGATATTGTAAAAACCAGTTATAAGTTTTCTTAAAACCTTTAGTTTTTCATAAACTTGCCAACGGAAGAAAAATATTGAAGCGAATTATGTCTTCTATTTACTTATTTTTGTATTTTCTTATTGTAATTTGTATGTTATAGCTAATTAATATTAAATTGAATTTTTATATTTTTTTTAATAAAATAAAACAAAAAACATATAATAAATGTGTATCGTTATTATTTTGGAAATTATATTAAATGTTGCTCCAAAAAACAGGAAAAATAGCTGCGCAAACAAGAAATACTACTACAGCTTTCAAAAAGTTACTTTCTGCAATCTAGAAATTCGAAAGCAATCTAGAAATTAGAAAATAACTGTTAACTAAAGAAATGTAGATCATACAATTATATGTAATATTTCTTAATACAAGCCTCAATTTATTACATTTTGAGATACGGTTACCTTAAAACAAAAATTTGTTATCTTTAATGAAGAAATAGATATTATAAATTAAGAAAAGCGATTTTTTCTACAAAATAATATTTTCTTACTTTAAGAAATTGAATTTCTTTCAACAATAAAAAAAATATTATTTTAAGATTTAAATAAAAACATCAAATGAAGAAATTGGAAGTTTGCATTATGAAAAAGTTATCTTAGCTGAAAATCAAGTGCTCATTTTTCTTGAATCATTCAGTTTTTTCTTCGTTGTAACCAATTTTTTTTTCCGTGTAAGATAGCTTATGATAGCCGATAGTTTATAGTTATAAGATCTATCCTGAAGTTTACATCTTTTGTCTGCCAAGGTGGCTGTTCTTGATTTATCTGTATATTACTAATTTTATAGCAATAAATATTGACACCCTTGTATTCACTGCTGGCAATCTGGTAATTGCTGTACTTGTTACATTTCCATAAGTAATTTTTTATTACAAAATGTTAATTGATGTTGACTTACCATAGACGAGGTTGATTACCAACTTCTGGTGGTTGGTCTCTTCATTTCATGGACGGTTGAGGGCCAACTTAAAATGAGAGATGGAATCCCTAGTTCATTCGTTCCTCGTTCAAATTTCGGGTATTTGTACCCAGCCCGCTTTGCCGGTCGTATGATTTTAAATGAAAACTTATTTTTATGTTTTGTAATATTAAATTAAAATTAAAATGAAATCAAAAATATTTTATTTATAAAAAAATTGATTGATTTACTCCAATGCTCTTTGGTATAGAACATATTTTGTTGTTCCTTCAGGTGTGGTCACATATAATGAAGACGGTTTTCCCACAAGTGAGCGTCTACCATCTAATTGGTAAAGTCAGAAGCATGGATATTCCAAATTTAAACCACAAACTTCAAGTGACTGACCTTGTGATTTGTTAATGGTCATATCAAAAGCTAGACGAATAGGGCATTGTATGTATTCTTTTGCTGTATTCTTTTAAAATTAAATGGCATATCTGACGGAATTATAATAGGAATGTTTGGGATTAAAACTTCTTCTCCTTTGTATTTGCCAGTTAATATGGTTGCTCCAATTAAATTTGTCATTAATTTTTTAACAGAAACTTGGTTAATATTTCGTATTAAAATGTTAGTACACCAATTTTTAATTGAAGAATATGTGGTGGTACTCCAGGCAAATCTAATAAATGTAAAAATTCTGTAGGATAGTTTACGACTTCGTCTTGATCTATACCACAATCAATTGGTTTGTATGAAAATGTTTCACCAACATTTTTATTTTGAATGGCAGTATTTATATCATTAACGTACCTTGTTAAAGTTAGCCGAAAGTTGTCAGCCGAAAGATAATGCAGATAGTATCTTGACTATTTTTAAATTCTCTTTATACTCTCGCTCCTATCGATTTTTAAAATTCCTATAAATTTTTAAATTTCTCCTTCACCCGAATGATGTTATCCGATCCTAAATTCTCCTAAATTCATGACTGATTTCATGACTGATTTCTGCTGTATTCAAGACACTATCTGCATTATCTTTCGGCTGGAAACTTTCGGCTAACTTTAACAGTATCATTAACGTCCTTGTTTTATGATGTCAATATTGGTTGATCACTTAACCAATTATGATTTCAATTGTTGTACAATATTTGGGTATACGGTTTCAATTAATTTTTCTTTTTAGTCTTTTAAAATACAAAAGTTTTGTGGAAATGGAATTGAATCAGTTGCACAATCAATTTGAATTTTTCCATTTCCAATGTCTAATAATGATTTTGGAAATGTTATAGCCGATTCATCGTTTTGCAATTGAAAACGCATATATATTGTTAAATTTAAATTTTTAAATGTTTCTCCAGAAATTATATGGTTTTAAACATTCGATTGATTCACCAGCTGGAGTTGATCGGGTTATAACAGGTACCTATGTTAGTGTCTGTCTAAAATCACCTGATAATTATATTGTTGTACCATCAAATATCTGTTGGTTGTTGCATAAATCTTGTAACGTTTTATCTAATGCTTCTAATGATTTTTGATGTGCCATTGTGCATTCGTCCCAGATTATTATTTTGCATTGTTGCAATACCTTTCCTGATGTTTTTGGTATGTTACATGTTGGTATTTAAATTATTTGCATATTTAATGGGAGTTTTAGTACTGAATGAGGTGTTCTATTGCCAGCTAATAATGTTCCTGCTATTCCTGAAGAAGCAATTGCTACTGCTATGATTTGCGATCTGATCAATGTAATTGATAAATCGAAAAATACTCCCATAGAAGCTGCCACTTCCAGTGGTTCACGACCAATAGAACATATATATAAATTTTTATTACAGTTCATACAGTAGTTTTTGAGTTTATCGACCGAAAATGCTCCTACGGAAGCTGCAACTTCCGGTGGACCATTTTCAGTTAAAAACCATTCTCATGACCCGTGTATATACACCAATTTTTATCAACATTGGTACAGCAGTTCTTAATGTTACAAACAAACACGTCATTATTATATACATACATAGAGATTCTGGATATAAAATTTGATTGTCTTGTGTACGGCAAAATGACCGGTAGTTTCATCAAGATTTACAAACCCAAATTAATTTGATTTTTTTGATAGTTTGATAGTTTTTTTGGATCTGGCATCCCCGCCGTCAAATTCAATAGGTTTTTGAAATTTGGAATCTGGGGTATTATTATGCAAACATAAAGTCATTTCGTTATTTAAAGTGTTTTGGATTGTCGGTTATAAATGCGAGACACAAATCCTAATGATTGATCTTTTTGTTTTCATTAAAAAGTTGTCAAAATTAGTTTGAGTCGATAATCGTAAATCGTACTGAAGACTGCCGCATGGAAATTGTCTACGAGCTACTAAGTACAACCAGTGCAACATAACAAAGTTAGAAATGTGTGATATATGTATAATGTAATTGTTGTTGTAATGCACTTGTTGTTGTACCACCGTTTTGAGATCACACATTTTTAACTTTGTTATTTATTTTGCACCTAGCTCGTAGACAATTTTCATATGGCAGCCTTCATTCTGCTTATATAATTAGCCCCTAGTATACATCTTGAATATAGAAAAAAATATGAACTTGAGGTGTAATTTTAACCAACAAACGATCAGATTTGCTTGTATAAAATTTTGTATCGCGATTTACGAGATGTAAATTCAAGGTAAACAAAATAAAATCAATTCCGCGTGAAAATTTTGATAAATGGATTTATTATTCTAAATCACTACATCAACAACAACAACACATAGTTTAATTTTCAATCCCATCATTTTTGTGTTTATCACCAACTATTGTTATAGATCATTCATACTACTCCAAATGTACACACATCTGTACAGAATTGCTACGTACATAATATATATGTATTCATATCTCATTAAAATACTTATCTTTTCATTCTCTATAAGTAAATAAAACACAAATACAATTTACTATGGTATTTATTAGCGATTGAAAGCAAACCATCTCATTTTCATACACACCACTAAAAAATATTGTTAGTTTCACAGCTGTTCATCGATAACGTACTTTTGCTTTTATTTTCCATATACATACATATGTACATAGATATACATCGAAACAAGCCATAGAAACTAACTACATCTGTTGTATTCTGGTAAAACTAATTAGGAAAAAAATCAATAAATTTTACGATTGTGTCTTTACTTTGCTTTCTTTTTTTTACCAAAGGAATTTGATTTTTTGCTAATTTTTCGGTTAATATTTACAATTTAGCAAATCGCCACCGTCAATCATCTCAGATTTTTTTTCTGCGTCTTTTGATATATCATAATCTAAGTTTTGTTGACTGATATCGTCGCAATGGTACCAAAACTTTTTCGATTTTTGCGAATATTGTTCACTTTGTAATGCCATAGCGGAAAAACTAGAGGGAAAAATGGAAAAAGCCACCGTCAATTTTCCTAAAAAACTTCAATTAAAATTTTAAGACATAAATATTGGCGATCGGTTGGTTAGTTTTTATGCTATGGTACCACGAAAAGTCGTGTTTTTGCAAAATACGTGAATCGGGGCCTTAAACGTGGGCATAAAACCTCCATCGTTAACTTTTTGTATGAAACCTCCATAATTGTATAGCTCCAAATCCAAAAGATGACATTTAAAAGGATGTGTCATACTTTCAAATGTTTTGTTGAAATTGTCTTATCGTCAATAAGTAGTTCCAGAGACGTAAGCTAGAATAATTTCAGGTGGATCAACTCAGAGGTGGTAAATAGACGTTTCCATTCGAACAACACAATCCATGCGATTCATTGTGGACCATTAAAGCATGTCAATGTGTAACGAGCGCCGCTAGAAACCAACGAAGGAGCGATCTGAATGCCTCAACTTCGCTGGTTTATTTTCGCCCTGTTAACAGATCCATACCTCTGGCTAGGACTTAGGGGAGTTGGGTGGGATTTCCGAAATATGTATGAATCAGTTTTAAACCGCAGGACGAAGATTAGGAAAATGGATCAATTATAAGGACCATAACCAACTCACCTCGGTATACTATCTCTTATACCTACTCTCTAGACCATCCTCTAATAATTTGGACTACTAGCTTCTCATAGTTTGGTTTGAAATTAAAAGATGCAATATTTATAATTTAGAATTCGTAAATTTAATAAAAAAAAAGTAAATAAACCAAAACAAAATATATAAAAGGAAGTATACATAAATGTATATACCTATTAAAGCTAGCTACCCTACACCCTCCTACCCTAATCTTAATACTAATAATGTTTTCTACACTACTTAAGCAACTTTACTATTTATTTTACATAATGTATCAAAACCAACTAATTAAAATATAATAACAATTTACAAAAAAAAAAAAATAATTATGTTTGTTCACCTAATAATCGATGTTACTGTTGTTGCGTGATGATAATGTGGAGGTTGCCAATATGTTGATGATGATTTTATAGGTATGGATTCTATACGATCAATTTCATTCCAATTTGTTAGCGGTGTATTGTAGCTGTACCAACGAACGACTTATTTAAACTCGAACGTACTAGGATAATTTAAAGTACCTACAAAAAACTATACCGCTTTTTTTGTTGTAAGGTTTTTTTAGGTACATAATTTGTGTATGGTATATATGTCGTTTGGTTTTTATATTTCTAGTCCATTCAATTAATTTCATATTACTATTATTATTATTTTAGTAACAATTATTTGGTTAATAATATTATTACGTAGATGTAGGTAACTTATTTATTATGTGGTACTTATTTAAATCACGTAATTCACTTGATTTAAATTGAAAACACAAATCTAATAAGAATGCATTTTCACTTGAAACAATGGGGTCGATTCCGGGATCCCAAATGTTTTGTTATGTTATGCTGTTTTTTGCTTTTTCAATACAAATTCCAATAGGAAGCGGGGAAATAAAATAACATAACAGCAATTTTATGTCACCAGAATCGGGCCCAATATTTAATTCCTGAAAAATAATTGTGTAACAGGCCTTTGGATAGGGTGTACTACGAAATCCCGGGTTTCTTTTCATCTAGTTCTAATTGCACAACATATTTAATAAAGTTTTGTAATTGCAAGAATTGGTACTTACAACATTTTGAAATTGCTACATTTTGTTGTTGCGAGATTCATAAAAAGAGAAATATTTTGTTAATGCAACAATTCTAGAAGCTAACGGCTTCGATAACTCTCACGGGCACACAGGAGGTCTGCTATGTCGATGCTTCAATAAGTCTCACGGGTTAGCCCTCCATTCAAAGTTTATCCCTATTAGCCATTTTCTAGAACTTTATCGCAAAATCATTTTTGAATTTTGTCAAAAAATCACTTAAGAGTCCCATTTTCCCACATGCCAAATTTTAAAAATTCAAACCGGAATTTCTTTTAAATCAGGTTTCTTACCGGGATTTTGAAAACCTTGATTTTAAAAACCGGGATTTCATTACACACCCATTTGGATGTACACAATTAGTATTAAATGAAGGACTCGGTCCACCGAGACGAACATATATTTATTATATACTTATTGCGTGGTTAAAAGATAAATTCGGTAATTATATACATAATTACCGCGGTTATTATGTATAATTCGCAGTGTGTTTGTTAAATTTAATAAATATCACTACCGGTCATTATACATAATCACCAAACGTAGTTGATAAAAGTAATAAATTCTGGTTTATTTTGCTTCGTTTCATGAATTGGAATAATCTGGTCAATTTTTGAGGTTTCAATGAATATCTAAACACATCTAGACTTTAAGGTTAAATTGAAACGGAGATCTCTATAATTGTTTTGCCAATTGCTTTAGAACGTAAATTTAAAAAAAAATCATGTTATAACTTAAATGGATATACAATCTAAGTGTCTCTTGGACAAACGTAGTAGTCTAACAATTACATTTAAAATTATGAAATATAAATTCAATTTTCGAAAAGAATAGAATGAACAAGAATTAGAAAAATGTAATTCCAATGGACGCAAGAAATGCAAAGAAGCTGCTCCCAAGGAGTTTGAAGAAAAGAATTCTAATTTGGATTATACATACCTATAAGAATCAGGCAACTTTAGTCTTTACTTAGTCTGTGACAAACCGCAATTGGTCGGAAAACCATGAAAATAATAACAGCTTAGCTCACTATTGTCAGCTATGTTTCACATACATATAATTTTAAATCGGAAACATATTTAGCTATTTATATCCACAGCAATCTATTCTAGCAAACAATTGTTTATGCACAAAACAATGTAGAGACTTATATTCATTCAAAAACAATTAAATTAATGCTTAACGTATTGAAATAATCATACATCATAACAATCAATTACGATAACGTGAAATGGTTAAGTGTGCATAAATGCATTTCATTAATAATATTAAATAATTGTGTACGTAAAAATCACATACCTTCTAGGTTTCAAGCCAAACCACAACAACGACATTCAGATTCTGTTACTCATACCTTAGGAAAAATTAAATGTTTATAACGCAATTTTCCAGTAGCAGCGGTATTGTTATATATTATTTCGTACTTGAGTTAAATAGTTCAAAAATTATTTTACCTTGACCATTTTAAATTAAATTTTTATGTTTGTGTAGGTATAAAATTATTGGTATGAAATTCTAGCAATATTGAGAAATAATGAAAATAAATTTAATTACATATATTTAAATACCGTTAATAAAATTATGACAAATCTAAGGTTTACTTTTCGGGAATTTTAATTAATGTAATGAGAATTTGTTTTGTGTTGTTTGGTTTTAATTATTCTCGTTTGAGACGCGCTGCGGTAAATCACACGCTTTTTTGTTTTAAATTTAAGTTAATTTTGTGAATACAAGTGGAAATATTTTAATATTTTTAGTTTGCATTATTTTATTATAATGAACCTCTATACTAAATTTATGTGTATCATACATAATAGTATACAACGGCAGGAAAGTTGTAGAAATTAAAATAAAACTAAATGTTAATGCATACACAATGTTTTGTCAAATGTTCAGCTATCATTTAGAAGAACCAACCGTGATGTTTTCAATTAAACAATTAGTATGCCCATGAAAAAAATCCCCAATCAAATTATTTTAGATTAAGCCATAAACAAATTTGAGGTTGTGATTTTACTTGGGAATTGAACAACATAGAAAAATTGCAAACGGCTATTTTATGGAAAACTTATTTTCTCGTACTTAAAAAAACATAATAAAGAAATCTTGTGTTTGACTAGCTTTAAATCGTCGTGATCAGAAATTAATATGATAAATTTAAAAAATTGGAGATGGACTGCCTTCAACAATGAACCGTGAATAATTAGGTCAGAAAGGAAATTTCACATACCGAAGACAAACATACATACTTGTGATTACAAATTTTAACATATTAGGTGAGTTTTGTCAGAAAACGATGCGATTGAATATTTTTGAAATTTCCGTTGTACGTACATAAAATAAAAGTTTACATCGAATTATAATAATAAATATAAGAGCTAATATCGAAGAAATCAAATTAGAAAACAAAGTCATGGCTAAAGGCTCCAGTAAAATTGTGTATTGGATTTTATAAGGAATAGTATTTTTGATTAATTTTAATCGTTAAACATTCGTTTAATATTTGTCTAAAGGATTTTGCCTCATTGAATCAATGCTGCTTTTTTATACACCCGCCTTAATGTGTGTTCTGGTACATATGTAAAATGATCTAAAAAAATCGATAGCCCCAACGATAATTACGAAAAGTGATCAGGAGGTCGAATTATGGAGCATCAAAGCTATTCAACTGCACCACAAGAAGAAACCTATGATTATTTATAAACACTACATTATTATTATTATGTAGAGCATTTGATTATGGTACAGTGTCGGTTTGTAAAACTAAAGGTTATCGACTCGGGACTAACAAAATGCAATTGTTTTTAAGTAACCGCACAGTTAGTTTGTATATAAAAAAAAGAGTGAGTCCATTATTATTCTCAAGGAGATGTGTAAACATGGCGTGTGTATAGTGCATGTGTACAGTTTACTCTGAATGAAGAAGGAATGCAATTTTACTAACCAGAGTTTTTCATTTGTTTATTATCGTTAAATTGGTCTATTACTCTTTCGGTATAATCGACGCAATTGGATTATGGTAGCTAAAACAAGATATATATATACTGTCGACTCTAACTTTTCTAATTTTCATTGAAAAACTGCACAATGGTCGTCATATATCTCGTAGTAGATATATTTCGATCTGAGTTCATGTGCAAATCGAATTCGTCTCGCAGGAAGTTTAAAAGTGGTTCAGCTTAAGGAACAGCAAAATAATATTGAAAGCCCCACTCATAATCATCAGCAAAAGATGATAGTCTCCTTGGAGAATTTTTGATATTCTTTTAGAATTTGGAGCAAGGACGAAATGTATGAACGTCATTATGTCTTTGACAGATTTATTCGGCAAGGTGAATACAACTACAGAAAGCATCTTATTTGTATTGAGAAGCTGAAGTTCAGCCGTGTATATATCATCAATGGGTTGTGTTGTTACGCTCATACCAGTTGTTTGTCCAACGATGATGTCATTCTGCGAGGTGACTGTACGAGTTCTACTTAAATTTTTATATATTGCTCTCCGGTAGCCTACTGACCATCTCTGTTGGACTGAACGTAGGAATATTAACATGCTCGTCTTAGCCAGATCTCAGAAAACAAGAAAATTGAGAGCATCCCTGCGTGACTGTATGAGTTAGGTCGAGGTGATTTGACCTGAGACTCCGGCAGTTCAATGTTCAAAACCAGACGTCATTATTACCTCGTACAAAATTCACCATTACAACCTGAGCTATACGTAGAGGATTTGTAGAGAGGCGCGATAGCTTATTTTGAAGAAGACCCATTGTGGTCCCGTTTTTTCGACCATGGTAGAAGACATGATCATCGATAGCCGACGTGATGAATAGCCCTTCGAAACTCGTTACTCGTCATAAAGCAATATACACAAGTTGTTGACTGTGTCTTTTATCGTAAGAGTATATACTGACTATCTCGTTATAGGTATCTGTAATCGTAATTTTTTTTTTGTTGATTTTTCTGATCGATGGAAATGTCGATGGTTTCTATTTCATTTTAGTTTAATTAGTTTTTTTACATGCAAGTATGCCATGTATAGTACAACATTTTTTTTTTGTGTTGCATTTTTTTCAAACGAAGTAGGTACGTTATTTCCGTTCGATTCATTTACAAGTTTACTCTAAAGGCGGTGATACATGTACAGATTTTACCTTTAAGACAAAAAAAAATTGCATTATACAAAATTGAGAAATGTTCGATTTAAAATTTTTGCCTATAAGGCGATTCAAGATGGCCGACTTTTAACCAATCATGCCTCTAAGGCAAAATCTGTACATGTATCACCGCCTTAATACAAAATTTTTTGTATTAAATGTTTACTCATCAAAAGTTCTATATCAGTGCTGGGATGTTGTAACATCACATTTTACGGTATTTTATCGAAGTCTACGTCTCTTTTAGCTAGAATTAATTTGACTCCTGTTTCAATTATCAATTATTTCTTCTTTATTGCTATCACAGCCTATTAGAGTATATTTGAACAATATCTATTTCACTTTTTTTCGTTCTACATTCGAAAAAAAATTATTTGGTGATACAAACACAGTAGAAACATCACAATGTTGCAATCTAGCAGGCTGGTAAATGATTTAAAAATTGAAACAGAGATAAATTTTATTCTACAGAAACGAGAAATAAACTTCGATAAATTATCGAAACATGGTGTTGTTAGAACATCCCAGCCCAGGTTGGCAAGACAGTTATTTCAAACATATGAAGTTTTATAATATTTTTGAAGAATTTCGTACAGTGGTAAAATATGTTCTTTTTGCATTTGATATTAGTCTCATTTAAATAACGGTACGAGCAAGTAGTGTGCAATTTTATTTGTAATTGTTGTGTCAGTTTTAAAATGAACGTAAGTAAACTACTGTAGCTGTCAAAGAGATATATGAAGATTATAGTGTAGATTGCATAACAGAATACACTTGTCAGAAATTGTTTCTGTGTCTTTTATTAACTAGGTACTGAACAATTTTCATTAAATTTGATGATTAATTACGGAACTGCTAAACGGTTTGGTGCGTTTTCATGCTCGAAAATTACTGCAATTGCGACCTGTTATTTTGAAAACCTATTCCGATATTCAATGAAAGTTTTCACAAATACAACACTTTCTCATTTGTGTAACTTACTATTTTGAATAATCGAGTTAATGTATATTAAACCTTTATGATGATTTGAATTAGATATTATGTTCTTTTTGACCACCTTATTAGAACTATTCGGCAAGGGTTGAATGTTTAGTTGGCTATCCGCTTCCCATTCGATATGCATTTAAAAATATTTGCATTATAGTATCCGACGGAAATATGCGTTATCAATCTGCAATGAAACTGCAATTTTATCATCAGCTGTTTTCACATTGAATAATGTGTTTATTTAATCTTTATATGTACAATTCTGCGGAACCTGTGTATGTGACTAAACTTCTCCTAAACGGCTGGACCGATTTTAATGAAATATAAAGTGTGTTTAAATAGGTTCCTGGATGGTTTAGATTCACAATTGTACTCGGTAGGTGGCACTGCGATCGGGTTCTAGGAATTTTATTTGTTTTTGACGAAATTTAATTTTTTTTAGATTTTTCCCATATCAGAACATATAAAGCTAGAATTTCACTACAATCTTTTATAATTCTTCTGTACATGTGTATGTAATTAAACTCCTCCTAAACGGATGAACCGATTTTATCAGAAGTTCATGAATAATTGAACTTCTGTGAATAATTCATACAGTTGTTTGTGTCGGGGGGGGGGGGGGAGAGATAGGTGGGACATTCTTTGGCATTTGACATACGCGTCAATACATGCGCAAGTCAATTGCGTTGTAGCGTGGAGTTGTTCTCCCAATCGTATCTATTATGCCAATCATATCAATTACGCATGTCAGTCAAATGGTGTAACGGTTGACATTGACAACCACTGGGTTGTTCCATATCCACCATTGCTGTGCAAAACCGACAAAGCACACAAAAACGTTGAGTTCTACAGTTTAGCGAGTATAAGTGTGTTTCGCCAAGTGCCTACGGCAAATAGCGTAAAAAGTATAAATAAAATTAAAAAATGTATATCGAAATTTTTTTGGGGAGGCCCTCTTGAACGATTTCTCAGTTGTATAAAACGAATTAAATTCCAATGTCTTGATTGTATTTCTGACTTTACATTGCGCACAATGTAAAATTACAAATACAATCATGACATTGGAATTTCATTTTTTCTCTCGTTTTATACAAATGAGAAATCTATAGTAAACTTATTTATCTATGGTTATGATTAAAACATACGTGTAATTTCATCGTATATATAATTTATTGGTAGGCTGAAATTATATGTATGTATGTGTTAATCAAAACGTTCAAGCGGAAATCCCAAAAAAATTTCTTTATTTATTTTCATTTTAGAAGGAAAGTTGACAAAAAGCGAACGCTCGTAACTGGTCCTACAGACACATTAAAAAAATATAATATCACATTAAATGAAATTGCTTTAAAATATTTTTTTTTATTTTTTTAAAACAATTTTATGTTCAAAAATATGGTTTTTAATTAAATAATTTGTGTTATTTGTGATATAGATTGTGATATTTGTGAGACCACGGGAAATCTTAAAATATGGATTACCGTTTTTACGGCAGAAAGATAACGCTCACCTTATCTACTACCGCAAAGAATTTTTTAGTTTGAATACCATGATATAGAATGAACTGAGTGGGGTATTTTTTCTTATTTTTTATGGATTTTTTTTTCTTTTAGATATGTACAGCGGACTCCTCCGTTTGGATGCGACGTGTCCTGGAGCCCTTTTATGAACCTGATGCGAAGCGAATCGTATTTCTTGCGATTTAACAAATACGATCCGTTTCGTATGAGCTTATTGTGAAATATCATTATCGCATGTCGTATTTCCCTTATTTGGAAAATTTATTTTCTGTCAAATTCTTGTAATAAATGAGGTTAATTGTACGAGTATTTCAATAAAAATTATTTTTGAGTAAACAACGTAAATTTGATGAAAAACATAAAAAATATGGATATTGAATGCGGCTTTACATTTTTTCTGTAATAAAAAAAATAAAAATATTCATTGACATTTAATTACATTTTATCGCCGCACAAAATTTTGTTTCACTACTCAAATGCGATATCCGACTGCTATTGAGCAGTCGCATTTGTCAATTTTATTTTTGCAAAAATCCGCACGTTGATTTTATAATATGGCGTATCATGCACAATACCAAAATGCGATATCGCATGAAAATAAGCCCATTGGTGCCAGTCACGATTCCTTGATTTGGGGACAAAGCGAGATTTAAAAATTACTCGGTAAGAATTTTCATCTTACAAATGGTTTATTGTGTTAATCACAACTAAGATCCTCTGTTGGAGTGCAGAATTCAGCGCCGACCCACCGTATATGTCAGTGTACAGGTTGACATGGAGCTTTATATGTGCATATGGCACACTGTAATTGTGTGAATGAGTGGTAGGAGACCATTTAAGTAACCTAATAATACTTACTATAGTAGGGCTATTCCGTCTTTATAAGGTATAACCTAGTAAACAAATTTTTGTATAACATTTAAGGCACATTCGATTGAACTGATTTAACTGAATAATCTGAATTAGCTGAATATATCACATCAGTTTACCTCAGTTAATTCAGATTATTCAGTTAAATCAGTTCAATCGAATGTGCCTTTAGTCTGAACTACAATTTATGGTCACTGTTCACCTTCACTATGATTTGATCTAATTTATCACACCACTGTACGTAAGTTAAACTGTTATTTTAAATTAATAAAAAAAATATATTTGTTTGATTTACCTTAATTTTGTTTTAATTTCGCTCTTCAGGTAATTAGAAATTCGTGTCTTGCGTATGCTCGTCAAAAAACATCTTCGGTTGATAACGGATCAGCATTTATTGGTTTTTGTCAAATACCAAAACACAAAGGAAGTGGTATTTCTGTAGTTAATCCTTAATCCCCTGTCAAATTCTTAAGAATGTTTTAGGTAGTAGATACGAACATGCTTAATTGATAGACCATATGATTACGGAATATTTATATGATTTTAAAATTGGCTCCATACAATAAAATCTTCTAAATTGATTTATTGATATTGTCACACAACCATATTTATACTGCAGGTTGTTAACAAAACTTTCTGACCTCCAAAGTGTTACTTATATATTTTGCAAGTGTAATCTAATCTAACAAAACTTTTATTCAATCGGAAGCTACATTAATATACAGTTAATCATGGACACCCCAACACTTGTGACTCAATTTGTTATCGTGTTAATATTTATGATCGTGACATAAAGTGTTATAATCGATAGACATTTCCATCTCAAAGATAATGAAATCCGTAGATTGCGTGTACATTTACAAATAATTTTTAATTATTAGCAATATTTCTAAGTTATTTTCTG
Source organism: Nephrotoma flavescens (assembly GCA_932526605.1). Lineage (NCBI taxonomy): Eukaryota > Metazoa > Arthropoda > Insecta > Diptera > Tipulidae > Nephrotoma > Nephrotoma flavescens. Next base: position 142,272,444 of record OW052220.1, read on the forward strand.
TTGTTTATTATCAGTAGCTAAGCAGTGAAATAAAAAATATGTTGATTAAGTATAAGGCCATAAAATTCGTCAATGATGACAAAATTAAATTTTTATGCAAATGATATTAATTAACTAATGGTGATACACTGATAAAATTAACATTGGATACATCTCTTAAAAAAATATTTGACTGCAAACTTGACCTGCGAGGCACATGCAATTAATTATTTTATGATATGCGGATTTAAATAATGTTGTTTTGATGATATAACTGGACTTATAACTTTTCTTATGCATAATTAACATTCATGTGGATACACATATACATACATATAATAAATAATGTGATCGAGCTATTGAACATTTTGTAAGACTTATTCAAATCAATTTGAACCATATTCTAATTAAATTAAAGTAAATATTTTGATTTTATTTTAAATAGTATTAATTTTTAATGATGAACCAATTTAATTTACTTAAATGAAAGTATACATTTTATTAGAAAAGACATTGTGGGATTATTTATTTTCTATGATTAATTTCCAATTAGTATAAATTGCAAAATGATGTAAAAAGAATTGTTTTGCATTTTCGAATGGCAGTCACTATGTTCATTGATTTATTGGAAGTAGTGTGGACTCGTATGTTGAATATTTAAAAAACTATTATAGATTTTATTTTTGATTATTTAAATTTTACCTTTCCATTGTGTAATAATTTGTTATGATGTTCGATTTAGTTATTTATGATTTTATTTTATTATTTAAATTAAAGGAATGCTTGTTAAAATTAAGTTTATAAGTTAAACTAAAAATTAACAAAATATATTATCAATTAGCATTACTAACTTGGATTTGAAACACTTTGAAATGTTTACAAGTAGAGCTCGAAATTTCAATAAAATGCCCACTTTTGTAGTTCAGCAGTTTTATTCCTTAAACCATTGTACGAATAATGAGTACCTGCATTGTTAATCTCAACTGGTTTCATTATATTTTTTTACGCGCCGCAAGTTGAATACAATCATTTGAAATAATACGGTAGGTACTCCTAAGAACTATACATTAACAGCAAGTTATACCATTAAAATTCTGCTAGTTGCAGGTGGAGACGCAAAATATTAATGTCTTGCCAAAGACATTTATTTTGTGTAATTTGCTTGTGTGCTCTTTTTTTTGTGTGGTAAAAATTAATTCGATTCTTAAATAAAATTTGTGTTTGTTAAAATTTGTTGAAATGAACATTCTGATCAAATTTCATTATTGGATGCAATTGGTAAAGAACTAAATATTGGCACAGTTTTAGACCATTTGAAAATGGCTGGATACAAAAAAAAGCTTGACGTTTGGGTACCACATGAATTTAACGGCTAAAAATTTAATAGACTGGGTTTCTATCTGCGAAATGCGGCTGAAACGGAAAGAAATCGAGCCATTTTTAAAGCGAATGATTACTGGTGATGAAAAGTGGATAAGATACGACAACATTGTGCGAAAAAGATCATGGACGAAACGAGGTGAAGCTTCCCAAACGGTATTCAAGTTAGGATTGACACCAAGAAAAGTAATGGTGTGTGTTTGATGATCCGACAGAAACTGAGAGAGCTTGGCAGGGAAGTTTTGATACGCCCACCATATAGCCCTGGCCTTGCACCATCGGACTACCATTTGTTCTGGTCCATGCAGAACCATCTTAACGGATTTACATTAAATTCAAAAGAGGCCTGCGAAAATAAGTTGTCTCGATTTTTCGCCTCTAAACCACAGAAGTTCAACAGTGATGGGATCATGGCTCTACCAGAAAAATGGCAAAAGGTCATAATTTTAACATAATTTTTCATTGCATAATTAACCCTAATGTGAGGGACGTTGGTACACGGGTACCTTTTGTCCTTTTAGACGTTTTTATTTGTATATTTTACTTCCAATAAAAACTTTAAATTTTATGAGAACTCCTAGTTCAATTGATATAGATTACGATTTTTTTAGTATAAATGAGAAATGTTACAACTTGGACGAACGTGGAAAAAATAAGTTAATAACTCAAATTAAAATATTTTTTCTTCACTCACATAAGGGTTAAGGATATAAAACAATTAAAATTTCGTCTTGACGTTTAATGTTATTTTGTTCAATAGTTTTATCTTGGGTAAAAAAATGTTTAAAGAATACGATTTAAAAATGCTAAGGTGATTTATTGTATAAAATTTTCACCTGTAAAATTAGATACCACAACACACAACAACTCGGATATTGTTTGTAGACAAATGCTGTTTATAATAACTTGGAACCATAAAAACAATTTTGAAATTTAAATGGGACCGGTTGTTATGGGCCCTCAAAGTCTAAATATAAATCTACGTAAATCATAAGAGTGTGTTAAGTTTGGATATTAATTTATCGTAACCGTTTTAACTTTTATCTTAGAGTGCAATTAGAGAATGCGAATATTGTAAAAAGGCAAGATAAGTATCGTTTACACGTTTACAAATTATCTTACTACTTAGAGAATTAGGGCGTAGGTGGCAATGCATCCACAAAAAGTTACTGTTTGGTGCGGATTTCGGGCCGGCGGCGCCATTAGTCCGTACCATCACCATCAACGGCGAGCAATACAGAACGATGTTAACCGATTTGTTTTGGCCCAAATTGAACGATACGGAAATAGACGACATGTGTTTGCAGCAGGATGGGCGTACGTGAGACATAGCAGACGCAACGATGGACATTCTGCATGAACGATTTGTGGGTATTGTTATTTCTCGCAGACGTGGATTTGATCCCGCTAGACTTTTTCTTGTGGGGTTTCCTCAAGTCACAAAGCCTACATAACCAATACCATCGCTGAAATTCAGCCGGTGAGAAACCGCGGCGGACACTTGAACGATGTATATCCCATAAATAATGGCATACATGAGATTTCCAAATAAAAAAAGAACCTTGTTAATACCTCACACGGCTTGTTTTATTCCATTTCATTTTTTCCATTTTCTCGTATCGCTCTTTCATTTTTTGTTTTAAAAACGACGCACAAAGAAGATGTAAACAAATCGCCGAAGCAATATTTTGACTTTAATAAATGCTCTATAATATAATAACATTTTGCTTGAAATATAAATATTCAAAATACTTTTGCCCATGAACTGCATGTTTAGCCCTATGCAATCGTATGTCACACTACAATATAAATTTACCCTAGAACTCGTATGTCACGCTGGAGGTAATAATTTGAATTTACCATAAAACTCGGATATAAGTCTGTAGCCCATCAAAAAAAAATACTACACTGTAAAAGATTACAAACATTAAAACTATCTACCTCATTTATTAATATTATAAAATAAGAGAATTAACCTTAAAATAGTTCAAATATCTTCTTATCGACCTTATTAAAATTTGTTTACATAAAATATTGTGTACAACATTCAGATTTGGTTGAAATTCATTGAAAAACAGTTCTAAAAAATTTGATACCAACATAATATAGTTGGTAGTAGTGCAGCGCCGACGTCAAAATTGGAATAGATTCTAAAAAAATTCGGCGACAATGTCGTTGTCGCCAGCGACATTGGTTGTGTTAGCATCCTGTGGTTTAAGTGTATTTTAATTTGACAGACGTTGTATGTTGTCGCTGTAATAAGTAAAAGTAATATAATACGTTCTACTCTAATACTGTAAATTATTTTAATTCATTGAGCTAAAAATAATAGAAATTGACACCCAATAACCTTGAAAATAAATCGAGTTCAAAGGGTTAAAAGTATTTTTCATTCCGTTTAAATTTTTTAGAATATTTTACAATCTCCCTTATGCATGAAACAGGCGCGCGGAATTTCCGCATACGGATACGCATGCGAAAACGCAAGTTAACTACATGAGCGTATTTTTCTGACATTGCGTTTTTACTTTTCGGTAGTGTTTTCAATAAACAATATACAATTTGTTTTGATTTGATTTCTGTCAAAACATTGAAAAGCCGTCGTGATGTTAATATTAATTCAAAATAATTTTGTTGTTGTGTAGTCAACACTGCTGCGGTGCGTTGTTTTTAGAAATAAAGACAACTTGCGGAAAAACGCATCCTATGCGGAATCAATGTACATATTTCATTTCATTTAAAGTAGTGTATTCTAATTTAAACGCAAGCGTTTTTCCGCGTTTCCAGCATTATAACTATTTTTTTTTTGTTATGTATTTATTTGATACTTCTATGAATTTCCATACAGAGTTTTGATCATTTTAGAAGCTGGAATAGTTGACCTAGTTGAAGGTATAAAAATGGTAGAGAAGCTAAAAAATATTATTTATGGCACCACCTAAATACGCATGTTTCGTGTTCAATTCAACCAATCAGAAAAACAATGAACCAGCATTAAATAATCTTGTTAATTGTAATTTGTCCACATATTTTAGTAGTTAGTAAGTAGTTCAATTTCTTTTTAATAGTTAAACAAGCTGAACCTTCAGAGACAGAACGATTGCTGTCTGAAGTAAAGTAAAAATTAATTTACAGGTTGTGAAGCATAGTGATGGGAATTATAATGCATAATGCAACTGCCCGCTGCAAATAGAAAAGTTACCTCAAACTGATAGGAATATTGTATTTTATTAAGGATTTAAAGTTTTTTTAGAAAGAGATTTTAAATGACGTTTAATGTAGTAACTTTTTCCTTTTACTGAAATTAATGCTATGAGAGCCAGTGCTTTACTAGAAACGAATAAACTTCTATTTTTTATAAACTGGCTTACCATTATTAATTATATATCAAGTATTTTTTTCTCAAAAAATATTGGAGTGTAAAACATTAATTAATAACTCTCATTATTTATTCTCGAAAACAAAGTTTCTAGCTTTAATTTCATAGTATGTTTAATAAGAAATAGTATTAAATTTGTAAACGTTTACATCCATAAATTATAATTAGGAGATTTCATAAATTACAATTTTAAATTGTGTCGTTTATGTTAGTAGGAAAAACTTGAAAATTTTCAGTAAAATACTTTTTATTAAAATATTTAGTTTAAATAAGAAAACAAATCCAAATAAATGAACCAGAAATTATTTCGAAATGATGATACATACTAATTATATCCATTATGAAAATACCAGAAATATTTACTAAAAGTCAAGTAAAAACTATCTCAGAATATACATACATACATACTCGTATGTGTGCATACTAATAACATTTAGTTGAAATAATATGTATAATAAAATAATAATGAATAAAACTATTTTAAGTGAAAGCATTAATCTTCATTAGACTAGAATTTATGATACGTATTTCATTTTTCGGAATCGAATATGCATGTTAAAATGTATAATGATTTATTTTATTTATATCAACATTTACATAAACATACATACACATAAGTACAAAAATTGACAAAAACTGTTTTTGGAACATAAAATAAAAAAGAATTATTATTGTTCTGATTATTTGTTCTATAGAATAGATAACAGTAGCATAAAGCCAAACAAAAATAAAAATATATTTCCAAAAAATTTAGAAAAAATCGCGGGAATATTATAAATTATAATATTTAAATTATTATTTGTTGATTTTCGATTTGAATTAAAATATTTAACCGAGAATGATTTGTCATGTTTAATGTTATTAACGATAAATAAACATTAAATATTGATAGTAATCAGTTGTTGGTTAATTATCGAAATTCGAAACTGCCAATTCGTGTTTCATCTGCAGATTGTTGCGGATGCAGAACGTTTAGAACAAAAAAGTAACGCCTGGACAGATCTAAAATTTTATAAACCTTAGCAAACACGATATAAGATTTCAACAATTAACGAAATTTGTTTAAATTTATAGAAAATTACAGAAAAACATTAAAACACTGTGTTAGTTGAGAATACTTACTTACCAATCGATAACAGGCATGATGGCTGTTAGGCAGTGAGTTGCGGTTATGAGGCCAAACAAAGAAAACAACAAGTTTGTATTACTAATTTATTGCTACACTATTAAATTTTGCTTATAGATGATCACTTGAATTCCTAGTTACAAGTGTTTAGCCCAATATAGGTAAAATCCGGTCATTTGAAGTGTTGCTACTTCCCCGATCGATGTTTGGCTACACCTGCAGAAACAACAACATTGCAGATTATTATTGCTACTTCCCCGATCGATGTTTGGTTACACCTGCAGAAACAACTACAATTAAAAACACAACACATAATACAACAATCAACCACCACTTATCTAGATCAAGACGACTGTTTTCGCTATAACGATGGTTACCAAACGAGTCATCCGATTAGATCATCTTCTAGAATAGATATTTAGTAATTAGTAACTAGTTATGTAATAAATATATTTGTATAATTTAGTTAATACATAATACCATTTGTAATAATGCAGCTGTCAATAAAATCGCTGTCATAATTTGTAATGACCATACTAGCCTATATTGAGCAATCTGCTCTATTAATCTGGCAACTCATTTATTGTAAAATTGTAGAAATATGGGTGTGTGCGTACGCTAGTATAAAAGTAAGGAAACCCGTCAGTCAAGGGTCATTCAATTTTGTTTTTTCTGTAAATAGCACGCACACATTAGCAGTGAGGATACTTACTTTAAATAAATAAATAGTACACTATTAATAAGTCTGTTTTAATCGTGAAGAGTGAACGAAGAGAAAAATACAGTTCACGAAATATATGTATAGTGGTGGTAGCGTTGCTTTACAATGGCCTTCCATTAAAGTTTTACTGAACAGGCATGATTTAAAGGATGGCAATATAGTAGTTGTACAACATTTCTGTCTCGTAATTCTAAAACATACCGTTAGTTAATCTCTAGCAGGTCCCCAGAGATTATATCGTCGGTGAGAAATGCAGAATGAGTAAGTCCATTTTTTCCAATTTTGTCTTTTATATATCAAAAGATAGAGAGAATCGTTTAATAACGGTTAAGTCCTCAGTTTAGCATTAACAGTACACGAGTTTGGGCGCGCTGAACTTTAATTCATAAAAGCAATTAAATTATTCAAATAATTAGTTTGAATTTAATTTTAAATAGTAGTTAAGGTGTTGGTTATTGAAATTACAACATTTTCCAACAATAAATTTGATATTTCATGTGATTTGTGCTATTTGCAAAATAAATATTTCTGGACTGAGCCAAACTTAAGTTTTTGTGATTTTTGGGCTTAACCATTTTTCTCACCTTAGTTCAACAATATTGTAATGGTTAATTACAGGAGAAAAATGATTAAGTCCCAATATGTAAAACTTCTAATTTGTATGTTTAATAGTATAATAATGAGGCTAACATTTTTATTATACAGTTAAGGCTTCCTACTAAGGTTATAGTAATGTCTAGGCGTCTTCGAATGGTAAATTTAACCCTTCAAAAAATACAACAAAAGGAAGAATGTACCACCGCGCATATACTACAAATTCATTCATCAATCTCAACGTTAACTTGTAATGTTGAAGCAGATGGTACTGTTATTTTGGTCAATGACGCATTGCTTAATTCATCAAACTCAACGTTAACTTCTAATGTTGAAGCAGATGATTCCGTTATTTTGGCCAATGATGCATTGCTCATGAGGACCAACCCATCTATCGAAACCGTACAAGTGTGTGATAATGTCACTGAAATCCTAATTTATCTTCCTGATCATGAAGTCTGAAGTGCTAAGTATTTGAAGAAAGCACGTATGTTGATACGGCCCAATCTAATAGTATATCGAATCTGTCAGTGAACAACAATTTTGAGTTTGAGACTAATGTGCAATATGCAAAATCCTGCCCAATTAATAAATCGAATGAGGTCGAAATAACATCGGACAGTGAATTAATCAAAATTCCTATTATATTAGAAATGACAGAAATATATTTAACAGCACAGGATCACCATCAAATTCCGATCAAACCACTAGCAAGAAAAGAGCCAAATGGCGTCAGGTTAATAGAGACGAGTGGAAAGCAAAACGAGATTCTAAACAAAGAGAAGCTGGGAAAGATTATATTGGAAAACAATTGATTGTCGACCAATGGGATTACACAATAAAGAAAAAAAAAATAAAGGCAAGGTTGTTCATTCTTCAAGTTGTTAACTACATTGAAATTTAATTACGGATGAAGAGAGGCAACAAATTTTCCAGTATTTCTAGAGTTTGGTACGGTCAGAAAAATAAAGACACAGACCAAGAAATGAATCATCCGGTACATCAAAACGATGTAACAGCCTAAAATACTTTTTAAAAGTATCATCTAATTCTACATCAATTCGGGTATGTAAGAAAATCTTTGAAAATACGCTCAATTAAACGCAAGGTACTATATTGAACTAGATCAAGGGACGGAAAGAAAAATAAACCCGGTGGTGTTCAAACCGCATTATCAACGGCGGCACCAAAGCTTCCAAGTAAAAGGGCAAAACAGAGGGGAAATTTGAAATACCTCAATAGATTTTTTACCGACTTAACTGCCGAATTATGGCCAGGCTTCCACTAGTAAGTTATATTTAGAACCTTGCTGGTATTCAAAACAAGAACAGAGTATAAATTGAAATGGTGTGTTGCACACAATATTACCCCTGTTTCCTTATCATCCTTTTCGAATAAGTTTGAAGATATAAATTTAAGTTTATTCCGACCAAAAGAAAAACAAGTGCGATGTGTGCGTCGGGTACAAAACCAAAAATATTGATAAAAGTGAATATCAAATTCATGTTAAGAAGAAAAATCGAGCAAGATTTTTTTTTTTTTTTTTTTTTTTTTTTTTTTATTTTTTTTATTTAAATTATTACAACTGAATACAATTCATCTAGTAATTTTTCTTTCTTAATTTAATCACTTGTGAATGAGAAGACGCCCATTGGCCGGCTCCATTTATAGGTTATTTACTGAAGTAGTCTTTGCTTTGGTGTCCTTAATCCATTAAATCAATTGGTTTCGTTCTCTGCAATCGTCTTACTGCATGGGAGGTGTCCAACATACCACGAAGCTCTTCATTTACGTGTTGATAAATACGTTGTCCATGTATTACTGCAAGTTTTTTTATTTCTTCTTGGACCGTCGGGATATTTAGATCCCGATGAAGGTCATCATTCCTAATGTACCACGGAGCGTTAACTATACCACGTAGCACTTTGTTTTGAAAAGTTTGTATTATTTTAGTGTTGGTTTTCTTTGTACAGCCCCAGCGCTGTATTCCGTAAGTCCATACAGGCTTTAGCACCTGTTGATATAGTAGCAATTTATTTTCGGTTGACAATTCCGAGTTTTTCCCGAGCAGCCAATACATTTTTCGATATTTGATATTAAGTTCTTCTTTTTTCTTTTTAACGTGCTCTTTCCATCTGAGCCTGGTATCTAAGGTCATCCCTAGATATTTAGCCTTATTTGCATACGGAATCTGCTGACCGTTAATGATTACAGGTTTGTAACTGACTTTTAGATTAGTAAAATTCACATGCGTGGATTTTGATTCATTGAGCCCGATTCGCCACTTTTTTGTCCATTTTATGATTTTGTCACATGCTTCTTGAAGTTTCGTTGTCGATTCCTCGATAGTGTCTCCTACTGAGAGAACTGCAGTGTCATCAGCAAATGTTGCAACGGTAACATCGTTTAAATGAGGTAAATCTCTGGTGTAGAGTAAGTAAAGAATTGGTCCCAAAACACTACCCTGTGGGACTCCTGCCGAGATCTTTTTTAGCTCGGAGTATTCATCTTCATATTTCACCCGAAAGTGGCGATTCTCTATGTATGATTTTAAAATCATGTAATATTGTTTTGGTAAATCTCTATGTGGTTTAAAGAGTAAACCTCTGTGCCATACCTTATCGAAGGCCTGTGCCACATCTAAGAAGATACCAGAGCAAACCTTTTTCCTTTCTAATGTATTCTCAATGACATCTGTAAGCCTGTGAACCTGCTCAATAGTGGAGTGTTTCTCCCTGAAACCAAACTGATATTCTGGGATAAGGTTTCGTTGTTCTATGGTTATTTTCAATCTTTTGAGCAGCAGCCTCTCAAACAATTTCGCTAGTGTTGGTAGAAGTGAAATTGGCCGATAAGATTTTCTATCATTCGGTGGCTTGCCCGGTTTCGGAATCATTATTACTTCTGCTACTTTCCACTGCATTGGCACATGTTTTTTCCTGATGATCGCATTGATTATGTGCAGTAATTTACGGGTCCCTTTTTCAGGCAGCTCCTTTATTATTTGCCCTGTTATCAGATCGTAAGCAGGAGCTTTCTTTGTTTTTATGTTCGTAATTTCTGTTTTTAGTTCTTTCAATGTTACAGGCCTGATATCTTCGAAATCAGATATTCTGGGCGTATCAGCAGTGTTTTCGTAACTGGTCTGCCGACCTAGAGGTTGAAATGTTTCTTCAAGATGTTCAGCAAACAGGTCAGCTTTATCTTTCGCACTTCTAGCCCAGTTTCCATCGTTTATTTTGATTGGGGGGATCTGCGTTTTTGGTCGTTTTAACCCTTTTGTTGCTTTCCAGAGGGAATAGTCGGTATCTTTAGTTGGGGCTAGAGAACAGAGATATTTTCCAATTGTTTCATTTTTCATTGCTTTTATGAGTACCTTAAGTTTGATGCACAAGTTGTTTAAGGTGGTTTTATCTTGCGGCGCACGTGTATTCTGCCATTTCTTTCGGGCTTTTCGTTTTTCCTGCACTAATTCTCTTACTTCTATTGGGTAAATAACGGCGTTTTCTTTCCTGGATGATAATTTGGGGGTGCATTCCCAAGCCGACCATTGTATGACATCAAGGAGCCGGTCTAGTTCCTCTTCTAATTCATATTCACTTTTGATTGGCACTTGAAGTTCTATTTTTTCCTCCACTAACTGCTTAAAGAATTCCCAATTTGTTTTGTTGTTTGTTAGTTGTGGTGAATTTGTTTTTTCTATTACATTTTCACTAACCGTCATAATAACAGGAGAATGATCAGATATTAGATTTTCATCATTTTCTAAGAAGATGTAGCGTTCCGATATGCCTTTAGTGATGTAGAAATCTATTAGATCTGGGATTTTGTTAGGATCTGTTGGCCAGTGCGTCGGTTTCCCTCCTGAGTAAAATTCACAGTTTGAGTATTGGCCAGCTGCAAGTAATTCCTTGCCTTTTGGAGAGGTTAATCTTGAACCCCAGAAGGTATTTTTTGCATTAAAATCACCTCCGACAATGAAGTTACTTCCCAATTTCTGGAACAGATTAATGAAGTCTTCTTTTTTTAGGTTATACCGTGGGGGGCAATATATTGCAGATATATTACAGGTGTTGTGATGACCAAATTTAACCGTCACGGTGGTTACTTGCATGGATTCTTTTTCTATTTTTAATTCTTCATGATGTTTGATATTATTCCTAATAAATATAGCTGACCCTCCTCTTGCTCGTTTTGCAGGATGTGTGGTATGGTAACAAGTATATCTCCGGATTGATACATAGGAGCTGCTGGTAAAATGTGTTTCTGATATTAAGCATATATCAATTTTCTCTGTGTTTAGAAATAGTTCTAATTCTTCTAGGTGTTGTGTTAATCCGTTTGCATTCCATATAGCTATTCTTAATGAGTAGTTTTGATGTCTGGTTTCTGTTCCGCAATTATGAGTTGAACTAGGTATTGCAGACATTATTTATTTTTAACTATTTTGGAACTTGGTATTTCCAGCAGGTTAAGTCGATTCAGAATTAACTTATTTAGTTTATTCTGTTCCTCAAGGCTATTTAGAATTGCTTGGACAGTGTTTTTGAAATTTTCGGTGCCGTTTGCCTCATTTTCTTTCGAATTTGAAGCGGCCTGTGCATATGTATAATTCTCCCTACGCATAGATGATTCGTTTCTTGCTCGATTCTTATTTGGATGACTTAGAGGGGGTTTGCGTGCCTGATCCCTCATTTTTTGTAGCTGCTTGGCAACCTCACATCCTCGGTAGCTGGCTGGATGCTGCCCATTACAATTTATACATTTTGCTGGTTCTTCTTTTGATAATTTGCAAGTTTGTGTTGGGTGCTTTTCAGCACATTTCACACATCTTGGATAGCGCGCGCAATATCGTTGCGTATGGTTAAAGCCTTGGCATTTTTTACACTGTACTATTCTTGTACTGCCTCTTTTAACAGCTTCGATCTTTACTCGCATGTTGAGTATGCCAGTTATGTTGTAAATGTTTTCTATTTTCTCGGATTTATCAAACGTTAGCATGAACAGGGGAAGCCCTCTTTTTGAAACCGCTTCTAGTCGGTTCTCTCCGCTACGTCTCTCTTTTTTAATAATGTTTACGGCATCAAGGATTTTAAATCCTTTATTTTCTAGATCCTCCATTATTGAATTAATTTCACAGGTTGGATGTAGCCCTCTTGCCATGACCTTGATGGGACGCTCGTTTTTATTTTCGTACGTGTACCACTGATATTTTTGAGTATTCAGCTTCATTGACAAGTTTCTGTATGCGTTTGGATTTGAAGTGTTAATCTTCCATACATTATTGTTCAGAGCAGTAATTTTATACTCTTGTTCCGTAACAGTACTCATTACACTTTGGATTTCTGAGTAGTTCGTTACTCCTACTATGAAAATCGGTGGTGGGGCTTTTACCTTTGTCTGTGCTTCATTTTGTTGAGCTGGTTGCCGTTCGGATGATTTTTCTACCTCATCGACATTTATTGGTGAAAGTGATTTCTCTTTTGGTTTAGCTGGTTGTTGGTCTAGAGCTATTTGTTTCTTGATGATTAACTGTTTTCTAGAAACCTCTTTTGAAGTTGATGGTAAAGTTTCTGCCATTTCTGGTGAGTGTTGAGCTTTCCTTTTCTTACTTGGTCTTTTACTTCGTTTCAACATCCAATTTGTTTCTCTTTCCAATTCTTCTTCATCCGTATGGAATGGATTGATTTCATCATCGATTGCAGGATTAGGTTTCGTCCCAAGTTCTGCACGTGTTTCAACTGCTTTTTTGAGTTCTTCGTTCTCTTTCTTTAAAATATTAAATTCTTCTGTTAATTTAGTTGTAAATTCCTTTATTTCTCGTAGTTGTTCACGTAGTTCAGCATTTTCCTTCTCGTACTGAAATATATTTTCAGTTGAAGATTGAGGTGATCTTGGTAATTTGGAACTTCGTCCAAATGGGTTAAACAATGATTGGCCCACCCCAGAATCTATTGGGCCTGCCTCCGAAGAGTGTGGATTTGTCAGCATATCTGCTGCTGTACCACCTGGGGTATTACATTCCGTATTTGTTGTATTCATTGTTTGTTTTAGCCAATTTATACCACTGGCATTTGGTCCCCGGTAGCACTATACTACTGCCGAAGCAGTACCCACCCCCCGCGACGTGGACGCGGCTACCTTGGTGTTACCTAGGTGTACACAGAGACAGCCGAAGCCCTCTGAGTACCCTAGGCTGAGGGGCATCGAGCAAGATTGGAGAAACACACGGATAAAGAAAAGAGCAACCAGCGGGTTTTCACAATGGATTTACAGACTTTCTCTAAAATTGAACGTGTCTTCTTTGTACTGCAAGAGCAAATTGACCGTATACAATTTCACATTATTTGACCTAAAAACAACAGATGGGTATTGCTTTTTGTTGCACGATGCCGAGGGTGGATTAGGATCTAGCGAATTTGCTTTTATTGTAACCTAGTTTTTACTATCCGAGGTAATACCGAATCTTGAAGAGGAGTAAACTGAAATAGTATTATACAGTGATGGGTGTACGTATCAGAATCGTAATTGTACACTATCGAATTCACTTATAAGGATAGCGGTAGGAAAAGGTGTAACTATAATCCAAAAGTATTTAGAGGCAGATTCTATGCATTCTTTAGAATGAACGTGCCGCAGATTATGTCGACATCTGTCGAATTGCACGGAAAAAACCTAGGCCATATAATGTTCAATATATAGATCAGAAAAAATAAAATTTAATCATTTACAGTTACTAAAAAAAATCTATACCTTGCGATTATAATGCATTTTACGAAAATCTTCCGCATTAGGTCGAGAAAATTTTAATTCCTATGTATTGTTTGTGATTTAAAAGCCAATTTTTGTTATTTTATTACTAATCCGTGAATTTTTATTATGTTTTTGTTAAATATTAATTTATTTATTTTTTATTGGTATTGAATTCTAATTAAAATTTTTTATTTATATGTTTTCGGAATAAATTTATTCATGAATAATGAATGAAAAATAGATATTCAATTTGTTTAACTCCAGAGTGTCGATTTTGTACCAAAAATTAGAGCGCGAGCTGGCGAGGTGAACAATTATTATTTTGTTTACATATACACTGTATAATAAACAATTTTATATTTGTATTGTATTTTTTCTCTCATGTGTCTGTGCATTTTGTTCATTAATTTTGCAAAGGCAAGTAGCAAAATAAAAAGTTCCGTTTGAACCGGTTGAATATTTATGATGATGATGTATACCTCACCTCTTCTATTCGTTTGCTTTTGAGCAGTGGAACCAACTGTTTGCTATGCGATTTGATTTTTCATTTTCAAATATTTGAACAACATACGAAACCGCATTTGACACATTAATTAAAAAAATATATAAACAAAATGACGCGCATGCGCTCAAGCAAACCAATATTAATAAAATAACCACTACTATGTTTTTCCGGTTTGCTCACCTCGCGCTGTCATTTTTGGTACTAAATCGACACTCAGTTCAAGTTATTAACATAAGTATAGAAAAATTAGTAAGGGACCTACCTATAGTTTCAGTTAGAAAATGTATGGAAAACTGTTGTTGAGAAAATGAAATTTTTTTAATAGAATAATTTTAAATTATCGAAAAATTTAATTAATTGCTGTTATACCCATAAATAAGTTTTAACCGCTTATTGAAAGTTCTTGATTTTGAACTTACTCATTCTGCATTTCTCACCGACGATATGGTCCAATGTCAATGTTTGATTCACAGTAAAAATGTTCGTCTCATCGTAGATGAAAATTTTGAAAACGAACCTTTACTTTTAATTTTACTTTTTGTCAGTTTAAGTTTTAGCACTTGAGTCCTTTTAAATGCTCAGTGTGAATTAAAAATTAACGATGCATATTTTGAGACAATCACCCGATTTGATTTTACCACGATGAGAGGCAATCAATGATTTTGATCTTTATTTTGAAGCTCATATATTAAATTTCAAATGATTTAGTTTCGACTCAATAAATACATAGGTATTTTCAGTAAAAAATTTAAAGTTAAAAGGTGGACAAACTATGTTTAAATAAAAAAAAATATTTATGGAGAAAAGCCGATAACTATGGCTTGAGATATATAAGATAATGCACAATGTAACCCATAACACATCTAGTTTAATATATTATTAAAACTTATTTTTGTTTTGCTTTATTAGGGTGCTTATCTTAGGGTATTTTCTTTTACTTAACATCAATTGTTGTATGTAACGACCAACTACATCTAAACAATGGTTTAACGCGCTGCTCATTAATTGATAATTAAAGTAACTGAATAATGGGGAAGACACAAAAAATTATAATACATATACTGAATTGAAAAAAATAAAAATAATCTTAATCATGATAGAAATAGAGAATAACCAAGTCTAGCAAATCTTTCAAGCCAAATTTGAAAATTATATGATAGAAAGCCCATATAAAAATATTCGATTTCTTATATCGCTCCATGTACGAGTGTAAGAGTACACAATAAATTTTAAGAATGAGGTTGATTGAATTTCAATAATTCTCTGAACATTTTATATTTTGTAACAATACATAAAACCAACCATTGCACCATTACATTTCCTCCGGAAATTAAAATTATGTTCTGAATATTTTGATTGAAGGACTATTTAATAAGAATACCAAAATTCCGATTTTTCTGGAATTTAACGGAAACCCATGAGCTATTGATAATAACTACCAAGAAATTTGGAAGTACATTCGTTATCAATAGTGATTTGCAATCATGTTATTCAACAAATTCCTTCAACACAACCAAATGGTTTGGCAATCAATGTGACGGTCACTTATACACTATGAACGGCAAAGCGTTATCTAGTTAAACTTAAGAAGGAAACTTCGAAGTTCGCAGTGCTATAAATTATTGAAGCAAACACTGGAACGGATCTTACAGTTGGACAAGTGTATTTGCTCAAAAACGTTTTTATATTGTGTTCGATGAAAGAAGTTTTCGCGTGTTAAGATTAACTAATTATTTGTTTGATTGGAAGAACGTAACTATGTATTTAATACAAGCATTATAAAAAACTGTTTGTACTGAAGCGACTACAATTACATGCATTTTGAATGCTCGTAAAAACCATTACTAATTTTAATTATTTTTACATTTGATTTACTATAGCACTAACTATTTAGGTGGTCTATAATTAAGAAATAATTTCTTACATTTAATTTTATAATTTTTATTTGTATAAAGTTATCTAATTATCACCCACAATTTAAATCGAACAATCTAAAAATTATGAAGAATTAATTCAGCCCACTTTCTTTATTATTTAATTCTTTACTTACGTGTAAAATTATTAATAATATCACGTAACAGAATGATGTTCTAGAACGGAATGTAATATGTTCAAAACTTATACTTTCTAATACAATTATGTATTACACTTGTAGTAGGTGATTTTCAAACGAAACTCTAAACCACAGAGACACAGTTTAAGCCGTATTGAAACGATTAACTCATGTCTATTAACGAAAGTATTTCGACCTTTAGTTTTTGAGATAGATTACGATTGAATGGAACGCTTACATGATGATTTTCAACAAACATGTTTTCGGATGGATTTAATTAAGTCTGTATTATGTCTGAATAAATTAGCGTAACAAATATCTTGAACTTGATTTTCCCCCGAAATCAGTTTATATACAATTTTTTAGAGGTACATAACTAAACGATGTAGTCATAAAGTTAAAAATTATCTTATAGGGAATTTGTCAAAATAATTAAAAGTGTTGGGCGAGTAGTCTGCAACGAACGACAATATGAATATACACAAAGATACTCAAGATACCAAGATAAAAATCTTTCTGTTTACTCTATTGATAATTAAATTTACATAATGGTGTTCTATTTTTATCTTAAATTTTTATAACAAAAACAATTTTTTAAAAGCATTTAAAGCTTTTAAGGTTTTATCTTAGCTAGAATTATAGGTCATCAACATTTTCATGAATATGTGCAATACGTATCATGCATGGTGTGTGTGTGTGAAAATAAGAATAATATTACTTTCTTTGCTTTTTGTAGAATTTTTTTAGCATGTATAACACTTGTACCTTTAAAATCTGTACCAAACATGAATTTATAATTTTTGCCTGAATGTAAGAAACCGGTACATGGTAGCATCTCAGATTCCGACGAATTAAGTGGTCTGTCTTGGTTTTATTACAATAAAATTAATGTTATGGCCCTGGAGCATGTTGTTTAATGTTATCAAGCACGTCTATCACATATGTATATGAATTGTCGATTATATTACACAACATTTTTGGAAACTCCATACAAAAGAAATAAAAACCCTGAATATTTTACTGTTGCTACAATGACCTCAAAATACCAAAGTCATCATTTTCTATTTATAAAAATTGCAAACTTTTTGATACAATTACTTATTACATCAGACGTTTTTATTGTCAAATGTTTGTGTTTAAATGTCATAAAATAATCATCATTTTTCACGAAACCTGTAAACAACTCTATATGATTCATCGTGAATCTAAAAAATGTACACTTTAAATGTAGAAAAAGCTTTTAGGGCTTGCGTTTTTAATAAACTGTGAACCCGAAATAAATTACCTTTGTACGTAATATGTTTCAAATAGTTTTAAGGAGACGTAATCACGTAAAAACTTCTATACCAATATTTATTTTTTACTTGACGTTTTTGAGAAAGAAACTGCGCATGGTCTTGCATATGTATTAGTAGTGATAACAAGTTTTTCTCGTTTTTGTTACATGTTACGTATAAAACAATCGAAGCTTGATGTTAAAATTGCAATTGTTCGGAGAATATGTAACTGACCAGTAGACTGATACCTCAGAATTAGAGTAAATTCTAAAAATATTTTGAAAATATGCAAAAAATATTATGTTAATATTGAATTTTTAAAGAAAAATTAAAAAATTGAAGATTTTCACATATTTTTTTTTATGTGAAGTGTACTTATTATTAATTTACCTTATTATTGGCCCTGCGTTTAATGACCTAATTAATTTGCGATAAGAAAATGTTTATTTGAGAAATTTGTAAGTAAACGTTTTTAAGCTATGAGTGAAATTCAAGGTAACTAATTTTACAGTAGAACCTTGGCTATCTGTATAATCGTTACAGATACGATATATGTTGTTATGTAATTTTTGTTCAGATTAGGCTCCTACATCACCTCCCGAATTTATTGTACTTAATTAAGAGTCATAGGATACATGGTGGCTAAGTAAACCTTTTTGTTGCAATTATCACAGGATATTAAAAATCTCCCAAGACTACTTGGGATGATCAAACTGGAGGAGGTAATTATAAAACCTATGACGAAGTATGAGGAAGCTTATCCAATTAATTAATATAGATATTCATTGTACAATGGTTCTAAGCGATCTAAAGGGCGAATCTAAAAACTAACAGAAAAGAATAAAATAAAATAATTTAAGTTGGTAAATATATCATACTACCTATCTTTTAATCAGGCAGTTATGTTTTGCATTTAATAATTCATTATTAATTTTATGTATTAAAAGTATGGTTCCTTTAATAATAATATGATTGCAATGAAAATATAAAACAAATCCTTAATAAACATTAAATAGTAAATGAAACAATACAATAAATAGTAAAATTATGAATGTGATCGACATTCTCTTATGTATTTAAATGATAAACGATTATGAAAAAATTGTTATTTTTCAGTGTACATTCATCCTGGCACATGGTTAAAGAACACCTTCCTACAGCTATTTAACTACCTTTGGCTTAAATGTTACCGTCTTAAAAATCAATCGAGAAGATACTTCTTGCTAAGCGATTTTACTATTTGTTATATTTATCAAAACTCACTTATCCAATATGCAATGCCAGTGGAATTCCGTTTACATTCACGAGGAAAAAGTACATTCTTTCTATAGAAAGGAAAGCCAAAGGAAAGTGTCACAAAAATTCCAGTGTTGGTGCGAATCTCGGCTAAAAAGAGAAAAACCAAATTGAAAAGGAGATAAAATTTTTGCTAGGTATTTACCTTGTAATTTGTAATAAAAAGTCATTCTAATAAAACATGGCTCAGCTGGTAAAAATAAACAAATAATATATAAACAAAGTGAAATTAAAAAGGAAAGCTTAACAGACTAAAAAATAAAAACGTGCCTTGTGAAAAAAATGGAGGGCGCTTGTTTAATGAATATGGCACCATCCTTTAAATGGGCCACATCTACGAATAATTATAATACATCGAAATCATTTAAACAGAGACTACAAATTTTATGAAAGCAACCGGGAATGACAAAAACATGTTAATTATATAGATATACATCGGAGGAGAGGAAATTATAAAGATTGTTACGATTCATAGAGTCGTACCATAAAGCATAAATTTGATTCGGAAATAAACAAATTTTTCTTATTTGTTTCAAATAATATTAACAGGCAGATTAATATTTATAGATTGATAAACTTGGTAAGCCATATAACCCGCCTCAACTCCGAATGCTATGTATGTAATGATGTCGATGTAATCATGTAAATCGATTAATTCTCTTAGCACCATTTTTCCTCCGAAATCGATTTAAAAATGATGAAAAATTTTTTTGGGGGGTTCCTATAATTTAGAAGGATAACCATCTCTCAAAACCAATAAATGACAGTTGGTTGGACCCTCAATAGATTAATTTTTATTGCCTATTTTTGTCCCTCCTTTTATTTAGATTAATTTTTATTGCCTATTTTTTTATTGCCTATTTTTGTCCCTCCTTTATTTTTTCTACTATATATAACAAAATTTTTACTTTGGCAAATCAGTAGATACTCCTGATGATGACGTAACAAGTCGAAATCGATCGATGTGTTTCACCAGGTGCCTACGGCAAATAGTGTAAAAAGTCATAAGAGATAAAATATTCAAACTCAATAATAATTAAATGGCACTGTAAATTGGACCGTTCAGGTTAAATTACCGGACAAGTGGTGCAGTGTGTTAAGCTTCGGCACTTGAACCGGAAAGTACTGGGTTTATATCCTACCAGAGGCTGGATGCAAAGTTAATTTTCGTCACTGATTGTGATCGGTGATGTTAATAAACACAACTAAGACCCTCTGTTGAAGTGTCAAATTAAGCGCCGACCCACCATCCATGTCAGTGTACAGGAAGGTAAAAATCCTGCAATGCACATTGTGCAGGTTTTGTGAATTACAGCACACATCTCGCGAACATAAAATCCCCTGGACAATTAATACTTTCCTTAAAAAACAAGTCAGATGGAATCACTCTAAGGTTGTGGCCATGCGATGCGATTTCGGTGGAGGCGCGAAGCAAGCACTGTCCAAAGTGAATGCTATAGAAGCGATTTTTAGAGCTGAATAAAAATAAAAAAGTAATGTGTTTAGTGAAGTGTATGTGTGATATTCATCCTATCACGATGAACTCGTCAGAAGAAGAGGAAAAAGAAAAATACATTTTAATTGTTACTTATTAATTGTTTTATATCAATCATTTTAGTATAACTGATTACAATTTTTTATTTAATTATCTTTTATTAATTATTAATATTTATTATTATTGGTAACCACCAAAATAATTTAAAAAAACATAAAAAAAAATTTAGTGTGCTTTAGACCACACTACTGAAGTAAAACTTCTTATATATATTTAATATTTATAATATAATATAGAAAAATTATAATATTTAAAAAAAAAAAATTGGTCATCCTGTGCGTTCTCTAGTGTCACCTAGCCGTTTATGTCTGATGCCACAAGAGGTAACCTTGTAACTTGATAACTTTCTCAAGGCCAACTAGTCGTAATAGATAATGTTTATGTATGTGCCACAAAATGGACAAAAAAAACATTTTTGAAATCTCGTCGCATAGTAAAAATGGCGTTGAAATATTTTTTATTTCATTTACGTATAACCACAATACACAATGTGGTTTCATCGAAAATATGTTTAAGTCGCATTAAAACCTGTATCATAGGCAACCGGGAAAAGAAACGAAGAAAGAATCGGTTTCTGTGATACCTCGTGTGGAATGGAGCTATAATAAAGAAAAAGTGCATATTAAAGATATATTTTACAAGGACGATTTTTTTTGGGCACCCTGTGCGTTCTAGAGTGAGTAAGTTAGTGAGTGACATAGTTGTTATAATATAGAAAAACAATTTTTTGGTCACCCTGTGCGTCCTCGAGTGAGTCAGTCAGTGACATAGAAGTCTATATTATGAGTTTCCAATTTTTCTGTTTTTCAATTTACAAATTTTCCAATTTTCCTATTAACCAACTTTCCAAATTTCCTATTTTCATATTTTTCCAATTTTTCAATTTTCGAAATTTCCAATTTTTCAATTTTCCAATTTTGCAATTTACCAGTTTTCCAATTTTACAAATTTATAATTTTCATATTTTCATATCTTCATATTTTCATATCTTCTTATTTTCATATTTTTATATTTTCATATTTTCATATTTTCCTATTTTCATATTTTCATATTTTTATATTTTTATATTTTCATATTTTCATATTTTCATATTTTCATATTTTCATATTTTCATATTTTCATATTTTCATATTTTCATATTTTCATATTTTCATATTTTCATATTTTCATATTTTCATATTTTCATATTTTCATATTTTCATATTTTCATATTTTCATATTTTCATATTTTCATATTTTCATATTTTCATATTTTCATATTTTCATATTTTTATATTTTCATATTTTCCAATTTTCATATTTTCCAATTTTCATATTTTCCAATTTTGCAATTTTTCAATTTTCCAATTTTTCAATTTTCCAATTTTCCATTTTTCCAATTTTCCAATTTTCATATTTTCCATTTACCAATTTTCATATTTTCTTATTTTCCAATTTTTTTAACCAATTATTAAAATAAAATGGTATCAACTAATGTTCCACCTAGGGATTTATGAATTGTCATGGCACATCCTGATACTAAAGGAAAATGATTTCGTTTTCGTTTATTGTTGTGTATTGTTATTGTTTCGTTCGCCTCGTTCGATTACACTTTTCGAAACGCATTTGCCAGCTTAGTCCCCAAGTCAAGCGTGCCTAAAGAAGTTTTACTTCAAAAATTAACAAAGTAATTAAAAAAAAAAATTAATGCACACATTTATAAACTATGCAACACGTTTATAATCTCGTGCGACATGTTCAGTTTTATCACCAGTAGTACAAATCAGCGAACAGTGAGCGCATAAACAGCTTTTAATTAAAGCGCTCAATTTTTACTTCAAATAGATGCACCTAATTCCATGCTATTCGCATTGTTGGCGACCGAAAATTCAGTTTTGTTATCCCTAAAAATAAATTTAGCTCTCTCTCTCAATTCGAGTTGAGTAATAACATGTGTTAACGGTTAACCACAAGTAATATTTTTTTTGTTACCTATTACCATAGAAAAATAAGTTTAACATAGATTTCTCACTTTTATAAAACGAATTAAATTCCAATGTCTTGATTGTATTCGCGCACAATGTAAAATCACAAATACTGTTCTCGGGCACTCTGACCGCAGCCTAACATAAATACGCGCGTCTAAGTGGACATTTTATTTGTTCAGCATGAGACAAATGTACTTATAAAATGCATACACATTTTCATACAAATTTAACAAGTGTAGTGAAATTCCTTAAACCCGTATATATTCAATATTGCTTGGGAGTTTAATGAAGACAGTATTTTTGATGCAAAGATGATTGTGTTTTTTGTGAAGTAATTATATTATACTAGAAAAAAATCTATAAAACAATAATTATTAATTAATTCAAAGTTCGTTGATTTGATAAATTTATATATAAATTAAAAAATTATTAATTTTAATTAAACCAAACCAAGAAATATTTCAAATATTGACTTGAAAATAAACTAAATTATTCATGGATTGATGGCGCCCAATGATATTAACGGTTTTATAAATAATTTTTTTTTATGTCTTAACCAAAATATCCTTAACGAACAGAGAGAAATCCGTTTCTGACCAATAACAGACCCCGCCCTTTTCTATTCTCACGTTCGTAATAATTTGACTTATACGTCGGGTAATTAAATGTACTTCAATATACCTTGAATTTTGTCACTCAGCCGATGACTAATCGCTTATCTGCTATCCTCCTTCCCTCTTTTTTTAATATTTCCGCATGACTAATAGTTAGTAGAATAGTAGATTAATTTTTATTGCCTATTTTTTGTCCCTCCTTCTTTTATTTATTTTTTGCTTTTTTCTGCTACATATAACATATTTTACTTTTACAAATTAGTAGATACTCCTGATGATGACCTAACAAGTCGAAATCGATCGAGTGATTTTTTAAACTTTTTGAACAAATTTTTTAATTAAAATATTCAGAAATCTAACTTTGCGAAATAAAAAACAAGTGTTTAATAAAATGTGTTTATTAAAAACAAATATTCTTTGTTTATTTTGTTTTTGTGTTTAATTAAACATTTTTAAATAAGAAATATATATTTAATATTTTAATATAAATTTGAAAAGTTTAAATTCTAAATTTTTTTCTTAATTCTACAAATATTTTTGATAAATCGATTTACCTATTTCTTTATTCCTATTTGTGATAAGCAGGTCCTTATTTTATTTAAAGATTTAATGAATTATATTTTCACAATTAATGAATATTTCTTTGCAATAATATTGATTACAATTATAATTAAATACTTCTTTGTCATAGTTAATTAAAACATTTTTTTCTTAAATGGGGCATTGACATGGAGAAAATTGTTTTCTTTTGCAAATTTTTGGAGGTAAATAAGAAACATCCTACATAAAAATATTCAATATGCGAGAAAGAAATAAACATATAGTAATGCTATAATTTTTTATAGCATTATTATTAATTTATTTTTAATTAATTCAACTGCGAAATTTAAATTTTTATCTATGGCGTTTGTTTTTTTATCATGGATCCTTAACATTTATAAATATAAAAAAAAAAATTGTTAATTAAAAAATTGTTGCCATAAAAATACTCGGATCGAATATATTTTATGGCAACATTTCCAGTTTTATAGTGGTTTTGGCGGTGTAGTGGCCTATTCTAAAGGTATTCTTGAGACTAGTTATGCCGTATCAAATTTTGTTACTAGATTTAAAATAACCAAAGAGAAGCAGTTTGAAATAAAAAGAAAAACAATTTCTTTCGTAATCGTGTTGGAATTAATTTAGGCTTATTGTAATTCACGAAAAATATCGTATGGCAAAAATTTGCGAATACCTTAATGTAGGCAGTCAGTTAAGCGGTTTTTTTGGATATGGATATCCTAATAAATAAGCTGCTCTTTTGGATATGGATATCATAGAAAAAGCAATACAAAAGTACCGTACATGTCAACTAAGCAAAATGTGTACAGGTGAGGTACAGAAGGATAAAAAGGAAATGTACACATCATCAAGAATCGCCCGTAATACAACAAAAATACTATTTAGCAATGGTAACAGTTATAACCAAAATAATTGTTATAGGGATAGATATTTAAATAAAAGTGTAGATAATAATCGAAATGGTGATATTTTTGTGTAGTATCCAAAAACACATGGTGTAAACAACAGGGGTAATTCACGGGGTAATGATGAGCAATTTTTTATTGAATCTAAATATGTAGTTAATTTTAAAATCGGAGTGGGTGGAAACAATATTATTCAAAATCAACAAATTAACTTTAAAATTGATACCGGGTCAAATTTAAACATAATACCAATTAACCACTTGACAGTTTTGACCGAGCGTAACTTGAGCGCATCATCAAAAACATTGTATTCAGATTACTTGGTAATAATTTTCTAATGAAATGTAAAAAGAACCTGACAATTTATGGACACCATTTCCCACCAAAAGCAAACTGCTTAGTGGTAAATAAATAATCCAACTGTTAACTAGTTAATATTTTTGAAAGTTTAAATTTATACAAACAAATTAAGGAAACTATAGTATTCCTTGAGAAACATTTGGAGGATTTCAAATAAAGCCATTAGGAGAGGTCGAGTTACTGACAGAATTTTCAAGCGTAAAAAATGTGCTAAAATGTTTGTTAGTAATGCTAATGAGGAAACCAGACCTAGTATTGAATTACAGGCATTTGAATTATTTAAGACAGTGAATACAAATAGGATATTAGAAATTAAAACGAAAAGCGGATCGATGAAAGAACCAAAATTATTTAATAGTTTGGGGTGTTTGCCTATATTGGGCAAATTTAAATTAAAACATAAATATTTACTTTTGCTGCAGATTAAAGAATATATGATATACAACAACGACAAACAACGTAAATAAGTTAAATGATACTGTTAAAATATTCTACAAATAGCGAAATGAACTTACATTAGAAAACGGTTTAAACTTTTACAATATACATATGTACTTTGCGCAAATATATGTTAAATCGCCCACATGAAAGCCACCAAGACATAAGCGAAATTAAATTAAGAGGTAAAAAAACAGTTTATAGGTCAAATATAAAAAGAAATTAAGAATGCCGTTATGGCGCGTTAAACCTGTGAGGTGTATAGAAACTCGCCATAACATAATAGTTAGGCCGTTCATAAAAGTAGCTTGTGATAATGAACAATATGGAAATATGACGATCTTAGTGTTGATAGATTACTTTAGCAACTGGTTAGATTTAATAGAGTTAAATAACAAAACTGCAAACGAAATAAAAGAATAATTTAAAACATTGTTACTACTCATAGCATTTCGAATGAATCAGTAACTGACAATACGTCTTATAGTAGCTATGGTTTATAAAAATTTTGGAAAGTCAGGCTTTTAAAGTAATAACCAGCTCACCATATTATCCACAATCAAATGGATTTGCAGAAAGGGTATACAAATAGCTAAAAGGTTAATATAAGTCAATACTAGAAATACTATAATACCCGGGATATCACCAGCACAAACATCCGATTATGGATAGATTATTAATAGTTGTAAACAAAAAAGCTATTTAAAGAAAGTGAGAGTTGAAATATAAAGTTGTTGCTTTTTATTACAAAAGGTGCGAGACATAGAAATAGATAATATTGTGTTGCATTGGGATTATAAACAGAAAAAATAGGAAAAGTAACGATTATTGATAGGAGCACTTCGTTCTTATATAATAAAGACTCAATTAAGACGAGTTTGCAAAAGAAATTCAAAGTATTTATTTACACCGCAAGTCAGAAGAGAAGTACGAGACCGAAGAAGTCCTGTTAAATTTAGAGATTATGAAATATCTTGAAATATTAAATATTTGGTTTTTAAGAACCAGTATGTTCAGATACATTATTTTAAGAATTGTAACCATTTATCTTAACCCTTTCCTTCATGACTTTTTTTTTATTAAATAATTCTCCTCGAATGTAAATTGTCATCTTATACAGGGGAATGGTGTTAAAAAAATTTAAAAGTTGAAGGTTTTTTCCAGAATTTTCATTTATATGGTTCTCTCTTATATGATATACCATGCACAATTGATTTGTGGAAGTCAGTGAAGCAGTTCCGATCCTTGATAAAGCACAAAAATACACTACATTTAGAACATTTATTAAATGTTAATTTTCCACATTTAGGTACTTTGCAACCAAGGCAGAATTTCATCCACTCTGAAAAGTGCTCATAATTATCTTTGCGCACTTCCTTAGGTGGGATGTGAGTGGCATTTGGCTTTTTCCTTTTCAACTCCAACCATTTACTTACAGTTGAAAAAGCTATTCTCATTTTAGCTTGTTCGCCGATCAAGCATAGGAATTCTGTTACTTCAACTTTAAAGTCTGCCAACGATAAAAGATTTGATTCTGCTATACCTTTCGATCTTTCAACTTTTATAAAATAAAATTAATGCATTAAAAATCTAAAACTTAATAAAATGCATTCAAATACCTATATAAAATCCAACTATTGTTAACGGTCGTATCTAAGAAGTGGTAAAAAACTCGGAGATATCATTTCTTCGATTTCAGTTTTATTTTGAACCTGCCAAAAAAGCTATCTAATAGGTTCACTCCTCCCATGAACTTATTATATTCCATAACAATGGCTGGGCAAGGAATAGTTGGTAATCCCAACTTTTTATCTCGTCTTTCAGTGGTTTGGAGTGGTTTCTCGCCAATAAAATTTTATATTAAATTAACAATTTTCGTGTCCTTCCACGATACAATACAGATCTTCATATTATCTACTTCAGAAGTAAATTCTAAAGAAGTTCCACGAGGTTTAGATTTCCAAAACTTTTCACCTGGAAGTGTATAACTGGCTACTCTATTTCTACGTAGAGTTTCTAAACTTAAAATTCCATTCTTTCCTAATTCAAAAATCAAAGGGATACTACTGTAGTAGTTATCAAAATAACATTTAAAGTGTTGATTTCGTGGTAAATTCCGTGTCAGACGCATTACTACATTTCCACTGGCACCAATATTTATCTTTTGGATGTATCATTTTCTTGCCCTGTATAGAACTCACAATTATAACAATAACCAGGTATGCCGGCTAAAATAAAAAATGTATAGCCCCATTTATGAGGTTTTGCTCATTTGAAATTTTTTTGTTGTAATATTTCAACTAACGGCCGAATTTTATGCATACGGTCGTGTTCAATATGTGATCTTGGCAGCATAGTACTGTTGTATATTGAGTGACAAAATTTTCTGTATTAAATCGTTACCGATAGGCTGGCTCCAATACTTCCGTGTATTAGCAATTTGAACATAGGATGTTAACAAACATATGCCAATGAATTTTTGAAGTTCGGAGCCCGTTAAATTGCTCGTATTGTTAATATTTTTTTGGACTGCATACAAATTTTATTGTTGAACTATTAACTCCAACAATTCATCAGTAAACAAATTTTTAAAAAATCTAAACGGAGATTGCAATTTTTGGATATCGTCTGGTAAAGAATCATTCCCTAGAAACGTTTTATCTGCTTCATTATATCGAAAGATCGCCGTCGAAATTTCAAATTGAACATTTGTTCCTTGACCTGTTGGTATGCTTCGGCATGTTGCTTAGACGTTTTTGTTGGTCGCAAAACGTTTAAACTCTCGATATCCAAATCTTCAGCAAAAACTACTTCCATTTCTTCGATATTGAATGGTCCTGCATCTTCTGTAATATTGATAATTTGAATTGCCTCGTTGTGTCATCAAATACTCTTTGGCTAAATAATATTTTCCACATCGTGAATATCATGATCTTGATCGAATTCGTCTTCACTGTCATTCCTGTATCATTCCAGTATCACCTCTTCGGGAAGAGCACCTGGTCGAGGGCCCCTAAGCATGTCTAAGAAAAAGTATTTCATTAGCTGCATGGTATTTCATATGTGATATTATATCAAATATGGAGTATTTTTACCTATTACGATCAATGCGCATTATCATATTTGATATAATACTCTTTATCGCATAATACTGTTTTAATTATAATTTGGTTTACGTAATTTTTGCATGCACTTTATTAAACTAATATTCTAAATTATAAAAACACAACTTACCTGTATAAAAAGGATTTTATTACCGTAATATTGATACAAAATATATCGTAGGCGAGCGACGTTGTCACTGCAGCAGACTTATAAACACATGGATTTTTATAGTGTATAGCGAAAGTACATTGTTGAAAGTTATTTTGTAAATATAAATAGTGTTGTCGTAGCAAAAAACAGAAAAATGTTAAGTTCCTTTAGTTATGATATTAATAATAAAGCGCTTTTTCTCCGTTATATCTAATACGATAATCTATGCAGGAAAGGGTTAACATAAATAAAATTTAAGAAGAATTTTTTTTTAATTTAAGTTATATGTATAACTGTATAACAGAATGAAGAATATAACACGATCAGTGGACGCCAAGTAAAAACGACTGATTTCGTGTATGAGATCCGCACAGAGCTACAGTTGTAAGCATCATACAATAAAGATGACAAAAAATGTTTTAAGATTAACATTATTTTAGTAATAAAAGCCATTTTTATATAAAACAATTTGTGTTTTACTGTTCTTATAAAAGTTTTTACAATATCAGACAACCGTTGCTTGGGTTAATTTGGGTGACCGCATGCGAACAACATACAATGATTGTAAAAATGTAAAAAACAAGATAGACTCCGCCCCCGACACGCCAGTTTGCCGAATCCAGTAGCTGTGTACCCATTCCAGTAGCCGTGAAAGATTCAACGAACCAATCATTTATTATTCCGAAACTAAAAAGTGATTTGGAACCTTAGAAACAAGGTCACCTTATGAACGCCTCAAAAGGATGTATAGCGCCAGGAAAATAAAGAATTAAAACGTAACAGTCAAAAAAATACATTTTTAATTGATTGTAAATTTTAACTTTGATAGCACCTAATAACAACCTAATGATATATTAATTAACATTGTACACATATTGTCCCTTTATGTACTTAAGAGCGATCCATATACACAGCTTTTCAAAATGGTATGGAAACGATATCGAAAGCTTAAGCAATAATAAAAGATTGTGTAAAAGATGTACTAAGATCTCAAAAACCACCAAATTAAATAATTGGTTTTGATTCATTGGTTAAACACAATTAAAATGCAAACATATTCGTATTCACGTCTTTATTTGTATTCCGATGTGTTTTGTTTAAAGAATCTGTAGGTTCTGCAGATAGGTTTCTGTACCCTGTAGGTTTCTGTAGAAATTTAAGTTTGTAATATCTTCAATTAATTGGTATTATAACCAATTAATTGAAGATATTACAAACTTAAATTTCTAATTTATTCGATCAACAGTGTAAAAAGTGTTTGTATGTATTTGAAAGACATTTTACCAAATTTATGAAATTTGAGATTTGTATTGTTACCACTTGGTACATTTTATAATTTTTACCGAAGCTAAAGATCAATTTATTTTATTATTTTCGTTCATCAGGCATTGGACTATAAAGAAAATAAACCCAATTAAATTGAATAAATTTAAAATTAGAATCTTAATTATACTAATTTGTAAATAGGGTATTGAACTCTGTTTTAAAAATATGCAAATGAAGTTAAATTAATTTTAGCCTTTTTTCTCACATTAAGCATATACAACGAATTCACAAACGCATTTTAAACAAAACAAAATTTAAATATCATATTTTTATTTTATAATTAACTAGTTCCTATTTTTATGAATCTCGTAAACATATAAATAAAAATGTTCAAAAGTAAAAGTTCTATTTATATTTTGAAAGTGAACTTTAAGTAATTTTGGGTACAACATTAATATTCATTAATTTGCGTATTTGTCTTGAAAATGTTTCGATACAATGCATTGATAACTCTAACAGTATGAAACTGTATACTCCAATGACATTAGCACATTTGCTTTAATTACATCATGTGTTCATCTGATTAAAAGATTAGCAACATGTTTCCGCGTAAAAATAAATGATACACGATTAAGTAATTTCTATGCCCGTATTAAACGTACTGAACTAAATTAATTTAACTATATTTATTATTACTAAGCTTTCGGTTTTATAACAAATTGTTTTTCAACAAAATGCAAAATCGTATAAAAATAATAAAAATTAAGCTTTTTATGTTTTCGCTATTTACCTATAGATGGTGTTATGTCATTTAAAATTATCTAAACTTAGGCGGATTTAAATTTAACGAAACGCTATAAAATAGAAAACCGTTGTGTGTACGTATGACAAAGAAAATAAAAAAGTAAACGCTTGCAATGTGTATGTCTGAATACGTGTGTGCTTTTTCTGCTAAGCAGCGCGACGTGACATTTCTGACATATAATGTCTTGGGCATAATAAATTTACTTCGATCTTATAATTTGCTGATCTAAATCCGAACAGCTAAAATAATTGAGGATTGCAAATTTTAATTTCGAATTTAAATGTTTATATAATGATACTAAACTTTGCTTCTGCATGGTAATCAAACACTTGCTGGTAGCTCGTTGAGTCAGTAGATATTTTTAATTTTTGATCACAACTAAACAAAAATAAATATCACATTTAAAATTCTTTTGCATACCATTTAAACTTTAAATTAGGTGCACTTGGCAGGCTTATCTGTTTAATTGTTTGGGAGTCACAAAACTCGTACAAAGTTTTTTACCAATTCAACTAAGGTTCAAAATTTACATTGAGCAGTATCGCGCTCAATATTTGAAAAATTCGAAACCGAGTAATATTATAATTATAAAGCATCACTATTGGTTGATCAATTTCCACAGAAATATCTGATTTTAACATAAGGCATAAACAACAATTTTCATTTCGATCACTTTATCAAGATTAGCCGCTAAAAATTCGCAAATTGTTTACAAAGAAATTTATCAATAAATAAAATAATCTAAGAACTTACAATTATACATGCTTGTACAACACAAATTAAAATAATGTAATAATTATTTTTTTTATTAATAACAACAAGTCTGCTAAGAGCACTAGAAGTCACTCAATATTGAACCTCAACATATTAGCACCATTTACCCACAGGGACGAATTTTTAGTTCCGCTAAAAAAAGCTATATCAGTGTCGCCAAAAGGTAATAATATAATATTCGCTCAAGAGTATTGGAATAAAACGAAAAGGAACATACACTATGAATGGGCTGTGTACTCCCAACGATAACAACCAACAAAATGCTATAATACCAAATCTACATTGTTATTCAAAAAATAAATGTAAGTTAAGGTTGCGAAAGAGTTGGGAGTGCTTCGGCCCCAGAACAAATTGCAAAGATTAAATAATAATATATAAAATGGTGCCGTGACCGTGTAATTAAACAAAATAAAGGATATCTGCAATTTTTGTTAAATTTTTGGGGAAATATCTAGCAATGTTTCAAATGATTTAAAATAACAATAATTAGTTCAAAACAAAAATAAAACAAAAACTAAATACTCGTAAAATTAAATTAAAAATAATTTACAATTCTAAGGTTTCTTAAAACTTCTCCTCAGACATTTTGCTAATGACAACCAACAGCATGTTATCACTAGACAGATTACGAAAAACCACAACAGCACCTGTTTTACGAGACAACTAGAAGATATTTTACTAGTAATAACCATCAGACTTGTTATAAAAGACAAGGTCAACACATATTACCATTAAAAATCATTAGACAGATCTTTGAAGACTTTTGAGTTTGTCTTACATATGTTGCTTAAGTCAAGTTTGCTGGGTAATTTTCCAGCAAATTGTATGTCGCTTGCGTTGTCGCCGTTGTCTTTTCGATAGCAAAATATATGATTTCTCGAATGTGGAAAAGCGATAAACCATCCTCGAAGGCTAGCTTGCGGCTGTCTTCATAACAAATTTATGACATGTCGTGTGGCGATATGCACCGCCCTTGTAAATAATTCAAATATGACATATTCTGGTGGTACTGTTTGTATAAAGGAAAAGTTTTATATAAAGTCCATTTTATTTAGCTGATCGTTCAACACGGTAAAATCTTGATTTCATGATTCGATACTAAAATAAAACTAAATTGTGTTTTAAATAGAATTATACGAGTGAATTTTTATAGTTCAACTTATAAGATATTTTTTGCTAAATCTTTTTCTGAATTAAATTAAATATTTCTTCGTGTCTACAAATCAAGTCTTGCAAGAAGAGGAGTTCCAGAACACATACAATTTTCTTGTGTCGGTCTTGTGCTTATTGGTCACGTCGCTAGGTCTTCTTTTGCATCTTTAACCAAGATGTCATCAAGGCTTTGTGTAAGAGACATAAGATGAAGATTGAAAAATATACAACAAGATTGAATAAAAAGCATGACGTAAACGGAGCTTTAATTTAAAAATTTTCTGAATTGATGGGAAAATATCGCAACTTTTCTATTTTTAAATGTATGTTTCTACAATTATAACTTTAATTTTATGAGTGAAATACTAACTCAATACACAACAATATATATATGACGAAAAATACGTCAAATCACAAATTTGGTATATGGGACCGGAAGTCGTGTTTAAATTTTTAACTTTTTATGTTTTAAATGTGTAGTAATTGTTAAAAAAAAAACTGAAGAACAAAAAAATTGTTTGTAGTTGTTGTTGTTAAAGTTACAGGGTGTCAAAGTTTGATAAAAATGATGAACATGATGTTGTATATATGGCTATAAAAAGAAAACTAACTATCCGATACCTATAAGTGAGGGCTCATTTTAAAGATAAATGAATAGGAATTCTAAAAAAATTATAAAATTGGTACCATGTTTCAACTCTTCCTATTCAAAATGGCCGACAAAATACTATTTTAGAATTTTTTAAAAACTTATTTTTTTTTATTTATTTTTTTTTAAATTTTTCCTCATTTAATTCTATTGAACTGAACACACCAAAAAATTGTACTTGTGTTATTTTTTGTTTTCTTGCAAAAGACGTTTGAGTATGAAGATCTACCCATTTTTTGTATATAAAATCAATGTCAATGTGGTATTTTTTATTTTCAACTATTTTTACGATCAACTTGATAAAGTAACTGTTTAGAATTATTCAGTTCACAAATCGTTCATAAATTACATCACCCTAGGTTTGATCATTTTTAACTTCCTTTCAGCGTTTTGCGTCTACGCGTGTTTATTTATCAAAATTATTCCATTTGATTAAAATTTTTTGCGATTTTCAACGCTATCTTGTTCAAAAGATGGAACAATAGCTTCTGATTGCAAATTGTTATATTGAATATTTATCCTATCAAAGTGACTGCTGTAATTATAATTAGACACGTTGTCACGTGACGTCACGTCACAATCTGTCATTTTATAAAACTGTTCCTCCTCCAGCGACACACGTCAC
This sequence comes from Nephrotoma flavescens, assembly GCA_932526605.1. Lineage (NCBI taxonomy): Eukaryota > Metazoa > Arthropoda > Insecta > Diptera > Tipulidae > Nephrotoma > Nephrotoma flavescens. The sequence continues at coordinate 142,306,433 of OW052220.1, forward strand.
AACAATCGATACTCCTTCCCTCGTAAAAATGTGAGATAGTTTATAGATAGCCCCTAAAGCAATTAGTAGAACAATAAAATTTTGCCATGAGTCATTTATTTTGTTAGGATTAAGCGTATTTTCTGGGGAGTAGGCCTGTAAAATAACATAACCAGTGGCTTTTGTTAACATTTTTGTATAAATTAGAGTTTAAAATAATATTTAAGTTAGTTTAACTTGTGTCGTTCTATTTGAAGCATTTGCTTGTTTAAATAACAAAAAATTAATCTAAAGTAGTTCAATTAATAAGTGTAATAATGTCTGGGCTCAAAAAGTGTTGTAAGCCGTTTCCTGAGACGAAATGTTCGAAAAATTTAAGAAACGTTTCTGATTATATTAAAAGTCATTTGCCGCGCTCGACTGAAGTAAATGAAGATTCATCGACTTGTACAACGTGTTATCTGGTACCTTCTAAACGTCAGAAAATTGAAAGCGAAGTGTTACCCGTTACTGATTCATCAAAATCACCTGTTACCCCGGAGACATTATCAACGCGCAGTGACGAGAATATTTAGAGTAGGAGTGAAAGTGAGGAGTACCAAATAAAAAGTGCTATCGCTCGTGAAAAGCTTAATAAAATATTACCAGACATTGGTATGTCTCCTATATATCCGAGTAAGTTGGAATCCAGGCAATATCATGAGCAGCAAAAATTACTAAATTTAACTACCTCAGTGACGCCATCATCAACAATTTCGGTATCTGGTATCGAGCCTCTTTTGACTCACTCAGCGGAAAATCATCATAAGGCACGCCTTTATGATGAATTCATGAATCAACTAAAAGCCAAATTTCAACAGTTGGAGAAAAATTGTGATAAAATACAGTTGCTGTCTACATTGCCGAAATCACTAACAATACAAGAAATCCAGGAAGAATTTAACACAACGCAGTATATGGTACGAACAGCGAAAAATATTCAAAACAAGAATGGGTCACTGAGCCTTCCAGCTGGCAAACGAATAAGTGATGAACTCAGAGACTCAGTGATAGAATATTATAATGATGATGATGTTAGTCGTATAATGCCTGGGAAAAACGATTGTATAACTATTGAAAAAGTTAAACTTCAGAAAAGGATGGAAACTGTCACCAATGGAATAATTTTGCTAAATAAACACGCGTAGACGCAAACCGCTGAAAGGATCAAACCTAGGGTGATGTAATTTATGAACGATTTGTGAACTGAATAATTTTATACAGTTACTTTATCAAGTTGATCGTAAAAATAGTTAAAAATAAAAAATACCTCAATGACTTTGATTTTATATACTAAAAATATGTAGATCTTCATACTCAAACGTCTTTTGCAAGAAAACAAAAATTAACACAAGTACAATTTTTTGGTGTGTTCAATAGAATTAAATGAGGAAAAATTTAAAAAAAAAAATAAAAAAAAAATGGGTTTTTGAGAAAATTCTAAAATACTAATTTGGCGGCCATTTTGATTAGGAAGAGTTGAAACATGGTACCAATTTTATAATTTTTTAGAATCCCTATTCATTTATCTTAAAAATGAGCCCTCATTTATAAGTATCGAATAGTTAGTTTTTGTTTTATAGCCATATATACAACATCATGTTCATCAATTTTATCAAAATTTGACATCCTGCATCTTTAACAACAACAACAACAACAAAAATTTCCACAAACTTTTTTTTTTAATCAAGTCTATACATAGAAAATATAAAAAATATGAAATTCAAACATGACTTCCAAAAATTTGTGATTTCAGGAATTTTTCACCATATATATACCATCACTACTTGAAAAAGAGTTATGTTCTTAAAAATCGAAAGATGGTTATGTTCCTAACACCCAACTTTCTTTTACCACGAATGATACATAAATTTCGAATACGCACTACTATAGATTTGTAACGCGAAAAATTAAACTTATCGGACAAGACAGTTTCTTGTATAATGAAGAAATTTCGGAAAAGCAACAAAGTCAATCCTTATTGTTTTCAAAATTGAATCTTTAAAATTATTTAATTTTTTTAATTTTTTGTCGATTTTTGTAAATACTAAGTTTTTCAACATCATTGCAAAAGATGAAAAACTTCCCGTTTAAACGGCTACCTACTTCCTGTACACAAATTTCCACTAGATTTAAGAGATGTCGAATTTTGGTGGAAAAAAGTGTTTAATCAAAACTAGTCATTTCCCGTAAAATTCAAAAAATGCTACACTTTTCCAAATATTTACAATAAACGCAACAGTTTCTATGAAAGCTACCATTTTCCCTGGAGCAATGTCGGCCAAAAATCACTGGTGAACTTTTTTTTGACAAAAATCGTAATTTCCGCTTAAATGTTGGAAAACAGAATTGGGCCGACAAAAATATTTTTCTCATAAATGACTTTAAAATATTTGCGAAAAACGAAAAACCTCCTATGGGAGTTGTCACTTACGATGGACCGATGTCGACCAAACATCATTTATGGCAAAAGCTTAAATATGAAATTTCATCCCCATCATTGGGCCGAATTTTTGTTAAAAACAGTTTTTTGTTAAAAAACGTAATTTCTGCTTAAATTTTGGAAAACTGGTATGTAGATGTATTGTTGGAAAATTAATTTAGAATCTTCTATTTTTAATCGTTTTCCTCGTACGTATACTTTTAAAAATATATTATCTTAATAATATAGCTTTTTGATTTTTGCAAATATTTTATATATTATATATATAAAATATTTGCAAAAATCAAAAAGCTCCTATAGATGCTGCCGCTTCTGGTGGACCAATTTATAACAAAAGCGTAAGTTTGAAGTTTCTTCCCGATCAGCCAATCCGTCGGGGTTATGGAGAATCTACAGCCGTTTAGTCTGGATGGAACCACATTGTTGACCTCGGCGATTGGTAAATCGGAAAAAATGTCGCGGTCCAAATTTTTCATGATTATTTTATTTATTTCACTACGTAAAAGAAAGTAAAAATAGTCGGTAAGGAATACTATTTAGAACAGTTTGCCATATCAATCATTTATTTCCGAACGGCCGTATTTCACACAAAAGGCGAGAAGCAAGAGACTCCTTCAGTTTCTGTTATTTTCCTGTTATAAAAATAACCAAACGACAACAATTGGGATATCCGGTTAAATTCAATTGTATTCACCACCCAATACCATAATTATAAATAAACAATTAATCATAGAGGCTACCTAGCGTTTTTTATAAGGACAGTAATGCATGAATAGATTATCCGCTTTTCGAATTGCCATATACATATTCATTACATTATTTTATGCTGGAATTTTCATACAGGATTTTTATTTATTTCAAATTGTAATAAAGAACCACCCACCACAACTAATGCTATTGCTAAGGAACTTGAAAAGCACATAAATAAAAAGGTTTATTTAAACATTAAATATGTTTAAAAATTACTAACATTATTTTCTTGGATAAAAAACGGTTATAATAATTTACTGCTATTCTCGAATAATAACAGTGTTTTTATATTTCTTTTCTGTTGAAGAAGAAAACAATCCAGAACCAAAATTTTACATGAAGTTTAAAGTAGTGCAACAAAATAAACGTTTCAGTTACTTTTTGTGCATTATTAAATAAATTTAAATAAATTATGAAAATGGAAAGAAATTAAATGAAAGTACGTATGTAGTATGTAAGTATATCTAAAGGATTATAATATGTACGAGTACTTGAACGAAATGAGAATATGAAGTTTATAAAGAAAATAACTAGACAAGCTTTTAAAATGCTTCAAGGAACAACAAACAACAAAATTGAAATATATTTTATTTTGGAAAAATATTTACCAAACTTTCATTTTCATATAAACATTAATTAACATGTAATGTTAGTTACTTTTCTGGATCAATTAGTATAGCTGCAAATTTATATTTTACAGTTTACCGTGGTTCAGTTTTTACGTGGTACATCCAAATTTAAATCAGGCAACGTTGCATTTCCGAGTGTGATTCTCACACTGATAAAACAATTTGCAAATTACAACAAGCTCAGTTTTCCTGATCACAGAGTTCCGTAATAAGATGTAAGGTAGCAATTGTGTCGCGACATGGGCTTCAAACCAAGAAATCTGCTATATTTAAACCCCGTATGTTGACATACAACCATGTGTTCGACAGAGGGATTGCGAAACCGGCTTTAATTTAGCCGCTTTTTTATTAGATTGGGTTAAAAAACGTTTCTATGATCAAAATGATAAATAAGCATTAAACAAGGATGAAGGAGACTTGTTCGAAAATCATCAAGCTTAAATGAATGGACATTTTTCCAACCGGCGGGAAATGATTTTGTTCAATTGATAAAATTGAGATATGGTAATTTGATAAAATTGAGATATGGTTATGGTAATTTTGCCTTTCGAATGAACTTTTGTAAGATGAAAATGGTCAATTTGATAAGAACAAAGCATGCGTGTTCTAGAAGGTAGTCAATTTAAATCCAGCTAATGGTATTATGACACTGGCTAGCGTCTGCATGCAAATGAAGTGAGAAAAATACTATGTATACATACATAATGACCCTTTGCACTCGATTTATTTTCAACATTGTTCAACAACTTGTATTTTTTTTTTGTTGTTTTTCTTCCATACAATCGTTTATATTCCGGATGTGGTACTAGCTATTACCAAATATAATATTGCCGATCTCATATAAATTTTTTCGCCAATTTTTTTTTAAAAGAGGGAACCAATGCACAGTAACCACACCAAGCGGACACTTTTCATTAAAAAAAGTTTAGCTAAGACAACAATTTTGCGGGACATCTATACGTTTCATGAACAAAATTTTACGAAGTTTAAATTTTTTTATCGATCTTTATTTTCGACGATTTGCACATGCCTGGATGCACATGTTGAAGTATGTACATACATGTTGAATAAAAACGTAAATAAGAAGCAAGATCAACTTTGAATTTTATCAATGGTTTTTACTTTTCGTAAAATATTATATTTTTTGTTTTGTGTCCTTTTAAAAAAAATTGTTTTGTGTCCTATGTTACCTAATGAATGAGCTGTGAAAATATTTTTATGATACGACAGACTCCATTAGAAAGAAGTTATTGTAAATAAGACTTATTATTATTGTTTTAAATTTAATCAAAATAATTTTTTTTGAGTGGTATGCAACTGAGGTTGTGCTTACGTTCGCACGTACGTGCCTTTGTAAGAACCGAGTACGTTATGCCTGCTCGGCGAGGTTATGCTTAACAGCGGTTCCACAGCTCATGTGAGATGCTGATAGTAGGTAGATAAAGGATTCCACCTCATATAAAACAACACACACGCCAAATTGGTTAGTTTTTTTTCAAATGGGAATAATTTTTAAATATCGAGTTCATTCAGAGCGTTCTTCTGCCCATTTATTTGGGCAGCTAGGATATCATCAATTGTATTCACCAATACTCGTACAATCTATTCAGTTCATAATACACCACCCAGTCTTTAGTCCATACAGTCTTCTCAGTCCATTCATTTAAATATAGTTCACCCATGCTATTTACACTCCGTCCAGTTCATTTATATTTACCATTAAGTTCATTCTGTTTAGCACGTCACATAGTAAATACAGTAACATAGGAATATCAAACTAAATTCAAATTCATCAACTATGAACGTGAGTTTTTTCTAGTTCCTATCGAACATCAGCTTTAATAGCCGTTTATTGAACGAAATAATATTCTACAATAGAATAGGCTCCTATAATTTAATAATATTCTGGCTTTCTAAATACCTAAATTGGGACTAGTTCTAAAACTGGGAAACTGGGACTAATTCTAAATTGCGGCTCTTTTATGAAATGTTATCATTGTCAGAATTTTTTGGTATCAAAACCAGTCGGTCCAAGAATAATGCCTCAGCCAGTCAGACTTAAGAGCTTAAGTTAAACGCTGATTGCACCACTTCGGTTAGTGCTACAATCACCAAAATTGTATAGGCTTCTCGTCACAAATAAACAACTGACCTGTAAAATTCTGGTGGTCGTACCGCTCTCCTAAGTGGTCCAAAATGGAGCACAACTTAAGAACTTTAGGCTGACTGGTTGAGGCATAAATAAATAAAAAAAATGTTTTTTTATAGCTAGAACTAGTTTTACGTCATCGACGGTATTTGACTAAGAATAAGTTTATAAAACAAAAATGTCTAGTTCATAAACCAGTTCAAGGTCGTTTTTGTTCATATGCAATTTTAAAATACAAATATAATTTACATATTTATTATCTCAACTACTATCAATATCGACGGATTAACAAATTATCTCTTAATAATACGAATAGCAATGTTGCATATAACTGAAATAAAATTACTTTGATTAAATTTAAAACAATAATAATAAGTCTTATTTACAATAACTTCTTTCTAATGGAGTCTATCGTATCATAAAATATTTTCACAGCTCATTCATTAGGTAACATAGGACACAAAACATTTTTTTTTAAAAGAACACAAAACAAAAAAAATAGTATTTTACGAAAACTAAAAACCATTGATAAAATTCAAATTTGATCTAGTTTCTTATTTACGTTTTTATTCAACAATTATCATAAAAAAAGAAACATATATGTAGTTCTTTTTTATGTATGTACATGTACATACTTCAACATGACGTGCATCCAGCATGTGCAAATCGTCGAAAATAAAGATCGATAAAAAAATTTAAACTTCGTAAAATTCTGTTCATGAAACGTATAGATGTCACGCAAAATTGTTGTCTTAGCTAAACTTTTTTTAATGAAAAAAGTGTCCGCATAGTGAGGTTACTGTGCATTGGTTCCCTCTTTAAAAAAAAATTTCACGAAAAAATTTATATGAGATCGGCAATATTATATTTGCTATTACTTTTGTGTTAATACTGTACGCACCTCTTTGGTAATAGTCCCCTACTGAATGCACATATGTTTAAATATTTTTTTTCGTTTTTAGTCTGGCGCATTTCATAAAATTTTTGTTATTGCATCATCTGACATACATATCATACACAGACAATTTTTATCCCTTTCGAGTTAAAAAAATAATTTTTCTTATTATTTTACTTAATCGAAATTTACATACACAATTGTGTATACGAGCCGGGCTGGGTTTCAAAAAAACAAAACCAAACTGCCTACAATTTGTTACAGTTTTTAGTGTTACCGTCTATAAACTGATATGCGAGTTTAGAGTAAATTAGTATTGTAACTTCCAGAGTAACATACGAGTTGTAGACATACGAGTGCAAGAGGTTAATAAGACTATTGTGCATGCAGAGTGAGTGCATACAATATATCAAGAATTTTCTATAAAAATTGAACAAAAAAAAGCGCCCAACAAGCATTCTAGCAGTTTAGAATTATTTTGTTAAATTTGTTTGAATTCATCAAAATTATTTGAAGTGATTTGATAGCCATTCCGAGTAATTTTTAACAATTTTGGTACGCCAAATATTTGTTTACCAACAAATGTACGTGACATTTCAAAAATTGTTTTGTCTTTATCATTTTAGTTGTTTCTGTCCTAGTCACCGTTTACTTTTCTTATTGCACTTCTTCAAGGCAGTGTCATAAGCAATTTCATAACCGAGTGAGATGTAATTTAGTAGGAGTTTGAAAATTTATTCATTATCAATTCTTCCATCGAAAATCGCTTTACTGTTTTTCAAAATATTCCCCATGAAGATCTATACACTTTTGCATGCGTTTCAAACAATTGTCGAAGCACTTTTCCACTCTGATTGAGGTTTCTCCAAAACATGCATTCTGAACGCAGCAACCGCTTCTTCAGGTGTCGAAAAACGTTGACCTCTGCTGTTTACTTTCAGGCTCATACGCGTAAATCCACGATTAATCACCTGTCACTATGTCATAGACGTGTTTTGAAGCACCGCGATCGTATTTTTGGAGCTTTTCTTTCGACCAATCGACACGAGCTTTTTTTTAAGCGATAGACAAATTGTGTGGGATCCAACGCGAACAAACTTTTTTGACATTCAAATGTTTATGCAATATTGAGTGTACCTATGCTGATCCCACTAATGCCTAAGGTTGTCTCAATTTCACGATAGGTCACATGACGATCTTGCAATATCAGTTCGCACACAGCATCAATGGTTTCCGGAACAACAACTGATTCTGGACGACCTTCACGAAATCCGTCTTGGAGTGAACTACGACCTCGATTGAATTCACCATACCATCGATAAACACTAGTCCTTGATGGAGCTTCATCGCCAAAAATTGAATTAAGTTCATCCATGCCATTCTTGCTGCCTTAATCGACGTCGAAAGTTGTAAAAAATAATCGCACGAAAATGTTCACGATTTAATTCCATTTTTTCGCCGAGATGTTGAGTTAATGAGTACTGTAAACAACACAAATAGCGCTCGAATGTCAGAACGTTCTGAGTACGTATAATCTCAAAAATGTCAAACTTTACGATAGAGCTGTTAGTTGCCAGATTGCAACACTAGGGTTGTCCAATCCCGAAATATAAAAGGCAACCCTCGTAATACGAACATAATTTCCTGCGTATAACCACAAGATCCTCGATTGCTGCCACAAATTAATTAAGAGAACATTTACATAGATTCAAGATTTTTCAAAATACCATTTTACATTACTATAAACACATATAACTACTTTAGGGCCCGTCAGTTTGAACGAAGATTAATCCACAACCGAGGATTTACCCTCGGTTTAACAAGTTTAAATGTGGGTTATTTGATGAATTATTTTTATTTTCCTATGATTTTTTCGATCGAATTTTATTTCGAATTTTCGAACTGTCAGAGTCAAATTGACTTGTAATTTCTTAATATTAAATGCTTAATAACAACATTATATTATCTATTTAATTAGATAACGAAATAGAAAAAATAGACAAAATGGCTTCTTCGTTTTCTTCATCTTCATTATCATTTTCAACATCCAACGATTCAGATTAATAACTAATCCATACAAATTCACCATCGTCGTAAAAATCACGACGAAAGTGAATTTTTAAGAAATTTCACATTTAGCAAAGAAGGTTTTTGTTATATACTCAACCTAATAAAAGAAGATGTTATTCATAAAATAGAGGTTATCCGCTTTCCCCGGAACAACAAGTAATGGCTGCCCTTCGTTGATACGCTGCTCATCATTATAACAATTTCTATTGAGAAAACAATGATTTGCAATTGCTTTTGTTTTTCGTGTATCAAAATGAAATATGTAAGAAATTTAGTAACTTTTTTTACGAGCATTTGTTGGTAACTAAAAACCAATTGTCTTTGTTGTGGAAGTAAATTTCTAACATTTCCCACTTTTGTTGACGCGTTAAGCGAATCATTTCGTCAACTAGAAATAATATACTGAGTTTCTGTCAAAGAAAGAATGATATTAGTGTTGCCAGAGCCAAAATAACCGTTATGTGAAATCTGAGCCGGTTATTGTGACACCCTTTGTGTCCCACCGTGTGCGATGTTCGAAAAAAACATTGCCGATTATTCGTCGTTTAAACTTACCAATTTTGACCATGGAAAAATCTATAGATTTTTTTACCCCAAATTTTTCGAAAAGATTTTCCTTGTTCGTTTTAAAAATCTAATTAATAATATTTTTCAGTAAAATAAATCCAAAAACTGAAGCCTTTTTTCGGTACATTTCACTTGCTATGCATCGGAAGAAAAGCGGTCGTCGAGTTTGGTTGAGGCAACCAGAAATCGCATTAATAGCATTAAGCACTCAAAATCGGGAGTTAAGTTGCGATCACGAGTTTTTAGGACAAAACATGGCACTATGTTTAGGCCAACAGTTTTTCTTCTCGAAACAGGTTTTAATTTTATTCAAACTATAAATACGTTTAACATGGTATTAGTTTTAAGCAACATTGGGCCATTTAACAAACTAATAAATACTATAAAATGTGATTATAGATTCGGTCCAGGTTCTTTGATCTTCACAAAAGCAAATGGTATGGTTTAAAATTTTGATAAAACGAATACAAAACAGTGCGATTTTGTATGAGGATATTGTCTTGTATATGGTGAGATAACCACACTTTATTTGGTTATTAATTAAAATCGTTTTTGGAACTCAACTTGGTGAATGAGAACTTTGGTGAATGATTGGTGAACTCTCGTCCAAAATTAATTTTTCAGAACTACTTCGGTGAGGTTTTTAGAAATCAGAATGCAACATGAAATTTACTACAATTGAAATGACGACATTGATTTTGTTTAGTAGAAATAACTAGAATCTAAGTTATAAGTAAAAAAAAGCTTAAAAATATAATATGCCCCAGTGTTCATTCAAGAGTGGTATTAAAATTAGAATTTATTTGATAGAGTCCGAAACATTGGCCCAAATCATCGCTTCCTTGATAACCTAAATCACTATCTTCTAAATATTATATTAATACTCTTAATTTTTTCATTGTAATCCCTTTTTATCCTATTTCCCGTGTGCGTATCTTAATGAAACATATATCCAGGTGAAAGGTATTTTTTCAAATATGTGCAGAATATATATTTTATTAAGGAACGTGCACGGGAAATACGTTTAAAAGTCAAGTAAAGTTTTACCTATACTTTTACCTTTTAATCACATACGCTTTTCGATACGCACTAAACCACTGTGCCCGCGCTGTTCATCAAAGGAAACGGGAAGGAAATAAATTTTTTTTCAGTGCAGATGTTACTTTCTTCTTTATTCTGCTTTTGTTACTTGAGCTGTCAAGTGCAAATTGCAGCAACAAATGTCGGATATATCGTGGCTCGTCTTGGCCTTTATCTAATGGTTAATCGCATAAATACATGGCGATGTAGTAGAGCTCCATCTACCACGACATCAAGGTATGTGATTTTAAACTATCAAATATATAAATAATTTAATCTTAATAATAATATTTTATACAACGGAGTATAGCTGGGTACCATGTGTATCAAATATATTCAATTTCACATCGTGCTTCCTATTCTCGATCGAGACGCAACACACGATTGGTTATGGTTTTCGTGCAACGACAGAAGAATATCATATTTATCATGTGCGTTTATGTGAGGCGATATTTATCATATGCCTACAATCTATATATGGGGTTATTTATGGTACAAGCGTTTGTGGTTGGTATATTGTTCGCGAAAATGACACGGTCCAAACATCGCAGCCAAACACTGCTATTCTCAAAAAATGCAGTACTAAGCCAACTCGATGGTGAATTACGCTTAATGGTCCACGTGGGTAATATGCATAAAAGTCATATTATCGGTGCGAACATTCGGGCCCAACTCATCAAAGCATATTCATCGAAAGAGGATGAAACAATACAACATTACCAAACCGAACTCGAAATTGGCTCTGATGGCTGCTCATCCGATTTATTCTTTATATGGCTACTCATTGTGGTATACGACATAAGTATACGACATTAGTATACGACATAAAACATTCTCATAATTTAATTTTATTTGTTGTAAGTTGTTGAATTTTTTATTACATATTTAAATTATTATTTCTAAGTTAAATTTTGACTTTAACACTTTGAAATCGCATTGTGTGTAAAACAAATTCAATAAAAATTCAATAAAATGTATTAAATCCAAATATTACAATTCTTTAAAATGTGTAAGATAATTTTCCTTTAAAACCAATTCGAAGACATAATTAAACTATTATAACATTTAACATTTTTATACCATTATCATGTTCTGTCTGTACGTATAAAGTAAACAGAGCTGTTGTATACACCACGAAAAGCATACAAACATACAATAAAACTATAATATTCCTTATTATATGACCACTCTAGTGCAATTTTACTTTATTTTATTTATGTGCATAAAGAAAACTGTTCCAAAGCTCTAGACGACATAAAATCGCATTATAAAAACGAAACCAAACTACATTAAAAGCAGTTCTTTCCTTAAAAATAAACCACAATTGAAATTAAAAAATAAAAGAAAATAATAAAATACAACTACAGAATATAAATAATAAGTAAAGAAAAATACTGTAAAATTAAGAAGAATTTATCTTACTTAATCTTCACTATATAAGATGAAAATTTTAAACTATTTGTCAGTCTCAAAAATTAAATAAAAAAAGCACGACGACATTGTTTTATTTTTTTCTGTCTCATTTTGAAACTCCGAACGCTGCAACAAAGGCAAAAAATAGCAGGAAACATTAGTAAAATATAATTGTATTTATGTGTTGAAATTTTATCTGATCTTTAGAAAAATAAGAGGAATTATTAGCAGTTTTTGCTATAAGATAAAACCATCAATTTTGCTAGTGCGGTAAAATGATTACTGTTAAGCATTTGAGGTTCATCATTTAGTACAGAGAAGTTCGGGTTGATAGAAGTTACATATTGCGTAAATGTAAAATTTAATAACAGCATGCAAGGTCAACCTTGTACAGATAATGGGCACATATTAGTCACGATAATTTATCACATTTAAATTTTACATTTTTTGATGAAAGCAATGGAAATACTAAGAACATTTTATTGCTTTTTATTTACTATGGGTTTTATAAAACGGCAATTATATTATCTGTGTTATGTTTCATTTACACGATTGTTTTCGGATATTAGCCGTGTTTATTAGCGCCCGGTAGACGTATTCGGAGCACCCAATTTTTTATGTCAAAACATATATTTATCGCGCTATTTTTGCATACATAAATTAATTTATTTAACTCTAAACTAAGATTTTTCGTTCGTGTTTTTAGTTAAAAATCGACATAAAAATATTTTGATCTACCTATTTATCGGAAGCCGTTATCGGGAGCGCTATCTACTTCAATGGGAAATTGGAAAAGGCCTTTACTTTGTAATACCCTGAAACCGTTAGAAACTTAATCTTACAACTAAAATTTAAAACGCAGCAAGATGAGTTATTGTTTATAACGTCATGTCAAAATATATGTTAATTGGTATATTTCGTTAGTCGTTAATTGTTTATTTTAATTTTTATAGTACAGCGACACCAGTGAATAACAGCTGAAGTTTCAGCAGAAATTTCCAATTCGGTGCAGAATAATAAAACACGGCTATCGTTTTCGGGGTTGTATTTCGATTTTAGTTTTTGTTGTTGTTTTTCCCATATATGGGAGTTGTTTTTCCTATATAAGTTTTATCGTTATATGAGCCGTTTATTTTGAAAGTGAAATAAGTCACTTTTTTAATCGAAATATTTAAGGGTTTACATTATTACATGTTTAAAATATTGATACCAACTTTCGAGAAGATTTACTTCTATTTAATATCTCAGGATACTTATATTTTGGTCAATATATATAATTTCGTTTAGTCCTTGGAAAATCACCATTTTTTATTACGGAAAGTGACTTATTCAAAATAAATAGTTTGGACCAATTACTGAGTTATATTAACTATGTCCGATGTATTTTACTGAATAGATGTTTTGAAAGGACACTGATTTAAAAAAATTGATGATTATATTATATACCTATTAATTGCTTTACAAGCTCAGTCTTGCGAGTCTTGTCGAAATTTATTTTTATTGGACAAAGGATCATTAACTAATTCTCATTATTTTAATTATCTTCAACGTGGAGGGCTATCGGTTGCATCAGATGAAACCAATTATATACTTTTACACATGTCTTCCATTTTCCAGGAAATTTTAAGAAACAACGATTTAAAATTAAAATTTTTAAAATCCAAAAATCAAAAGGGCCCATTGATTTATTTAGCTTTAGATAGCCTTAGAAAAAATGATGCAACATATATTGATTTTGATCCTGAATGCGAGTGTGGTACTAATAGTTTTAATGCTTATTTTATTATTACCAAATGTTTTGCTAATATTATTCTAAGTAATTATGTAAAAAAATCAAAGAGTGCCATGCATTAACTAATATTACAAATCGAAAAATCCTAACTTATACGTAATAACAAGATTTTATGTAATTTTTTAAGAAATGCTAACCATTTTTCTTCTTTTTTTCATGTACTGTACCGGTCATTGAATATTGGAGCCGGCAACCACCTGAAGCAATATATTATGCTGTGATGAAATGAATTTATACAAATTATTTTTATTTAAATTATTTTTTGAATTTTTTTATTTTTGTTAATTTTATTTATACCTGAATTATTTATTTTTGTTACATTGAAATTTTCTATTTTTGTTAATTTTATTTGTACTTGAATTATTTATTTTTGTTACAATAGGTTTAAAGGCCTAATTGAAGCTAAAGGTTTTTATCTAGCTTCCAAAGGCTTTTCCTAAAATATATAATTAAGAACATAAAACTAAATTGTTTATTATCCGATTTAATTGCCAACACACCATTATCGATATACTCTAGTTGATTTTGTGCCAGAGCTTTTATTCCCTCACCGTACTCTCTCGGATCACTACTAGTTTTCCAATTTTAACCTGATCAGCTATCTAAGTTCTCCCGCTCCCGATGTGGTAAACGGCCCTCTCAATATCATCGTTTATTAAATTTTCATTTGGTGTTCATTAAGATATGCACACTTCCTCTACTGGCGCGCTCAACAAACGACGCATTCGTTGGGACATAAGTTCGAGAAGGAATTGAGTAAATGGATCCATCATTTTAACCATATATGTTAATACTCCATAAAGCGTATCCAATAATGAGACTCCTTGAGACCAAAATCGGCCTTTATACGTAAACAATTCATACGTACATACCAATGTGGTATGCACGTGTGTTTATCGGTTGTACGATGATTCCGCGGCTAACGATCAGCTTCAATAAACTTCGTTAGCAGCTGAGCAATCGTATACATACGATAAGCACACATGCATACCTTTAAAATCCACCACAGGATCCATAAATCGACCACTTTCGTCCACTGGAAATTTTTTTGTATTATTATGTAATCTTACAATCTTACATACAATTTCATTATCTCATTGTATAACACCAGCTGCTAGACAAAGAAATCGTCCTCTCCAAAGTATGCCGATTGATTGACAAGGCCAGTACCCAATCCAGCTGTAACATATCCATCATTTAGTACTCCAAATGCGTTTGTTTCTCGATACCATGCAAAATATGGAAATGTGGTTCGTATTTTAAATCTATTGAATTCTTTCCGGACCATTTAGATATACATAATCTTATATGTATAAGCCTTGAAAGTACCTTCTAATCGGTCTTCCATTATAATATATAATTTTCAGTTCTTTTTTACGAATTTTGACATAACCCAAGTATTTTTACTTTCAATTTTTCTGGCGATATTCGTACTTAAGTACTAAACTTAGTCTAGTATTTTTCTAAGTTTGAGTTGCAATTTATTAAAATAAAACGTATGAAGCGTGTCGCGAAAATTTGAAACTGGACGAAACTCATTATAAACATTTTATTGCATGTGTATGCGTATTGAGAAATATTTGGCGGGAACAATTGTACTTGTGTTTGTTAAAACGGCAATTTCAAATTTTGGTTGTAAAATTAAATGTTTTTAAAGAAATATTTTTGTTTTTGTAATATAAAATGATTTATTAAATTCATGATTTTAATTCATTATTGATTACTTTGGACATACATATATATCCATTTCGATAAAATTATTCAATTTTTTAATTTATAATATTTACACTAGATTTTTTTTTTTTTTTAATAATTTTCCTTGTTTGTCTTTTATATAATAAAAGTAATTTGTGGATATTAAATTGGTTTCGATAGAGTTCGTAAATTTTTCCATAGTACAATCTAAAATGTTGAAAATAATATTATAATTATTAAATTTAACACGGAATAACGTAAACCATAACTCACATTATCTTTATTGACTGTTAAACGTAAACTTGCAGCTAAGCTCTTTGGTGAACAGCTCTGTAAAGTTTGCCCTAATGCACTTTTTTAGTTCGTGGCCATCTTGCTTCATAAATAATGATTTCTAAATACAAAATAGGAAAACAAAATATAATAGATTGTACCAAATTATCTCGAATGAATCTTTACATTACCAATTGTTTTACAGCCTCCCTACCTTCAATTAAATTAATATCAAAGTTGAAAAATGTATCCGCATCGTTAAAAGTTACTATAAACTTAGCGTTCTCACAATAAACTAAATAACGCCATTTGTATACGCATATGTATAATTATAATACGTATACGCTACAAACACTATCATTATAATGTGAAGTTTAACTTTCGTTAATTTTGGATGAAAACGAAGGAAAATACTGTGCTCAATTTTTACTTTCGTTTTGTTATACTTGGGAAATCAACTCTGCCTTTACACAAAGTGCTAAATTACTAGGCAATGTCCACGGAGTTGTTGCGGATGCTCGAATTCCCATTTTCAATATATCACCACGTTCTTTAATTCCGAGGGTCTTATCGATTTCGAACTCTACTGGCAAACCATGACTATCCCAGCCGAATCGACGCTCCACATGGTACTCCTGCGAGTAAGCATACTGTGTGACCACATCTTTTATGGTTCCTTAATGCCGTAAAACGTATACCTAATATATATCATTTACTGTTTTTTTATAATAGTTCATCAAAATTACAGCACTCTTTTATGGATGAGAAAAATAATTATCACACTTTTGTATAATCATTTCTAACCTCACTTTCAAATTCATAACAAACTTACCTTGGTGTTCTTTCTTTCGATAACTTCAAATTTGCTGAAATGTGTCATATTCAATCCATTACTTTAGGATGTTATCGTCTTCTTCGAAAATATTTATATTATCTTGTACCAGAAACTATTAAGCTGAAGTAGATTCTGCCTGCCCGCGTTTCCTTCGTCCACAAAAATAAATTTTTTCATTAAACTTCAAGCTTTATGTGTGTTAAATAACTAAGTGTAAATGTGTTGGTGCAGAAACAAAAATAAAATCAAATTTACGTTACACTGTTAGTGTAACCAACACACTCTTTGTTAGATTTTTTTAAATAGGTATCTGTCAATGAGATTAGTAAGCAGGACTTATATTTAAGTAGGTTCTGGTTATCCAGTAACACAACTTTTAAACACTCACGCGCAGTAGTTTTAATGATCATTTTTATTTTTGATCATCATGACAAAAGATAAGACAAAACCGTATTCTTTTTCATTTTATTTTTAAATGAATTATTTATTTTTAATTTTAGACTTTAAACTAAATCATTACGTTTATAATCATCCATATGATTATTTTTGTGGCATGATTGTACAGTAAGTATACACAAAAAAAAACAAATTTGTATTATGTATATATGTACATAAAAACGTACGTTCTATATATTAATACAATTTATAAATCTTCCAATAACACACATACGTAAACCGTACCACATCACTACTGGAAACACTTATCTTATGAATCCTTTGGAATCCCGACACAACAAACCTATATGCACTCGCACATAAAAATTATCCATTCATCATTGCTGCGCACTATACACAATTTATTATTATTTTTATTTATTTTAATTTCAATACACTAATATTAAAAATAAACTAATTTTTATTATAATTCTCGTTTTTAATCACATTAAATTAAAATTATAAATGTTAATTTTTTTACTACACAGAGAAAGACAAAATCGCTTCTTTTTTCTACGACGATCAATCGCCCTTCCTGCGTATAATTTTTTGTTTTTTATTAAACAAATTAAACTTATTTTTACCGGACAAGTGGTGCAGTGGTTAAAGCTTCGGCACTTGGACCGGGAGGTACTGGGTTCGAATCCTATCAGAGGCCAGATGCAAATCGAATTTTCATCATCAACTACAATCGGTGATGTTAATAAACACAACTGAGACCCTCTGATGGAGTGCAGAATTCAGCGCCGACCCACCGTCCATGTCAATGTACAGGTTGACATGGAGCTTGCAATGTGCAGGTGGTATACTGTAGTTGTGTGAATAGGTGAATGGGTTAATGATGTAGCATGAATGCGTGGTATCACAATGGGCCAAAAATGGCCTAAGTGTCAACCACTGAAACCTAAAAACCTAAACTTATTTTTTTTATTTATTTATATTATAATTAAATTCATTCGTACTGGTATTCGCGACTATCTTGTCCCTCCGACTTTTTATTTCTCTTATGTTATATACCTGTTGATCTATTAATATCAAAATTCAAACAAATAGATTTACATAAATTAGATAGTATTTTTAGCTGACCAAGAGCCAGATGTGACATCTGTCAAGCAACTGAAACCGGTTCAAGCATACACACTATAAATGGAAAAGCTCTTATGAGTGCTTATGATTATCAGTTAGTAAAAACCCATTTACCCTATAGTAATTAAAGAGATTCAAAAATAAAAATTTGTTTTTATGAACAAACTTTTTTCTTGGAATCGTCTATTTAGGCGCTGCTTCTGATACCAAAGACATGAGCCATTGTCGCACATTCATTAACCGACGAAATGGTCGGGTTGGTTTACGACGACTTGCATAGACGTCATAGAACGGTAGATTATAATTATCATGTGAATCCAGCAGTTTCAGTTTATATAGTAAAGATTAATAAAGTTAACTGTTTTAAATTATTGATAAAATTTAAAATATCAATTTGTTAAAATTATCTCATTCATCATTAAAGAATATGCACTAGAAATAATAACTTGTACTATTGTTATATTGAATTTTGTTTATTTTTAATTAGATAATAGGTATAATTACTACATTTTATCTCCTAAAAAATAATTGTTAAACATTTTTAGTGATGTACCATGTTAACAGTAGCTGACCAAATTTTCAGGTTCTCTAAATATTTAGGATAAATATAATAATGCAGTGTAAAAATAGTATTTTGCCGCCCCGGTGGCAAAGTGGTCGGCATGCTTGCTCCAGCGACCGGAGGTCTCGGGTTCGATTCCCGGTGGTGACAAGGAAAAATTTTCACGGCTGGTTTAGGATCAATGAATTAATCACTCATTATCCGAAATGAAAATATGATTATGAAACCTCTCAGAGAGAGAGAGAGAGAAAGAGAGAGAGAGAGAGAGAGAGAGAGAGAGAGAAATAGTATTAGCAGTGTATTAAAAGTTTAGTACGAAAATAATGTACTTAATGGTTCATTTTCCAGGCAATATTCATAATTAATAATTAACATTTATAATTTTATTTGTACATATTTATTTTTTGGTTTGTTTATTTAAATAAATTAAGTTATTGACATCAAAATTACTGAAGTACTATTTAAAATTAATATCTACTATGTTTTAAAATTGGTGAATTTATCTGGGGTTTTTCTACCAAATTTTAAATTAAAATAAATTATTGTAATGAAATGTTTTAGGGTTTCACTAAAAATATTCATTAAAGATAGTCATTGCACATCAAAAAACGTAAGCGCAAATAATTTAGGGTCACTACCGTGAGAATACTTGATCATTATTCCATGGGAAGTTATTACTTGACATAATTAACTACAGTTCAAAATCCACATACTGAATCTATATCGGCTACATGATATGTACCTTAGTTCACATAATAATAACTTTAAGTGTCGATATAAACTCTTAAATAAAGTAGAACTTATAGGAATAGCACAATACAAATATACGTTGAACGTGTGTGCATATATGTATCCTACATAGAGAAAAACCGGAAGAAATAAAATTTATAATAAATATAAAAGCACACCATAACATAAAAATAAGGAAATTGGCACTATAAACAGAAAATTAACATTATGAGAATTGTGCCAGATGCGATTATTATTATCTCTATTTAATTTTACTTAAGTAACTTTTGTATTGTTTCCTCAGACATTTGTGTTTGGTAGCAGTAGATGTATTGATACATGATATAATCAAGGAGAATGAAATTTTTATATCCCGACCAAAACAACACCAGTCTATATACTAAATACTAATATCTATCTTTATGTAGTAGATACGGAAAGCAAGTAAAACATCCAATCAAATAAAAATAATGAAGAAAAAAAACATCATTAATTTTTATTTTATAAAATTTTAATTAAAATTTTATTGCAAATAAATAAAGTAAAATAGATTTTTTTAATTCTTACATTAACAGATGTCACCATAAGACTTTAATGATAATTGTTAAAATAAAGTAAATTAATCACGTTGAAAGATAAGAGTTTTGATGCTGCTATTATTTGGGTCAGCACGCAATAAACAGTTAAAAACAAATTAAGCTAGCGGCTGAAGGGTGGTAGTGAATCGTATCATTGATTTGATAAAATATCACTGCAAACGCAGGTACGTAAAAAATGTCTCCGTTCGTTTGGATGCTGTGCCGATGATATCTCAAGAACAGCTTATGCATTCGATTTTTTTCTTGCTAATCTTTTATTTTTAACGACTTGCAAAGCTTCTAAGATCCCTACTACAAGGGGTTCGGTGTCTGCCATAGGAAATCACCTTAAATAAACATCCAATATCACGATATTGCTTTACATTTTTCCCGAATACACGTGGATTGTTTGAAAGGTCGACACGAATTTGACAATACTACTTTAGTTCATATATCTAATAATCGTTTTGGCTCTGGTAACTAATTTTTCCTTTATTATAGGATATTTATACTTCTCAGTTGAAGCGCTTTGTACTTAAAATTACAATTTGACTTATTCAACTCATGTGGCATATCATTTGAAATGTCTTGAAAAGCAACATTTTTGTTATCAGGCCTTTAGTTGATAAATCCACTGTTTTGCGCTAGAAGCTAATTATCGATTTGTTAAAATAATAATAGTAATATTAATAATAGTTCCAAACAAAGAAATACGCCTCCCTCATAAAATATAATTTAAGATTAACCGAAAGAAAATATGATTTGACCACACCTGACTAGCATACTCAAACAAAGACCGAACATTGATCATATAAATAACCCTTGTAACATATCACCCAGAAAAAAATAACTTTGACTTATTAAATCGTATTTTTCGAAAATCCGCAATGAAAAAGTTGATCCAATGACTTTCTTTTAAGCTTAATAAAAATATATATTGTATAAAATAAAATAGATTTCGTAATAAATACTTGATTAAACTTACTACAATAACTAAAGTTATTACATTTACAACGTGGCTGTTCTCATTATTCTCTCAATAACTTTTATTTATTGAATTTTCATAAAACTTGTTGCAATTAAATTTTGCCTGTAAACTAACCATGGAATTTTTATTTGAAGATATGGTAAATGTATATAGACGCAACTGTCAACCCCTTACTTATTGCGTAGCAAATCATTAAAATCCGCTAAGGCTTTGTGATTATACTTTGAATGTAACTCCAAAGTATTTTCAATACTGTAGTCTGATGAGACGACCATTTTTTTTAATATAAAGAAGTCAATGTTTCATTTGTTTAAAACCAAGCTTCCAAAGTCTTGGTAATAACACTTTGATGTAAAAACCACTATCTGGCTATTATCCAGAATATCCTTCATTAGGATAACTACGCTCTTTGTACAAATTAATAATTTAATGTTTTGGAATAATAACTAAAGAACTTCCAATTTAAAACAGCAGGTTATTAAACAGAGCTAAATACTTATTCGTATTACAATTATTGTGTCGATTACAATTATTGTGTCGGTAATAAAATCAATAAATAAAAAATTGTTATGGCAAAACTACGTTTATAGGCCAAAAACAACCTACATATGTTTCTTTATTTATTTTGTATGTTAACATTGTTATTTCAACAACTATTTTTCTGGGTGTAGGAGTTCAAACTCTTCGGACCAGTGTTTAACAAATTCAAGCATAATTTTGCTCTGTTACCAATAAAATCGACGTCGTAACTAATGTTCGCGGTCACAAATTACCTCCAAGTACAATATGGTTAAAACCCGAGTAACAACATCGTTGTTGATGGTATATTGTCGATGAATGCAATGTATATACATTTTTAAGAGTATGTAATTTCTACTCACATTCAAATAAAGATTATTTTTATCTTACAAAATTATTAGGGTCATTCTTAGGGTCTTTTACCAAGTTAATAGGGTCTGAATAAATGGAAATTGCCAAGTTTTTAATGACGAAATCAACGTCGTAGATTAATAAGGCAAAAAGTAGGCCCAAAATGATTGTACTGGGTACCGCGGAAGTAGCTATAAAAGAAGCAGATATTAGAAATCTTATGGATACGTTGTTTCAAATTCGAGTTCACTACAGTAAGAATTTAGGTGCGAAATCAAATTAAGCAAACTCTTATGAGGAACACTGTTTAATACTTTGCTGAAGACTGTGGTAATATAGTTGATCGCATTTCAAGCCTACATAATGTTCAAAGTACCCACGAGATGCAAATTCGGTTAAATCGGTAACCCTGGTAATGTAATCAACCGCTCACAATCACTCATTGTTTGAACAATAATTTCTCATAATAATTAAATTTTCAATTCTACACTTAACACAACAAATATTTTATAAGTTATAACTACTCTATATATTAAAATAGAAATTTGCTCGCCAACATCTCACGAGTTTGTTTTTGTTGCACTCATCGGTAAATGAACTGCTGTAACACAATTGAAAGCGACACTCTAATCGTGTTTTGAATTTATCCAATATTGTTTTCAATTTATCGAAGCTACTATTGCAACATCTTAACCCTAATGTGAGTGACTTGGGTACCCGGGTACATTTTGCACTTTTCGACGTCTATTGTTGTATGTTTTACTCCCAAAAAAAACTTTAAATTTTATGAGAACTTCTAGTTCAATTGGTATAGATTACGATCATACTAAAAAATGAGAAATATTACAACTTGAACGAACGTGGAAAAAATAAGTTAATCACTCATTAAGACATTTTCTCTTCACTCACATGACGGTTAAGATCAGGAACAATGTTGGGACGCCGTTTCTTCTTAGTTTCTTATAAAGTGTATTTGAGATATTTGTTTATCAAATTCTACATTTAAAATTATTTCATATTTCGACGAGGCAACACAAAATTCGTTTTTAGTCGCAATAATTTTGTACAAATCTAATATATACCCAATTATAATATTTGCAATTGTAATGAATTTTCTGATTTATTTTTATTTTGATTTTGTTAATAATATCGCAATGACAAACTAAAAAAATAATATTTCGTTCGGATTTACCTTTTCTCCATTTTATTTGGTCAATTTTCTTCAATCATACGTTCACATATTCCGAAATTTATTTGTATTCAAACTGTGGTAAAATGAAATATTTCTCTCGAGTATAAAACAAAATTTTCAAAAAATAATGCTGAAATCTTGATTGGGTATTTTTTACAAAATATGTATAAATTTTAATGGCCCATTGATTTCTTTCGAAATTGATTTCGTATTTCAAACGAAGTCGTAATAGATTTTTTATTGCTAATTTAAACCCTTATTTTATATTAAAACACCAAACTTTTTTGTAATGTTTTATTCTATTCTTTAAAATTTTATGAGTCTTATTTAAAACCGGTATCATAGGTAAACGGGGAAAGAAACGAAAAAGAAATCATTTCTTTGGTATCCAGTGAGGAACGGCAGAATAACAGATTTTTTGACATTAAGCATCTATATGTGTCGTTTTACATTTTTTAATATTTTTTTTATATTAACTCTTTCGCGGAGGCACAATTATTTAAGAATGTTTGTCACAGTATCCAATAAAAAACAGAAACGCTTCCTGTGGGACACAGAAAACTACATTCAATATTAATCATATGAAAACAACCGTAGTCCCATTGTTGATCAGTTGAAGCGTCGGTTATTACTGACGTGTACCACTGTAGGTCAATTGAAGCGTCGGTAATAACCGACGTGTCCGCGAAAGGGTTAATATTTTTAATAATAATTACCATATTTAACTCACGCAGGAAAAACTGATCATTTAAAGAAATTTCTGTTAATTGCAAACATTAATGATGACAACAGTAATGATGACCTGACAAACGGTCAACAATACAAGTAACCCTCCAAGAACACGGTATTCGAATAACACGGTTTCGAAGAACACGGATACCAATTTCCTCAAATTACTTGGTTTCAAACACGATTTTCGTTATTCCATTTTATTTTGTTTTTTGTATATCACCAAATATCACATAGCATTAGATTATATAGAATGAGTGTAAGCAACTGTCAAGTGCCACAAATTTGGAGGGTAAAAAAAGCATATAAATCGACAGTGCCGTATTTAGCATTTTTTTTCGGCCGAATACAATGAAGCCAGGAAGTTCAAATTAAAAAAATATATAAATTTTATTACATTTTTAATCCTTTAATATAAATACATTAATCGTTTTTATTTAAATATAATATCGCACCTTCGATTCAAAAGTGACACAAGTCAAAAACTTTGATTTTTCACATAATTATTGTATAATGGTTAAAATAAGCTAAATTTTTAATCGACAATAGCGAGACAGTTAATATTATTCTATTGCCCGTATTAGAGCGCTAGTGTCACTTTTCGTTCTGAATAAAATAACGGATGCAAAAAGAGAAAAAATGACACAATTCAGTTGTGTCTTACCTATTGACCTAAGTGGATGTAGAAAAGTGTTTTATTTGAACTTGTGTCAATTTTTATATTACAAAAAAATATTTAATTGAAAGCATGATTTGTGTTGTGACATTATTCTTGTTTATGGTAAGTAATATTTCAAATTGTGTCAGTTTATGTGTTACAACGAATGTTATTTCGATGTCCTAACCTGAGTTGTGCGGGTTTTATTGATAGGGAAAGGTAATTTTAATATTTTTATTTTTCATGATTAATTGAATATTTTGACATTTGTGTCAGTTTCCGTGTTAAAATAAATATGAAATCTGAAATTGTAACACGTTATTGGTGATGAGGGTATGTTATGTTTACTGTTTATTTGTGCCAAATGTATAATTAATATTTAGAGTTGTATTTTTTGTTTGTATTTTGTGGTTTAAAGTTGTGTCTTTTGTACATAATTTGTTTTTGAGTAGGGGAGGATTAATGGTAAAACTTAGCTTGAAAAGCAAAGGGAAAAACTTAATGAAGGTGGTTAATCATTGAATTAATTACTTAACGAAGATGATGTTTGCATTTTAAAAAGACGGTATG
The DNA here is from genome assembly GCA_932526605.1 of Nephrotoma flavescens. Taxonomy (NCBI): domain Eukaryota; kingdom Metazoa; phylum Arthropoda; class Insecta; order Diptera; family Tipulidae; genus Nephrotoma; species Nephrotoma flavescens. Next base: position 142,331,439 of record OW052220.1, read on the forward strand.
ATAGTTTTACTGTTATGGATCTATAATTATTACAAAATAATTATTTCTTTTCCTTCACCAGAAAAAACTTCACAGATGTCAATACACAATAAAGGTCGTGCAGCATGCAATAGTCGCAGTATTAATTGGAGTCTGGAGATTTCACCACCAGCTGAAATTCTTCCTACATTAGCTGAAAACCAAAATAATATACAGCCTGAAATATCTGCTGAACGATCGCATATAATTGAACAAGAATTACCAGTGCCTAATCCGACTTGTGAAATTTCGCAATCGGCTGTACAGTCTAAAATCTTTTTCGAACGATCACATTTAATTGAACAAGATTTACCATTGATTGACGCTCTTAAACCGAATTTAAAAATTTCATCATCGAATACTCTCAACATTACCTGAAAATTTTTATTATAAACAGTCTGACGAACGATTGGATAAAATTGAACAAAATTTACCAGCAATGGAAGCAACTTCTTTTGAATTTAGTTACAGTGAATTCTGAAAATTTCACTAAGCTTTGCTTTGATCGATATTCAGTTAAATACTGTATTTCTCCAATAGACAGCAATGATAGAGAATATTATGATTCAGATAAAGATCCGGAATTTTCTTATAATGCGGCAAAATTACAGGATGCTCTTTACCATAGCACTATAACTAACAATGAATCTATAATATCTTCAGCAAGCGAATGAAAAACATCAACTTCATCAGCAAAAACTGATAAGGAATCGTCACCCACCGAATCAGATAACGAAGTCAACCAAAATATTGAATGTGATGTAGAAAGTGGTCTGGAAGAAATATCAAAAAAGGTCGGGAAAAAAGAAAAGCGACGCCTGGTGAGTGGACCATTAAAAAGTCGAAGCTAAAGCGAAACTCTGGAAAAAGTTTCTTATCCGCTTCGAAAAGCAAGAAAATGTATAAAACAAAAAAACTACGCCCCGCATGCAAGTTAATGAACTCAAACGACAGGAAATTTTTGATAAATATTGGGCGATGTGCACAAACAGCGTTGTTTTATAGCAGGCTCTAGGGCTCCCATAAAACCGAAGTACCGATACTCATCTACACAAAACCACCGTAACTTAAACAATGCTTTCTATTTTGAAATGGATAATGTGCGTATCAGAGTGTGCAAAACATTTTTTAAATCGACGTTGGATATATCTGACCGCCCAATAAGAACAATTATAACAAAAAAATAATTTGGGTTCATTAAACCTACATCGAACCTTACGAGGCAAACATACGAATCACCCAACCATCGCGCCAGAATTAAAGGATGGTGTCCGCAAACACATTAAGTCGATCCCGCAAATAGAATCACATTTTCTTCGGGGTCAGATGGCCCGTAAATTCATCGAAGGATGACGAACTGTGTCAAATTTGTTTAGAGATTACCAAGATGCCTGCATAAAATATGATAAGCCGTTCGTAAACTACGTAATGTATCATAGGACATTTACACACGAATATATGGTTTTATGTGCCTGAAAAGGAACAATGTGGATTATGCACGCCGTTTAAAAATGCATAAAACGACGACAAACAAAAACTAAAACACAAATACGACGAACACCAGCGAGAAAAGAAATTGACACGGCAAGAAAAAAATGGAGACAAGGTTCAGGCGAATAAAAATTATATAGTTGCCGTCTATGATTTACAGGCGATTATGCCTGTTTGAATTTTACAATATCGGAATTGAAAAATTTGCATGCGGAATGCTATTTTTGGCACGAAGGGGAAGGGAATCGAGGGGTTGATAAAATAGCAAGTTGCGTCTTAAATTGTATTAAGAAATCTATTAGCAATATCGAAGACAGTGAAAAAGTGGGCTTTGTGTTTTACTCCGACAATTGCGGTGGGCAACAGACAAATAAGTATATGGTAGCTGCATATGCTTATGCAGTCAGAAAATACCCGCAAATAAACTCAATTACTTACAAGTACCTAGTCAAAGGGCATACGGAAAACGAGGGCGACAGCGTACATTCCACAATAGAAAAGCAGATTAAAAGGACCTTAAAGTCTGGACCGATCTATGTTCCGTCTCAGACTTTTAATCTATAAAGAGTTTATCAGAGCTATTAAAAATAACGTTTACAAAAATAAAAATTACGACAATAAGAGTATTAAAAATTGAAAAGGAATTCGTAAACAAATTGTTTTTTAAAGCGTCTTATACAGAGGGACAACTTCAAGAAGCAGAACTATCCAGAAAGGACATCGTACTATTCGGATCAGACCTCCCTGTATTAATGCCAGCTTATAAAACTTCATTAAAAATCAAAGATAACAAAAAAAAATGATTTGTAATCTTTGTTAAAGAAAATTGACGTAGTTGTACGTAATTTAATTTAACAAAATGTTAATTAATTTTTGTTTTCTTGTTTAAAACTTTATTTTAATGAGTAAATTTTTATTAATTGAACTGTACTTATACTAAATTAAATAATAAAGTCCTGTGAAGCTACGATAGTTCATTTTTATTTGTTATTATTAATTTTATAATTAAACCCGAGCAAGCAGTGCGCTGTCAAAAAATACTCTGTGTTTTTTTATTCAACCTGAGTAATTTTACCCTGCACACTGTGTTTTTATTTGTGAACTGTGCTTACACCGGGCATACTCGGTTCTTCAAATTTTACTCTGAAATGAATGCCAGTGTACGAAGAGCATGCAAAGTAAAAAACAAGTTATTACTCTATGCACACTGGTTCATTTTGCACTGCACAACCTGTGCTCGGCGTACAATACCCAGGGCAAGCCTGCTTGCTCGGGTTTAATTAAAAAATAGACCCAATGAAAATAATTGTAGTTAAAAATGTCATAACTCTAAATTTCTGCAAAATTATGGCAATTCAAAATTGACACATCTAACATTTAGCGAGGTAGTGGGGTAGGTCTGCAAAAAAATGGTATACTCACAAATAAAATAAGTTATAACACATTCTTTAACATACAAATTAAATTTATTTGTGGACAGATTAACACAATGATCAAACCACGGATTTAAAATTTCCTTTCCTGAAATATTACTTTTTTTCGTTGCGCCACTTTTGAATCGAAGGTGCGATATTATGTAGATAATAAATAGTAATTATAAAACAACTACGCTTATTTATTTCACATTCCTTTCCTAAGGATGTATAGTCATGATGTTTATTATTTTTAATTAAACGCAACAACTTGATTGCCACATCACTTAATAAGTTCAACGCATAGATTGGATCTTCTTCAACATGAGAAAAACTTCAAAATTAGCCCCAATATTATCGTCAGTATCATTTATAGAAGTTGTTTAAACATCTTGGGAAACAAATTTAGAATTAGAGTGTTCGTAACATCCAACCATATTTTCTTCAGTATGATAAGGAATTGCGGTTTTATTAATATTAGGACATGTATTTTCAAAATCATTTTCATCGACGTTAAATCAACGCGTTGACACGTCAATAAACAAGGTGGGAATGGCCGATTTTTTAATCTCGATCTCTTTTGTTTGGGTGCTTTTCAAATGTACCGAGCAAACAATACCATTTCTACTTATTATGTCTTGCTCACCCAAGCCAATTGATTTCAACCATTCCTTTTTTAATTCTCCATATTTTTATTAAGCTAAAAATAAATGTTTATATTTTTTGTAAAAAGTTGTACATACTTATAGTATTTAAAATAAAAATAAATTATGAAAAGCAAAGCACGTAGCACATGAAATATCCACCGTTTTATTAAACCAAAAAAAGTACGACCCTGGTAATAAAACTTATTAAAACAAAATAAGAACACCACGCCACAAAAAAATTGTTTTCTAAATTTTCGCTTATTTATAACTTCAATTAAAGATGAATTTACCACCAATCACTTTCTTTTTAACACATTTTACATTTTATTTTATATAAACATTTGGTAAACTTACTGATAAGATATTCCTTTCTGAATTTTTAGGCGTATTTTTGCAACTTTTCACAATAACATACACTTCAGTTTACTTTGTAAAGTTTGTATTTTTTTTTATCAAATGATGCACTACTACCATAAACCACTAACTATTTTTAAAATGTTTTTATTAATTTAATATATTTTAATTAATGATTTTAAAAGCACACTCATTAAGTCGTCACTTCGTACAAAAACTGGTTTGGTGGGTTCTTATATTGAGATATGATGTAAGCAAGCCATACGCATTTTTTATATAACCGCAGGATGGTTGATGACACATGACAAACTTTATATGGGTAAAATCTTTACACCCATTCTATAGTATATAATTATATGGTATATCATAACAAAAAATAAAACGTAACTTTGCTTTTCCTTTCTTTTTTGTTGTCTCGAACAACACGGTTTTAAAGAACATGGAACGAATTAATAGTGTTCTTGGAGGGTTTCCTGTAATGCCATTATTCACATTACAAATCAGTAACGATGCATAAAAATCAGAATTCTTGGGTTTACGTCATTACCGATCATCATTATTTATTTCATCAAAGTACGTATGTCATTATAAAACAGTAGTGACAATAATGATAGAGCTCTTAAGGTAAAAAGCTCAGGCGCGCATTTTTTAATGTTTCTATCACATTTCCAGTATGCATTGGAATTAAAAAAACTAACTACATATAACAGTAAATCATTAAAGGATGTCTGCAGAAAATGATAGCGGATTGATATTTGACAAACAAGTTGGTAAGCCAATTTGTGGTTATTACAATATTGTAATTTTGTTCAGTCAGCTTGTAGTGGTTACTTTCTATAGCTTATATTCTTGTTACGAGGAAATAATGTTTTAAACTTTTGATTATTTTTTTAAATATTTTTACGTACTTTAAATATTTTTACGTACAAAGTATATTATAATATCGCGCTTATTTAAGCAAAACATTAAAATTTTCCAGTGAATACCACACTCATTACGTAAAGACTGTTTAATGCATAATTTCCTCCATGATATTTTTAAGTACTTTAACGGTTAAGATAGCAAAATTTTGTCAATTGTGCACAAACAAAACTAGACAAAACCTTTATAAAATAAAACAACTAATATCATTTTTCCATTTCATTACTTTTAATGGCTTAATGTGTGGCGTCTTTGTATAAAAATAGTGCATACAACAATGGAAAATCAGAGCATAATAAAAGAATTGAACATTTTCCAGCTCCATACGTACTTCTTTATACAGTTTTGATGTTTGTGTTTTTTGTTTAATGATTTTTTATCTATTAATGGCATGTACACTATTATATCATTAGGATTTCTTAAGCTGTGTGTCTAGTGCCGATTATTTAACTAATACAGGTGAGTCGCGAAAACAAGTAAATTAAATTATGACTAGTATAGTTCATACGATATTCTTATATCGTTGGAAATAATAAAATACTATAAATTGGTTAGAAAGAAGCGAATGTCGTGTTAAAAAACGAAATTTTGATTTTTAGAAAAAATAGGTGTACTATAGATTCTCCTTTTGTGCCAGACAACTCATGAATAAGCCACATCGTTTAATTTTTTTTTAAATTTTCTGTTTGATAATTCACACTGAACATGCAGTTCAAGCCACCATCTTACGGAGAGAATTTACCCCATGCTCAATTTAGTATGTATGTGTAGACCATTTTAGTATTTATAATTACTTTGGCAGTTTGCCATCTTGTTTGCTTTTGTTAATTTCCATAGTCGCCTCACTTCATGTGAAGTGACAATAATTAATGCATTCTTGCACGGTACAAATCTCGCAACAGCAAATTAAATCAATATTATTAATATAATCTCGACAATGTTCATAAAATAGTTTTTTGCCAATCTACGTAATAAACGATAAATCAACGGTGAATCTACTACGGTAACCACGTTTTAGAAATAGATTTTAATGACCCACCGTTTTTTTTTTTTGATAAGAGTGGGATTTTAACTATTGAGTGCCATTGGTGTCATTGAAAATTTTTCAAGAAAAGCCACTAAGCCAATCGCAATGCTCAACCTTACTTGAGAAATTAAATTGCATTTTCCGGTTTCCTACCACTGCAATCATTTAATCAAATGCGTTTGCTGTTTTTGACCAACAGTGGTCTTACGGATCTTACTGTAATCTCAGCAATTATTATTATATTACTAATCATGTAACTGAGGGCTGGAAGGAGTGGATCTACCTGAACGGTTTAGGTTGGAGGGCTTGTTTAAATGTGAAGTAATAAATCAACTTTCGCATTGGAGTCACCTTTTCTGAGACATTGACCTTAGAATTCCCGTTATTAAAACCACAGCACAAATTTAAGTTATTTATCAGTAGTAATAAAATCCGAATTTGTTATATATAAATCAAAAAAAAATTAAGGTTTTTATAAATTGAATCACAATAATAAAGCGAACTATAGCTAAAAGTTTTCTTTTGCTATATGATAAATTCAGATTCAAATTCTTCTAATTCGAATACTGTCTTCTAATACTTACATTCTCAACAAAAATACGGCTATAGTTTACCGACCTTGTTAGCTTTTGAATCTCCAAATTCCAAAAATTCCGGTTAGGAAGTTATGTTGTACAAATATTGCATATGCGAATTGTATAGTAGTGTAAACAACAATAAATATTATGTGACGCATTGATTGTACCTTGATTATCTTCGAATAAATGATCTTAAATAATGCTGATAATGTTGTTTCTAACCATAACTATTACTATATTATTTTACCACCTGTGCTGTATGGTATAAAGATACTTTTAACGCTATTTGCCGTAGGCACTTGGCGAAACACACTTATACATAATAAACACATTTTTATTAATCACTTGTTTTTGTTCCGCAGAATATTTTGAATGTCTTTCAAAAAGTTTAAAAAATCACTCGATCGATTTCGACTTGTTAGGTCATCATCAGGAGTATCTACTGATTTGTATTAGTAAAAATTTTTGTTATATAATAGAAAAAAGCAAAATATAATAAAAGAAGGAGAGAAGAAAAAATAAGCAATAAAAATTAATCTACGGATCGCGCAGGTAGGCGATGAGTCATATGTAGGTTGAGTAACAAAATTCAAGGTATATTATTGCGTACGTGAGAATAGAAAAGGGCGGGGTCTGTAATTGGTGAGAACCGGATTTCTCTTTGTTCGTTAAGGATATTTTGGTTAAGAAATATTGATTTTCGAATTTCGTAAGATTCTAAGGTATCTAAACGTCTGCCTTTGGGTTGTACATATAATATGTCTAAATTGTTCAAGCTAGCTGTATGATTTTCTGAAGTTAAATGGTTATGAAAAGTTGATTGAATCTGGCGTTTATAGGATTAATTGCAATGATTGTAGTTTGTCCTATATTCTCCAGACTGGGCGCAATTTTGGAGTTAGAGCTAAAACACATTTATCTGGTTGCAATCAATCAACTTTCCATAACCATTTAACTTTACATTACAAAAATGTGTTTATACACCATCGTGCATCGTAATATTTTAATTATGTATTTTTTCGCTTTGTTACTATACACGATATTTCAAAAGAGACATTTTAAGGCATCACTAAACTGCGGGGTGATATATATATATATATATATATATATATATATATATATATATATATATATATATATATATATATATATATATATATATATATATATATATATATATATATATATATATATATATATATATATATATATATATATATATATATATATATATATATATATATATATATATATATATATATATATATATATATATATATATATATATATATATATATATATATCAGGACTTTAAGAAATATTTGGGTGAATGCTCTATCATTTAGCACGCAAGCAATCGCAATTCGCAACCGAAATTTTATTTGGAGAAATTTAACTCGGAAAATGCTTTTTGATGGCATAAATGTTGCGAGGCCAAAAATACAAACACAGATAAGATACTACGGTAATATTTGTACGTTACACATTAGTGTAAGCTTTTCAAAATAAGCGGAAATAAATAGAATCAGATTACATCAAAAATATCCTAAATTTTTTAAATAAATTTATTTATTTGGTTATCGACATCTTCATCGTTATAAAAATATGAATGTCTTGCAGATATCAATTGCATGGTTTATGTCTGGGGTTTCCGTGTACATTTTTTAGAAGATAAACATTTTCCTCTTTATTGTTTTTCAATGTTTACTTTCAGTTGTATTGAAGATAACAAATATCGCCGAATGTAAGCTACGCATTTTAAGTTGATGTTTCTAATATTAATTACATATCAATAAATTTATAATCTTTAAACTGTAATGGTAAATAAAATTAAAATTATTCATTTTAAGATTATTCACTTTTCATAGAAAATTTATACACAATTCTCTTCCGTAGTAACATTTTGTCATCGAAAGCACACAAGAACAAAAGAATAGAATATTTTATTGAGCATTATACCCCCGTGCTCCCGCGGAAAAATGTAATACTACGAAAACGAGTTCGGTTGGACTTCTCTATAATTTTCTATGGAAAGAAAGGTCTTTGAAAATTTAATATAATATTTATATTGCATTAAAATATAAACACTGTAAATTTATTTAGAATTGATATTAAAACTATCCATTTAAAAATGAAAAAAATGAAAACGAGCTTAAATTTTTTGTTACTGGTGGGTTTTACTTTACCTAATTAGTCTCAGTTGTGCGTCACAATCGAGTGAATAATGAAAACCAAACAAAACCTAAGTAAGGAGCGGAACTCCTAGGATAACGTATATTCACAGCGTGGTGGTGATGATTTTTTAATAATAAGACGCCGTTTAAACACTCCGTATTCCTTTGTCTTGAGATATCAAAGGAAAATTCGTCTGCGAAACCAATGTCTGCATATAAGAAGGCAGATGTAAAAATTAAATATTCAAATAGAGAGTAATTGAAAAAAAAGCTTTTCAGTAACTCATTATTATGTGCTACAGTTTTGAAGCGGGAAGTATTTAAATCGCAGATGTTTTATAAAATAAAACGCCAGAGACGCATTTCGGAACAGTGAATATATATCAGCAGATTCTCCAATTAAGAAGTACGGGAGATAGCGTGTACATGCCACCATAGATAATAATTGAATATTTTTTTTCCAATTTGTCACAGAAGGGCAATGTTATTTAACTATTTATATATAGTACTCGTTAATAAGTGTAAACTATGGAAAAGAAACATGAATTTAATAATCCTTACCTACTAATTCAGTCAATAAGTGATTGTGGCAATGTGGCAAAAGCATGAACTGTTTCGGGATTATGTGTGGTAAGCGTAAACACAACAGGTACAGCATCGATAAACGCCGTATTCCTGGCCATTGAAATAGAGATGGAGAAGTAAAAAGATCAACACAAGTGCTACTTTGCAACTCGAGTATATAACTTCAAGAAATGGTCGAGACTATTCTGATATCGACGGGAAAACCAAACTTTTCTAAGTGATAAAATCGATATATATTTAAAAATTTTATAATAAACTCGAGGACAAATTTGTTTTTATTGTACCCACAGAATTCGTTTGCTTTATAAATTAGTACATACTACATTTTCTTCTCCATTATTCATTGGTCTTAAATAATTTTCTCGCAAAATATTTAGTTTGGGTGGAATTTATTTGCAAGGAAATTAAAGAAGCGATCATCCAGAAAGTGTATTGTATGTAATCCTAAAAAAAAATTATGTGACCACTCCTATACCGCAACTATCTATATCAAAGTCTTAAGTTAACAGAAAAACACTATGTATCTACCATCGAAAAAAGAAATATAAGAAAAACCAAGAAATATTACTTTTATAAGCCAGTGCGAAGCTAGCGCCGCTCCCAATATATTAGTTTTCGGTACTACACATTGAGCGACACAGTGCATGAAATAGTTTATTTTATTTATGAAAAATATTTCAAAGCAGAAATTCTAGATTTGCTTTCACCGCTGTATACGTAGAAAAAAATATTTTTTTTTGTTATTTGGTTCGATCTTCGTTTCGTTTTTACTGGGATATGTAGAGAATATAAAAAACAAGCTGTGGTAATATGTATATGAATAATTGTGAAAATGTGAAATGTGTGTTTATGAATGGGTATGAAATGTGTTTTTGTTATTGTAATTTAGAATTTCTATGTAGATGAATGAACGCAAACATTTTCCGTATCTAAAGCTAAACTAAAAAAAATGTACTTTTAACGCTATTTGCCGTAGGCACTTGGCGAAACACACTTATATCGGGTGATTTTTTAAGAGCTTGAGAACTTTTTTTTAAAAAAAAACGCATAAAATTTGCAAAATCTCATCGGTTCTTTATTTGAAACGTTAGATTGGTCCATGACATTTACTTTTTGAAGATAATTTCATTTAAATGTTGACCGCGGCTGCGTCTTAGGTGGTCCATTCGGAAAGTCCAATTTTGGGCAACTTTCTCGAGCATTTCGACCGGAATAGCCCGAATTTCTTCGGAAATGTTGTCTTCCAAAACTGGAATAGTTGCTGGCTTATTTCTGTAGACTTTAGACTTGACGTAGCCCCACAAAAAATAGTCTAAAGGCGTCAAATCGCATGATCTTGGTGGCCAACTTACCGGGCCATTTCTTGAGATGAATTGTTCTCCGAAGTTTTCCCTCAAAATGGCCATAGAATCGCGAGCTGTGTGGCATGTAGCGCCATCTTGTTGAAACCACATGTCAACTAAGTTCAGTTCTTCCATTTTTGGCAACAAAAAGTTTGTTAGCATCGAACGATAGCGATCGCCATTCACCGTAACGTTGCGTCCAACAGCATCTTTGAAAAAATACGGTCCAATGATTCCACCAGCGTACAAACCACACCAAACAGTGCATTTTTCGGGATGCATGGGCAGTTCTTGAACGGCTTCTGGTTGCTCTTCACTCCAAATGTGGCAATTTTGCTTATTTACGTAGCCATTCAACCAGAAATGAGCCTCATCGCTGAACAAAATTTGTCGATAAAAAAGCGGATTTTCTGCCAACTTTTCTAGGGCCCATTCTGCCAACTTTTCTAGGGCCCATTATGAAATGTCAAAGCATACTGAGCATCTTTCTCTTTGACACCTTGTCTGAAATCCCGCGTGATCTGTCAAATACTAATGCATGAAAATCCTAACCACAAAAAAATCACCCGTTACTTAATAAACACATTTTTATTAATCACTTGTTTTTTGTTCCGCAGAATATTTTGAATGTCTTTCAAAAAGTTTAAAAAATCACTCGATCGATTTCGACTTGTTAGGTCATCATCAGGAGTATCTACTGATTTGTATTAGTAAAAATTTTTGTTATATAATAGAAAAAAGCAAAATATAATAAAAGAAGGAGAGAAGAAAAAATAAGCAATAAAAATTAATCTACGGATCGCGCAGGTAGGCGATGAGTCATATGTAGGTTGAGTAACAAAATTCAAGGTATATTATTGCGTACGTGAGAATAGAAAAGGGCGGGGTCTGTAATTGGTGAGAACCGGATTTCTCTTTGTTCGTTAAGGATATTTTGGTTAAGAAATATTGATTTTCGAATTTCGTAAGATTCTAAGGTATCTAAACGTCTGCCTTTGGGTTGTATATGTAATATGTCTAAATTGTTCAAGCTAGCTGTATGATTTTCTGAAGTTAAATGGTTATGGAAAGTTGATTGATTGCAACCAGATAAATGTTCCTTAGCTCTAACTCCAAAATTGCGCCCAGTCTGACCAATATAGGAGAAACTACAATCATTGCAGTTGATCCTATAGACACCAGATTTGGAAAGGCGATCAACTCTAGGTTTATTGTTAAAAATCATTTTCTTTATTGTGTTATTATTATAAAAAGCAAAACTAATATTGGTATAATTGGACACGATGTTGCTAATCCGTTGGCTCGTTTTTCCTATATACTCTAAGCGACGCCAATTTTCCCGCGTTGGACTATCCGGTGGATAAATACCCGTTAGAGTTTTACGCTTTAGCTTTTTATTTAATAACTTTAATATAGTCCTAGTTGCATATCCGTTATTCGTTGCTATTTGAAGAATTATGTTAAGCTCAGTGTTATAATTTGAATTTGACAGAGGGATGTTTATTAGTCTATCTATGAGTGAGTGGAAAGCTGACATTTTAATATTATGGGGATGGTTTGAAGAACTAGGGATAACAGCGTCTGTATACGTGGGTTTCCGATAAATTTTGAAGTCTAAAGTAGAATTAATCCTGGTTATTGTTATATCTAGAAAATTAATACATTTATTTTCTTCTTTTTCTAACGTAAAATCAATGGTGGGATACTGAGAATTTAACCAAGTAAGGAAAGAGTCTAACAGTCTATCAGTTCCATTCCATAGACTTGTATTAAACAAAATTATTTCTGTTTTGATAATAAATATTTCAAATTCGCTGATGGTCTACCCATGGGCTCCCCTCTGTCACCTTTGTTGGCTGAAATTTTCATGAATTTCTTCGAACAAATGATCTTATCAAATAACAATCCTTATTTTCGTCATATAATCTTTTGGTATAGATATGTTGATGACATATTATGTCTATGGAATGGAACTGATAGACTGTTAGACTCTTTCCTTACTTGGTTAAATTCTCAGTATCCCACCATTGATTTTACGTTAGAAAAAGAAGAAAATAAATGTATTAATTTTCTAGATATAACAATAACCAGGATTAATTCTACTTTAGACTTCAAAATTTATCGGAAACCCACGTATACAGACGCTGTTATCCCTAGTTCTTCAAACCATCCCCATAATATTAAAATGTCAGCTTTCCACTCACTCATAGATAGACTAATAAACATCCCTCTGTCAAATTCAAATTATAACACTGAGCTTAACATAATTCTTCAAATAGCAACGAATAACGGATATGCAACTAGGACTATATTAAAGTTATTAAATAAAAAGCTAAAGCGTAAAACTCTAACGGGTATTTATCCACCGGATAGTCCAACGCGGGAAAATTGGCGTCGCTTAGAGTATATAGGAAAAACGAGCCAACGGATTAGCAACATCGTGTCCAATTATACCAATATTAGTTTTGCTTTTTATAATAATAACACAATAAAGAAAATGATTTTTAACAATAAACCTAGAGTTGATCGCCTTTCCAAATCTGGTGTCTATAGGATCAATTGCAATGATTGTAGTTTCTCCTATATTTGTCAGACTGGGCGCAATTTTGGAGTTAGAGCTAAGGAACATTTATCTGGTTGCAATCAATCAACTTTCCATAACCATTTAACTTCAGAAAATCATACAGCTAGCTTGAACAATTTAGACATATTACATATACAACCCAAAGGCAGACGTTTAGATACCTTAGAATCTTACGAAATTCGAAAATCAATATTTCTTAACCAAAATATCCTTAACGAACAAAGAGAAATCCGGTTCTCACCAATTACAGACCCCGCCCTTTTCTATTCTCACGTACGCAATAATATACCTTGAATTTTGTTACTCAACCTACATATGACTCATCGCCTACCTGCGCGATCCAAAGATTAATTTTTATTGCTTATTTTTTCTTCTCTCCTTCTTTTATTATATTTTGCTTTTTTCTATTATATAACAAAAATTTTTACTAATACAAATCAGTAGATACTCCTGATGATGACCTAATAAGTCGAAATCGATCGAGTGATTTTTTAAACTTTTTGAAAGACATTCAAAATATTCTGCGGAACAAAAAACAAGTGATTAATAAAAATGTGTTTATTAAGTAAAAAAAATGTTCTTGTGCCGTGAATCGCGTGATATACGTCGAGTACATTATCAGCAGATATTATTAAGATACGAGTATTATATGATATATGTAGGTATTGAGCGTTTTTAATTCAAATTAAGTAAAGATGTCGATATATTTTTTAAAATAATATTTTTATTTCTAACCGACGTTTCAAATATTAATTTGATCTTCAGAATTTTTAAAATATGTATTTGCACAAAATTAATTTTAAAACTTAAAAATATTAAACATTTGTAAGTACCTCAGTTTAAGAATTTAACAGAACAAAATACTCTTTATACTAAAATGTTTAATTCATTTTTAATACCTATGTGATTTTATATTGTTGTCCTGAACATAACTACTATTTTCACACATTTGGCGTAAAGGTAAAACTTTAAAAAATGTAGTTTCTTACCGCGAGTTCATACGTCGGATAAAAATCTCGGATTTTTCTATCCCAGATTTTTTTTCAACATTTTCAAGTTTTTTATATGAAAAGAGACGTGCCCGTTGTATAATTTACGTGATGTAATTGGTTAAAACGATGGGATAGTAAAATCCGAGATTTTTATCCGTCGTATGAACTCGCAGTTAAGTCCGCTATCTGTAATGTCATATAAACGGCCTTATGATGGTAACACGATGTTAAAATAATTGTAAGTGGAGAAATGTAATATGTTCCATTTCATCATTTGAATGATAACTTATGTGACCCATTTTTTTTTTTTGATTTTTCGGGGATAGTATAATCAGGAGGATTTATCGTGGAAAACGGTCACGAATGAATAGTATTTACACAACAATTCATTAACCAAATTGTAACTAATTCAAAAAAAATATTTTGTCCAGTTCTGTAACACATTCAAAATGTGGTTTATATAATGAAGTCATAATTTAACAGTAAGTATGGCATTAGGTTTTAGAATATAGTAAAGCCATTCGATCAGCAAGCTTAAATAAACTATATCAGGAAATCGAAGTTTAACGTGATTTTTTAAAATAATTTGAATAAATATCGTCACATAAAAGTGACTGGCCCACTGTCTTATGAAAGAGCTATAGCTAGCTAAAAATTTTAGGTATTCCTATGTAGCTACTCTAGCGCACAGTATAGGAACCAAGCGCACATTTTAGTGGAAAAAAATATTCGATATAATTTCTCGTAAATGCTAGAAAAACGTACGTTCAACTTTTAATATTTTTTTAATCATAGCAAACGTATGTGCAACTTTGATTTATTTTTTTATGTTTACAAATACAACCTGACATTTCGCATTGATATTTGACGTTTCGGTTTGTGTTAATTTGTCGCCATTTATGTTTCAAATTTGAATGAAATTTAAATTGAGTTTAATAAACAAAACTTTTTATTTAAAGATGATCAAAAATCTATATATGGTCATAATGTAGCAGACTCTGAATACTGACTAATTTAATTCCAAATAAAAATACCTAAATAATTGGGTCATGTATACATATACATATTATAATATAAATATAGTCAAATTATATTGTTCAAAGCATCCATCCATTTTTTCAACAAAAACATGTTTTAATATTTGAACTCTCAAAGAATTTAGAAGTAAAGGTTTCATTTAAACTTGGAGATAAATTTAAATTGTTTTCTTTGGTAACGTCCGAGTACTCTGGTTCATTTTGAGGTAAATTTAACGTCGGAATGGCTGTTCTCTTCAGCTTACGTTTTCCTATATAATGCGGTTCAAAATGTTTTGAACAAAGAAACATCCTATTGGCATTTATAGCCAATATTCCACAATTTAACCATGTTTCGTGGTACCAATAATATTTAGCGGAATATTTAAACAACCGAGCACCATCCCGTTGCTTAGAATCACAACCCTGAACGGAGCATTTAAGTCCCACACGACCACTCATAATAATTATAATAATAATAATAATAATAATAGTATATTTATAATATTTACGGTTTCAATAATTACGAAACAATACTCACGTGTACAAATAGATGCAAACGAAAAGCTGAGGTTGAAAGTTTTAAAAAAAACTGTTTCGAATATATAATCACTAATAATCACTATAATCACTATAATGTATTAATTAGAATATAATCACAAAATAATTTTAGCACTATTTGCAGTAGGCACTTGACGAAACACACTGACACTTAATAAACACACTTCGTTAATTAAATTTTTGAATATTTTAATTAAAAAATTTGTTGAAAAAGTTTAAAAATCACTCGATCGATTTCGACTTGTTAGGTTATCTCAGGAGTATCTAATGATTTGTAAAAATTAAAATTTTTGTTATGTAGCTGTTTAGTAGGAAAAAGCAAAAAAGGAATCAAAGAAGAGACAAAAATAGGCAATAAAAATTAATCTATTGATCGCCCCAACTAGGGGCGGGTGTACGATTAGTCATCAGTCTAGGGTAGCAGGTGCACGATTAGTCATCGGCTGAGTAACAAAATTTTAGGTAAATTCAAGTACATTTAATTACCCGACGTATTAGTCAAATTATTGCGTACGTGAGAATAGAAAAGGGCGGGGTCTGTTGAAACGGAAAGCACTTTTACTCAGTGTATAAGTATTCGTGTTTCATAGAATTGCCGTCATCTGATATGTAGCCCATGCGGCGTTGGTTCCCGCAGCTCAAGCCGGCAGAGGGGAACAGTGTGGGTTTCGGGGTACTCAGACTACGGCCTAGATTACCGCATATTTGAATAATAAAAGGGAGAGAAGAGACAGCATATTGCATGCCATCAAATGGTGTGTGTAGGGATGAGATATTGGGATCCGGACCCAATAGGTGTGAGGTATACTCCAACGATGTTTTAGGCCATTAAGCCGTGGTTATTAATTGATTAATTTAGGGTAGCATTATTACCCTAAATTAATTATATGTGATAAAAAAAATTTGTTTTGCCAGAGGGATCTTGATTTGTTTTGGCCTACGGCCCTAGTGATTAGTAAGTATTTTTTTATTTTAGATCTGCAAAACGTTACTGGTAGAAGGGTGTGCAATGCCTGAGGCACTGTTGCTTAAGAACCACCCGTCCCTTGTTCCAGAGGGACAACCAACATACGCTTTGCGGATCGGTACCGCTTGGATTAGTATGGTGAGTTATGTTTATACTTACTGAAATACCGCCAACTGCCTAGAATTGTCCCAACTTGATCTTCTAAAAAAAACCCAAGCAAATCACTGTTTTTTTTTATTTAACTCAAATTATTCACTATAAAAAAAACCCACTAACAAACAAAACTATATTTAATTCACTAAAATATTAATTGACTAAAATTCCCGGAAAAACTGAACGACTTTAATTAACTCACTAATAAAAACTTATTGACTGACTGACCCCTTACCAAAATTTTGGTACGGTATTTATACATATTACTTGGTTGAGGCGGGAGGGGAAAATTTTTAGTACAAAATGTGCTACTCTCTTAACCAAATATAATTATTTCTGCCAAAATTTTTAGGTACGTGAATGCAACAACAAACACAGAGAAGCATTTGTAATTTCGGCATGACTAGATATTTGATGAATTTTAGTGAAGATGATCTCTTCAAGGTCGTGGCGAAATTACTTCAAAAATTATTATTATAATTATATGAAAATTGTGTGGGTTGAGTTTTTAGAATTGATAACGGAATAAATCCCGTTACACTGTAATTGGTGAGAACCAGATTTCTCTCTGTTCGTTAAGGATATTTTGGTTAAGAAATATTGATTTTCGAATTTCGTAAGATTCTAAGGTATCTAAACGTCTGCCTTTGGGTTGTATATGTAATATGTCTAAATTGTTCGAGCTTCCTCTATGATTTTCTGAAGTTAAATGGTTATGGAAAGTTGATTGATTGTTACCAGATAAATGTTCTCTAGCTCTAACTCCAAAATTGCGCGAAATCAGAAATTGCGTTCCTATGCGAAATCAGACATATAAGCTGAAATTTATATGCAAATTAATGATGACTAGTAACTCATCTCATGAGTGAAATACCAAGGTAAACATCTATTTATCCTTAGAATAGCTCATCCGTCAGCTCAATGTAGTAAATCCATTGATCTATATACATGGATACGACATCAATGTCAGAAACCATATAAAACAACAGCAAACAGAGGGAGCACTTTTTTTATAGTCATATCGCTCGTTTATACACACCTCTTGCTTTAAAAAAATATTTCCGAAAGATAGGACCGTACCGAAGATAGATTTAATTTCGAAATTTTCTGCAATTGGTTTTTTATTATTATAGTCATGAACAAATAATAATATTCAAATGGTTTAAATTATAAATCACATTTTATTCATTTAATTCATGTGGTACCGCTTTTGTATCTAAATTTCTTCTTGCTATTTCCCTTAATATTTCAAATACTCTCCTGCAAATAATTCGAATAAAAAAAAGTTCGTGTTGTCAAAACGTCAAACGTCAAAAACTCATAGGAACTAGTTTTCTGTTTACATTAATTTGATTTTCGAAAATTCGGAATTCAAGAAAAAACAGAAAATTTTTCTGTCTTTGTCACAAACGTAGAACTATTTTTGCTCTACCATATAGTTTTTGACATGTCGTATCCATGTAATATAGATCAGTGAGTAAATCGAAGCTTTGCTTATATTTTAAATCAAGTCAGCTTCGCATTGCTCATGAAAATTTTATTTTGCGAGCAGTTCAATAATAAACGTTAAAATATGTATTTGGGGCCGGTGAAAAAGAGGCACAATGTCTCTGAGAATACACAAAATCGAGGATAGACGGCCAAATCCCTTCATAGGATGTAACACCACCAGTATAAATATACGTAATATTCTACTATGAAGAATACTATGTAAGGACCGTAACCACGTCTAGGTATTTACTAGGTCTATTATGAATCTCACTTACTCGTCACCGGGTGAAGAGTCGTCACTATAATTCTATTTTAGTATTATGATTGTCGCAGTGAGCGAGTGATCGTCACATGCGTGTCAATTGGCGACTCGAAATCACCGCATATAATTTTTGGTATTATAATTCTCACAGTGAGCGAGTCCAATGTCATATATGCTCACCTAAAATATGATGGTGAGAGTCAAGTGACAAAGTATTTTTGGTATTAGAAGTATAATATTTTATTAATATTTTAACATTGAAATAGTAAATTTATATTGAAATGGAAAAAAACCGGGATATTGCCCGTGGATTTCCAGATGTTGGAAAAATCAAACTAACCATTAATGAATTTTGGAAAAATTTGTCAGTAGTGCGGAATAGCTTAGGGCCGCCAATTAGAGAAAGCATGGAATGGAGAAAGGCAAAAATTCGAGCACAATTTTTTTTATATAGTATACACAATTTTTTATATAATATATTTTATATTTTTAATATTTTTTTATAATTATTTTGTATTACGATACGATGAAAATATCGTATCCTTATAAATTTTGTCATACAAAGACATACAAAAATATCTTTATATGAAAACTATTTGTAAACAACTAAAATTGTTTGACATTACTATATGGTCTCCATAACGACAAATAACAGACTCTAAAAAATACAAGAATCCATATACGACGCCGCAAACAACGGCTCGCCAAAATAAAAGGGAGACTCATAATACCAATTTTGAACTCGGGTGACTTAGATAGTCACGGCGAGTGGTGTGGTGAGGCGGGAATCATAATAGGGCAGTACGTAAAACTGAGGTACGTGCGTTAACACGTACATGAGTTAGAACAGTTATTGTATTGGACACAGTATGATCCTTTGGATCTAGTTTCTAAATGAATTTGGGATATGCAAAACTCGCAACTCATTGTTCTGTTATATGTAGTTCTCGTGGTCGTTGTGTTGTGGGATGATTTTGCAACAACGTTGCTATTAATAAAATTATTAAATATTGAAAATTTATTAAATATTGAAATGACCTGGCCTTTAATATTTTTGTTCTCAAACCATTCATTCATATCAGATCTTGTAATTTCCAAAGTTTACCTCAATTTGTTCCTCAAAATAAATTAACTCTACCCGATGTTATTTGGAATTGTTACGAAACATGATTTATTGTCCTAGTTTTATAAAAGACTAGCTGACCCGGCGAACTTCGTATCGCCTCAAAATCAATAAATGTTTTTTAAAGTTATTAGCTTAATAAAATTGAGTTTTTTATTAAGATTAAATAAATTAAATGAATTCTCCAAATTAATTAAATTCAATGAAATTACAAAAATCAAAATGAAATATATTTTAATTACATTGAAATGAATGTAATTCACGTGGCAGCAAGGCTTTCGTTTTATTGAATTGAATAGAAATGGTTCGCGTAGCATTATTGCACTACTTTCTTTTAAACTATTTGCTGGGTGAGTTGCAATTGAGTCGATTCCCTTCATTGTAGCACCTTGTGATATACGACATTTTTTGTTTTATTGTTAGGTGCGAGAACGAATAAAGCGGATGGTTTAGGTATGGTTAAATTTACCATTTAAAACAAAGTCGGTTAGCTACACCATTTCATTTTTTTTTATTTTCCAATGTTTTAATAGTTATTATGCTATTCGGAACGGAGTCAAATCCAACAAAACAAAGATCATAAAAATCGGTCCAGCCGTTCTTCAGTTATAAATGGTGTAACTAACCCGACTTTGTTTTATATATATAGATTACACCGATAGTGGAATAGACAGTTATAGATTTTCTTATTTTACGATCTACGATCTTATACAGTTTTATCTCCAAACGAATACATTTATTTTATCCACTTGGACATTGCGGTAACTGCCCGCAATTCACATCCCCCTCGTAAAATCTGCTTGTTCCTAGTTTTTTTCGATTTACCTAGTTCAAACATTTTTTTATTAAAATTTTATTAGTAACATAGAAAGACATTGAAAAATGTGAACAACAGGTATACATTTTGACCGCAAGATACCCCGCTCTTCCTACTTTACTATACAATGCCACATACGTAATAATAAATATTTTAAATTTTATTCCAACTAACCAACTTGTAATCATAAATGGTAACTATTTTGTGCATACTTTCCAACTTCCGTGCTGCAGTTAGTAAGTCAGTCACAATTTTAAAATATGCATTTTGCTGATTGTTGAAAACTCGTATCGCGGGTTAATCTTTTTCCAATTTGTATATGTTAAATCGTATCGTTTAGGGATTTTAAGAAAGTAAACAAATATATAGAAAGATTTTAAATCCAAAATAATTTTATTTGAAAATGTTTATGTGAGAGAACCCGTCAGCTTACATGACGAAAACTTTTTCCCAACAAATCATGAATGAGACACTACTTTTACAGTAATAGTAGGTAAGGTACATATGACTAGAAAATCAATTGCATACATATTTTATCATCTTGTAATACAATTTTTTGTATTAACATTCTCCTATCTGCACGCACATGGTATACACATCATCGCGCAAGCAAATGCAATGCAAAACTAAAATTACGAAAAACACAAAACAAAATACATATTTTCGTTTTTTGTGTGTACAGCGAAGAAAATAAATGTGTGTTTTTGGGTTTGGTTATTTTTTCGTAAATATAAAAAACTATTTCGTTCTGTGTCGCTCAATGTGTAATTTCATTATTGGCCGCATGGCGCTATTCCAGGTTTTTTAATGTTCGCGCTTGGTTTTTCTTATTGTTCTTTTTTTTATGTATCTACTCACATTGTACTGACGATACATTAAAATTCGATTTTATTTATGTATTTTGAATAAATTGGAATGAATGCATCAACATTTGGTTTGGTACTTATACCATCTCTCTAAATATATATCGAACTGTTTATGTTTAAGCTAAGTAAAAACACAAGTATTTATTAAATGTTTTTTATAAAAGCGAAGACAAAACATACATAAATAAGCTTTAAAATATGTTGACATCTTGTGGAAAGTAGCGAAAACAACGTAAGCTTTAATAAAAAAAATCAATAATTGTTTCATACAGTTGAACTAAAGTAATATATATATTCAAACGTATAACCACTTACTATACTAATTGTCCTCGACTTACGACGGTTCGACTTACGACAATTCGAAGTTACGACGGCGAAAAATCACGTGTTTTTCGATTTCGTTTCCTTTAAAATTTTTTTTTCCAAAATTATTGAACATTTTTTTTTAAAATACTGTACCTAAATACAAAAATCAGTAAATTTATTTCCATTCAATCATATTCGGAGTTAAATATTAACTAAAATTTTTCACAGGTTCTATCATAGTTTAACATTTTTATGTTCGTTTTAAATTTAAATTCGACGACGGATGCCACAACGTAGCTACGTTAACACTGAAGCATACTATGTCAAGTTTAAAGGGGCACGTGACTCTTTGATTGGGTGGTAATGTGGCAGGATACAGTTGAAACCCTTATTAATTCATAATTCAAAAAATCCTCGAGCTATGAAAGGAAACAAGCATAGGCTTCTGTTGCATTATTTTTCAAATAGTAAAGCGTGGATGACAAAAATAATTTTTGCCGAATGGTTCAGAAAACATTTCATACCAGAAGCAAAAGCATATTGTGATCACAAAAAGTTCCATTCAAAATACTCTTACTTTTGGACAATGCGCCAAGTCACCCACCATTAAAAAATCTTGAAAATATGGATCCTGATGCAGATCGTTTTGCAAAACTAAAACGATCAGTTAATGATTCTCTTGTGCATTATCAAGAAATTTTGAAAGAAAAGCAATGACGTAAAGTGGAAACACGAATTGACAATTATTTTAAAACTGGCATAATGTGTAATTTTTTTTTTATTATTTTAAATGTTAATTATATAATTACTTATCCAATTTTTTGTGAATTCGTATTTTTAATTTTCTGGATTAGTAATTTATACATAAGTAATTGAATTACTAAAATGGTTAACATTATTTGCTTATCTGTGCTGATTTTATCACAAGTAAGAACTTATTCCATAAAATAAACATATTCCTCGACTTACGACTGTTTCGACTTACGACGGACGTTCTGGAACGGTGGCTCGTCGTAACTTGAGGACTATTTACGTTCTTGTTAAGAATTTAATGAAAATTATATATTATACTCTGTATTATAGGGAAGGGGGAAGGAGTAGTTGTTGATGTTAATATTTTTGTTGTATTGTTTCGTGTTTTTCAACTTAAATATTTTGTTGTGTTCTTGCAGATAATTATTTTTAACCGGTTGAGGGTAGGAACAGAAGACAATACATATTTCACGGTGCTCTTTTCATACGAGTGCAACGTTGAAAGTGCCGACTGCAAAATTGTGGAACTATAAACGGATTTAGGTTTTCCGCTTATACTGCGTCAATCGTTAGCTATGTTTGAAATTAATGTAAACCTAATTTATTTCTAGTATCCTCGAACTTTAGAAAGAATGGTTCAACTTGATTTAGACAATAAAATCACACTTCCAGTCGCTTTGAAAGACGCGAAAGCAATGGTAGTCACGTAAAACATGTGCGAGTAACTAAATTGAAGTATAAAACAAAATAACAAATTTAGTATATTAGTATATGCAGGGTGAATTTTTTACTGGTTATTTTAAGTCATGACAGTGGGTAGTTGACTTATTATTTAGAACCAGCAAACGGAAGACAGTGTTAAATGTGTTAGATGTTCAGGCTGCAGTTAGTTGAGTAACTAAGTAAGTAAACTTACATGTACAATTGTTATTTACCGCATGAAATAAATGGTTAAACCTAACTTCTCGCTATAATTTTTTAGGGATTATATTAACTTAAAGAAATTTTAATTCACACAAAAAAAATTATATTTAAAAATTCTTTTTTAAAAAACCACGCTTATATTTAAAGGTTCTAAAAAGTAGATAATATAACAAAAGGCTTTGAAAAGTAGAAAATAAAATTTTTCTTCCTTACTCCTATCAAGGTATATTTATAACAAGTAGAAAGTTAAAATTAATATGACTAAAAGTATAAGCGTGGGGCGCTCCTTTACGGCATTAGTAATTTAAGACTACTAGACACATGAAGTAAAGTTTTAGTAAAGTCTTTTAGTAACACTAATGGAACAGTCTCTTAAGATGTATCCTAAGAATAGATTTTTTGTTGGAGCATTTCAGTATTAACGTAAAAATGATATATTGAGAGATAGTATATACATTCAGAAGGAGCGCCCCACGCGGGCCACGCCTATATTTTTAGTCATATTAATTTTAAATTTCTACTTGTTTTAAATATATATTGATAGGAGTAAGGAAAAAAAAAATTATTTTCTACTTTTCAAAGCCTTTTATTATATTATCTACTTTTTAGAGCCTTTAAATATAAGCGTGGTTTTTTAAAAAGTTTTTTTTAAATATATTTTATTTTCTACTTTTTAGTCATCGAAACTTTTTAATGTAATATCTATTCACTTTTTTGAATACTTTTTTGAATAGAAATATGGCATTTTTGAATGTTAAATTGCCACATAAAATGTAGTCCATTTTTACAATTTAATCTTCATATACAGTTGATTCAACAAGAAAGTGTGCGGCAAAACTGTACTTAAAGCTATAGAAACAAATGTGGGCGAGACATAAACCGGTTTTTTATTGACTCCACTTTGACGCTCTAAAACCAAAATTAGCTTAACTGCAACTGTTTAGCGGATAACATATTCGAAAGAAATGAGTGTGTCTTATAAAAACGATTTAAAGCGGTGTTTTCCAGTACACATCAGAAAGGACCAAAAATGTCGGTTGCAAGTGCAGCAAAATACAAAAAAAAGTCGAAAACGTTTGTACAGAAGAGGATTACACATTATACAATGTATACAAATGTTGACGATTTGCCAGATAGAGGCAAAATCCGAGCCACTACAAAATAAGAGGATGAGGCCATCATACAGTTGTTTGATCAAAATTCATAGCGTAAGATGTAGCTGTGTATAAATTGACGAAAAAGAATATAATTATACTAAAAAGAACCATACGAAACAGAATTATGGAACATGGCTATGCATATGGAAATACTTTGGTCAAACCACTGGTAACACAAAAATATATGGAAAAGCGACTACAGTGGGCGAATGAACATAAAAACAAAGATTTTACGAATATTGTGTTTACCGATAAGTCATTCTTTTGGGATTTTACTGTTAAGGCCTGTTTGTCCAAATCAGCAAAAACAAAGGATTGTCCGAACTGTAAAGCACCCGCCTTAGCTCCATGTATGGCAATGCTTCACCAAGCAAGGTTTTGGTAAATTAATCGTTTCCACATGGAACCTTAACGCACTTTACATGGATACAATTTATTCAAGAAGCTTGTTACCATCTGACTGTAAATTGTTTGGAGCGGGGAACTCTAATTGGAACTTGCAATCCAAAACACAATAGCATACTTTGTTCAGAATTTAAATTCAAAAAGGGCATTACAACATTGGATTGGCCGTCTCAGTCACCTGATGCCAATACGATCAAAAATTATGGACACTCATGAAGATTAAGCTGGAAATGTACCACATAAACAATCTGAGCGGTCTAGCGCGAGTTGTTCAGAAAATATGGTAAAATCTATCACCACAATATGCAGAAAATTTGGTTGATAGTATGGACAGAAGGTGTCAGGCAAAAAACATAAAGAAATCGTAGTTTTATTGAAGTAAAACTTCTTTAGGCACGATTGACTTGGGGACTAAGCTGGCAAATGCGTTACGAAAAATGTAATCGAACGAGGCGAATGAAACAAACGCAAAACGAAATCATTTTTCTTTAGTATCTTGATGTGCCATGACAATTCATAAATCCCTAGGTGGAACATTAATTGATACCATTTTATTTTAATAATTGGTTAAAAAAATTGGAAAATAAGAAAATTGGAAAATTGGTAAATGGAAAATTGGAAAAATTGGAAAATTGGAAATTTCGAAATTTGCAAAATTGTAAAATTTGTAAATTGGAAACGTGGAAAATTTTAAAATTGGAAATTTAGAAAATTGGAAAACAGGTAAATGGAAAATTGGAAAATAGGAATATAAGAAAATATGAAAATATGGAAATATGAAAATATGAAAATATGAAAATATGAAAATATGAAAATATGAAAATATGAAAATATGAAAATATGAAAATATGAAAATATGAAAATATGAAAATATGAAAATATGAAAATATGAAAATATGAAAATATGAAAATATGAAAATATGAAAATATGAAAATATGAAAATATGAAAATATGAAAATATGAAAATATGAAAATATGAAAATATGAAAATATGAAAATATGAAAATATGAAAATATGAAAATATGAAAATATGAAAATATGAAAATATGAAAATATGAAAATATGAAAATATGAAAATATGAAAATATGAAAATATGAAAATATGAAAATATGAAAATATGAAAATATGAAAATATGAAAATATGAAAATATGAAAATATGAAAATATGAAAATATGAAAATATGAAAATATGAAAATATGAAAATATGAAAATATGAAAATATGAAAATATGAAAATATGAAAATATGAAAATATGAAAATATGAAAATATGAAAATATGAAAATATGAAAATATGAAAATATGAAAATATGAAAATATGAAAATATGAAAATATGAAAATATGAAAATATGAAAATATGAAAATATGAAAATATGAAAATATGAAAATATGAAAATATGAAAATATGAAAATATGAAAATATGAAAATATGAAAATATGAAAATATGAAAATATGAAAATATGAAAATATGAAAATATGAAAATATGAAAATATGAAAATATGAAAATATGAAAATATGAAAATATGAAAATATGAAAATATGAAAATATGAAAATATGAAAATATGAAAATATGAAAATATGAAAATATGAAAATATGAAAATATGAAAATATGAAAATATGAAAATATGAAAATATGAAAATATGAAAATATGAAAATATGAAAATATGAAAATATGAAAATATGAAAATATGAAAATATGAAAATATGAAAATATGAAAATATGAAAATATGAAAATATGAAAATATGAAAATATGAAAATATGAAAATATGAAAATATGAAAATATGAAAATATGAAAATATGAAAATATGAAAATATGAAAATATGAAAATATGAAAATATGAAAATATGAAAATATGAAAATATGAAAATATGAAAATATGAAAATATGAAAATATGAAAATATGAAAATATGAAAATATGAAAATATGAAAATATGAAAATATGAAAATATGAAAATATGAAAATATGAAAATATGAAAATATGAAAATATGAAAATATGAAAATATGAAAATATGAAAATATGAAAATATGAAAATATGAAAATATGAAAATATGAAAATATGAAAATATGAAAATATGAAAATATGAAAATATGAAAATATGAAAATATGAAAATATGAAAATATGAAAATATGAAAATATGAAAATATGAAAATATGAAAATATGAAAATATGAAAATATGAAAATATGAAAATATGAAAATATGAAAATATGAAAATATGAAAATATGAAAATATGAAAATATGAAAATATGAAAATATGAAAATATGAAAATATGAAAATATGAAAATATGAAAATATGAAAATATGAAAATATGAAAATATGAAAATATGAAAATATGAAAATATGAAAATATGAAAATATGAAAATATGAAAATATGAAAATATGAAAATATGAAAATATGAAAATATGAAAATATGAAAATATGAAAATATGAAAATATGAAAATATGAAAATATGAAAATATGAAAATATGAAAATATGAAAATATGAAAATATGAAAATATGAAAATATGAAAATATGAAAATATGAAAATATGAAAATATGAAAATATGAAAATATGAAAATATGAAAATATGAAAATATGAAAATATGAAAATATGAAAATATGAAAATATGAAAATATGAAAATATACGCTTTTGAAGTTAGACCTATAATAGACCTAAACCAACAAAAACAAACGAAAGTGTGTTTGTATTGGTAAAAAATAAATAGAAATGACATTTAGGCGAAATGATTAAATATTTGAATAGTTTTCCAATTGAAATTATTATTTAAAAAAAACAAATTATCGTAGTCGAAATAAATAATCTTTTCCACCCAAAGAATATAGGATTGTTAACGCTTCGAAATTGCCTCCGAATTGTTAAATATTTTTTAGTACTTAAATTCTGTAGTTTGTAGATTCACAGGAATAGCGCAAGTGAAGGCACAGAAAGAAGTAAGCCGTTGTATGTACATATGTCTACTACTATTTTTATTTTATTAATCGTTCTACATATTCTGTACAATTTTTCAAGTCTCAAATTAGTACTTACTTAACAATTCAATAATTCTGCGAAATATAAAACAAGTGATTAATAAAATGTGTTTATTAAGTATTAGTGTGTTTCCCCAAGTGCCTACGGCAAATAGCGTAAAAAGTCCCAAATTAGTCTTATTACATATACATAATAACTAATCAGCACAATTTACATGTAAATATATTATAAAAGTGACAATAACTTTATTATTACAAAAAATGCAATTTAACACACTCTAATTTATTGTAGTTATGTTAAGCATTATGATAATGCGTTAACAAGGATTTTCTTAAGGAATTGAATATCTCGAGAGTTAATATGATTCTTACGTAATTCTGTATGATTTTCTGAAAGGTTATGATTTGAACTTCAAAACCTCTTATCCATTTAAAAAGCTAATGGGATTCAGGTGGTCAAATAAATACTTTAATAACCTGCGCTATAGTAAGAATTTAGGATTTTCTTAAGAAATTGAATATCTCGAGAATTAATATGATTCTTACGTAGTTCTGTATGATTTTCTGAAAGGTTATGATTTGAACTTCGAAACCTCTTATCCATTTAAAAAGCTAATGGGATTCAGGTGGTCAAATAAATACTTTAAATTTAGAATTTTCTTAAGAAATTGAATATCTCGAGAGTTAATATGATTCTTACGTAATTCTGTATGATTTTCTGAAAGGTTATGATTTGAACTTCAAAACCTCTTATCCATTTAAAAAGCTAATGGGATTCAGGTGGTCAAATAAATACTTTAATAACCTGCGCTATAGTAAGAATTTAGGATTTTCTTAAGAAATTGAATATCTCGAGAATTAATATGATTCTTACGTAGTTCTGTATGATTTTCTGAAAGGTTATGATTTGAACTTCGAAACCTCTTATCCATTTAAAAAGCTAATGGGATTCAGGTGGTCAAATAAATACTTTAATGACCTTCGCTATAGTAAGAATTTAGAATTTTCTTAAGAAATTGAATATCTCGAGAATTAATATGATTCTTACGTAGTTCTGTATGATTTTCTGAAAGGTTATGATTTGAACTTCAAAACCTCTTATCCATTTAAAAAGCTAATGGGATTCAGGTGGTCAAATAAATACTTTAATAACCTGCGCTATAGTAAGAATTTAGGATTTTCTTAAGAAATTGAATATCTCGAGAACTAATATGATTCTTACCTAGTTCTGTATGATTTTCTGAAAGGTTATGATTTGAACTTCAGAACCTATTATCCATTTAAAAAGCTAATGGGATTCAGGTGGTCAAATAAATACTTTAATGACCTTCGCTATAGTAAGAATTTAGGATTTTCTTAAGAAATTGAATATCTCGAGAATTAATATGATTCTTACGTAGTTCTGTATGATTTTCTGAAAGGTTATGATTTGAACTTCGAAACCTCTTATCCATTTAAAAAGCTAATGGGATTCAGGTGGTCAAATAAATACTTTAATAACCTGCGCTATAGTAAGAATTTAGGATTTTCTTAAGAAATTGAATATCTCAAGAATTAATATGATTCTTATGTAGTTCTGTATGATTTTCTGAAAGGTTATGATTTGAACTTCAGAACCTATTATCCATTTAAAAAGCTAATGGGGTTCAGGTGGTCAAATAAATGCTTTAATAACCTGCGCTATAGTAAGAATTTAGGATTTTCTTAAGAAATTGAATATCTCGAGAATTAATATGATTCTTACGTAGTTCTATATGATTTTCTGAAAGGTTATGATTTGAACTTCAAAATCTCTTATCCATTTAAAAAGCTAATGGGATTCAGGTGGCCAAATAAATACTTTAATAACCTGCGCTATAGTAAGAATTTAGGATTTTCTTAAGAAATTGAATGTCTCGAGAATTAATATGATTCTTACGTAGTTCTGTATGATTTTCTGAAAGGTTAAGATTAGAACTTATTTTGAAAAAGAATAAAATATGTATTATAGTAAGAATTATATGCTTGATATATGTCGCCTCTTTTATTTTGTTTTTTGAATACCATAACAAAAAAAAAAACAAAATTAAAACGTAACTTCACACTTTCGATTTTTCTAGTCTCGCACGGCACGGCTTCAAAGAGCACGAAACCAATTAATCGTGTTCTTCGAGGGTTTCCTGTATAATTTTCGCTCTCATCAAGAATAAACAGGAAAAAAATTTATGATGATTTTTTTGCTTTTTAAACGGCAGATCCTAAGCGTTCAGTAATAATGTCATTACCGAAAACAGCATTTCTTAAAAATATCCTATTTCCACTGCAAATTTATAATTGTTAGGCTTACGCAATTCGTCTTACATCAACAGGTATAATATGCCGGATCCAAAATTAAAGAAAACTTAGTAGAAAGGCGACTTTTTTGTGTAATGATGATTTTGGTAATGACATGATCGTGTAAGTCCGCTGTTATGTTTTGCATGTGATCGACTATAATTTTAATAATTGTGCGTGTTTTAGGGTGCTACCTTTTCAGAGTGTTTAATAAACTTTGTGAGATTTAGTGCCGTATATTTATGGAAAATATAATAAATAAACATTTATGAATATTAATACATAATATATTTACAAGTGAGTAATGGAAAACAATTTTTGTGCTAGTTTTTGACAGAATATTTAAGTGATTTGTTTTACAATAATTTTACAATGCGTTCTAACGAAAAGAGTGTTAATAAATATGTAAGTGAAAAACTTTTTAAAAAAATTCGATATCTAACAAAACGGAATTTAACAAAACTGAATTCTGAGAGCTTACTAAAAGCTTTAAATGATGTATTTTCTGATTTGAATATGGTTAAGTGTCTTCAACGATATAATGAAAACACTAATAAAATCTGTAGCTTACTAAAAATAAAAAATTCTATTCAGAATCGCCAAAAAATGCAATATTTATGGACTCATAAAATTAAGCATGTAGCAAACACTCAAATTGATCTACAAACCGAATTACTCAAAAATTCATCAAATAAATCATTTTTTGAGTTTAACGATACATCATTTGTTGAACTTGATCATTCATCAATAAATAACGATACAGCGGTTAATTTACTCCCTATTAATGAAACAAACATTAAATTCAGAGTGGATAATTTAAATAAACATGACATACTGGTTTTATCGCAAGCGGATAGTCCAAATAAACCCGAAATAGTTAAAAATGATACTAGCCTTATTATAACGCAATCTAATCCCAATGAATGGTTACACCGTGGGACTTTTAAAATCTTTATTACTTTAGAAAATTACAATATTGATAATGTTCGAGAAGGCATTCGTACTTCATTAATTGCAGCAAAAAATAATTGTGTGCTAACTTTTAAAACTGCAAACTACAACAAAACTACCAATATATATATATACCGCTATATGCGGTGTGCAAATATAAAAATCATCAACGGAAATTTAAATTTAAAATCTCCAATAAAATATATATCGATATGTATACAATCGGGGATGACATAATTGATCAAGGCCCAATAAAACAATTTATTCAACTACGCGGGGCCAGGCGAGGCGACATGCAAAATAAATTGGTGAATAAATGTCCCAACTTAGTTTATTTGGAGCAGCTAGGCGATATAGATCCAGAACTTTTAAAACAAGGAAACACCCAGAAAATTTTACGTAGAGACGTGTTACGGAAAGCCAAATCTGAGCGCATGCAAATGAATGATTTGGTGAAAGATTGCGAGGTCCATGATGCTATCGGTAGATTAAAACATCAAGAAAATGATAAATACATTTATATGGCAGCCGATCCACTTTACATTATACTAATGCGCCAGCAAACGTTACAACTTTAACTCCCATACCATTTATGCTCTTCTATTGCAAGCTATGTTAGGTCGCGAGATATTCAATTTCTTAAGAAAATCCTAACTTCTCAGGTTAGTAACGCTTACCAAAAAATTAATTCGATCGCGCAAAAATAGTTAGCTTTTCAAATGGCCCCGAATACAGATAGTCCTAATCTAGACCTATCCAAAAAACATAATAACGTACTTGATAAACATATTAGGTCTCGAGATATTCAATTTCTTAAGAAAATCCCAACTTTTCAGGTTAGTAACGCTTAGCAAAAAATTAATTTGATCGCGCAAAAATTGCTAGCTTTTCAAATGGCCCCGAATACAGATAGTCCTAATCTAGACCTATCCAAAAAACATAATAACGTACTTGATAAACATATTAGGTCTCGAGATATTCAATTTCTTAAGAAAATCCTAACTTTTCAGGTTAGTAACGCTTAGCAAAAAATTAATTTGATCGCGCAAAAATTGTTAGCTTTTCAAATGGCCCCGAATACAGATAGTCCTAATCTAGACCTATCTCTCTCTCTCTCTCTGGCTTTCACATCCCATGAAGGGATTTCGCCGCCCGCACAATGGCCCTCCATCCACCCCGATCCATTGCTCTCGTCCTCCAGTTTCGACATCCTAATGCTTGCAGATCTTGTTCAATGTCGTCACGCCAGCGTAGTCGGGGTCTTCCTCTACGACGTACTCCGGCTGGTTGTTGGTGAAACACTTTATATATCATCCGTTGTTGTGGGGACCTTGCAACGTGGCCGAGCCATCTCACTCGATTGGATTTAATGAATCCGATGATATCGCTGCCTCCGAGGAGTTGCTTTATTTCGTGATTCATACGAATCCGATATTCGTTGTTCGCAACTTTAATTGGACCAAAAATTGAACGTATGACCTTCCTTTCGAATGTAGATAACAATCTACAATCGTTAGAGGTCATGGTCCAGCTCTCGCTTCCGAAAGCCAGCACAGGTCTTATTAGTGCTTTATAAAGTGCGAGCTTGCACGACTGCGATAGATGTTTCGAACGCAATAATCTTGATTGGGCGTAGAAAACTCGTTGTCCGGCAGCGATTCGGGCTTTTATTTCTGCCTGGATTTCATTCAGTGATGTTATAACTGACCCGAGGTATTTAAAGTTTTCGACACCATCAAAATTGTGGTCGCCAATTCCGAGATTTGCACTAGAGATGTTCCTGGGTATTGTTAGATATTTGGTTTTACTGCTGTTCACCTCCAAACCAAGTCTTCTTGCGCAGCGATCGAGCGGTATGAAACTGTCTTTGATATCGCTTGGTCTTCGGCCAAGAAGCACGATATCATCTGCATATCCAAGAATTTGGCCGGATTTATTAAATATACAGCGCGAAGTTTCGATGTTGCTTTTTCTCACTACGTACTCAAGCGCCAAATTGAACAGCAAAGGCGCGAGTGCATCACCTTGTCGAACGCCAGATGTTATTTCAAAGGAGTCTGACACAGTTCCTTCAATTACGATTCTACATACAGACCCAGACGTTGTTAATTTACACAGCGAAACGAGTTTCTCTGGGATTCCTAGGCATATGAGCGCGGCCCATAGGTTGTCGCGGTTTATACTGTCATATGCCTGCCGGAAGTCTATATATAGTTGATGTATGGTTATGTTGTACTCCCAACATTTTTCCAAGATCATCCTCATGGTAAAACACTGGTCCGTGGTTGATCGGTTGGGTTGAAAACCACATTGATAGTCGCCAATGATGTTTTCGGCGAAAGGGATGAGTCTGGCAAGTACAACATTAGCCAACACTTTGTAAGCAGCGTTCAATAAAGCTATGCCACGATAGTTTTCACATTTGAGACGGTCGCCTTTTTTATGCAGCGGACATATGAGCGCGGTCTTCCAATTCTCAGGCAGCTCTTCTTGGTCCCAAATACAGACGACGAGGTCGTATAGACTTGTTGCAAGAGTAGCGCCTCCGAGTTTAATCAATTCTACGGGGATTCCATCGAGACCGGGTGCCTTTCCGTTTTTCAATCGACTAATAGCTGCGTCTACTTCCTCCACTGTGGGATATTCGACAAAGACCTCGTCACCTGGAGGAGCTATTGCTCTAATGGGGGTCACGTCGTCATTCCGATTTAGCAGATTTTGAAAGTAGGTTTGCCATACTGAGAGAACATCAGCCACGTTTGTTCTCAACTCTCCATTCCCGTCTTTGATGGCTGTACTTCTTGGGTGGAAGTCTTTAGTGAGATTCCTGGCGTTGGCAAAACAGTCCCTTGAGTTTCCTAGTTCCGCTTGGAAGCTGATGTTTTCGATGCATAGTCTCATATGTTCGCGTTTTTTTTGTCGAAGGTATTTAGTCGTGGCTTTCCTAGCGCGGATATATTCTGCTAGAGTGCTTCTAGTGTTGCGAGCCAACCATTTTTCACGAAGCGTTCGTTTATTTTCGACGACCCTACGGCATTGGTCATCGAACCAATCATTGCGGGCTCTCGGAGGTCTTCTTCCGATGGTATTTTGCGCCGCGGTGGTTATGGCTGACTGTATAGCGTGCCACTGCTCCTCGATGTTAGAGGGAGCTTCTTCGTTGTTGCTGGGCCGCTCTAAATAGTTAGTGACAGCTGATTGGTAACTCTGCAATGACGCTTGGTCTTTTAGAGCATTGATATTCCATCGAACGGTCTTTTGTGCTTGTCTGTTAAACGTAGATGACAGTTTGCACTTATATTTAAATATGACAAGCATATGATCGCTGTCCATGTCTGCACCTCTGTAAGATCTAACGTCAGATATGCTGGTGGAGTTTCTCTTAGACACCATGACGTGATCGATTTGATTTTCCGTTCTCCCATCATTCGATCTCCACGTTACTTTGTGGATTCTCTTATGTGGGAAAAACGTACTTGATACAACTAAGTTGTACGTTATTGCCAGGTCGGTGACTCGTTGGCCGTTGTTATTACTAGTTAGGTGCAGGCTGTTAGGACCGATGTGCGATGTATTTTCTGCACTCCTACCGATTTTTGCATTAAAGTCGCCCACGATGATTTTAATGTCGTGGTCCGGTATGTTATGTGCAGGCTGTTAGGACCGATGTGCGATGTATTTTCTGCACTCCTACCGATTTTTGCATTAAAGTCGCCCACGATGATTTTAATGTCGTGGTCCGGTATGTTATTGATGACTTCCTCCAGTTCGACAAAGAAAAGATCTTTGATGTCATCTGATTTATCTTCGGTGGGTGCATGCACATTGACGATCGTGATGTTAAATTTCCTAGTGCGAAGTCTGACCGTGCATATCCGCATGTTGATAGGGCGGAAATCGATGATATGATGCTTCACGCGCCGATGGATGAGGAAGCCAACTCCAAATTCTCCTCCGTTCTGATGGCCGCTGTAATGAAGAGTGTAACCATTGGTGGTGTCATGGATCCCACTCCCAGACCATCTAAGCTCTTGTAGTGCAAGTACGTCTAATGTGTAACTCTTTGCTTGGTTCGATAGGTTCTGGAGATCTCCAGGTCTTAAGAGGCTAAGCACGTTCCATGTTCCCATTTTTAAAGCGTTGTCCGTGTACAATTTCCGAGGTCGAGTTTGTAATGAATCCGATATGGTTATCCGAGGCCTTTGTTTAGGGTTCATAACTTGGTGAGTTTTTATGAGGGGAGGTTGTTGGCCTTCCGCTCAACCCGCTTGTTACGTGTGTGGGTCACGTACTGGTGAGAATCTTGAGGCATCCAGTCCTACCTTGAACACATTTATATAGCGAGCCGCTTGATACAAGACAGACGCCCGCTTCAGCCGCTCCTAACCTGGAAAACAGACGCTGGTTTGGCATTGGTTTTGAGGCGCCAATGGCTCGCCCTGACATGTAGTGTCCATGACTATAAACAGGATTTAGCTGCTCGTCTCCACTACACCGCCTGATTCATTTAGCGTTACCCAGAGAGCACCGCGAGGAGGTATGAATCTCGGACTTCGCCCCCCTATCCAAAAAACATAATAACGTACTTGATAAACATATTAGGTCTCGAGATATTCAATTTCTTAAGAAAATCCTAAATTCGTATATCCCATCCTAATAATGAACTTCTGATTATTTATTATAAATTGAAATTACATTAGTAATTAACAAATTTAATATTTCGCCTAAATGACATTCTATTTTTACTTTTTAACGTATACATTCAAATTTTTTTTTTTTTTGTTGAGTTAGGATTAATTTAGTTCTAACTTCAAACGCGTATACAAGCGTGTGAAGTTTGTGCTAAACTAGTCCTAAAGTTAGTTCTGTACTATAATTAGGTCTAACTTCACATGCATTAAACGAGACCAATTATTCACAAAATAGTACGACATAGAATATCGTTTAAGGGTCAGTTAATATTTTGCACAAACCAACTCTTTCCATTTCACAAACATCTGATTATTTTCATTCACGTTTGAACTGTTTAGTTTCACTTGAAAATAAAGTTCGGCATTTTCACAATATATAAAAAAAAATATGAAAATATGAAAATATGAAAATATGAAAATATGAAAATATGAAAATATGAAAATATGAAAATATGAAAATATGAAAATATGAAAATATGAAAATATGAAAATATGAAAATATGAAAATATGAAAATATGAAAATATGAAAATATGAAAATATGAAAATATGAAAATATGAAAATATGAAAATATGAAAATATGAAAATATGAAAATATGAAAATATGAAAATATGAAAATATGAAAATATGAAAATATGAAAATATGAAAATATGAAAATATGAAAATATGAAAATATGAAAATATGAAAATATGAAAATATGAAAATATGAAAATATGAAAATATGAAAATATGAAAATATGAAAATATGAAAATATGAAAATATGAAAATATGAAAATATGAAAATATGAAAATATGAAAATATGAAAATATGAAAATATGAAAATATGAAAATATGAAAATATGAAAATATGAAAATATGAAAATATGAAAATATGAAAATATGAAAATATGAAAATATGAAAATATGAAAATATGAAAATATGAAAATATGAAAATATGAAAATATGAAAATATGAAAATATGAAAATATGAAAATATGAAAATATGAAAATATGAAAATATGAAAATATGAAAATATGAAAATATGAAAATATGAAAATATGAAAATATGAAAATATGAAAATATGAAAATATGAAAATATGAAAATATGAAAATATGAAAATATGAAAATATGAAAATATGAAAATATGAAAATATGAAAATATGAAAATATGAAAATATGAAAATATGAAAATATGAAAATATGAAAATATGAAAATATGAAAATATGAAAATATGAAAATATGAAAATATGAAAATATGAAAATATGAAAATATGAAAATATGAAAATATGAAAATATGAAAATATGAAAATATGAAAATATGAAAATATGAAAATATGAAAATATGAAAATATGAAAATATGAAAATATGAAAATATGAAAATATGAAAATATGAAAATATGAAAATATGAAAATATGAAAATATGAAAATATGAAAATATGAAAATATGAAAATATGAAAATATGAAAATATGAAAATATGAAAATATGAAAATATGAAAATATGAAAATATGAAAATATGAAAATATGAAAATATGAAAATATGAAAATATGAAAATATGAAAATATGAAAATATGAAAATATGAAAATATGAAAATATGAAAATATGAAAATATGAAAATATGAAAATATGAAAATATGAAAATATGAAAATATGAAAATATGAAAATATGAAAATATGAAAATATGAAAATATGAAAATATGAAAATATGAAAATATGAAAATATGAAAATATGAAAATATGAAAATATGAAAATATGAAAATATGAAAATATGAAAATATGAAAATATGAAAATATGAAAATATGAAAATATGAAAATATGAAAATATGAAAATATGAAAATATGAAAATATGAAAATATGAAAATATGAAAATATGAAAATATGAAAATATGAAAATATGAAAATATGAAAATATGAAAATATGAAAATATGAAAATATGAAAATATGAAAATATGAAAATATGAAAATATGAAAATATGAAAATATGAAAATATGAAAATATGAAAATATGAAAATATGAAAATATGAAAATATGAAAATATGAAAATATGAAAATATGAAAATATGAAAATATGAAAATATGAAAATATGAAAATATGAAAATATGAAAATATGAAAATATGAAAATATGAAAATATGAAAATATGAAAATATGAAAATATGAAAATATGAAAATATGAAAATATGAAAATATGAAAATATGAAAATATGAAAATATGAAAATATGAAAATATGAAAATATGAAAATATGAAAATATGAAAATATGAAAATATGAAAATATGAAAATATGAAAATATGAAAATATGAAAATATGAAAATATGAAAATATGAAAATATGAAAATATGAAAATATGAAAATATGAAAATATGAAAATATGAAAATATGAAAATATGAAAATATGAAAATATGAAAATATGAAAATATGAAAATATGAAAATATGAAAATATGAAAATATGAAAATATGAAAATATGAAAATATGAAAATATGAAAATATGAAAATATGAAAATATGAAAATATGAAAATATGAAAATATGAAAATATGAAAATATGAAAATATGAAAATATGAAAATATGAAAATATGAAAATATGAAAATATGAAAATATGAAAATATGAAAATATGAAAATATGAAAATATGAAAATATGAAAATATGAAAATATGAAAATATGAAAATATGAAAATATGAAAATATGAAAATATGAAAATATGAAAATATGAAAATATGAAAATATGAAAATATGAAAATATGAAAATATGAAAATATGAAAATATGAAAATATGAAAATATGAAAATATGAAAATATGAAAATATGAAAATATGAAAATATGAAAATATGAAAATATGAAAATATGAAAATATGAAAATATGAAAATATGAAAATATGAAAATATGAAAATATGAAAATATGAAAATATGAAAATATGAAAATATGAAAATATGAAAATATGAAAATATGAAAATATGAAAATATGAAAATATGAAAATATGAAAATATGAAAATATGAAAATATGAAAATATGAAAATATGAAAATATGAAAATATGAAAATATGAAAATATGAAAATATGAAAATATGAAAATATGAAAATATGAAAATATGAAAATATGAAAATATGAAAATATGAAAATATGAAAATATGAAAATATGAAAATATGAAAATATGAAAATATGAAAATATGAAAATATGAAAATATGAAAATATGAAAATATGAAAATATGAAAATATGAAAATATGAAAATATGAAAATATGAAAATATGAAAATATGAAAATATGAAAATATGAAAATATGAAAATATGAAAATATGAAAATATGAAAATATGAAAATATGAAAATATGAAAATATGAAAATATGAAAATATGAAAATATGAAAATATGAAAATATGAAAATATGAAAATATGAAAATATGAAAATATG
Organism: Nephrotoma flavescens; assembly: GCA_932526605.1. Classification (NCBI taxonomy): domain Eukaryota; kingdom Metazoa; phylum Arthropoda; class Insecta; order Diptera; family Tipulidae; genus Nephrotoma; species Nephrotoma flavescens. The sequence goes on from OW052220.1 coordinate 142,370,741, forward strand.
AAAATATGAAAATATGAAAATATGAAAATATGAAAATATGAAAATATGAAAATATGAAAATATGAAAATATGAAAATATGAAAATATGAAAATATGAAAATATGAAAATATGAAAATATGAAAATATGAAAATATGAAAATATGAAAATATGAAAATATGAAAATATGAAAATATGAAAATATGAAAATATGAAAATATGAAAATATGAAAATATGAAAATATGAAAATATGAAAATATGAAAATATGAAAATATGAAAATATGAAAATATGAAAATATGAAAATATGAAAATATGAAAATATGAAAATATGAAAATATGAAAATATGAAAATATGAAAATATGAAAATATGAAAATATGAAAATATGAAAATATGAAAATATGAAAATATGAAAATATGAAAATATGAAAATATGAAAATATGAAAATATGAAAATATGAAAATATGAAAATATGAAAATATGAAAATATGAAAATATGAAAATATGAAAATATGAAAATATGAAAATATGAAAATATGAAAATATGAAAATATGAAAATATGAAAATATGAAAATATGAAAATATGAAAATATGAAAATATGAAAATATGAAAATATGAAAATATGAAAATATGAAAATATGAAAATATGAAAATATGAAAATATGAAAATATGAAAATATGAAAATATGAAAATATGAAAATATGAAAATATGAAAATATGAAAATATGAAAATATGAAAATATGAAAATATGAAAATATGAAAATATGAAAATATGAAAATATGAAAATATGAAAATATGAAAATATGAAAATATGAAAATATGAAAATATGAAAATATGAAAATATGAAAATATGAAAATATGAAAATATGAAAATATGAAAATATGAAAATATGAAAATATGAAAATATGAAAATATGAAAATATGAAAATATGAAAATATGAAAATATGAAAATATGAAAATATGAAAATATGAAAATATGAAAATATGAAAATATGAAAATATGAAAATATGAAAATATGAAAATATGAAAATATGAAAATATGAAAATATGAAAATATGAAAATATGAAAATATGAAAATATGAAAATATGAAAATATGAAAATATGAAAATATGAAAATATGAAAATATGAAAATATGAAAATATGAAAATATGAAAATATGAAAATATGAAAATATGAAAATATGAAAATATGAAAATATGAAAATATGAAAATATGAAAATATGAAAATATGAAAATATGAAAATATGAAAATATGAAAATATGAAAATATGAAAATATGAAAATATGAAAATATGAAAATATGAAAATATGAAAATATGAAAATATGAAAATATGAAAATATGAAAATATGAAAATATGAAAATATGAAAATATGAAAATATGAAAATATGAAAATATGAAAATATGAAAATATGAAAATATGAAAATATGAAAATATGAAAATATGAAAATATGAAAATATGAAAATATGAAAATATGAAAATATGAAAATATGAAAATATGAAAATATGAAAATATGAAAATATGAAAATATGAAAATATGAAAATATGAAAATATGAAAATATGAAAATATGAAAATATGAAAATATGAAAATATGAAAATATGAAAATATGAAAATATGAAAATATGAAAATATGAAAATATGAAAATATGAAAATATGAAAATATGAAAATATGAAAATATGAAAATATGAAATTTGCAAATTGGAAATTTGTAAAATTGGTAAATTAAAAAACTGGTAAATTGGAAAATTAGAAAATTGAAAAATTGGAAAATTGAACAATTGGAAAATATGAAAATAAGAAATTTGGAAAGTTGGTAAATTGGAAAATTTTGAAATTGGTAAATTGAAAAACAGGAAAATTGGAAAGTCATAATATAGACTTCTATGTCAGTGACTGACTCACTCGAGAACGCACAGGTTCACCAAAAATTATTATTTTTCTATATTATAACATCTATGTCACTTACTAACTTACTCACTCCAGAACGCACAGGGTGACCAAAAAAAATTCGTCCGTGTGATATATTTATATTATAGCTCCATTTCACACGAGGTATCACAGAAACCGATTCTTTCTTCGTTTCTTTCCCCGTTTGCCTATGATACAGGTTTAATGCGACTTAAACAAATTTTCGATGAAACCACATTGTGTACTGTGGTTATACATAAATGAAATAAAAAATATTTCAACGCCATTTTTACTATGCGAAGAAATTTCAAAAATGGTTTTTTGTCCATTTTGTTACACATACATAAACATTATCTATTACGACTAGTTGGCCTTGAAAAAGTTACCAAGTTACAAGGTTACCTCTTGTGGCATCAGACATAAACGGCTAGGTGACACTCGAGAACGCACAGGGTGACCAATTTTTGTTTTCAATATTATAATTTTTCTATATTATATTATAAATATTAAATATATATTAGAAGTTTTACTTCAGTAGTGTGGTCTAAAGCACACTTAATTTTTATTTTTACTTCGTTTTTTGCCGTACACGCTCTTGTTGCTCATACTGTATAATACAATTCTTCTGTACGTGTATGTGACTGAACTCCTCTTAAACGGCTGGACCGGCTTTAATGAAATTTTGAGTATGTGTTTAAGTAAGTCCTTGGATGGTTTAGATTTACAATTGGACCCGGTAAGTGGCACTGAAATCGGGTTCTAGGAAATTCTTTTTTTGTTTGTTGACGAAATATATATTTTAGTTTTTGTTTGTTTTTTTCACATATCAGAACATATAACCCCAAACTGTCACCACCACCCCCCCCCTAATCTTTAAATATATAATTCTTCTGTACGTGTGTATGTGACTGAGCTCCTCCAGATGGCTGGACCAATTTTAATGAAATTTTGGATGTGTATTTGAAGGGGTTCCTGGATGGTTTACATTCACAATTACACTCGGTAGGTGGCACTGCAATCGGGTTTTAGGATTTTTTTGTGTGTGTTGTTTTGCTGTTTTTTGACGAAATATTTTTTATATTTTTTTCATATCAGAACATATCACCCCAAAATTGTCAGTTGGTGTAAGATCTTGGGTCACCTGAATTTTATATACCTTGAAATGAAGAATATTCCATGTTGCTATGCCATAAGAAAATTCAAGCCTAATTGGTTGTTCTCGATTTTCATCCACACTTTGGGCCACGTCATCGATATTTTCGGCAGTACGTTTACGTTTTTAATGGGTTGGATTCTATACATTACAAACTCTACCATTTGTCTCCAATTTTTCAATTAAATTACGAATAGTAATACATACCTGTGTAATATATTTTCAATTTCTAAACGCTGTGCAACCAATTTGCCAACCACTACTGAAAACAAACGCTAATTTTGTAGGGAATCTGATAAGGATAGACAATGACTATAAAATATATAATACTAATTTGGTCATTCGTTATTAGAATTTTTTTTAAATTCGTTCGATAACTATAAAGCGGATGAAATAAATGAATGATGAATTTAAATTTTTGTGGCATTAAGCTGTTTGCAATTTTGTGTGGATTAATGGAACAAAAGCGGCATAAATTGTTGTTGTTTCCCATATAAAATTTCCTTACCTTCTAAAATTTCCGTCCGGCATTTATGATCCCGCAGTGGTCACATTGAAAACTTTAATCTTATCTAGAGCCAGCATGTTAATGATTAATGCGCATGACTAAAGCAAAAACAAGTTGCTAACCTAACCGATATGATTTATCGGTTAGGTTAGCAACTTGTTTTGCTTTAGTCATACGCATTTGTATTTCACACATATCAAATAAACCGTATTATCAAATGAGGAAATACTAACTTATGTATATGATTTCACGGGGAAAGAAAATGAGCGTGAATGATGTTGAATGTGAATGTAGAAGTATAGTGAGCAACTAATGATAAAATTTAAGAGAACACAACTTTTTGATTTTGCTTTACCATTACTCAATAATTTTCTTTATTTTTATAATATTTTCTTGTTGCTTCTATGTCAGATAATGAAAATTTTTTCTTGAGGAATAAATTCAGTTGAACGCGGTCTTGATTCACTTTTGGTAATGAAACAGAATCATTTAAATTTTGTTTGCTATTTAAAATTACGAATATAAATTTTTAATTTAATTCTTTACTTTTTTCATAAATAATTAGATTTTGTGATGATTTGTAGAAATGATTAAAATAATTTATTAATTGTCATTTTTTAATTATTTATCTTTAAAGAGCCGTTAAGAATGCTACTATTTGATATTACCTAATATTATCTAAAATTATTTTTAGCAAAGTAAGGGCTGTTGGTTGCTGATTAAATTTTTTTCACTGTGGGTCAGTTTTTTGACTGAGGTTTTTTGGAAAAAAATCAAATACATACTTAATATTTAAATAACAAATGTTGCATACACATTTTCTCCAAAAAAACATTTTCTTCTCAAAAAAATGTATTAAAAAGAGGAAAAGGAATTCATATTTAGGTCATTTTTTGTTGAATTTTGAAATTCTCCATGGCTCAGGAAAGTCAACGAGTTATATTTGAAGTTTAGAAAAGAAATTTTTTTTAATTTTATTCTTACCTTTATCGGAAACAAAGTGAAAAATTAAACTTACGGGAATTTTAGTAAAACTGTCACGCACACTCGAAACGCGTTGTTCCTGCTTAATTTCCAGAAAACAAACTCATGTTGATAGTTTCATCTTAAAATTTTTTTGAGTCTTTTAATTTAAAGGACTTTAATTTATAAATTGTTGCTTTTTGTAAATGCATTTGTAGTTGCTAACAGCTTTCTACCAAATTTCGCAAGGAAGGGGGGTTTAGAGTTTTGTGAAATAAAGTTTTTTTTTCCCAAACTCGTCATTCCCGGCATGTTAAAATAGTTTCAAAATTAATTTACAATCTTTTTGTTTTAACCGTTTTTTAAAGGACAGAGTTTAAAGACCAAAGCAGAAAGATTTACTAGAATATTTTCAAGTGCTTCTATCCCAAATTAATAAATTCATTTTAATCGAGGACGAAGCATTGACCCAAGGAGAACGAACCGAATGCACAATGGACAAATGCAAAATGGATACAAATTTTCTTTTTTATAATCATATGTTAAAATTTCATAAATAATCAAATTTTATATAGAAGCACCATACCGCACGTGTATAATCTGCATTTGTAATATAGAAATAAAGGACCTCCCACATTGTTTAAACAACACTTGCTTGGCTTTGTAGGATCGAAACAATAACGAAACTGTGGCCTCGATAAAAGTTCAGACATCCTATTTCGCTTCACAGATGCCGCTATAAACTTAATTAGGTGATCGTTATTACAATAATGGAGTGAAATCAACGGCCGACGAAGTTTTGTGTCATTAATACAATTAATAAGCCTTATACTCGTATAGATAGTTCACCACTAAACATTCAGACAAATTAGTATTAATTGATAATTTTGAAAATCAAATGTTCATGCTGTACTCTGATTTTAATTCCAACCATTCGATCTTTTGTAGTTTTCTACTTTTCTCAGCTATTGAGGACGAATTTATTGAGAATGGCATGGCGATCTTCTTGCGGTGTTGTTTTTTGTTAATTTGTCGGGATTCTCCATTTTTCATATTGATAAATAGAGAGCACATCTATGAGAAATAGAGATTTCATGTTACAAATAGACAACAACAAGTATATAAATTAAAGTTAATTTGTAGTGTAACTGTTAATAAGGCTTTCTCAGTTATTAAATAGATTGTGATCTTTTATTAAATTTGCAGAATTCATACTGTATTAATAATAAGGTAATTTTTCTTGAGATTATCGGCCAGATTATTGGCAGGGTTTAATATGGATGTGTAAAATATTAGTGCTTTTATTTTATATGTTTTTTAGTTATCCGCAAGACTCAATTATTTGATGCTTACGATCATGTAGATTTGGATATTCATATTGGTTCCAAAGTCGATATTTATCACAGTTAAGTATCTGTGCATCTATCATTGCGCATCAATTTGGGTGGCACAAATGCATGAATCATTGCGCATCATAGAACAATGTTGAAATTAAATGCCACATGTTGAAATAGCTGTAGGTGATAACAAAATTTCAAATTGTTTAGCCAAGAAAACCAAGTCTCACCTGGTTCAACCTAAACGAGTATAGAGACTCCAAAAGATAAGTTTCGTGTTTGTTTAGTGCCTGATGAACCCTCAGCAACGATACCGTTGCGAGATTGAAGCACCAAATTTTGCACATTTAGTAGCTATCGATAAAATCGGCAAAAATCATTTTCTATCCGATTTCGTTGCAATTATGGGCGCTCTGAAAATAGTTTTCGGACAAATCCATCGTTAACTTCAAGAAATTTTAAAACATGTTTCATTATTACATGTATTTGTATTTATTAACAATCAGATGCAGTTGTTGTTGTTCAAATGATAGAAAAAATAGAAATTCAATTTATTTTTTAATTTCATTTTATTTAACCTACAACCAATGTATTATCATCTGAGAATACGTATGGTGGAACTCTAAATAAAGTGGTGATGATTCTATACGAATTTTACCAGATGAGTCGTAATGGGAACAATAACATGGGAAGTAATAATCATCGAAGTCGCATGCATTCGAAATTGGTGCACAACGTAAATGTGTACATACACCAAGGATTAATAAGATTGCGAATATTGGTTTGCCATTTGAATGTAACTGATTTGCCGTCTGAAATATTTTCCAATTTAATTTAAATTTTGGCTAAGGCCAACACATCAGCTGAAGCGCTCATTGAAGCACTAACGAATTGTGTTACTAAAGCCGTTGCAACAGTGTTACATACATAAGTGCTTCTGGCCGCCCATTAAAAATATATTTTCCTCTTTTTTGTTGCAGTTCATTGACGTGTAAACACTGGACGCCAGAATTGTTCATGTATATATGTAGTATAAAAATTCAAATTATTTTAAACATCTCGTGATTCGCGGTTATTTAAAAGCCATTCATTCAATTTACAGGCCACATTCATTCATATGACATATAATTTAGATAATTTCCATTTGGTGTAATCCAAATCCTATCATTTAACTATTCTTCATATACAGACAGTTCAAGAAGAAATAAAACACCTTGCAGTAATTCATGAACAACGTATTTATCAACACGTAAATGAAGCGTGGTATGTTGGACACTTCATATGCAGTAAGACGATTGCAGAGAACGAGACCAATTTATTTAATGTATTAAGGGCACCAGTGCAGACTGCTTCAGTAAATAACCTATAAATGGAGCTGGCCAATGGGCCTCTACTCATTCACAAGTGACTAAATTAAGAAATAAAAATTACTAGATGAATTGTATTCAGTTGTAATAATTGAAATAAAAAAAACTGTTCTGTGCAATTTGAGCATCCATATTGGACGAATATTAGTTATGTTGAGTATGAGCTATGCATCCCCAACGTACTGCCGAAGTTATGCAACACCAAATAAAAATGTTGACGATAAAAATTATGTGTACTCTCGTATTGGGGCTCCGATTGCAAGTTTATATTAATATTGTGCCAGCATGAAATTTTTATAAACATCCATCCCTGAATTATCCAAACTGCATCATTATCAACTGCCTGTACAGCGTGACAAACTGCTGTTTGCTGTTAATGCATTATGATATGTAAAGATTCGTGTATGCCAACCATCATGGCGATCCTAGGTATGTATAGCACATTCGTGGAGCAAGAGCAATCCAATATCAAAAGCATATTTGAAAAACGAATCGTACTCCAGAATTATGCGGGCCCATGCCCTGTCTGCATCCTCACATTGAAGGTTATATAAGGAAAGGATTAGTTAGTCACCGAAACGACTACGACGCTACGCAGCAAAGTTATTATCTAACTACTTTGTTAATAAATTATAAATACGGTTTGTCAATTATTTACACATACACGCGTTTTCTGTAGAGTATTTGCTAGTTTATTAATCTAGATTAGTTGTGACTAGGTACAGGATATCTAAATTTCATAATATGTATCTATCTGGTTAATTTAATTGATAAAAATGCGAGTTGCAATTAAAGAGACCGTTTGATCGAAAATGTTGTAGCTACAATCTTCCCTTGAATTGACAAACTGCTTTTAATGCATTATGTAAATATTCCGGATTTGAATACGATGGCTGAATTTCATTAAATGGATCGCTACTCGAATCCGTTTCGTTGCAAAATTAAAGCATCCAATTGTACCTAGAAACTACAGAAGCCATTAAGTATCCTCTAGAACCATTACCAATTATACCAAGAATTTATGCTATCCATGCTTTGTGGGTTTGACCGTTTTGCGGCATTTATTTCAAATCAGTACATGCAACTCGTACTTGCAACGTAAATAAAAAAAATTATAGCGAACAAATAATAATATCGAATTTAATAAAATGCATCATTTTTACTGGTAACCTAACATTTCGCTTACATCGTATATACTATGGGGTACGTAACAATTTTTTTCCTGAAACAAAATAATGCAACTAGAATTAATAGAATGATATATTTACCATTTGGTCGGTCCTGTTTTGACACTAACTGGACCTGCTGGTAATCTATTATATAATGGCCGTGACACATTCTAAGTCCCTCTGGTCGCGGCAACTAATATTTGAGTAGCTGATTCCGCCACAGCAATGAGATTTAATGCGATTTAACTGCTAATAAATACGGTGGAAGCGTGTTTCGTCTTGCCACGACGCTATTCATTTTTCTAACAAATTGTTGCGCTAATTATATTTTGACTTACAATATATTTACAAACAAAAGAAATTGGGTACAGTTTTGGATTGAAAGAAAATTGTTTGACAGACGATGATGGCAAATGTCAGACAAAAAAAAGGTTACTCCTCACCCCCTAGACGGGGCTAGTGAAAAAAAAGATGAGAATTTTATAAATATTTTTAACTGTGTATTTTAAATTTTAACTAAAAAACCTATCAAATTATTTTCTCACTCACACTCATATCAGAAATGGATTTCTAATCATCTTCTGGGATTATTAAATCTACCAAATCTCGTACATGAGTTTGAAAACCAACGAGCACAAAATCACCTTTTGGCTCATTCTCGGTATGATTTAAGGATATCGACTAAATACTAAGTTTTTGACCATTGACCTGATGACATTGATTTACTGGCGCTACTTTGAAATCCAATTTCATTCCATAACGATATTTTAACATTTCGTCAAGTTCTTCTGGGGAAACATTCATCAAACTATCGTCATTGTCTAGGACGATGTTATCATCCGAGAAATCATCAAAAGTGTAGTCGTCAACGAATTTAGCAACATGCAGTGCACTCTGATAATCTATACCATCAAGATTGTCACGAAAATGATTTTTACTTTTTAAACGTTCAACATACCAAATCTACTGTTTGTCTTCGTCCAGTGGCTTTTGTGCATCCGATTTTGGATTTGAAGCATTTTAAACAACATATCTTTTAACTCGTCGGTCAATAAGCCCCGAGGCTAACTACTAAAATATTATTTTTTAAAATTCGATATTATTCATCAACATAGTTCTCTCTTAAGTGATACATTCATTGAAAATGCGAAAGCCAAAACCTTACCAGCTGATATTTTCGTTTTTTATCCCTTCGGACGTCTTTTACCGACTACTGTTCGCACCCACTATGAACAGAGCTTTCTCAAGGACAATTGTTCATGCTAAATAGTTTATGCACTGCCTTTTGATATCGTGTCAGCAATTGATATAACGTGTCAGCTATCTTATGCAAGCTCACTTTACCGTCTTTCAAAATAATTTTGAACACTTTTTTATCTTTTCTGGTATAAGCTCCGAATTCGAGCGACCGGAGTACCGTTGAGCATCATTGGTGTTTGTACGTTAGCGTTTAAACTCAGGGAACCAACGTTCGAAGGTTGCTTTCGAAGAAGCAGAGTCTTTATAACACTTATCAAGCCATTACTTTGCTAGAACGAAATTTATAAAAAGACTGCGACCTCGGAAAAGGCGTAGCAGTCTTTTCGTGGATTTCTACTTTACAATCGCAAAACTATTTTAAATTTAAAAAAATGTGTCAATTAACATGGCAAAATAAATCTAGTAACCATATTTCTGATAGCAAATAATTAACTTGCGACCGGATAGAGGATATACCCCTAAGAGGTAAATCCTCTATCCGGTCGTAAATTATTTAATTGCGAGGCGAAATATGGTTACTAGATTTATTTTGCCATGCCAATTGACACATTTTTTTAAAATTTAAATTTGTTTTGCGATTGTACAGTAGAAATACACAAAAAGACTGTTACGCATTTTCCGAGGTCATGCATGTATTTCTAGTTTTCAATTGTAAAACAAATTAAAATTTAAAAAAACATGTGTCAATTGGCATTGCAAAATAAATCTAGTAATATATCCTCTAGGATAGAGGATATACCCTGAAACCTATTTTTAACAGATAATTTTTGGTTGCCCTATACTAAATTTTTGACACATTTGATTTTTTGTTAGATGTGCCATTTATGTGCCAGGCTCGGATCTTATTATATATTGTTGTGTTTAGTAGTTGCAAATGAGTGCAACAACCTTGAGGTATTTAGTAAATGTAACTTAGACGTAAATATGATTTTCTGGAAGGCAAAATTGTATGGCCTGACAAGCTTTTATGTCGATTATATCGTGACTACAGGAGGCGTAACAAGCTTTTTCATTTTTGCAATTTTGCGTTTTTGCAAATTTAGAACACTACGAAACAACATTTACCGATTAAGATCAAGAACATTATAAATTAAATATAATACAAAATGTGTTTACATCATTTTGGTAAAGTTTTTCCGCAGTGATACGTTTCCATAAAAAAGCTTTATTTCACAAAAATTCGGCATCTTTGCAATTAATTATTTGGTTAATTATTTGGGAAATGTGGTGTATTTGAGATCTATGTATATTCATTGTAAGAGAAAGTCGGGAGCTTGCCACATCATATTCACCCCAACAATTTTTCGTAAGTGCTATACACTTTTCCAAACTTTTGCAAATAAACGAAAACTTTCTAATAAAAGTTGGGTCTTCCGGTGGACCGATTTTGACCAAACATCACCAAGTTCTCCCAATTTGTGAACAAATTAAGTATGATGTTTCTTTAGTTTATCCGTCTGGGCTTTACAGAGGCCGAATTTTTGATTAAAACAGTTTTTTTTTGTCCAAAATTCAGCATTCCCACTTGAATTTGGGAAAACTAATTTGAACCAATATTGTTGCAAAGTCAATCTATAATCTTTTAGTCAATAATGACTTTTCTCATGAATAATATTATACTTTTCGACCGGATTCAATTTCGACCGGATCTCCTAATTTATAGAGAAAAATTAAATATAAAGTTTCAACCCTCCCATTGATTACTTCTGGGCTGTATGGGGCCGAATTTTTGTTGAAATTGTGATTTCCTGTTAAATTCTGGAAAACTGATCTGGACCAGCGGTATTGAAATGCTATAATTCTCAAAATATTTACAAAAACGAAAAATCTCCTATAGAAGGTGCAATTCCGGTGGAAAAACAAATAAGCTCTTATGTAAAGTGTTACTTCCAGTGTACGGATTTCGGAAAAATTTGCTGCATTTTTACAAATTAAATTTAGAATCGTTTAGTTTATACTCGTTTTTCTCCTAAATGCTATGCATTTCAGACTATTTCTTCTGCCACTTCCGGGTGAAAACCCCTATTTTGACTTCGGCGATATAGTGACTGGTAAATCAGCAAAAAATTTCGACGTCAAAACTTTTCATGATTACTATTGTTTGTTTTACTACGTTACGCTTAAATTTTGTTAAAATGATCCGAACCGTTATTGTTGCAAATTTCATTTAGAATCTTTTAGTTCATAATCGTTTTTCTCGCAAATGATATAGTTTTCAAAATATTTGACAAAAATTTGAAAACACCAATGGGAAGCGGTCACTTCTGGTGAATTTTTGAAAAAAGCTGTCTGCAAAAATCTTAAGACCGTAATTTTTTATGATTTCTAATACTACGAAAAAGAAATTTGAAGGTATTAGTAGTGGTAATGGTAAATTACAGTGCAAACGATTTTATGAATCGAATATAACAGAAAAAGTTAAAATATAAACTTTTTGCAAATGACAATAAAATAATAAAATGTTTGAAGAATATAATAATATGGAATGTTTAATGCTGTACAAAAACTATTTACTTAGTCGCATGTAATTGAAATTTATCGTACTGAAATCCCGCAAAATCACAGAAGGAACTATAATGTTTTTTAAAAATCAATAATTGGAACATGTCTGTAATTTAGCCAAACTCTAATGCAATTAACACCCCAATTAGGAATTTCGAATAGTTTTTCATGCTAACTGTGAGTTACATTTATATTGTATTAGTTGAATATATACTGATTTGATACTGGTATGTAACAAATTACTTTTTATCAGCCGTTCGATTTGATAATTTATCAATTTTACTGAAATTTTAAATAATTAGTATTTTCATCAGTAATTGCAATTTCCGTTAAAATAATTAAAAAATACCCAAATTTCAGATGGTTTCGTTCTTATAATCAGTTTCCCCGATTATGCTATATTCGAAATAACAACACTCTCTAAAATTTATTCTAACCAAGTTCAAGACAAATTTATTGATAAAATATCAAACCGTTTGAAAACTAGTCGAATTTAAAGAACTTTAATTTGAGTTACAAAAACTTGAATAGGAAAAATTTGTTTTGCAGTATTTTGAATTTCATTTGTAAATATTTGGAAAAACGTACGTAACGTTCAATATTGGGATTATTTTAGAAGAAAAGTGAGAATAATACAGAAAAAGACGGGGAAGGTTCGGAGCCGAACCCTATAAGCATTTTTGTTGCCTATAAAATAAAAGAAAATAGTTTTTCAACAAAAAAAATCACAAACCACCACACCTAAACATTATTACCACCCTCACCCACCATCCAAAACCCCCAAAACCTATCCCACCCGCACCACCCTATATCGCACCACCCTATACCGCACCACCCTATACCACACCACCCATATTATCACCCTTTAACACCTCCACACCTCCATACCCACTTCCACACACACAAACCACCACACAAACCCTCATCCACCAAATCCCAAATTCCTACACCAAACGAAAACACCTCATCCCACCCCCTCCACCTCCCATACCACCACTCCTACCACCCCCATAACCACACCACCCACACAAAACCACATCCAAACGAGATATATTTTGATTCCACATTTACATGCTCTATGAAACCAAAATAGAATAGAAAATGAAAAAAAAAATCTAACAATTTTAAGGAGGGGGGTTAACAAAACCCTACTTACCTCCGAACACCCAAAACACAGAAATGTCCAAATCAATAGGGATCATTCCCAAGAATTGCTTGAACTTTTAGTGAAAAAATTAAGTTGATATCTTCATTCGTTCTCAAGTTATCGTGCACACAGACGGACAGACGGACAGACGGCAAACCGAAACCATATAGCATTTTTTTTAACAAAAATGCTTAAAAACACCCTGTTAAAGTTAGCGATAGTTTCCAGCCAAAAGTATAAATCGATAATGCAGATAGTGTCTTTGCTCAGCCGAAAATACAATATGAAATGTCAAATATTAATATGCTTCAACTTAATAAACACATTTTATTAAACACTTGTTTTTTATTTCGCAGAATTAAAAACAAGTGTTTAATAAAATGTGATTATTAAGTATAAGTGTGTTTCGCCAAGTGCCTACGGCAAATAGCGTAAAAAGTAATATGCTTCAGCCGAAAGTCACTAGCCGATATTTTTTAGCCGACATATCTCAGCCGACATATCTCGGTCGACGTTTCCCAGTTGATATTTTTTAGCCGAAAGTATTTTTTAATACCAAAAATATTTGTTTTCTCCAACAAAAAAAAAATCAACTGAAATTGTTAAAAATAAAACACTAAACTATATTTTTAATAGCATTATTAATTGTTTAGAAAATTCATTTTCTTATATGGAAACTTGTATATAAATATATCGCACATACAAAGTTTTAAAAATTGACCGTTTAAAATGTTATGGCTGAAAATAGATTCAAATGAAAGGTCGAACTTATTGAAGACTCCTCGTATCTATGCAACATGAATTATCAATTTATTACGGTGAATTGCATTCAACTTGTTTTAATTCTATGTGTACCTGATGGTAAAATCGAAACTATAGCCGTTCGTCCTTGAATTGGCTGGCGACGGCGTAAAGTAAGAACGGAAGAAGCGAACCGCGAAAGAGTTGGGTGAGCCTTGGTCCTAGAACTTATTGCAGGGATAAAAAAAATAATTATAATTAAATATTTGCACGGTTTGCTGTGACTTAAAATTGAAAAATATCTAAAATAATTTAAAACTTAAATACCAAAAATATTAAATTGAATTTAAGACCAAACTTTGTTCATTTTGCACCATGTGAAGAATATCTTCCTTGAAACGAAAAATAGTACAGTTATTTTTAATAAAACAGTTTCAAGCATAATTTTATGCTTAATTTAATTTATTAATTCGATCATTTTATTGGAAACCTCTCTTTTTCAACACATGAGAATTAAAATAAAATTTTTTCCAGGTGTGGGCATCATTAAGACCTTTTATCTGAATCTATTTCCAACCATAACAGTTTAAACGGTCAATATTTAGAAATTTTCAAGAGTTTTCCCGAACTCCTCAAATGAAAATTGACCTGAAATTTTTTGCAGGGGTAAGCATCATTAACACCTTTCATTTGAATCTATTTCAAACCATGACACTTTAAACGGTCAATTTTATATGTTTCCCTATAGGAAAATGAATTTTCTAAACAATTAATAATGCTATTAAAAATATAATTTAGTGTTTTATTTTTAACCATTTAAGTTGATTTTTTTTTGTTGTTGAAAACAAATATTTTTGGTATAAAAAATGCTTTCGGTTGAAAAATATTGGCTGAGAAATGTCGGCTGAAATATGTCGGCTGAGATATGTCGGCTGAAAATTTCGGCTGAGACAGCAAAGACACTAACAGCATTATCGATTTGTTTTTACTTTTGGCTGGAAACTATCGGCAACATTAATGGTATCGGAAAAATTTGGACCTGGGAGCCGATTTTGTTCAAAAATCGACAGACGAAAGATGACGTTTTCATATACGTATAAGTATAAGGAGTATAGTATACAATTTTATATTAATGTGTGTAATTTTTCTGTGGTTACGTTTGTTTCTTTCTGCGAAACTAAGCATCATAAATTGTGAATCGGTTCAGTTTTTTGGTGCTTATGTCCTTTTGTCGTCACAATTCTCTGTCATCTCACCAAGTATTTGAGTGGTGAGTTAACACGTTTGCGGCAAATGACTGCTATAACGGTCATACAATTTTATGGATTTTTAACACGTTTGCGCAAACAACATTCATTTTGTAAGGAATAATTCGACATATTTTTCAATTCTCAGAATACATTTCTTTCCGCGACGAAATACCATTGCAATTATAAAAGTTATCAAATGTGTTTCTGAGTAGCACACACATTTAGAAAGTGTGTTGACGCTCATATGTTAAGAAAAAAAAAATTTAACTACACATGTATTTGAATTTTATTTTCAATGCGATGTCGAATGAATGGTTTGTTTTCGCAGAAACACGGTATTAGAAATTATTTTAAAACTAAAATTAAATAATTAAATAAATTTATTTTTATTTAAAACATATTTGCATTGCATTTACACATTTTAAATTATAAATGAAAATGATATCTAGAAATATCCAATATCCATATCAAGTCCAAAAATATTAAATGGCGCACATTCGCACTAACGGAAACACACGTACCACTACTATATTCTTGCGGTTATTTCGTCAACTTGTCGAATTTTGAACAAAATCGACCCCCTGATTTGTAAATGAGTGCATTTTGACTACAAAACCTAAATCGTGCCATAAAATGTTAAAACATGATACAAGGGTAGAGTAGAGCTACTATAAAACCAACCAAGCTAAATGGCTTCCTAGATATACTTCACTTGTGTAAGTTTCCAGGTTTTATGTAAATTAAGATAAACTATTCATTAACAGATGTTAAATTTAAACTTTTGAGATAGAGGAACAATATTTTTAATTAAAACATAATTTTTAATGAAATATACTATATAGCACGAATATTTAATTTCTTTACATACAATATTAGGTAACACAAGTTTCTTTAAGTTAGTTTATTCCCTCTCAAAACGATAATAAAGTAAACAATGTAGAAGAACAAAACAACAAATGGAAAGAAATTATTGTAAATATAAAAATTAAAATGTTTCCCAACGGCTAGTAAACTACAACAATTTGAGCCGGTTGCTTCTACTCTACGTTATACAATATCTTTATATCCTGTTTATTTACCAATAAAATCTTGTACGAATTATTTTCACCGAAAAATCGATAACAAAAATATGAGTAAAGGTTACACATACCTACACCAAATCTGGGCTGAACGAACATTTTATTTACCCAGCGCGAATTTCTTTTAAGTTATATCATTATCACCATGGAGGGATACATTTAAATTCTTTAATTTAATTTAATTAAAATGTACATTGAAAGATATCCCGTTTCACAAAATATTCCAAAACAACAATAAAACTAGAAGCTTTTTAAGATTTTGTTCAAGTTTCAAAATATTTTGATATTCGTATAAGACTGAATATTTAAATCACATTTGAAATTATTGCTCTAAATTTTCTTTCAAAGTTTTATACAACAAATTAGTTATTAACATTTAGATAACAAGGAAATCGCATAAAACTAGGGTTCAAAATAAGTTTTATCTCTGCCCTCTGAAAAACATGTAGTATAGCAAAACAATAAGCTAAGCGATGTTTTCATCTTTTATAATATTTAAAGGAATGTTTTTTTCTTGTGAGCGTTTCTTGTATTTGCCTTCATTTTGATGTTATGTATGGTTATGGTTTGGTTGCTGAAATGATAATTTAATGATTTAGAAAATTCGGTTGTAGTAGATGGGATATAAAATTTGAAATTTATGCTAATTAATTTTATAATTTTACGGGCAATTTTATTGTTTCATTTCAAAATGTAGCTATTTAGACGGCTAAGTAACAGCAGCTTATAAAGCTTTACGGTTTTATGATAATTACGTTAATATACCAAAAATTCAATTCATTTCGAATTAGATTAATTAATGAATTACTTGAGAAAAATAAAATAGCAGTTGAATTAATTTTGAATTGTTTTGCTTATTACTAGTTGGTAGCGCAAAAATTTAATTGATAAATAGGTAAAAGGAAGTAAAATATGGTTATGATTACCACGACATCTATTGGATTTAGACGCCATTTAAATTCACATTATAGATTCAACATCGTTCTATTTTAACACCAAAATCACTTAACATACAAATTCACTTAATTTAGAAAACTAATATGCATTTGGCTGATGATGTCAATAAATGAGCAAGTAATTCACCAGTTAATTATGGTGAGTATATTATTATTCATTATACTAAATAAAAAGTTGCGTCGGTACCCTTCTCAATATAGGAATGGTAATTTATAGAGCTATAATGCAACGGCTCTGTTAAATTTGTAGATTCCTCAAGCGCGATTAGGACAAGTTGCCGTAAACAACGAGTTCATAAGTAATTCTGGAGTCAATAAAGGTAACGAGCATGTGCATGTCTGTGAATTTGGCCCGTAAACGATCCCGCAAAAATGCGATGGCAACTCTAAAATATAAATATCATGATATTTTTCAATGTCATCCGAAAAAATATTTATATCACGATATTTTTGAATGTCATCCCGGAAAAAAATATGTCATGACAGTTTTTTACTATATCAATTCATAAAAATTTATAAACAATTTGTATTGAAAACTGATGCCAACCCGGAAAAGATTATGTCACAATAAATTTCCTAAAAAGAAAACAAATAATTTTTGAAAACAAAAAAACGTGTATAATATCAAAAAAATGTGAAATTATATATAAAGTTAATAATATAGGAAAATTAAGTACACGAGTAGGAAAACATAAAATAAACCAAAATAATAATACAAGTGGCAAAAAATTTTATGATTTAGAGCCTCGCTTTAGTCGTCTGAATTTAAATAACAAGAGGCAAAAAAATACTTTGATTTAGAGCTTCGCTATAGTCGTTGAATTCCTACTAGATGTCCATTACCAGAAACCGGACTAAATAGGTTTTGTAGCTAAGGGATTGTCCTGTTTCTATGATTTAGAGCCTAGCTATAGTCGTTTGAAATTAAATAACAAGAGGCAAAACAATTCTTTGATTTAGAGCTCCGCTATAGTCGTCTGAATTCCTAGTAGATGTTCATTATCAGAAACCGGACTATATAGGTTTTGTTGCTCAGGGGTTGGCCTGTTTAAATAATAAGAGGCAAAAGAATTCTATGGTTTAGAGTCTAGCTATAGGCGGTTAAATTTAAATAACAAGAGGCAAAAAAATTTCTTTGATTTAGAGCTCCGCTACCAGAAACCGGACTATATAGGTTTTGTTGCTCAGGGGTTGGCCTGTTTAAATAATAAGAGGCAAACAAATTCTATGATTTAGAGCCTCGCTATAGTCGTCTGAATTTAAATAACAAGAGGCAAAAAAATTCTTTGATTTAGAGCTCCACAATAGTCGTTGAATTCCTAGTAGATGTCCATTACCAGAAACCGGACTATATAGGTTTTGCAGTTAAGGGATTGTCCTGTTTGAATAATAAGAGGCAAAACAATTCTATGATTTAGAGCCGAGCTATAGTCGTCTGAATTTAAATAACAAGAGGCAAAAAAAATTCTTTGATTTAGAGCTCCGCAATAGTCGTTGAATTCCTAGTAGATGTCGATTACCAGAAACCGGACTATATAGGTTTTGTAGTTAAGGAATTGTCCTGTTTAAATAATAAGAGGCAAAATAATTCTATGATTTAGAGCCGAGTTATAGTCGTCTGAATTCCTAGTAGATGTCCATTATCAGAAACCGGACTATATAGGTTTTGTTGCTCAGGGGTTGGCCTGTTTAAATAATAAGAGGCAAAACAATTCTATGGTTTAGAGTCTAGCTATAGGCGATTAAGTTTAAATAACAAGAGGCAAAAAAAATTCTTTGATTTAGAACTCCACTACCAGAAACCGGAATATATAGGTTTTGTAGTTAAGGGATTGTCCTGTTTAAATAATAAGAGGCGAATAAATTCTATGATTTAGAGCCTCGCTATAATCGCCTGAATTTAAATAACAAGAGGCAAAAAAATTATATGATTTAGAGGTCCGCTATAGTCATCTAAATTCGTAGTAGATGTCTATTACCAGAAAACGGACTAGGCAAAAAAATTCTATGAGTTAGAGCCTCGCTATAGTCGTTTGAATTTAAATAACAAGAGGCAAAAAAAATCTTTAATTTAGAGCTCGGCTATAGTCGTCTGAATTTCTAGTAGATGTCCACTACCAGAAACCGGACTATATAGATTTTGTTGATCAGGGGTTGGCCTGTTTAAATAATAAGAGGTAAAGAAATTCTATGATTTAGAGCCTCGCTATAGTCGTTTGAACTTAAATAACAAGAGGCAAAAAATTATATGATTTAGAGATCCGTTATAGTCGTCTGAATTCCTAGTAGATGTCCATTACCAGAAACCAGAATATATAGATTTTGTTGATTCGGGGTTGGCCTGTTTAAATAATAAGAGGCAAAAAATTCTATGATTTAGAGCCTCGCTTTAGTCGTCTGAATTTAAATAACAAGAGGCAAAAATTATATGATTTAGAGCTCCGCTATAGTCGTCTGAATTCCTAGTAGATGTCCATTACCAGAAACCGGAATATATAGATTTTGTTGATCAGGGGTTGGCCTGTTTAAATATTAAGAGGCAAAAAATTCTATGATTTCGGCCTCGCTATTGTCGTCTGAATTTAAATAACAAGAGTCAAAAAAATCCTTTGATTTAGAGCTCTGCTTTAGTCATCTGAATTCGTAGAAGATGTCGATTACCAGAAACCGGACTATATAGGTTTTGAAGTTCAGGAATTGGTTTGTCTACACAACTAGAGGCAAAAAAATTCTATGATTAAGAGCTTTGCTATAGACATCTAAATTCGTAGAAGATGTCCATTACCAGAAACCGCAGACTACATAGGTTTTAAAGTTCTGGGATTGGCTTGTTTATACAACAAACAAGTGGCAAAAAACTATGATTTAGAGCTTCGCTATAGTCATTTGAATTCCTAGAAAATGTCCATTACCAGAAACCCGACTATATAGGTTTTAAAGTGAACACTACGAACTTCTAAGAATTCATATGACATGAACAGTGCAAACAGGAAAATTCCTGAACTAGGAGTACACATTAATTTATATTCATAAGTGGTATTTATTAAATATTAATTAAACTGGGATATTGACAATTTTTAGAAGAAAATAAATTTTTGTGTCATTGTTGTTTTTTACAAATTTAATTATTACTTATTATATCAATATACCCACTCGTTTCTCTATAAATTATATAATTTTTATTTTGCTCATAGTGATTAGCTATATATAGCGCAAGTTAAAATATGTCAATCGGTTTTTATTTATAACATTTCGTGTATTATTTTTCATAATAATTTTTCTTACTATCGTTATATTTTTATATCGTGATAGTTGTAGTTTCATTATAATTTCTAATATATATAATGGTGTTGCCATACTTAATTATAATCATTTTCCGGGATGACTTTACGGGATAACTTCACAAAGGTAGTATATATGCATCGAAGTATTTTCGTAGGTATAAAAGGAGAGCCATACGGCGTCCCTTAATTTAAACAATTTAAATTAATTGCACTAAATATCGTCATTCCGTAATAAAATTGAACGTTAGTGTTATGTATGGTAACGTTATAACAGTGGGTATGCACTACATTTAAACTATATTGAAGACTAACACGGGCCATAGTATCGATCCTTGAGGTAATCCAGATTATTTAGCAGACGTGGACGATACTGCAACCAAGCTGCAACGTATATCATCAGAAATAACGGAGCTTGAGTAAGAAATGTCTGATGATCAAGTCTATCTAATGCTTTATACTAAAGTTACATAAATAGTATTTCATTAACTATGTTTAATAGCAAATTCGAAATTTTTTGAAACCACAGTTAAATACTCATTGGACTAGAAACAAGCACAGACACCTAAAAATTTTCCGACAGGCACAATTTTAGCTGACTCCAAGCTGGCCAATGTCATAAGCAATGCCAACCATAAGAGAAGTTACTATTAAAACAATTTATAAAAGAAACAATTTATTATTGTTAGAAACAATTCAGTCTACTTATGGGGCATCCTATCATTATGAAAATGAGTGGTTCTTATGTAAAATTGGAATAGACTTAATTATTAGACGAGTAATTATTATCATGTTATATTTGGTGGCGTATTTAGGACGTTTATAAAAAGTACTGATTAGTTTCCATTATTGTTTATATGATGAAATGTAATCCTGCATTAAACCTATCATTGACATCAATAATATCCCAAACATTCCTTCTCTTCGACAAACCCTCCAATATTTTAAAATCAAACAATCTGGCATCAGAATAAAACGATTTGAAGAACGTTTTACTTAAAGTGAGGTATGGGCCCGGCCAGCTTAAAACCCTTTAGTTCTAAACCGAAAAATTAATAATTTTTGGTCAAATATTTTGCACGGAACCTAATTTCGCTAGGTTACAACAGTGCGACCTCCCTTTGACTTTCAAGTCAAACGGTTGATAATTGTTTCTGTTTTTTTATCGGTTTTCAAATTATTTTAAATTCTAATAAAGTTATTGTCAGTGAAAGGATTTTGTTTAAAAAAAGCTAAATGCACAACATAAAACATCCCGTGGCTGACTTAAGATTAAATACTACAGATGACCTCGTTAACCAGAGCATCAGAGGATCTGAGCTACATTGTATACCAATAAAGGCTATTCTACACATTATCAAATATGGCCATAAATAACATGAAAAAGCTGCACCATAATATTCTTTCCAAGGAATATGATCCACCAGAGCCAACAGATCACATGTCATGTTGTCATTATGAATGCACAATTATTGGTTTAGTATTGGCAGGCTCACACCATCCGGTACCAGCATAAGATATCGACACAACCACATGATCAACAGACTGAATAATACACCAATGAACATAGAAGATTATAATAACGAACTGAATATCATCCAACATTTATCGATATAATCGAAACAATACAACATTTATCGATAGAATTAGCAACAGACATTATATGAGAATACAACAACAAGATATGACTACGCTGACAGGGACAGATAACAAAAATGAGAAATATGTAGTAGTAAAATATAACGAAATAACCAGCAAAACAATACATGAAACATTGGTATGTGTACAAAACGGCATACAAAAACAACAACAAAATACTACAAAAACTCAGACAAACGAATCACACAATCCATAGATACAGGAGTATACAAGCTAACACGTAACGGTTGCACCAAGTTCTACATTGGACAAACCGGAAGATCTCGGAAGATTTTTAACACGTTTTAAAGAACACACTAGCGACATAAACAAAACAGATCCCAAATCAAATTACGCACAACACATCAAATCTGATCAACATAATTATACAGACTTGTGGTGTCGAACTTAACGGTTCTACATACAGCTAGTAAGGGACATACACCTCCCAATAGATTAGAAGAACTCGAAATATACAAGAATAAGGATAATGACCAACTCATGAACGACAAACTCAACATCAAAAGTAATAAAATTTATGATGTAATAATAGGAGGAGCTTATCCAATAAGAAACACATAGTATATAAGGAGACTCTCTCTCTCTGGCACTATATCCCATCAAGGGATTTGGCCGCCTCAAATTAGGTTTCATAATCATATTTTCATTTCGGATGATGAGTGACTAATTCATTGATCTTAAACCAGCCGGGACCTCCGGCCGCTGGAGCAAGCATGCTGAACACTTTGCCACCGGGGCGGCATTTAAAGAGACTAGTTTTAGATAATTTATAATAGTTTGTAATTAAGAACTGAAGATGAAAATTATAGATTATCGAAATCGATTTTCCAAATTAATAAAAGTTATATTGTTACTATAAGGAAAACAATTACAAGTGTTTCATTTTTAACCAAATTTTCAAAGTGACAGAAGTTATACAGTGGTGAAAAATGGCATTAAAACATAACAACACAAATTAATGGAATTATTGTTATATTTAAATAAATCTTATGAATAATATTACAAACTTCTAACATCAAGTTATTTTTATTGCCTAAATAATAAAACTATAACTATAAAAAAAAAACTTAAAATGTTTACATTGTGTTATCATTTTTGCTCGCCACTGTACTTAGCTATGATCCGACATATTAATACTTTTTACATGACAAATTAAAATGTTATTTTTGTTCAAAAATGAATTAAATGTAAATGTTTTGATCTGAGCCTAATTTCACTAGGTTGCAAAGGTACGATGTTGTTCATACTTTAACAAAAGTAAGGTATGGGTCTGGCCATCTTAAAACCATTTAGCTCTTATCAGAAAAATTAATACTATTTACAAGTCAAATTAAAATGGCATTTTTGGTCAAAAATGAATTACATGTAAATATTTTCGTCGGAACCTAATTTGGCTAGCAACGGCACGATTTTGTTCGTATTTTGCTAAACATGAAGTACGAGGCTCTACGTCTTTTAAACAAATCACCACACGCATAGAAATAATTGGTCATATTAACCAAAAAGTAAGATATTTTACAAAAAAATTGTAACAAACTCAACTTACTTATTGCTAGTTTACTATTGAGCAAGTAAACTCAACTAATTTATATGTAGATTTTACTACAATACAAAGTGAATGAATAGCATTTTGGTGAAATTAACCGAACGATTAAGTAAAACCGAGAACCGTTTAAAGTAAATAAAGCACACGCTGAAAATTATAATAGGGTAAAGTCTACAAAAATATAAGTAAATTTATGTGTGCGTACATGTTGAATTAACTTTAATTTAAGTAAAATTTACATTTTGCTTAGTAGAATATTTTTCAATTCTTTGGAATATGTTAAATACACACTATAAAATCGTTGTTCTTTTGCGTGATACCAAAGTATTTGTTATCACATCGAGATGAGCTCTCACCTTTTAAAAACCAATGAGGTAAACATTTTGAATCTTTTTAATTAAAAGATTCGATATCCTCTCCTCAGTATGGCAAACCTACTTTCAAAATCTGCTAAATCGGAATGACGACGTGACCCCCATTAGAGCAATAGCTCCTCCAGGTGAAGAGGTCTTTGTCGAATATCCCACAGTGGAGGAAGTAGACGCAGCTATTAGACGATTGAAAAACGGTAAGGCACCCGGTCTCGATGGAATCCCCGCAGAATTGATTAAACTCGGAGGCGCTACTCTTGCAACAAGTCTATACGACCTCGTCGTCTGTATTTGGGACCAAGAAGAGCTGCCTGAGAATTGGAAGACCACGCTCATATGTCCGCTGCATAAAAAAGGCGACCGTCTTAAATGTGAAAACTATCGTGGCATAGCTCTATTGAACGCTGCTTACAAAGTGTTGGCTAATGTTGACTCATCCCTCTCGCCGAAAACATCATTGGCGACTATCAATGTGGTTTTCGACCCAACCGATCAACCACGGACCAGTGTTTTACCATGAGAATGATCTTAGAAAAATGTTGGGAGTACAACATAACCATACATCAACTATATATAGACTTCCGACAGGCATATGACAGTATAAACCGCGACAACCTATGGGCCGCGCTCATATGCCTAGGAATCCCAGAGAAACTCGTTTCGCTGTGTAAATTAACAACGTCTGGGTCTGTATGTAGAATCGTACTTGAAGGAACTGTGTCAGACTCCTTTGAAATAACATCTGGCGTTCGACAAGATGATGCACTCGCGCCTTTGCTGTTCAATTTGGCGCTTGAGTACGTAGTGAGAAAAAGGGGGTACCGAATTTAAAAAGTCTGAATTAAAAAATTTCTTTAAAAATGAATTAAAAAAGTTGATTTTTGTATGAACATCTGCTACTTATTTTAATTCATATTTTTAACTTAAAATTATGAATTAAAAAAAGCGATTTAGAAAAATGAGAAAACTCAAAAATTAATTAACAAAGGCTTACACTATTTCATTTTTAAAACACCTACCTTAATTCATTTTCAAAATGAATTAAAAAAGGCACATTTTATTTCATTTTATAAATTAAAAAATCTTAATTCGACTTTTAACAAATATTCAGAAATGTGCATTATTTTGGGCTAAAGTTTACTTTACGTATACATCAAGGTAATATACAGGTAAGGAGTATAAATTTTTAAAATTTTTAAATGCAGGATTGTTTATCAACAGTTTTTAGAAGGGGGAAGCTAAATTTTTCCGGAAAATGAAAATTTTTTCTTAAAAAAAAATTGCGTATTATTCTATTCAAAATACATAGAAATGTGTAATCTTTATAAAAATTTGGATCTTAATTGTATCTTAACAGTTTTTCGGCTACAGTACAAATAATTTTTTCGGGAAAATTTTTCAATTTTTCCAGGAGAATTTTGAATCGTTTTCAATTTTTTTTTATTTAGTTTGACAATTAAAGAATTGTGCAAACAAATTGTGGAAAAGCGGGGGTTTGGGGGCCAGCCCCCATCCTCTAAGGTATAAACGAATTAAAATTACATTAAAACAAAAATGATATATCCGAAAGTTGATTCTTTTAATATTTGTGGCACTATCAAAAGAAGCGGTAAGAGCGAGAGAAACTCTTTGATCTGTGTCTGCAAGGTTGACGACGCAATTATTGTTAATAAAAATATAAAACAATATTGAAAAAATAAAAAAAGGAAAATTTTTTCCGGAAAATCAAAAAATTAAGGGACTTTCGATTGACCTGAATTAACAGAATGGCAATTGAGTTACTATTCAGATAATTGAGTTACTATTCACTTAATTGAGCTACTGAAGTGAATTGGGGGTTCGAATCGCTTCTCTTCATTTTTGATAAATGTCAAAAAATCATTTTAAATTTAAAAAACTTTAACACACTTTTAAAATAAAACGCGGAATGAACGCAAAACCAATAAATGTCAAAAATACA
The DNA here is from genome assembly GCA_932526605.1 of Nephrotoma flavescens. NCBI lineage: Eukaryota > Metazoa > Arthropoda > Insecta > Diptera > Tipulidae > Nephrotoma > Nephrotoma flavescens. Next base: position 142,396,899 of record OW052220.1, read on the forward strand.
ACAAAAACAAAATATTTGATTTAATTACACGAGCAAAATATCTCTTCAGTTAATTCAGTAGCCCAATTTTTTAACTGAAATGAAGAGGTGCGAATCGAACGCTCAATTCACTTCAGTTGATTCAGTTAATACAGATAATTTTGTTAATTCAGGTCAATCGAAAGTCCCTTTAGTAAACAATTGCATTTAAAAATTTCCAAAATTTATATTCCTTACCTGAATTTTCCGATGTATACGTAAAGTAAAATTACGCCTTATTTTGCATTGCCAAATTCAAATTCAAATTCCAAAAAATTTTCATTAATGAAAATAACATTTTTTTCATATTGAAAAAAGAGGCTTATATTATTTCATTTTATAAACACTTATATTAATTCATTTTTAAACTGAATTAAGCAATGCCTTTTTAAATTCATTTTATCGCACTATTTTATTTCTTTTCCAGCTCTGATTTTAATTCATTTTTAAAATGAATTAAAAACACTTATTTTAATTCAGAAAAAAAACTTTGTTAATTCAAACTTTTTTAATTCATGTAGCCGAGAAAAAGCAACATCGAAACTTCGCGCTGTATATTTAATAAATCCGGCCAAATTCTTGGATATGCAGATGATATCGTGCTTCTTGGCCGAAGACCTAGCGATATCAAAGACAGTTTCATACCGCTCGATCGCTGCGAAAGAAGACTTGGTTTGGAGGTGAACAGCAGTAAAACCAAATATCTAACAACACCCAGGAACATCTCTATGGCAAATTTCGGAATTGGCGACCACAATTTTGATGGTGTCGAAAACTTTAAATACCTCGGGTCAGTTATAACATCACTGAATGAAATCCAGGCAGAAATAAAAGCCCGAATCGCTGCCGGACAACGAGTTTTCTACGCCCAATCAAGATTATTGCGATCGATACATCTATCGCAGTCGTGCAAGCTCGCACTTAATAAAGCACTAATAAGACCTGTGCTGACTTTCGGAAGTGAGAGCTGGACCATGACCTCTAACGATTGTAGATTGTTCTACATTCAAAAGGAAGGTCATCCGTTCAATTTTTGGTCCAATTAAAGTTGCGAACAACGAATATCGGATTCGTATGAATCACGAAATAAAGCAACTCCTCGGAGGCAGCGATAAATAAAGTGCTTCACCAACAACCAGCCGGAGTACGTCGTAGAGGAAGACCCCGACTACGCTGGCGTGACGACATTGAACAAGATCTGCAAGCATTAGGATGTCGAAACTGGAGGACGAGAGCAATGGGTCGGGATGGATGGAGGGCCATTGTGCGGGCGGCGAAATCGGTGCATGGGATGTGAAAGCCAGAGAGAGAGAGATATCCTCTTATCATCAGATTATGTAGTTATCAAACTACGAAAATAATATTTCACACTTCATGAATTTATGTGAAGTAAACATCAATTGACCTGAAGATTTATAGTAAAAATTAACTACAAAGAATACTGTTTTCACAATTTTAGGTTTTCTTATCGATTTGCGAAATATTTTTCTTTGCGTGCATAATCTGATAAATTTTTCAATTTTATCCGACTTAAAAGTTATTTTACATTATTTTATTAAATTATTATATTTATTTCGAATTATATATTGCATCATATGTAATAATTATTTTGTTTCGTGAATCAAAAGAATTTTAATAATCATTTTTATTTTTTATATTATTTATTATTTTTATATTATTTATTATTATTATTTAATTTATTATTTTGCATTTGGACTAAAATATAATATAATAATATAATATAAAACGGGGCGGTTTAACACAAAAGTTAGAGAGATATAATTATGTTAGTTTTGCCTGATTATTATTTTTTAATGTCGGGGTTAAAATCCGGGTATAACTCTAAACATGTGCTGTAAGGTATTTTCATACATTTTTATAATCATAAATTATTTCTTCTCTAATCGAAATTGTTCAGAAAAATATTGCTTGTTTTATCTTGAATCCATAAAAATGTCCATTTATGGATACAATTTTAATACTTTCTTGCTAATTTCCTATTTGTTTAAATTTATCGGTTTATCGACAATAGAATCCCTATACTCATTTCCTTATAACTCCACCATATTCGCAGATGCAGACAATTTTAATTCACTGCGCCAATTATTAAATGCAATAGCAAATTTTCCCGAAAGAATGCCAAGATTTGACCGATTGTACGTTAGGGAAATATTGCCATTTCCTATTGAAGGAAATTTTTCTACTTTTTGATGATGGAGATCAATTGTAAAGCACTCACAAGACCTGTGCTGACTTTCGGAAGCGAGAACTGGACCATGACCTCTAACAATTGTAGATTGTTATCTACCTTCAAAAGGAAGGTTATCCTTTCAATTTTTGGTCCAATTAAAGTTGCGAACAACGAATATCGGATTCGTATGAATCACGAAATAAAGCAACTCCTCGGAGGTAGCGATATCATCGGATTCATTAAATCCAATCGAGTGAGATGGCTCGGCCACCTTACAAGGTCCCCACTACAACCGATGATAAATAAAAAGTTTCATCAACAACCAGCTAGAGCGCGTCGCAGAGGAAGACCCCGACTACGCTTGCGTGACGACATCGAACAAGATGTACGAGCATTAGGATGTCGAAACTGGAGGACGAGAGCAATGGATCGAAATGGAGGGCCATTGTGCGGGCGGCGAAATCCCTTCATGGGATGTGAAAGCCAGAGAGAGAGAGAGAGGATCAATTATTGTTACATAAAAACCCAAATGAAAGGCACGATTCTTGATCGCTGAGAATCTCAAAAGTATGAATAAAGTTCGTCATCAATTATTTTGTTCGTTTAAATGCAAATAAGTTTAATTTGACATTAAGGCTGTATTTTAATTAAATTGTCAAGAGGATGTGTACAAAAATTAAATTTTTAAACAAAAAAAATTACCAATTGTCTATGGTTAGGTTTCAAAGTTTATCGTTCTTTTGAAACGTATATAAATAAATTTTCTGTGGGTGGTGTTTAAAAACATAAAATCGAGGTATAAATACATGATTATCTAGATAAGTCTTGAAATGACGTAGAAAATGTAAAATTTGGGTTAAAAATGTTAAAAGTTTCGAGTTTTATCAATCGAAAATTTTCGTCAAACGATAACTTAATTAATTTTTCACATATAAATAATATAAGTGAAGTTTAGTAAGCAAATTATTCAAAATTTTAGTACTCAAATTTATTAAAGAAACAATCTTTGATGTTTATGAGAATTAAAATTATTGGTCATATCAGGCTTAAGATATCAGTCAATTTCAAAAGTGAGTAGAGATTGTAAAAACAAATGTTATATTATGATTTTTTAATGCTGTGTTATTGATGAATGAGTTTACAGTGCTCTCACAATAGAAAAAAATTGCCTTTACCTTTTGCCTTAAACTTTTACCTTAAATACCCAAACCAATACAATGAACAAAAAAAAAATTATATTGAAACCAACTTCGTTTTATTTATCTTGGTACTAATGTTATTTTTATAATTGTATTTTATATTATTAATTATAATTTTAAGATATATTAAACCAATAAATTAGTTCTTATTTACTTTTTAACATGTTTTGACTGGAAAATGACAACGAAAACCCTGTTTTTGAAATTTGGCTAACTTCAGTAGTCTTTTCTTAAGGCAAAAGTTTAGAGTTTTGTTACGACTGTGTTGTCTTTAACAAGACCAAATGTTCATTTTATGGATTACATCCCCATTTTTTGTAAATTTTTTGTGTTTCTATTCTCCTCGGTTGTTTTGAGTCCGGGTTGTTTTGCGTCCAGATTTTTGCATCCAGGTTGGTTTGATGTCTAAACGCGGTTAGTGGTGGATGGATTCCTGTGTCTTTTTTTCGTTTTGTTGGTAACTGAACGAAAATAGGGGAGAGCGAGAACAATACGCATCGAGTGTGTGTGTAAACCAAAATATTCCATAAGAATGTTTTTCTTATATGCCTCTCGTTTACGTCAACGCGAATTGATGTAAACGAGAGACAGAGAAGAAAGACAATTCTTCTGGAATGTTTTGCGCGTCGGCGTAAGAGTTTTTTATTTTTAATTTGTTCGAGTTTTGATTTCTTGTGGTCTAGTTTTGGTTATCTTAAAAAAAGAGTTATATTAAAAAGTAGAAGAAGTTATCTTAAATATAGAAAATTATATAAAGATGTAAATGAGATGTGGTGTTAAAAAACGTGAAATTTTTGTAATTTTCTTTTTAAATTATAATAATAAAAGTGCGATACAAATTGTTGTATGCTAAAGAAAATTTAAAAAAAAAAGGGTTTAGTTTTATTAATATATGGAGGCTATATTGGTCTAAATAAAAACGAAGTTTTGGTGGTAAACGGGTATAAATGTGGTTTCAGTGGTTTACACTTAGGCCATTTTTTGGTCCATTGTGATACCACGCATTCATGCTACATCATTAACCCATTCACACAACTACAGTATACCACCTGCACATTGAAACTCCATGTACATTGACGTGGACGGTGGGTCGGCACTGAATTCTGCACTCCATCAGAGGGTCTTAGTTGTGTTTATTAACATCACCGATTGTAATCGATGATGAAAATTCGTTTTGCATCTAGCCTTTGAAACCCACAGCTCAAACCCAGTACCTCCCGGTCCAAGTGCCGAAGCTTTAACCACTGCACCACTTGTTCGGTAAAGTATTGTGTTGTTGGTTGAAGATGGTTTTATGTCGATACTTTAATCGGCGAGTAGAGACCCGCTATTTTACGGATGGCCTGGCCGAGTGCAACGGATGCTGAAAATTTATTAACGGGTGGTCAGTTTTACCGGTGTATGTGGTCAGTTTTACCGGTGCAACAGGGTAACGGCACAATCAAGCCGCAACGCGTTTTTTTAATATTTGTGGTATCGGGGAAAGGTCCCGCAACGGCCAACCGCTCAAGGTCGCACTAACACCGCGGTGTGGTATCGGCACATAAAGCCGCAACGGTCCGGGTGTGGTCATCATCTGTGGCATGACGGCCGCGCAAGGCCGCAACAATTAATTTATTTTTATATTAAGATACATTTATTTTATTTTTTTTCTTATTTTTTGTATTTCATTTTTTTTGTTATTTTAAAATTTTTTTATTTTTCTTAAATTTTTTTTAAAAATATAATTTGTAATCGAGCGCCGAATAGCGGTCGCACGCTCGATGCGCATTGCTCTCGCTTCTCTCTCTCTCGTTCTCTCCCTCGTTCTATCCTTTTGTTTCGTTTGGGAAGTTGTGTTTTTTTTCGTTTTGTCTAAATTAAACTCATAAAAAATGAATTATTAATTTTTCCGGGTTGGGTATGATGAGGGGGGAATTCCCATCCTGTGTCGGCGTAGGGTAGGCGGTCCCTTGGTGCCCGCATCCGGATTCGAAACCGGTGTTTACCACCGTGCGAGTTCGGGCGGATGCGCGCACCAGAGCGCCTCTCTTTACTGTGATGATTTTTTTTTATTAAAAATTTTCTGCTGTTCGTTCCTCAGATTCCGGCCGACGAATTTCGGCGAAACATCGGGTTTTTATTATTTGCGTTTTTTTTTCCTTTTTATAAATATCTGTATTCATCACGGTGTAAGCCAGGAGCCATGCATGCCTCAAACCCCACGACCCTTCGCACTTCTATCTGAGAACGTAGCCGGCAAAATATCACCGTGGAGGCTTCTGCATGCGCTTAGTGACATCTGCAGGTTGGCAGTAGCCAGCCTGTAACAGTTTGCTAACTTTTTCCTTAATGTAAAAACGCATTTTTTTTTTCCTCAAGTTTTATTTTCAAACAAACTTGTAAGGCAAAAGGAAATGTTCTTCTATTGTGAAGGCGACTGTTCGAGTGCGAACTTTTGTGCGAATATTTAGAACCACACTTTTCCATCGATTTATTGAGCACAATGTAGCTCACAATTTTATTGTTTTTTATGATTAGGTTGATCGTCTCCAAATATTTTTCTTAAAGTTAAATGTATTTTATCTTTTAAGGGTGTAACTTGTTTAGTAGAAAAAATGTGATTCTAAATATCCGCACAAAAATTCGCACTCGAACAGTCGTCTTGAGAGCTCTGTTAGTTACTTTTCTGTTTCTGTATATTTTAAAATACCTCAGTAAAAATACTATACAATTTTTTTAAAGTAGGCCGTTATTAATAAAAAAAATTATATATAATGAATTTTTCATGTCAAAAGTAGTAAACATTAGAAAATGCAATCATTTTTTAATATTGTTACACAGAAACATGTTTGATAGTTTGATCATCGACAAAAAATATCGTGAAGATAAAAATTTAAAAGTGTTGGCATAGTATGAGTCTTGCGATAATGGATAATCCAAGAACTGAAACGAATGAAGAAGTACGTAAACTCATTTACAAATTTCATTTGTATGAACAATCGCTCTAGAAATTGGCAAACTCTTTAGCAGATACCATTGTACCTATAGTAGCAAAAGTAATTAACACATACGAGGAACATGGATTCATGAAGAATTTACCTCGAAACGGACGTCCCAACAAGCTGAGTCAAAAGGATTTCAACGCGATTTGTAGAGAAGTAAAAAATCGCCAATTTCTAGTGCAGTCAAAATAGCACAGGAGATTAGTGCCAACAAGGGAGCTTCAGTTAGTACAAGTACTGAACGAGGAGTTCTATATACCAATGGAATGGTAAGGCGAGAGAAAAACTTTTTTACGTATGTATAGTAAATCGAAAAAAGATTAGATTTTAATAAAAATAAAAATTTTAAATCAAAATTTTGACTTTCAGAGAACCATCCTTTTCACTGACGAGATTTGAAATGTTTTGCCACCGTAAGTTAATAGTGAAATGCATCGTCATAAAATTCAATTGGTTGAGGTTCTGTAAACTTTTGGGGTTTTATGTCTGCGGCAGAAGTGGCTAAGCTAGTATTCATAGATAGTAAAATGAATGGTCTACACTATTTAAAAATAATAAAAAAAATAATTAAGGCTAAGTGCTGTAAAGTAAGGGTTACCATCTCCAGAGCTGAACCCAATTGACTATTTCTGGGAAGATTTGAAGATAAGGGTCAGGAAACACAATATACTAGGAGTGAGATGATTAACAATGGATTAAAGAATGATTAACAATGGATTTATTAGAAGAATGGGGTAAAATATCACCAAACGTTACAACAAATTCAGTGACCTCAATGTCCAGACACTTAAGGGAAATTATAAAATTGTAGGGTCAACTAAATATTGATAAATGTTTTTGTTAGCAAAACCACACTGAATTATAAAATGTTTACTAACTTTTGGCAAAACATTTTGAATACTTTTTTCTTTTCCTTCTAATTTTGTAAATAATGAACCTCTATAAATTACATTATTATTATACTTTGGTTTAGTTTGACGTCTAGTTTTAAGACTATAAAAAAGAACTCAAATTGACCATGATAAACATATTTAACCTTTCTATTGCCTTTCGGGTCTATATAGTTGTTTATAAAGTGCTTTTTCGAATCGAGTACGATTGGCTGTTAGTGACTTTTCATGAAATACATTTTTTTACAATAATGTATTTGATGAAAATAACTAACAGTCAATCGTATTCGATTTAAAAACGCATTTTATAAACAACTATAATTGGATTCAATAGGAACGTTAAGGCATTACAAAATATGTATTTCAGTGTTTACTCTCTTTTGAAATAGACAGAAACGAAATTTCCCCCCACCATTCATTGAAATTACTAGATAAACTAAATTTTTCAATTAATATGTAATGGAACAACAACTATTCTCAAAGATACTCATATTAATGTGAATTTTATTGTTGGAACCTTTTCCATAAAAAATAAACATAAATATTTATTTTTGCAAAACTGAACCTAGCTCTAAAAACTTTATTGATTTTGAAGTTTTTCCACATTACAATTTAATTTAGGTAACATATAAAAGTTTTTGAAGTGTAAAAAATTTGTTTTTTTTTGTTATATGTTTAGGAATGTCATAGATTACAGTGTATGTGAGTTTATAAACGTCTACTACGCACGGTAAGATTGATTAACGATCGTTTTTTAAATGGTAAAACATAAAACTGAAAATCTTCTTAATATTTGAAAACTAATAAACTAGCCACTATTTAAAGCTTATGGAAAACATTACACTACGTGAGATAGAATTACGACATGTGATTGATTTTTGCTTGCATAAATAAATTTAATATAAAAAACAGTTTTCGACTATCAGGCCGAAATATTTTTTCCTTATTGCGAATGTCGTATCGACATCGATATGATGCCGATTGACAAAATTGTGATTGTGAATGTCGATATCGCTATCTTTTGTCGATCGATCTGTCATTATTTTGTCGATGCCATTTTTACTGACGACTGCGTTATATATTTTTGCGTGTTAATATATTTTAAAAATGTTAGTAGTAAAAATTTATAATTAATTAATAGAAAATAGAAAACAATTAAATAAACCATAACTTTTTATTTTTATAATCATACGTATTAGGCACAAAATCACAAACAAGCCCCAATTTGACATAGCCAGGGGAACTAATAAACAGGGAGGAGACTATAGAGTTCAAGTAAAAAAAAAAATGGGAACTGTTTAACACTGAACTGTATGTATCCTCATCTTCAAAAAATAATTTAATGAAACTCATTTTTATATATTATGAAATATTTAAAATATTTTATTTTCAATTTTCATCAAATTTATATGAGGCTAGATTTTTGTTTTGACATATAAATATGAAACGAATAAATCGCAATCGTTAAGTTATAAAATTTATTCACAATACTATTGTTTTATTTTAATCATCTACGGCAATACTAAGTAGTCGTTTCGATAAAGTTAGACAATACAAAAATTAAACAATCACGACAACTCAAATGAGTGTCGATTGTCGATTGAGACGACATTCGCAATAAGGGTGATTTTATAATCAATAAGGTAAAATTTGAATGTTTTGAGTAGAAAATCGAGGTTTCAATCTGGGTTAGTTTAAAAAGCGGAATCGACTGTCCGTTGATAAAAAAAAAAAAGAAAATTTTTGAATGTATTAACATTTTGGCAAGGACTTCGGTTTAGCTATAAATTATAGAATTTCGTTTTAACTCCTTAAATCAAAAACCATGTGCTACAAGCAAAAAAAAATAACAAATTTAATGCATTACTAGATCTGTACACTTATGCATTGTCCATAATGGTCCCCTTTTGCATCTCCTTCCAAATGGAGGTCGGCGATGGTTGGATGGATTTTATAAAATAAAGATTATGCACAAATATGCAAAAGTAAACGTGAAACCATAAATATCAGAACAAGGCCGCACCGTTTGAAGTGAATGTGTGAAAATTGGCTACAAATTTGTGATTTTGTGTTGGCCATTGAAATATCTTATAAATTAAAACTTTTTAAAGTTTTAAAACGATTTTTGTTATAACATAAAATATTTTTTTTTTGTTCAATGGTGAAACGTTCTGTGTCAAAACAGGATAAGACTAAAATGTGTCATCATCATCATTCTCTTCACCTTCACGTCGTCATATTCATTTAATTCCAGCGGTTCAGTGTTTGCTCGTTGTCTTCAGTTGAGGAAGACAAAACGGGATCCCCCCTTAATATCGACAAAGAAAAAGTCGACTGGATAAAATGTCGATTTGTGCTTAAGAAAAATTGTTGACTGGACAGAATGTCGACTAAAGAAAATGTTGATTTTAAAAATGCAGATTTCATAATATCGGCAGATATATCGACTTCGTATTTTTAGGTAAAAAACTAAGTTAAAGTTACGCAATTTTTTGCATACCTATGTTTGATGGGATCCCCCATTACAGACACACACACGCGCCCACACACACACACAAAAACACACATACACACACACACACACACACACACACACACACACACACACACACACACACACACACACACAAACACACACACAAACACACACACACACACATGCACATACACACATACACACACACATACACAGACACACACACACACACACACACATATATACACACACACACACACACACATGTAGGGGCAACGTAAGTTGAGCTTGCATCGCCAAGCAATACTTATCGGGGGTGGTGCACGCACACACACACACACACACACACACACATACACACACACACACACAAACACACATAGGCACAGACACACACACACACAGACGCAGATACACACACACACGTAGACACAGTCACAGACACACACACACACACACGCATCTAGGGGCAGCGTAAGTTGAGGGGTGGGCACGCACACATATACACACAGGCACAGACACACACACACATACGCAGACACGCATCTAGGGGTAGCGTAAGTTGAGCTTGCATCGCAAAGCAATACTTATCGGGGGTGGTGCACGCACACACACACACACACACACACACACAAACACACACACACACACACACACACACGCACACACACACACACACACACAGACACACAGACACACACACACACACACACACACACACACACACACACACACACACACACACACACACACACACACACAAACACACACACACACACACACACACACACACACATGCACATACACTCAGACACACACATACACAGACACACACACACACACACACACACACACACATATACACACACACACACACATGTAGGGGCAACGTAAGTTGAGCTTGCATCGCCAAGCAATACTTATCGGGGGTGGTGCACGCACACACACACACAGACACACACACACACACATACACACACACACACACACAAACACACATAGGCACAGACACACACACACACACACATATACGCAGATACACACACACACGTAGTTACAGTCACAGACACACACACACACACGCATCTAGGGGCAGCGTAAGTTGAGGGATGGGCACGCACACATACACACACAGGCACAGACACACACACACACATACGCAGACACACACATAGACACACATCTAGGAATAGCGTAAGTTGAGCTTGCATCGCAAAGCAATACTTATCGGGGGTGGTGCACGCACACACACACACACACACAAATCCGTTATATACATTTCATAAATCACAAAACCAAATAAAAGGAAATTTTCTCAAACGCACAAATATTGACAAAAACAGAAGGTAAGTTAGTTGTGCCGGACAAAAGTGCCATCAGATGTTGTCAGATAAGATATTGTCGCAAAATTGTTTACTTGTAAGAAACCACATCTCTCACACTGTACAGTATTTGAAGTAGTTAAGGAACTCCGATGGTTACAAACTGTCACCGATAAGAGGAACCAAAACCATATGCAAGTAAAACAGGAGAACAAGAATTGAGAGGCAGATATAAACCAAGTTATTTCGATGGGCCCGCCACAATAAGTAGCATAGAAGCTTGAAATGCCTTAAAGTTTTGAGCAACAGATTAGATAAGCAAAACTCTCTGAGCCGCCAATGACTCGCAGTGACATGTAGTGTCCATGATTATAAACTATTCACGAATATTTACGTCATTAACTTCCCGGCTTAATTCTACAATCTTGACTACTTAAATCGTTGCTATTTTAGTACTGTTATTGTAATTAACTTAAGATTTTCAAGTATTTCGTTCCCATTTTATTGTTATTGTAAAACCAAATTTCCAATCAGTATGAAAGGAATCAGAGACATTATATGTATGTATTTAGATTTGCAGAAAACATGCTCGAACTGCATCTTCTGGTCGATTAAACTTATATCGACCTACCCGACTACAAAATGTTTCATCATGGTGCAGTTAAAAGAATAGAACGTAATAATTTTTTTAACCGATACCAAGTTGAAATCTGACGGAAAATATTATAAACGAAATTAACGAATGAAACTTTTCAAGGTCAACATTTCCTTTTAAATGGTATTATCAATTTTTATTATGATTAAAGTTTTCGAAGGAAAATGAAATATTCATGTATGCTAAGTTATGTATCCAGCTAGCTAATACAAGTTTCAAATATTTACGTTTGTGTAACAGTAATTAAATGAATATAACCAACACACTCGTATGCATAAATTTGCAGATATTCGTATGTATGTACTCAAGCTCTCAAAAAAGTTTACAAATATACAGATTACAGATTATGCATACATATCACAAAAGCGGCTATCAAAAATAAAATATTTGTTAATGCATTTCACAATTAAATTATCAATGTGTAAATTAACAATTTTTTTAATATTTTATTATGTGGTTGAATTTAAGTTTTTTATATCATTCTAGGATTTAACAGCTGCAACATATTATGAACATTATAAAATGTAAAAAAAAATTAATTATGCGAAAGAATGTTTTAAAAAATCTAATGTTTGATGTTTTTTATGAGAAATTTTAGCAAAACGAAAGGAATTTAAATTAAATTGTTTTGTCTTGATGAAGGATTTAAATAATTTGAATAACGTGCTTATAAAACCTTGCTCATTATATATTTTTTTATTATTTTTAATTTTTAATTATTCTAATATGTTTTGTTTAAAGCTAAAACCATCACAGGTATCAGTTTAGTTTTAATTACAACATTCTATTTTTGCTATATAAGCCGCGCTTTTTTTAAAAACAGTCGTTTGCGATGTAAGTCGAATTTGCTAAATTGAAAATTAAGGTGGTTCTTTAAAAGTGAATTTTTTAAGTTAAAATTATTATGGGCGAAATAGTTTTCTTCTTGTAATGTCCTTGTTCTCTAGTTCTGTATAACAACAGAACCATAGAGAGCAGGTATTTTGCAGATAAACTATCGAACGATTGTGTTCGATTTTTATGTTGTATTTTCAGGACTGTTTTGCTGTACAACTCATATTAACCAATTAAAAGTATTGCCCCTATTTGGTATTAACATAGCTAAAATTCGATAAAAGCTACTGCGAACTCGAGAACTTGAAATTAACAAAAACGCAGCTATATTGAAAGTTGTTAAACTCAAACTGACATCGATTTTAAACCACATATAACAAATCAATCATCCCATCATTTAAATTTATACTTATGTTAACCAGATGATCAAATAACAACCCTCCAGAAAACTATATAAAAGAATATGAGTTTGTCACAGATATCTAATCTCAAAAATTCTTGCATGCTTAACCTCAGATTTGAACCTGAAGAGGTGGCAAACACTTAATAACTTTACCTTTTAATTATAATCATAAAAACACCTGTCTGTGAATGGACTCAAACTACAAAACTTCTTCAATAAATCCGTCGTTGAAGTAACAAAATTTTATAAAAATGAGGTTTAATATGTCATCATTCTAAAACTGATTTCAGCGATCGTTAAGATACATGGTAATTTTACAAGCTTACCATCAACATACATGTTCTAAATTTTACAAGATGTTGTCTGCAGTTCAGCTATAAAACTTCTTCGATCATGGAAATAATGTTTTACAAGAAACACTAAAAGCCTAATTAAAAGCAATCTACAGGATTACTACATCAAGAATATCCATGTACTGCCATGTTCTGCTACTGTATTGTTGCAATTCAACATATTTATATTTGATTATGTCACGAAACAATATCTTAAAGAGCCGATCAAACATCAGTTTGGTTATGATTGGAATAATCTGGTTCAACTGTGTGAAGAACACATTTATTAATCCAAACAGATATAAAATACCGGTTATTACAAATATTCAAGGTGTACCTGAAGGTAGAAAATCATCCTAAATTAAAAACAATCATAAACTGGGTAGTGATCTTGTTCTTTGTGCTACAAAAGACGGGCTGTTTGATCTTAAATAGAAGGCAGCCGCCCGCTTTGAGAACGAAAACATTGATTTTAATAACTTGAAATTAAACTACAAAATGATTGCCTCGTATCTAATAAATGGCGTTTGGACCTTCGATACAAATTTTATTCATGAGCACATGATGAATATATGGTCTCGCGGTTGTCATAAGTAAAGCTTCTAAATATATCTTTTGCGTGATGCTATTCGCATCGCAGTTGCAATATCAACATACACATAGTCGTTCTGTCAAAATTTACTGAAATCATCTCGAAATCGGGAGTCGCTGTCTCAGTACGTTCTAAAATCTAGAATTCCCTAGTAATTTTAGCCCTGTAAAAAGTCGAAAAAATGGTGCAAAAAAATAAAATCTACCAAATAAATTTAATCATCTACGCAGCCTACAACCTCAATCAAATAGTGATCCTTATGCAACCTGCATCGATGCGATTGATGAAGTTTAAATACACTCGTCAGATTTAGTTCTTGTACTTGGTGATTTTAATCTTCCAAATAAATTCTGGAATTTTGACACCGAAACTAAGTTGTGTTTTACCTTGCAATATATCAGCCGATATGGAATCTTTTTGTGTGGACCACCACATTTAATTATATTTTGAATCAAATAGATATCATTGCTAATGATTGTGATAGATTTTGCTTTCTGAAATGAGATTGACACTTTTATGATTTCTGAATCAATATCACCTTTTGTCATAAATGATATCAATCACAAATCTAGATATATTCTATTTGACTGAACTAATTAATTATTGAGTTCTGAACACCTACAACCAATCAAAAAGAACATAGAAACCGCGTGAAACTACAAAGTTGCTGGAATCAATCAGCTGGGAAACAACTCCCAATTCTAATGTTGACAATTTCAATGACAGCACGCTGCAAAGCTTCTAACTTTATGAATCTATGTACTGTAAACTACTGTAAAGTGCACATTCTCAGAAGTTGTTAGATGATAGAGTAGTTTATTTAAAAAATCGGAAGTCCAAAGTTTATGCTAAAATGTTTAAAAATCTTTCAGAAGGGGCAAAACGTTTCTACAACATAGTAACCAATTTGAAGTTTAATCAAATCAAACTACAGATCGTATCTTGATCAAATTCAAGAACAAATCAAAGCAAACCCAAAACAATTTTGAAAATATTTTATTAATAAACGTAAAATTGAACAATACTCCGCTAATATGACACAGTAATATCAGCTCCTCAAACGATAAAGATGTAGCTTTTTTCAATCAGTATATAGACCAAGCGTAACTAGTGGATTGTACGAACAGCCCAGCAATAACAACGCACCAGTCACTTCGCCTAGTATTATTGAGGATAACACTTTATCGGCTTTAAAATGTTATGGAGGCGGTTGTGGTCTTGACAATATACCCCAATCTACGCCAAGGGAGTACGCTAACATCTTAATAACTTGTGTGTCCCGTGTTTCCCGAAAAGTGGAAAATTTCAAAAATTATACCAATTTCTAAATCGGGTAATATAGATACTATTAAAGTTAGCCGATAGTTTCCAGCCGAAAGTAAAAAAAATCGACAATACAGATAGTGTCTTTGCTATCTCAGCCGATAATATAATAATACTGTTTATATTGGAGGTTGACCTCCAATATAAACACCAAAAGTTAACTTGGAGTTAACTCGACTCAATCCAAAAAATTTCTTAGGTCGAGTTAACTCTGGTTAATATAAACGCCCAGAGTCGAGTCGAAAAACAACAACAAAAACTAATCAATAAATTTAATAAAAATGGCGATTTTTCATATTTTTCTTGTACGAGCGAATCTGTGTTTAAATTCGACAGCATATTTTTGTGTTTTTTTTCGATTTTTTATTTATTTTTTTATTTTTTTTAAATATATTTCTATGTAACTAGTTCGAAAGAAAAAGTTAGAATGATATTTTAAAGGAAAAAATTAGAATGATTTTGACATTTATAACCTGGTTTCGACTTAACCTTAAGATTACTCTCCAATATAAACATTAGAAGTTAACCTCAAGGTTAACCTGAAGATAACTACAAGTTGACTCGACCTAGGTTCAACCTCCAATATAAACAGTATAAATATGAAATGTCAAATAACCTTGTTAAAGTTAGCCGAAAGTTGCCAGCAGAAAGATAATGCAGATAGTGTCTTGACTATTTTTAAACTGTCTTTATACTCTCGCTCTTACCGATTTTTAAATTCCTATAAACTGAAATAATTTCCCCTTCACCCGAATGATGTAATCCGATCTTAAATTCTCCGAAATTCGAGTCCATGACTGATTTTTGCTGTATTCAAGACACTATCTGCATTATCTTTCGGCTAACTTTAACAGTATTGTTAAATATTAATATGCTTCAGCCGAAAATTATCAGCCGACATTTTTCAGCCGACATGTCTCAGCCGACATTTCTCAGCTGATATTTTTCAGCCGAAAGAATATTTTTATACAAAAAATATTTGTTTTCTAAAAAAAATCAACTGAAATCGTTAAAAATTATATTTATAATAACATTAATAATTGTTTATAAAATCCATTTTCCAATAGGGAAACTTGTATAAAAATTTCCCGTTTAAAGTGTCATGGTTGGATATAGATTCAAATGAAAGTTCTTAATGATGTTTACACCTGAAAAAATTTTCAGCTCAATTTCCATGTGGAGAGCTCGGGAAAACTCGATTTAATATATCGCACACATAAAATTTGAAAATTTCTAAAAATGACAGTTTAAAGTGTCATGGTTGGAAATAGATTCAAATGAAAGGTCTTAATGATGTTTACACCTCAAAAATTTTCAGGTCAGTTTCCATGTGGGGAGCTCGGGAAAACTTGATTGAATATATCACACACACGAAATTTGAAAATTTCTAAAAATTGACCGTTTAAAGTGTCATGGTTGGAACTAGATTCAAATGAAAGGTCTTAATGATGTTTACACCTCAAAAATTTTCACGTCAGTTTCCATGTGGGGAGCTCGGGAAAATTTGATTGAATATATCGCACACACAAAATTTGAAAATTTCTAAAAATTGACCGTTTAAAGTGTCATGGTTGAAAATAGATTCAAATGAGGTGTAAACATCATTAAGACCTTTCATTTGAATCTATTTCCATCCATGACATTTTAAACAAATATTTTTTATATAAAAAAATAATTTCGGCTGAAAAATATCGGCTGAGAAATGTCGGCTGAGATATGTCGGCTGAAAAATGTCTTCTGCTAACTTTCGGCTGAAGCATATTAATATTTGACATTTCATATTATATTATCGGCTGAGATAGCAAAACACTATCTGCGTTATCGATTTTTACTTTCGGCTGGAAACTATCGGCTAACTTTAATATTGTGTAATATAGATGACATCACATGCTACAGAGAAGTATAACTTAATCGTTAAATCCTAAATTGTAATAAAATAAAATTAAATTTGTTAGAATCTTCTAATTTAGGTAATTTTTCGGAAATGCTATACTTTACAACATCATTACAGAAATTAAATAAGCTAAACAATTTATACAAAACTGTTAACAACTACTAACAAAAATTCTGGTAAAATTGGTGACCTTTTCTGGTAACTTTAGATCATTTTATGAAATATTTTGTAACAATTGATATTTCCGTTTGGATTTCATGCTGATGTATTAACCATTTTTGACAAACACTGCTTGTGCTATAGAAAATTTAATATAAATGAGAAATAAGGGGTACAGCCACTCACAGTAACCAACACATGTACTGTCACAATTCGAAAACCAACTGGCAGAAATTCACACTGATAAATTCAAATATGCAACATAAAAAAACATAATTAACGAATACTCGAACTACCTAAAGCTGGACGTGTGTTATTAAAAAAATTCGAAGATAAATAAATACACAAATATGACAAGATAATACTCTTGACAGACTAGGATTAGCTAAACGCGTTTAATCATTTTTTCGAGTTTATCTCTTAATGTGTCAACTTCGACATTAACTAAACTAGTTTTATTTTAGGTTTAGTAACTAAACCGGTTTAGTGCACAAATCTCTCAATATTTTGAAGTTTATCGCATAAAAATGGGTTTAGCGAGAGCGCCATCTAACAATGAATGTTAAAATTTATAAATAAGACAATGCCATTTAGTACTGTGATACAATGATAGATGCCACTTACTTTTTGAGTTATTCTTTCGAGTTTTTTTTGCCCCAATTTAAGTTCAAAATACACAAATGTGTATGTAAATATTGACAGGTTGTAATGTCTACCACATTTTACCGGATCTTAGTTAAATGGGAATTCTTGAAAAAAAAAAACATAATAATTTGATAACACATAAATTAAATAACATGTTAATTATTTCTTTTTGATAACATCAATTATTTTATTATTATTATAGTTAGTGTTGTTTTCCTGACGAAAACAAAATTAAGCGATATGCACAAATGTGTATTGTGGTTTCCAACTTACACATGTAACTTACACAAATTCTATGTTTCACACATTCGTTTCTCAAATCGAAATTTACATACACAATTGTGTATACGGGTGGGGAAAGGGTTATATCCCTTTTACTGCAAGCCATCATAATTGTGTGGGTAACGAAAACGTATCATGTCAAAATTTATTTTTGTATCTGTTTTGGTCTAACATACACATTTGTGCATTCCTCTTACCGTAGAGTAGTGCCGGAAAATATACCATGGTATTGTATTTGGAATTCATATTTTTTTGTAATCGATATTCAAATCTCGCTGGAATCTGACAATTCTCGCGCAGAAAAAATATGGCGGATACACAGTGATGTATTAAATATATATTGTATATGTATATTCATTTATATTGTTTACATTTTTATGTTGTATTTGTATTAAAATGGAATAGGAATTTTGGAATACAAACACAAAGTTCAGGTTTTATAAATTAAATTGCGTTTAATTAAAATATTTTTTTTATTTGTAATACAATAACATTTGTTTAATACCGATTCCGGACAAACATAGCGCTAATAGCGCTACCGTATTTTATTATTGAAACAGGATTTGCTAAACTTCATAGTGTGTCAACCTAATTGGATTTATAGTAGATTAACTAAACTATTGTAGTTGAACTAAACGCGTTTAGCTAAATCCTAGTCTGTCAAGGGTATAAAAGTTAAGAAGACAATGAAAGGGGTTTAATAATTTTATAAATTGTTTAAAATACACGTTATTTCATAACAAATAATTTTAGCTACAACAAATTTTCTCCTATCGTCCACCATGTCCGATATAAAATCCTGACATTTCTTAAAAAATCCAATTTGATGAAAGAAAATTTCGTACTAGAAAAAATCTTTGACACGACCGAACTCAAAACAAATAAAATTTAACATTTTATAATTGTTTATGGTGTATCTATGGTGTATCATATTACATATTAAATACATTAAGTTTGCATTGCAATAACTATATTTAACATTTGAAAATTATTATGATTGATTTGGGTTAGGTAGGACAATCATGCTACTTTTACTAACTCATTGAAAAATTTCGGTAAGATTTTAAAAACTTACAATCTTCAGATAAATAATCTTTTTTGCCAATTTCAGGAGCAAATTCAGTAAGATATTGTTCAATTATTTTAAAAAAAATTTGGAAAGCTTGCCGTTCATACAAGAGCCACGTTAACAATTTAAAATAAGGTAACAGTGTAAGAGGAAAAATCAAATTCATCCATCTCATAACGTCACTAACATTTGAACTATATATTTTGCATACAAATAAACACGGCAACAACATTTTCTAATTTCTCCTTTCCAAATGCAAGAATAAATTGAAACAAATTCAACAACAATAAATATATGATTTTTCGTTTTAAGCAAGGTTTGTTATAATGAAACCACTAGTAGTATTATGTTCTCCCAGCTAAAGCATGACTAACAAAATAAACTTTGGAATTTTAATCTGGAAAATAAAACTTACCAAGTCATTGTTTATACTTTTCGTGTGGACTGTTTTTAATTTTGCAACTTAACAAAGTTTCTAGATTTAATTTAAAGACTATAATAGAACCACAATATAGAACAACCTTTATGTGAATCTATTAGAGAAAACTTTTTGTTCCACTGAAAAACATTTAAATTTAAGGTTAAAATGACGTTGATTTAATTTGGTAGAAAAGTTAGTGTGCTGTTAAAGAATATTTGTTTTTTCTAATCAAAAGATTATCAATTGCAAACATCTTTAAACATGTAGTTAAATTGTGTAAGAGCAATGTGTAGGAGCAATCTATTGATTAAATTGCAAAATTGTTGTAGATCGGTTCATTAACTTTTATTCTATGAATGACGGTTTCTGTTTAGCTTGACTGTATGAATTTTCTTAAACTACATTGATCTCAGAAAACGAGCATATAAAAGAAGGGTGTTTAATAAGGACATAGCAATTGTGTATCTAAATAAAACACAGAATAATGGAGATATTGCTCCTCTAACGTTGTTGGCATAAAGCAACGACGTAACGCAACCCCATAAAAAAAAATCAAACGGCGTTAAATCGCATGGCGATATGGCGATTCGACCGGGCCATTTCTCGAAATTACACGGTTATCGAAGTTTCCCTTCTATAGATCAATTGTTTGACCAGCGTGTGGCATGTGGCACGATCTTGTTTTAAATAGTCTTCCAACATGACACGATAACGAACTCCATTGACCGTAACATAACGGTCATTTTCATCGACGACAAAATATGGTACAGTCTCACCTCCGGCATACAATCCACACGGTCACTTATTGTCGTTGTAATGAAGACTCTTCACGCGCATGAGGATTTGTTGCTGTCCATTAACGCATATTTTTCTTATTTTTTTTTTTTTATTTATTAATTTGTAATTACAATATTAATTTATACTTTTATACAAAAAATTTCTTCTTGTTTTTTTTAAGTTGCTGTAACCCATAGGGTTTTATGCAACTACTTTTTAATTTTACATTTAAATCAAACTGTTTTTTAGTTCGGGCTAAATATCACAAATAAAAATTTAAATAGATAAATAAATTATACTATAGTAGTGCATTAATTTAAGTATACTAAAATATTGAATTCAAATTATTCGCAATATAGTTTCATTAAACATATTTTTATTTAAATTCGTAAACATTTTTGTTTGTACTTTGAAATTTTTTAAGGTTCTAATATTTTGAATTTCGGTAGGAAGCTTGTTATATAACGGAATCCCTCTATATAATAAATTGCTTCTTATACAGGTATCTCGAGCGAGAAATTCTCTTAACAATAACGACGCATTTAGTAAGTTATAGCGATACGTGTCCCCTGCTTTTACAATGATTAGATTATGTACAATTAAATTGTTTAAAATCTTATACACATACAATATCAATTCGAAATTGTTCATAAATGATAAAAAACAGAATTCTTTGTACAATTCAATTGTTGGATAACGTATTGGTACACCCTTTATTAACTGTAAAGCTCTCTTGCGGATAATTTCTAATTCATTCAGTTTAAACTTTGCTACTCCACTCCAAAGAGGGTTTAAGTATAATAATCTGGAGTTAATATACGCATTATATATCAGTTGCAAATGTTCTCGAGTTAAAAAGTTCCTTATTCGTTTAATAACAAACACGTAAGGACTTATCGATTTTTTGATCCAATCTACATGATTCTGCCAATTTAACATAAATACGGGGACAATTTTTGCTATTTTGAGACAAGCGGGAAGTTTACCTGATTCTAAATAATTATTTAAGAATTTGGTAACAGATTCGCCAAATTTTCCAACGAAATATTTAAGAACTTTTGTCGAAATTCCATCCAAACCGTTAGCCGCTCTTGTTTTTAAAGTGTTAATAGTTGTTATTAGCTCGGCTACTTCAATAGGTTCAAGATTAAAAGGACCGCGAATATCATAATTTATATTTGCAAAGTTTTCAGGGCGAGGAACACCCATTCCACTAATTAATTTTTGGGCTACTGTAGTAAAGTGTTTATTGAACAAGTTTGCAGCTACTCTATCACTAACTAAAGCACCAAGTTCATTCTGAATAAATATTTTTTTATTGCTGCAATCCTTGTTGAAAATAATTTTCCCAAATTGCTGCCAAAGGAGAGTAGTGTTGTTATTGTCTATGCTTGATTCTATCAAATGTCCATAATGGAGCTTCTTAGCCAGTTTTATTTGATTCTTAACTAATCGAACTACTTCTTCATATCGAACTCACAAATAGTCATTTGTTGGAAACCTCTTTGCCAATATCCACAGTTTGCTTCTTTTTTTAATATTTTGCAAAATATCTGATGACATTTACGAATTCATTACCTTCGCTTTTTTAGTTATAATGCGACTATGCCGCGTAACTAACTTCCCTAATTCATTAATGAAATTCTCGAGGTTCGACAATTTGAGTAACTCATTCCAACTCATATCGCTACTAAATGATTGAAAATTCAATATATTGTAGGTTGCGTTCTCTACCGATTTTCTAATACGTATCTTACTTATTTCGATTATGATAATTCGATGGTCAGTTAGGTTGGAGTCTTTGTACGTTTTATGGTAATTAAAATTAACCAAATCCGTAATACAGTGATCAATTACCGTTGCAATTCCGTTTTGCACCCTAGTTGCAAATTTTCTATCAATCGAATTCAGAATTACAAAACCTTGCGTATCCATAATAGTTCTATAATTAATGACCTCTGATTCATCTTCATTAATCAAATTAATATTTGCGTCTCCAAACACTAGTGACTTCATATGAGAAGCTAACAAATTTTCTAACAACTCCATAAATGTAGCTTGAGTGTTTTTTTGCGATCGGTAAAATGCAAATATATGTATACAGTTTAGAACTAATTTAACGCCTAGAAACTGCGAATAATCATGATCACGCTGGTAGAGTAATACCGATGGGATGGTTGATCTAATATAGATCGCACACCCTCCGTACCCATCTGGACGGTTGGAAAAATAAGAATTAAATCCCGGTATATTATAGAAATTAACTAAATTATCTGTTAGCCAGGTTTCTGTTATAACTATAATGTCAGCATTGTGTTGGAGTGCTATAATTTCTACATCAGCTAATTTGTTTCTCAAACTTCTAACATTCAGGTACGCTACCCTGAGATCTGCATTACCATTATTACTAACACCATTATGAAATAAAATATGAGTGACGTTTTGCGAGGTGCAGTTGTGTACATTAATGTCACTACCCATAAAAGAAAAGTAAACAAACTTTAAAAATCAAAATATTTGTGAACCAGACGGGAATAATTTGTGTTATACAATA
This sequence comes from Nephrotoma flavescens, assembly GCA_932526605.1. NCBI lineage: Eukaryota > Metazoa > Arthropoda > Insecta > Diptera > Tipulidae > Nephrotoma > Nephrotoma flavescens. Next base: position 142,419,919 of record OW052220.1, read on the forward strand.
CAAAAGGTAATAAATTATTATGTTATGTTTATAAATCCAAACAAAAATGTATATCGAATGTGTTTTATCGATTATTTTTAGGAAATTTGTATGCAACCGAAAAATTGATGCGATCATCTGTATATAATAAATTCATTAAGCCAAAAATGAGCTTTATTTCTGAATATGATTTTTCAATGAAACTCAGAAGTTTCTTCCAACCTTAGCAGTGCCCAATCGGAGAAGTTTAGTCGCTCTTAAGTTAATTTGATCTTGTAAGGGTTTAGCCAAGATAATATGGTTTGAACGATTCCCAATTCCTGTGAATGGCGAATAATCGACTGATTTGACTCAACTGAAGTACTTACGATGGCGATGTTTTTGGTACTTCCACCAGTATTTCGACTCGAAAATTATCCACTATAGCATGCACAGCCTATTTGGTTGAACGTAGTACTATCATATAGTATAGTGTTTCCTAACGGGGGCCATACGAACCCGTAAGGAGCCATATCATATATCTGAGGAGCCATATGCTAAATTCTTAAATTTAGGAGGCCTTGGGCTTAATTAAACAGGCCATGAAAGTTTTATTTATTACTAATACAAATATGAAATTAAGGTGTAAAATGATACATTTTTATGTTTATACAACGTATATTTAAACACAACGTTAAAGTTTAAATTCAATCCAAATAATTACATTCAATGACAAATTTGTAAGGAACTTTGACACGGTTTGAATTAAGTTCTCTATGTATGCTCCGTATGGAGACGGATTGATGAAATGGCAGATGATGTGGAAAATCATTTAATCGCACATCTTCAGATCAAGGAATTTGCTTTACAACTCGATGAAACAACACTACGCGACAATGAAACACTACTGATGGCGTATGTCAGATTTTTAAGTAATGATCAGCTTTCAGAAGAAATGGCTTTTACTGGGATGCTCAAAACAAACACCACAAGTGAGTCAATCTTCCAAGAAGTTAAGACTTACTTTAATGAAAAAAGTATTCTATTGCAAAATATAATTGCGTGTGCTGCTGCGATATCGAGGTTTCATTGCTTATTTAAAACAAGAAGTACCTGCGATGTTTTATGTATATATTGTGTTGTGCACCGCTAACCGGTTGCAAAAAAATTAGGAGGATATTTGCTTGACTCTCTTGCTATTGTAACAAAAGCCGTCAATTATATTAAATCCAATGCATTGCACACTCGTAAGTTTCAACAATTCTGTCAAGACAGTTTGGACGTCTGCTGCTGCCCACCAAAGCTCGATGGCTTAACCGTGATGTTGCTCTCTGGTTGAACCAGAACCCATTATTACTTATATTTGAAAGCTCAAGCTATTTTTGAATAATATTGAACTGCGTGAATTTATGTAGTTTTCGGTATTAGCTACTCTCAGCAATAAAGTGCATGATGATGATATTTTGGTTTATGTTGCACATTTAAAAAATTTAATTGAGGATATATGTAATTACGATTTAAAGATTTATTAGACATGAATATTCCTGACAGGGTGATAGATCCATTTACGGTAGATGCATGTAAAGTTGACTTATTATTACAAAAATGAGTTCGACTTTTACTCTTAAAAAGTCGTAATCTTCTTGACATTATGAAGGGAGGGGACCATCGCTTATGCTTAACAAAATTCGAACCAAATATTAAAATACTTCCCATCAGTTGTAAGGTTCTCATTAACTAATAATATTGAACATTTTATATAAAATAAATGAAATAAAAAGTGTAGTTTATAGCCCTTTATGCATATATTATAACTAAATAATCCATATTTATAATTTTATAACGAGGTGGGCCACAGAAGAAAATAATAATCGAAAGTAAGCTTTCGGCAAAATAAGGTAAGGAAACACTGATATAGAAGATATTAATTTAGCTAGTTATGATAGACAGGCGAGATCACTGAAGATTGAAGATGATAGTTATTAGAGTGTGGGTAACAAGTTCTCGGTGCCTATCGATAACATTTCTTTTTAAGTTACAAACAAGTACTACATGATGTCTCCAAGCCTATTGCCCTAAATGGTACTATTGGATTCCTAAATCACAAATTGAAAATAGTTTAGATAATTTTCGTAAACTCGGAAATTACTAGTACACAAATGAATTATTGGTTATTTAACTAGTTGTCTTTAGGTTTTTGGTTTAAAAACTTAGAAAAACCATTAGAAAAAACCAACCAAACATATTTTATTGAGACCGTACGACGTAATTGAATGCCTTAATTAAGAAAAGACTTATTTGGGTGCGAAACCAGTTTGAGCAGAAGCCTTAAAAAAACAAACGATTCTATATTCTAGTATGTATTTTGACATGACACTTATAGTATACTTTCAAAGAAGTCAGTCTCCACAAAATAAGTCATGAAATGAACAGTGGTCCTCAGCCTAGGACACTCAGAGAGCTTCAGCTGTCTCTGTGTACACCTAGGCAACATGTGGGTCGGCAGTAGCAAAGTGCTACCGGGGACCAAATGCCAGTGGTATAAATTGGCTAAAACAAACAATGATTACAACAAATACGGAATGTATCAGCAGTATATATGCTGCCAAATCCATACCCTTCTGAGCCAGGCCCAACAGATTCTAGGGTGAGTGAATCATTGTTTAATCCATTTGGACGAAGTTCCAAATTGCCAAGATCATCAACATCTTCAACTAGAAATATATTTCAGTACGAGAAGGAGAATGCAGAAGGAGAAAGAAAAATTTTCAATTTTAAAGAAAGAGATTGAAGAACTCAAAAAAGCAGTTGAAACACGTGCAGAACTTAGGACGACACCTAGCTCTGAAAATGATGATGACATTAATCCATTCCATACGGATGAAGAAGAACTAGAAAGAGAACCAAATTGGATATTGAACCGGAGAAAAAGACCAAGTAAGAAAAGGAAAGCTCAACACTCACCAGAAATGGCAGAAACTTTACCATCAACTTCAAGAGGTACTTTTTACACTATTTGCCGTAGGCACTGTGCGAAACACTTTTACACTTAATAAACACATTTATTAAACACTTGTTTTTTATTTCGCAAAAATTAGATTTTTTGAATTTTTTAATTAAAAAATTTGTTCAAAAAGTTTAAAAAATCACTCGATCGATTTCGATTTGTTACTCCTGATAATGACCTAACAAGTCGAAATCGATCGAGTGATTTTTTTAAACTTTTTGAACAAATTTTTTAAATAAAAGAGTGTTTATTAAGTTCAAAAGAGGTTTCTAGAATCCAGTTAATTATCAAGAAACAACTAACTCTATAGAACAACAACCAGCTAAACCAAAATAGAAATCACCTCCACCAATAAATTTCGTACACTGAGAAAAAAAAACAGTAAAAGTCAAAAAATATACATGTAAAATCAAAAAATTATACATATATTTTTTAGGTGAAAAGTCTCGTTTTTAAAATCAAAAGGATAATCTTTTTAATTTTAAAATAATTTTTTCTGCCAAATTTGTTTACAAAAATAAAAAAAATGTTTTTATTTTTAAAAATACTTTCCTTACTTATGACAAAGAGTTTTCTTAAATTTTAAGAGATCGTTTTTTAAAAATAAAAACTATTGGCTAGTTTTAAAAGATTTATTTTAATTTTTAAATAATTATTTTTTAACAAATGTCACACAATTTTATTAAATCAAAGTAATCCGTAATATACTTTACAAATACAATGACTTCCACAAAGTTTGCGACTATTCAAGACAGCAAATACAAAGAGGTCATGTACTCATAACATAATATATTTACCTCAAAAAGTAGAAAATTAACTTCCCCTCCCCAATGTTTAACCCCCAGGGCCATTGTGTAAAAATACACACAACCCTTAAATAAATAAAATGAGAACCACGTCAAGTTCTTTCTTGGCAGTTTGGTTTCGTACTGATAAAAAGTTAGTCAATGGAAAAAAAGGTTCAGGTTGCAAAGACCAAACTGCGAAAATTCAAACCTTCACAAGAATTTATGGATTTGGCGAATTATGTAAAATATAGACGAATTGAAAAAAAAATAACGGAATTTCTGGTAAAACAATAAATATGAACATTTTCATGTTTTCAAGTTGTGATTATTATCAAAAAAGTTGTTTTAAAATTCTAGAACTCTTCTTTTGAAATAAATTATTCTGTTTAAATAAATAAACTTTTTAAATTTAAAAAGTATTTTACAAATAATGTTATTAAAATAAAAAAATATTTATTAGTTTGCAAAAATTTCAGTTAATTTCAAAAAAATACTTTTTAAATTCCAAAAACATTATAACTTTTAGAAATTATAAACTTCGATTTTTAATTTTACAAACCAAAACTTTTCTAAGTGAAGGATATAAAATTTCTCTACTATCGATTATGAAACCGATTACAGTAGCCGAATGCAAACTCGTATCTCTAAATAATGAAAAAATAATATTACATACTCTGAAACCTATAGAGCTTTGGCTACAATACTTCACTGAGAAAAAAAAACAGTAAAAATAAAAAAATATACATATACCCGACAAACAATTTCAATTTTGAGACCGAAATAAAACCAAGCTGTTACCGGGGACCGACTTAGTAACGTGCCCGATCGGTTACCACAAAATTACTTAATCGTGTGCCTGTGGGGGAACAGTTACCATGGATTGGGTTGGAACAGTTACCAATATTTTCCCATCTGGATATTAGGCGGTATTTGTAACCCTACCGTTACCAATATTTACTACAACAGATTTACATAAAAAAAATAAGTGATGATAACCTTTTATTATAAGGCATATCAAGTAATACCACAAGTAATATAAAGTTGCGTTTCTCGGTTACATCATTAGATGTGTAACTGAGAAGCTATCATAAATTGACATTACAAATTGTTGAATAAAAATGTGTACCAAAAGAGAAAGAATGTCCTGATATTTTGTAATATGGCTTTTTGTTATAGAATGCATTGTTGCCAAATTGTGCACCTCAATTAAGGTGGATTTTTTTAAGAGAAGTCAATTTACATATGTATACAAATTAAAACACATTAAAATTTATTTTTATAATATTAATTTTTTCATGTTTATTTAAAAAACTCAATTCAAAATTATAATTTTTATTTAATCTACATACAAAAAATTTTTTACTCCGGACATCGTATTTAGTACTCGTAACTGGAACTGCAAATAAATGATTGGTAAATGTTACTTGATGTTAAAAAATCTATAAAAATAGAAAATATATTAGTTAGTTTTGTTTGTGTAATATAAAAATAAAATAATTATTGTTAACAATTAAATTAGTTAGTATAGAAATTCACTTTAGAAATCTTAGTAATTAAATACACTAGATCGGTACCATAATTTTTCTCTACCAATTACTGGCATATTGAAAAATAGGATTAGAGTGTGTTACCAATAAGTTACCGCCACATTTAAAGTACGGCTGTTTTGCGTTAATAAAATATTTAATTTCTTCATATTTAAATATATGTATACGTACCTGCGATTAATAAATGCAATCAGCAAAATAGTTAACAAAAACTACCAGCAAAACCTAAACAGCAAAAATGTCAGGCAAAATACCTGGGATTTACCTATTCGAGTCTAGAAAAAATTTGTTCACACGAGAACGAGAATTATATATTGAAAACTATTATTGATACACACTTATAATTTATTACACCTACATATAATTACTAAAAACACTTTAATCAAAACCGCTTATTTAAAAAATATCGAAAATTAAGAATAATTAGAAAATGAATTATAAAAAAATAACACTAACACTTTTCACTAATCACAAACTTAGCACTCTGAATTCATAACTATACTGAATGAAAAAAAAAATTTTTTTCGATATCATATAACAAAACTCCGAATAATAACCAAGAATTTACTGAACTAATGTTATATAGTTTTTCAAGAATAACTGACAAGTTACCGACAATTGTTGATACTTGAGAGTAGAGAGCAATATACAAAATAAAAATTCTCGACTGAGCATAAAACAGCAAATAGGAGAATAAAATAATTTAGAATATATTTTTTACAAAATAATGTTACTAGGCATCAGTAACATTGTTACCGAAAAACAGTCTACGGTTACAAATTGTCTGTTGGGATATTTTTTAAGCGGAAAGTCTCGTTTTTAAAATCAAAGGGGTAATCGTTTTATTTTTAAAATAATGTTTTTTGCCAAATTTGTTTATAAAAATTAAAAAAAAGTTTTATTTTCAAATATACTTTCCTTACTTTTGTCAAAGAGTTTTCTTAAATTTTAAGAGATTGTTTTTTTAAAATAAAAAACTATTGGCTAGTTTTAAAAGATTTATTTTAATTTTTAAATAATTATTTTTTAACAAATGCCACAGCCATACAATTTTATTAAAACAAAGTCATCCGTAATGCACTTTACAAATACCATGATACAAGAATTTTCTCTTTATCAGATAAACTCACTAGAAATTCATTGTCGCTAGTAAACGAATTGTGGTGACCTTATATTTTTTCATTTTCGTTTGTTCTGTGCATATCCACACTAGGGTAACTTTAATCTGGTATTTTTTTCGTTTCTTTCCCCTTTACCAACAAAATCGGTTTTATTTGCGCCGCAATTTTTTGATTTTATTGGTAAAGGGGAACGAAACGAAAAAAATACCAGATTAAAGTTACCCAAGTATGCCATCAGCCTATGAATATTATATAAGAAGATAATTATTTTAGGTCACCGTTTTAGTTCATTTTTTAAACGTTTCATGGTGGGTTTATCTATAAGAAGAAAAAATTATTGTATCATGACAAATACAATGACATTCACAATGTTCAAGCCAGCAAAACCAAAAAGGGCATCTACTCATAACATAATAATCTACCACAAAAAGTGGAAATTAACTCCCCCTCCTCAATTTTTAACCTCCAGGGTCCTGGTGTAAAAATACACGCAACCCTTAAAAAATATAATGAGAACTTCCTCACGTTCTTCTTGGCAGTTTGGTAATGGGTTTCGTAAATTCGTACTAATAAAAATTTGGTCCACTCATCAGGTGGCAACGACCAAAACCAAACTGCAAAAATTTAAACCTTCATGCGTTTAGTATAACACAAGAACATATAGATTTGGCGAATTATATTAAATATTGACGAATTGAAAAATAAAACAACTGGATTTCTGGCAAACCAATAAATATAAACATTTTCATAAGTGCAAAAAAAATTTTAAAGTTCTACGAGGTGCGAGGGACATCAATGGTTTACCTATGAGGATAAGAATGATCGCCCAATCAAAGTTAAGGCTAGAGGTCTGCAGTGCAAAATATGTCAAGGTTTTAATCATACGCAGAAATATTGTCCAAAAAAAGAATAGATGCATGAAATATTCCGGAAAGCATCATGCCGAAGTATGCCCGGTTAGTAAAAATATTGCTGCAAAATATGTTAATTGCAATAAGCCACATCTCGCGAGCTCCCGGAGATGTTAAATCGCTAAGGAGATATACAAATAATAAGAAATAAAACGCGAAAACAAAATCCAGCAACTCCAGAAAAAAATAATCAAATGTTCACCAAAGAGCAACCAAAACCTTATTCTAGTAAAACGGGAGAACAAAAACTACATGTAAGTGGTCATTACAAAACCAGTTATTTCGAAGGGCACTACTGAGGATACAGCAGTGCTCGAAAACATACTAAGAAGTCCTAACATTCGGTTAGATAAGCAAGACTCTCTAAATGAAATCAAATCCATGCTCTATTAAAATGATGCAAACAACAAATATAACATAAAGAATAGTAACCTGGAATGCAAATGGGCTAATGCAACATATTCCAGAATTAGAAATTTCCCTAAATACAGAAAAATATAGATATACGCCTAGTATCGGAAACCCATTTTACCTCAACTTCGTATCTTAAAATTTATGGATACAGCTGCTACCACACCATTCATTCAGCAGGAAGGACAAGAAGAGGATCGTTGCTGTTTATAAAAGAAAACATCAAACACCTTATAGATCTTAAAATTGGAGAAGGATTTATGCAAGTAGTCACGTTAAAAGTATTTAAAAATAAAATGTAGCGGGTAGTTTCTTCCACTATAAGAAACTCCGCATAATTATTCTCAACGGACAATTCTCCGTATACATAATTCTTTATAAATGGACAATTCTCCATATAAAGAATTATTCAAAATATACAACAATCTTGTATACGCAAACTGTACATAACAACTTTGTACTTAGACAATCGTACAACAACACTTGTACATAATGAAATTTGTGTAAGCAAATTATGATTGAAAAATTATAAATTGGTTACACAACAATTTCATGTACCTCTACAATCAAATCATTTAGAGATACATAAACATCGTATTGATTTTGCAAAACCAGTCATGTAAAACGCACTAATACACCACCATGCCATTGCACAAGAGATGGCATGGTAATCATCTATGTTTACTAAAACATATTTGTAAACGGGTGCACCAAAAATATTTCGGTGAATGGTAATCATGTAAAAACCAGAAAATCCGGTTTTGGTTTTTATATTTGAGTTTTTAAATTTAGACAAGAAGATACAAAATTTGGAGGTGTGCTGTCTATTAAACTTTGGGACATTGCCGGAGCAACACCGATTGTAAAATTATATTCATAAAAATAAAAAATTCAATTTGAAATTAAATTTAAAGTTTATTTATTTACTATTACATTTTATAAAGTGCTCCTTACTTTCCGCCGCATCATACTCAATAAATAACAAAGAATAAGCGTATCGTCAATATATTGCCCCCCAAGATATAATTTAATTAAGGAAGACTATTGCAAATTTGTTAAATCACTTGGATCAAGTTTTATAATGGGAGGTGATCTTAATGTAAAAAATACCTACTGGGGATCAAGAGTAACCTCTAAAAAAAGGAAGAAAGCTCTTTGCAGCAGGAAGACTATGCAGTTGCGATTTTCATTCTGAGATCAACCAACTTATTGACCTACGGATAGAAACAAAATACCCAATATCATAGACTTCTGTGGCACCAAAGGTATTGACGTAAACTATACGTATACCTAGAAAGCAGCGAGGGGATTATGCCGGACGAAAAAACCTGCTGAGCAGTTCCAGAAACTAGTTGAGAATAAAATTGATCTCTCTCTCTCTCTCTCTTTAGCTTCACATCCCATGAATGGATTTTGCCGCCCGCACTATGGTCCTCCAGCCGTCTCGGTCCATCGCCCTCGACCTCCAGTTTCGACATCCTAGTGCCTGTAGATCTTGTTCGACGTCGTCACGCCAGCGCAGTCGGGGTCTTCCTCTACGACGCACACCGGCTGGTTGTTGATGGAACACTTTATTGGTCATCCGTTGTTGTGAGGACCTTGCGACGTGGCCAAGCCATCTCACTCGATTAGATTTGATGAATCCGATAATATCGCAATCTCCAAGTATTTGCTTTATCTCGTGGTTCATGCGAATTCGATATTCATTGTTCGCGACTTTAATTGGACCAAAGATGGAGCGAATGACCTTCCTTTCGAAAGTTGATAACAATCTACAATCGTTAGAGGTCATGGTCCAGTTCTCGCTTCCGAAAGCCAGCACAGGTCTTATTAGTGCTTTATAAAGTGCGAGCTTGCACGACTGCGATAGATGTCTAGATCGCAATAATTTTGATTGGGCGTAGAAAACTCGATGTGCGGCAGCTATTCGGGCTTTTATTTCTGCCTGCATGTCATTTGATGATGTTATAACTGACCCGAGGTATTTGAAATTTTCAACGCGATCAAAATTGTGGTCGCCAATTCCGAGATTTGCCATGGGGATGTTCCTGGGTGTTGATACAAATTTGGTTTTGCTACTGTTCACCTTCAAACCAAGTCTTCTTGCGCAGCGATTGAGCGGCACGAAACTGTCTTTGATATCGCTAGGTCTTCGGCCAAGAAGCACGATATCATCTGCATATCCAAGAATTTGGCCTGATTTATTAAATATACAGCGCGAAGTTTCGATGTTGCTTTTCCTCACTACGTACTCAAGCGAAAAATTGAACAGCACAGGCGCGAGTGCATCTCCCTGTCGAACACCAGATGTTATTTCAAAGGAGTCTGACACAGTTCCTTCGATTACAATTCTATATACAGACCCAGACGTTGTTAATTTGCACAGAGAAACGAGTTTCTCTGGAATTCCTAGGCATATGAGCGCGGCCCAAAGTTTATCGCGGTTTATACTGTCGTATGCCTGACGGAAGTCTATATATAATTGATGTATGGTTATGTTGTACTCCCAACATTTTTCCAGGATCATCCTCATGGTGAAACTCTGGTCAGTGGTCGATCGGTTGGGACGGAAACCACACTGATAATCCCCAATGATATTTTCGGCGAAAGGGATGAGTCTGGCAAGTACAACATTAGCCAACACTTTGTAAGCAGTGTTCAATAGAGCTATACCACGATAGTTTTCACATTTAAGACGGTCGCCATTTTTATACAACGGACATATGAGCGCGGTCTTTCAGTTCTCCGGCAGCTCTTCTTGGTCCCAAATACAGACGATGAGATCGTGTAGACTTGTTGCAAGAGTAGCGCCTCCGAGTTTTATTAATTCTGCGGGGATTCCATCGAGACCGGGTGCCTTGCCGTTTTTCAATCGACTAATAGCTGCGTCTACTTCCTCTAGTGTGGGATATTCGACGAAGACCTCATCACCTGGAGGAGCTATTGCTCTAATGGGGGTCACGTCGTCATTCCGATTTAGTAGATTTTGAAAGTAGGTTTGCCATACTGAGAGAACATCAGCCACGTTTGTTCTCAATTCCCCATTCCCGTCTTTGATGGCTGTACTTCTTGGGTGGAAGTCTTTAGTGAGATTCCTGGCATTAGCAAAACAGTCCCTTGAATTTCCTACTTCCGCTTGGAAGCTGATGTTTTCGATGCATAATCTCATATGATCGCGTTTATTTGACGAAGGTATTTAGTCGTGGCTTTCCTGGCGCGGAGATATTCTGCATGTGTGCTTCTAGTGTTGCGAGCCAACCATTTTTCTCGAAGCTTTTGTTTATTTGCGACGACCAGGCGACATTGATCATCGAACCAATCATTGCGGGGTCTCGGAGGTCTTCTTCCGATAGTGTTTTGCGCCGCGGTGGTAATGGCTGACTGTATTGTGTGCCACTGCTCCTGGATGTTAGAAGGAGCTTCTTCGTTGTTGCTAGGCCGCTCTAGATAGTTAGTGACAGCTGATTGGTAACTCTGCAGTGACGCTTGGTCTTTTAGAGCATCCACATTCCATCGAACGGTTTTTTGTGCTTGTCTGTTAAACGTTGATGACAGTTTGCACTTATATTTAAATATGACAAGCATATGATCGCTGTTCATATCTGCACCCCTGTAGGATCTAACGTCAGATATACTGGTCGAGTGTCTCTTAGACACCATGACGTGATCAATTTGGTTTTCCGTTCTTCCATCATTCGATCTCCACGTTACTTTGTGGATTCTCTTATGTGCAAAAAACGTACTTGATACAACTAAGTTGTACATTAATGCCAGGTCGGTGACGCGTTGGCCGTTGTTGTTACTAGCTAGATGCAGACTGTTAGGAACTATGTGCGATGTATTTTCTGCACTCCTACCGATTTTTGCATTAAAGTCGCCCACGATGATTTTAATGTCGTGGTGCGGTATGTTATTGATGACTTCCTCCAGCTCGACAAAGAATAAATCTTTGATGTCATCCGATTTATCTTCGGTGGGTGCATGCACATTAACGATCGTGATGTTAAATTTCTTAGTGCGAAGTCTGACCGTGCACATCCGCAAGTTGATCGGGCGGAAATCGATGATATGGTGCTTCACGCGCCGATGGATGAGGAAGCCAACTCCAAATTCTCCTCCGTTCTGATGGCCGCTGTAATGAAGAGTGTAACCATTGGTGGTGTCATGGATCCCACTCCCCGACCATCTAAGCTCTTGTAGTGCAAGTACGTCTAATGTGTAACTCTTTGCTTGGTTCGAAAGGTTCTGGAGATCTCCAGGTCTTAAGAGGCTAAGCACGTTCCATGTTCCCATTTTTAAAGCGTTGTCCGTGTACAATTTCCGAGGTCGAGTTTGTAATGAATCCGATATGGTAATCCGAGGCCTTTGTTTAGGGTTCATAACTTAAATGGTTTTTATGAGGAAAGGTTGTTGGCCTGCCGCTCAACCCGCTTGTTACGTGTGTGGGTCACGTACTGGTGAGAATCTTGAGGCATCCAGTCCTACCATGAACACATTTATGTAGCGAGCCGCTTGATACAAGACAGACGCCCGCTTCAGCCGCTCCTAACATGGAGAACAGACGCTGGTTTGGTATTGGTTTTACAGCGCCAATAACCCGCCCTGACATGTAGTATCCATGACTATAAATAGGATTTAGTCTGCTCGTCTCCACTACACCGCCTGATTCATTTAGCGTTACCCAGGGAGCACCGGCGAGGAGGTATGAATCTCGGACTTCGCCCCCTGTGAAAATTGATCTTCAGGTGCCAATAAAAAATCCAATATAGCTAGAAGAAGAACTAGAACAACTCAACAACAGTATATAGTACAATAAGCGGCGTGGAGTAGTATCCCTAGAGTTCAAAGGAAATGCGCCGAAATGCTATTGACCCTCTGAGAAAGAGAGAAATGTCACCAGTCATTCCAAAGCAAAGTCCTACGTGGAATAGTAAATGCTCCGTGGTACATAAGAAATGAGAACCTCGATAGAAAGATCTGAAGATGGATTTCGTTAGTAAAGAAGTAAGCATTAGCGTATTAGAATTTAATTTGAATTGTAGATGGAAGATATTTGCAAGAATCGCAACAATCAGTTTCGAACTTAACGGGATTATTGATTTGAAAAAATCAGTCATCTCATCAGGCCGCGGCGACTGACGTTGATATTTTACATAGGAATATTGTATATATATAGAACAATACCATGTATATGTAGCAATAGCGAATTATTACCTAGTCTACGGAATTCGATTCATTATCATATTCTCCATCTATACTTCATTTTTTTACCAATTAACTTTTCGTTGTGTACGGAAAACCATTACAATAAAACAACAACAACGTAAAATATTAGCGTATTAGTCTACACAAAAATGTTGAGATACGTCGTATGTTGGATGATCCAAACCCAGTAAGACGGTTGCGAAGGAAAAACCCGCTTGATCTACTAGATCCAATCAGGATCGGCTAAAAATATAATAAAACGGAGACTAGTCAAAGGGCTACAACCCTCCAAACAAGAATATAATTGATGTAAGATAAATTACTAGATGATTTGTAAATCAATTGTAATACTTAATAAACACATTTTATTAAACACTTGTTTTTTATTTCGCAAAATGGTTTTCGATTTTGCGAAATTCGATTTTGCGAAATAAAAAACAAGTGTTAAATAAAATGTGTTTATTAAGTATTAGTGTATTTCGCCAAGTGCCTACTGCAAATAGCGTAAAAAGTATCAGTTGTAATAAATAAATAAGAAAAAATGAGTTGGACAGTTACGGCGACCAGTATGCCCAAAATAAAATTTTCTTATATACAAAAACTAATTTTGTTTAATTGTGATTACGTAGTATTACGTGCCTTTTTTGCTTACTTATTTAAGATGGCAGCAAATTCGTAAATATGTTATAATACATCACAGTTTTTTCCATTCAACGAATCAAATTTGTTCTTGTTTATTTAAATTTTACTTTTAATATTTATCAAAATTAATTTTTCACCAACTTGTAATGATCGAGTTTTGGAGCATACTAAACCAAAACAAATTTTACGTGCGATTTCATTTTTTTATGCTTCAAAAGTACGACGTAGTATTGTTTCCTTCAAAAGTTGGTTTGATTTGGTATTCATCTTAGGAGGGGTAACAATACACGTAAAGAAAAAACAAAATTAACAACCTTATTTGTTTGCAATTATTTTATTCTTGTATAGAATCAAAACCAACAACAATACAAAGCCATGCTAATGCAACAAATACAGAAAAAACTACACTATAGATAGTTGTATTAGAATATATGCGTACATCATATGTGCGCACTAGTTTAATAAGTAGTAGTGCGAAAGATAAAAATTAACAAGGGATTATTAGTGTAACTAACACAATCTTCTGTAGTTTGTTGTATATTGGTATCTGCGTTTCAGACTTTGTTCAGGGCTTTTAATTGTTGTTGGTTTTGATAGAATGCATTATGTATTTATGAAAATATTGATTACCAACACTTCCTCCTTTTGGTATATAGTTGGTATATTGCAATTGCAACGCATTTCGTTTGTCATTGATTTTTTTTTATATTCAGTTCTTAGATTTTGTTTGGAAAGCACCGAAAGCTGGATAATTGGTTCTTGCAATTTTCAAGATTTTTATTTTATTTCAATTAATATGTATGTAATTATTATTAATGTATTTGAAACATTTACATTTTGTTAAACCAATTTCCCCTGAAAATTAATTTGGAAATAGATAGAAAAATAAAGATCGTTCTTTTGGATCGGGGACATCAAGCGGTACACATCAAGCGAGCGGACAAGCGGAATGGATGGATTGCTGTAATTATCATAGGAGTTGGAGCAGCACGATAATTAGTATATTATTATTTTTTTTTTTGGATTTTTAATAAGTTTGACTACAACGCGCAAGTATAAAACTCGAGTGGAAATTTGGCTAAGTATATATATATATATATATATATATATATATATATATATTTTTGTTTGTTGTTGAATATTATATGCACAAACAGGAACTTTTATAAATTAAATATCACCCGATGGGGATCATGTAAAGACTGTGTTGTGTAAGAAATAATACTTTTGGACAGTGAAAAAAGACTCGAACATGTGCACCTAAAACTAATGGTATATTTGTTGTGTGCAACAAAAGTGTGTGTTAATGCTTTGATAGTTTTCGAATTGTGGAAGATTCCAGTTACACCACGCGAACAAGTTTACTTCGAGCACATTGGGAAAACGGGTCTTAACAGGCTCTATGATAAGAATGCTGAAGAATGCTGCCGCCATAGAAACAAAATCCGCAAGAGTTCCGTATCGTACAGCAAAGCAGCAAAATTGATGGTTCCGATCGTTTTTATTTTATATTTGGTTAAATTTTTATTGTATTAATTAAAGTTCATGTAATGTCATTAATTATGTGATAAACATTTTTGAATTGCATATTTTGGTAATTGTGAATTGATTTAATGTAATTATTATTTTTTTTTATTTTATAGTGTCACACGAAATCGCTGGCCCAATGGTCCACGCCCTAACGCTCATCCAATCATCATAGCCGGGAAAAATTAAATTAACGCGTGTTTTCGGTTTTGCCAAACGGCAAATGGCGCCCAAAAAAATAATTAACTACTTACCGAAAGGGGCAGGGTCTCGTGTGGTGATCGTCCGTTAATAATTTAAATTTTTTTTTTTTTGTTTCTTTAGTTTTGTTCTTAAGCTTTCAAGTTAATAATTTTGTTTTTCTGTTGTTTATTTAGATCTCCTTTTTATGGTGGGTTTACCAGACCATACCGTCAATTTTTTGGATGTTTCGGCTTCCCAAGACCAAGGGGTTAATGTTTACAAAAAAACATTTCTTTAACCATCTGTATATGGTTTTTATAAACAATAAATTATTAAATAAAACATCATCTATTATGATTTATAACGTATCGAAAATTTAGTGCTAATTTTTTTTGTTAGTGTTTTGTTTTCTCGTTCATTGTGAGCTAAGCACGCGTTTCAAACTTGAATAAGTTTGCAAATCCGTTACAATCGATTTCACTAACTTATTTGTGACGTTATAACTAACAAACAACATAGTAGTATTTTTATGTATAGAAAAGTTCATTTTTGAGTTATTGGCTGCTGTTTCTGCCTAGATTTGCATACAAAAACCCTAAGGCTCTTTCCGGAACGAATACTTATTTATGGAGACTTACTTATTCAAATAACAGTGCGCTTTGATTGTTTAAAAATTGCATACAAAGTTTAAAATTGAGGTGAATAAAAATGTTGCTTTTTATCTGCTTCAAGAGTTGATAAAATTGGTTATGAGAAACAATTGACAAAAAATGTATGTGTATTCAGAGGGGCCATGTATAAAATATGAGATGAAATAGTTAGTCGGGGGTGAAATTTTGGGGTTATATTCGAAAAATCTAAAAAAAAAAAAATTAAATATTTCGACGAAAAACAAAAAAAAAATCCTAGAACCCGATGGCAGTGCCACCTACCGAGTCTAATTGTGAATCTAAACGATCCAGGAACCTACTCAAATACACACAAAATTTAAAATCTGTGAGGCCGTTTAGGAGGAGTTCACACGGACAGAAGTATTTTGTGCGTTTTTTTGTGCGTTTTTATGCGGTCTTTCTTGTGCGATCTTTTTTTATGCGTATGAAAAAAATGTATTCTTTTTGATAATGTTTTTGATATTTGGTTTGAGGTTTTTGATATTGTTTTAAATAATAAATTCTTATTTCTTTAAGTATTTTATTATCAAAGCAAAAATTTATCCACCTTCGCAACTCGTACACCTCTTCCCTGAGACATAGTCGACTTAAATACACCACGCTGAAGCTCTGCATAATACATTAATTAAACTAAGTATCGAATGCCATTTATTTTGAAAACAATTTCAATCACAACCCACTCATGTCAATACATTTGTTGCAATCCCACGCAAAAATATTGCTAAACGTATACATAATAGTAACTAACCATATGTCCTTTTTTTAATTAAATTAAAAACCCAAACAAACAACAAAAATTTTCAGCGATGCTTGATGAATAATTTTATGTCAGGTATTTTTAATAGTACGTATACGATTTTATTTTTTATTTTTTTTTAATTCGTTACAAAAAGGCGGAAGTTCGACAGAACAATATATGTATGAATAATAAAAATGTATCCTACATTGAATGCCTACATTGAATGTATCCTACATTGAAGTCATTCAAACTGTTAAATCGCTAACGCCAAATTTTATCTGTTACGAGGCAGATCAAGTTCATCATTTTATGTTGGGTCGTTAATATATTTTATAATAGCCAGAAGAAGTAAATTTGCTATAAAAACCATGAAGACATTGGAACAAGAGGTAATCATATTTTTATTACCAAATTTGTGTATATACAATTTACACAGAAAATGTCTACATTATGTATATTTTTCAGTGTCGGGCAATCTACAAATTTTTATCGTAATATTGCAATAAATTTTAGATAAGCATCTAGGGTTTTTTATATTAATATTAAACAAAGCTTAATTGTTTTGGTTGCTACACGTAATATCCAATAACAGCGACCTTCTAGCTTGTAAATTAAACTTTGAACTTCAATTAATTTTGAAAAGTATGTACAAAAACTTGTGCACAGTTGGATACAAAAATAGCATTTTTTATGATTGTTAGTATAATTTGTATGTCGTTGCTACGCAATTTCGAAAGCCAAACCACACTCTGGTCCTAAATAGGAGGATTCCTATTTCAAAATTGATTATTTCATTCGAATAAATTATTCAAAAACGTATGGATGAGTTATTTTTTAATGAGCAGATCATTATATTGTAGACGTTCAAAATTATTAAAAGCTGTCATGTGACGCGTATGTGAAATCTCCGTTCATCCTCCGAGCAAATTAATATTGTTGACAAAATATGAACCAGCCGTACTCCGTCGAGAACTACGAGATAGTTTTTTTAGTAACATTCATATCCTTTTCAGATAACATAGTAAAAATATTATTTTGCTACCGTCATTCGTTGCAGTTATATTAAAATATTCTCGAACTCACAACATAGTATAGATATTCTGCCATTCCTCTAACTAAACATACTAATCTAAGACTAGATAAACGATCGTAATCGGAGCTTCAATGTAAAGCTGACTTCTTTAAAATATTACTTACAAATTTTCATTAACGATGCGAATGATATGAGTTATCGTATCTTTACCATGCAAAATCTCTGTTTTCTAGCCCTTCTTACGTCTACTAACCTACCTAACAGAACCTAAATTAACGTTAAAGTTCTTGACTTATTTCGAGCTTCCTGTAATTTTGTGCTTCATGCGTAATTTGTTTCAAATTCTTTAACCCTTTCAAGCTTACCGGTAACATGGTAATAGCACAGTTTAAAACTCATTTTCTGACACGCTTTGTGTTTTTTTTTATTGTACCACGATATGAATTGATGATGACTTAACATCTGTTGCATCTGTTTGACTTAACATTTGTTGCATCTGTTTGACTTAACATCTGTTGCATCTGTTTGAATTAACATCTGTTGCATTCAAGTTTGAATTGGATTAGCTAACAGTTCTTTTTTGATGTATAAAATACGGAAAGTACAGTAAAGTCGTGCAATAATTTGTGTATTACCATTTTTTATTTTGTGGCGAAATTTTTATTGTTATTAATTGAAAAATGGCTGGTAAGTAATTGTATATCAATTAAAATATTTTAATGTTTCGAAGTGAAAAAAAAAATTGTATTTGGCCACAAAAGAGAAGAATTTTGCTGCCACGCTGATTCAAATTTTTAAAACGGATTTTTTTTTAGAAAAATCAAAGTGGACGTTTGTAGAAATCGAAAACATGGATTCTGGTCATTTACACCAAATATTTGACGAAAATCCTTCCGACGGTGAATCAGTAACAGAAAACGCGAATGATTACGACACAGAAGATTTTATTTTGGAATAATCTCAAATCGACTATACGTTATTAGATCTGGTACTAGGAATGAGTGTCGATGACAATGAATTTAGCGATGAAGATGAATTACCTTTGGCACAGTTAGCATCATCGAATAGAATATTCAGTGACACGTTTATCTGGAAAAAGAAAACTTATGTTTATATTGCACCGCAAAGATTTTGTGAAAGTCATGGCCCTCAAAATATACCTCAAGATGCTGAAATCCCGATTGATATATTTTATTGTTTGTTTCTTATTCTTTATTCAAACATATCGTTTTTCAAACAAATTTATATGCTACACAAAATGACAATCGTTTCATACCAACACATGCAAATGAAATTAAAATATTTATTGGTAATATAATGATAGAAGTTAAAAAACTTCCAAGGTATCGTGACTTTTGTACAACACTTTTGGAGTTTATTCCAAAATGTATTCGCCACGAATGCGATTTGGAGAACCAAACTTTAGAGAACCAAAGTGCAAACCTATTCCCAATGCTTTCTGCCAGATAAAAAGCTCAAACGAGGCGAGTACGATTGGAGAACAACTGATGATGTTTGTGTCAATTGATGGATAAGCGGATTATTCTTCTAGCCAGTTATTTTCATGATCCTACTTCTGTAGTTTATGTGCATCGTACAAACAAAGACGGTATAAATGAAAACCTAAATTGTTCAGTATTAGTAAATGAATTATATGAACCATGTGATATGTAGACAGAGCTGATATGCTAACAAATACATACGAAATAGATTGCAAAAGTACAAAATGGTGGACAAGAATTTTTTGGCATATTGTTGATGTTACAATTGTAAATACCTACATAATTTACAAATCTCGTCTGCAATCTCGAATGCTACTGGTCTAATCGGCGCTGGTTCAGATAATCGAAAGAGACGACGAACTATAAGCAATCAACCAGTCAATCACTACAAAAAATTCGTGTCATGAAATGGGATCAGTCAGCTCATACGCCCAAGGACGGTACATATAGACGATGTAAACTTTGTAGTTCAACGACTAAACAATATAGAGCTCGTTGGTCATGTACAGTTTGCTGTGTTGGACTTTGCCTATCAGCTAAGAGGATATTTTATTTTTTTTTATTGATAACTATGCGATTTGTTTAGGGGCTCAAGGCTCACCCTGCTCTTCCGCGGTTATGCTTCTTACGTCCTTACTTTACGCCTCCCAGAAAAATCGAGGACGTATGGCTATTGGACCGGTTTAAGACCATCTGCACATTGCAAGCTCCATGCCAGTATAGGCTGGGTCGGCCCATGGGTTTTGCATACCGACAGAGGGTATCTAAGAGGAATAGTTTTCTGAAATTACCACCCCAAAACTCAGATTTAAAAGTAAAGATTTTGAATCTTTTTTATTTTAAGGTCTCTAGTCTCCCTTTACCAGAAAAATAAGAATAAAAATAATAAAATTTAAAAAGCTGCATTGAAAGGGTTAAACTAGCCTTCTACTTATTAATCAACAATTTTGAAGATTACATTCATTTAAGGTTCTCAATTGGTTGCTCATTTTGCTGTTTCAACAATTCTGTGATATCTCTTCCAATTTGTAGAATTGCTGGTTATATTTATCAAAATTGATTTAACTTGTGGCTTTGTTTAATTACGTTCTTTAATTTGATGCTTTGTGTAACCCACGGAGTATTCTCAATTTTACCTGCCTAATAAAAGACTACTCAAAAGCATAGGTTCTAAAAAAGCCTGGTATTTATTAAAAAAGTCGCCCTGTGTGGTAGTGGCAAAAACGAAAACCTGTTTAATGAGTAATACCTATGAGTAATGCTTATACGCTGTTTAATGAAAACATGGCTTTTTGTAGATTTGTATGTGTTGAATTTAATCGCGGCTCTTATACTAAAGGTAGTCAGACCAGATTTAATATTATGTATTAAACATTTACGTATTGCTCGCAAAGTCATATACCGTATCGAATTAAATACATAAGTATGAATACGGATATTATATGGGGCGTGGATGAGGCGGATTTTAACTTCTACATAATATAAAATTACAATATCCACTTAATAAACACATTTCATTAAACACTTTTTTTCTATTTCGCAAAAAATTTGATTTTTGAAAATTTTAATTAAATTTTTTTTTACGTTGTTGTTGTTTTATTGTAATGGTTTTGTTGTGATTGTTAAATACAAATCTTCCATCTATAATTCAAATGAAATTCTAATTAAAAAATTTGTTCAAAAAGTTTAACATATTACTCCAGTAGATAGACACTCCTGATAATGACCTAACAACTCGAAATCAATCGAGTGATTTTTTAAACTTTGCGAAATAGAAAATCAAATTTTTAATAAAATGTGTTTGTTAAGTGTAAATGTGTTTCGTCAAGTGTCTACGACAAACAGTCTAAAAAGTATTATAATATCCATTGAAAAATTATTATTATTATTATTATTTGAGATTTTAGTCTGATATTTTCAAAATTACTGACCATGCTAATTACAATTTGGTCGGGCAGCGAGGACTCTATCATTTCCTAACAATTACCATGGAACCTCGGTGTGTAAAATTTAGTGAAATCTGGAAAGGAGAATTAGTATTATAGGACGAAGCTGTGGAAATTTGAGATACATCCAACACAATTTATGATAAATAAACTAATACACCGTAGTAGAATTCAGATTTCAGCGCCGACACATCTTTCATGTACATACAGGGTGAAGAAGCTTGCAAGTCGTATGTGCTGTTGCAGCTAACACAAAAAATTATATTACAGTAAAAAAGCAACATAGGATAAATAATTACAATACAAAAACTATTAGAACTATTGGAATCAGATATTTCTGCTATTGCTGCGAAAAAATTGTTTTTGTATTGGTAAATATAAAAAAAAATTTTGTGATTGTATTAGCTTGTAATAGTTTTAAATATTTCTACTTTCATAAATTACTTATTACGTAAATTAGGTGCCCACTAATTAGCAAGTTGGACATATTCATTATTAGTTGATTCATCATCCAGTTTCAATAAACAAAGTGGAGTCTGTGTATTGTGGCGCGGGTTTTATTTAACGTCGAAAATACGACAATCAAGTGTACTCACTGTACAAAATAGTGAAGGCAATAGAATGGCTGCTGCTTCTGGTCATCTTAAATTATTGAAACCCAACAAGGTCAACCTTTGCTGAATATTCTTATTCTATTCTCTGTCTTTAAATTTATTTGAATATGCCTAAAACGACAAAGAGAAAATTTTGTCGTTTTTTTTAAATACTACACTTTTCCACAAAATATCATCACAAAAACTAAAAAATTTCCATTAAAACTGGTGGTTCCGTTAAACAGACTTTCACCAAATTTCGCAACGCGAGGATTAATGAATTTAATGGAAAAAGTTGAAGTATGAAATTTTTTTTCCCAAAATTCAATCTGCCTAGACTGTAGAGAGGCCGGTGATATAAAGGTTTTGTTTATCCAAACTCGTCATTTCCAGTAAAATTTAATAAATGATCTGAAATAATTTTGTTTGAAATTAAATCTACAATCTTTCTGCTTGTAATCGTTTCTTCGTCTGTGCGTTCTCATCTGAGCTTGCTTTGCAATTATTTGCAATCGATTTTAAATTTCCCATTTTTATAGTACACATTCAACAAAACTCCGTATCGGTATATACATTTTTATAACACTCATAAAGAAATTACAACGCGATTTGCAATCGAAAGTTGCTTTGCAAATTTTGCATTTATAAAATTTTCCCGAAATTGTATAGGAACGAAAATGGTCCGAATGCTCAATAAATAATACTAAAAATTAATTTAGAGCTATATAGCTATTATTTATTTTTTACGTCAGTTCTTACGAATTTGTTTATTTTGCTTACGCTATTCATTCCGTAGAGGGATTGAGGACCACGTAATTGAGGTTGCATAATCGTTTATCTCCGAATTAATGGTTCCTGTTGGACCTGTTGGAAGGCGCATACTGAGACACATACGAGGGACAGACCTAAGTTGTACTTTATTGCCAGTTTAGTAACGCATTGGCAATGTTGTTACTGGTTATATGTAAGCTGTTTGGAATGATATGGGATGTATTTTCTACACTACTACAGATTATTGAATGAAGGATGACACCCATGATGATTTTAATACCGTGGTAGTATGTTATTGGTGACCTCTTCCATCGCAACAATGAATATGCCTTTTACACCATCTGAATAACGTTATAACAAACGTTATATTAAAATTTCTAGTGCTAACTAAGTCCGACCTTAGTCGAAATTCGTATCCATTCTCATCGGCGCTGTAATGGATGGTGTACCTACTGGTACCCACTGGCCCACTTCCAGACTACTACAACTCTTATAAGTCCCTAGGATTGCTTCGAAAAGTTTTCGTGATCTGAGCAGATCTTAAAATTCTAAGCGCGTTCCATGATCTCATTCCATGATCTCAAAGACGCGTACCCGTTACGTTCCGAGAGCTCAAAGGAGATTACAGCATTCACGGTTCCAGGTCGTCTTCTCTATCAGTTCTGCGACATACCGTTGCCCAAACCATGAACAGACTGATGGATCGAGTTATTCCGCACAGATTTCGAGATAGGATGTTTGTCTATCTTGACGACCTACTTGTTATCGCTGCGGAATGCGACGATCACCTGGAACCGTTGTACACAATTGCTGATTTATTATCAAAAGCTGGACTAACTATCAACGCTGAAAAAAGTCATTTTGCGCTCAACGAAACGAGGTATTTGGGGTTCATAGTTGGTGAGCAAGGGCTGAAGACGGACTCATCGAAAGTGGAAGCTATCCGCAACTTTCCTTGTCCAACTCCAAAGCAAACGCGGCGATTTCTAGGTATGGCCGGTTGGTATTGTCGGTTCATTCCTAATTATGCCGAAATTTCCGCCCCAATCACAAATTTACTGCGGAAAGGTGTAAAATTTTTATGGACAGATGATGCTGAGATGGCGTTTCAGATCTTAAAGGCGATGGTGTGTAGTACTTCCGTTCTGCATATTCTCGACTTTACGAAAGAGTTCTTTATTCGATGTGACGCAAGCACTCAAGGGTTTGTAGTGTCCTTTTCCAAAAAGAGGAAGACGGTAACGAAAAACCGATTATTCACATGTCACAAAAAAGTTAAATTCGGCTCAATGAAATTATACGGTAACCTAGCTTGAGTGCTTGGCAGCTGTGGTTAGCATAAAGAAATTCCGACAGTATATTGAGGGGTACTGGTTTACAGCTATAACCAACCACGCTAGCCTTAAGTGGTTGATGCAGCAAAAGGACTTAATCGTAATAAAATAGTTTAATTAAATAAAAATATAAAAAAATTATATTTCTAAAAAAAAAAAAATCGGCCCTTCGACACATTTGGCCCTTCGACACACTTGGCCCTTCGACATTCATGTATTCATGTATTAAAATTTACATGTTCTGGTTCGTCTTACAGCTGGTATTATTATACGCATTGAATAAATAACGATAATGGTACCTTTTCGGTGTAGGTGGTACTAGATGTTTATGGGTGTAACCTATGTATATGAGCGTATGATCACCAAATGATACGGAATTCTCAGATTCTGTGATCAATTTACACACCAAGTACTGTTCACGGAATTAGTTATTAAAGTCGATATTATTATTATTATTACTTTTATTATTATTACATGTACGCTTGTCTCAGTATTTATTATGGAATGGGTACAAAGGAATGCCGAATCGTTCGTTAGCACAACAACAAAGAATTTGGTGACGTACCTCTTTATTTATTTAATAATTTTTTTTCTCGATTTAGTTTTGTCTCTTTAAATTTGTTTATTGTTTAGATTGTGGCCTTTAAAGTTAATTTTGTTTTATTGTCAAATGCTAGTAGTAGAGTAGCACATATATCCAAAGATTTTTTTTCATGCATTTGTGAATGAATTCTTTTTTTTTTTTGGTTTATTTATTTTGTTCATGCTTTTTCCTCAATGATTTTTGGGACTACGTACACTAAGCGAAACCAGGTTTATTTTTTGATGATCCTCGATACTTTACATTTTGTGTATTTTATTTTCGTCGCGTGTACTTAGTAGGGAAAATGCTTTATTAGTTGAGCAATTATTTTGGACTGACATAAGCGATATATCTTGACAAACCATATATTACCACGCACCCCAGTAGATAATTTAAATTAGTATTAATACCTTTATTGTAAACTGGCAGTCGACGTTATATGTCAAGATCACCCTTAGTCACTGAAAGCTACCCGAATTATGAGCTGTGGTATGTAGCGTCAAATAAGACCCGAGACATTCATTACATGTGTGGTTAAGTGTGGTTGGACGAGTTTTGGTCAAATGAATTGAATCTTTTGGATAAACATTATCTTGCTAAAAATGCTAGTTACGAGTACATCAGATTTACACATCATGCTTGTTGTTTGTTTCTTTGTTTTAATACATTTCATAAAATACCACATTTTGAGTATGGAAATACTGCAGATAATACATTAGATGACGATGGACTGCATTACATGGTTATAAAAAGTTATTAAAATTTTTATAAAATCCTCCCTTCAAACTGAAAATACTTCCCTGAAAATACAAACGTTACTCCTGTCCACAATTCCGAAACGACAGTCCTGGTGCCGTGTCTATTTTAAAGCTATTTTAAACATGTCATGTTATATGACAAGAAACGTAAAGCATAAAATATGAAGATAACATAAATCATCATGAACTTGTAGTAGAACAACAATTCCTATAGGCTCGTATAATGTATAATTTCCGTTGTTTTGCACGTTCCAAAGTATGTACTCGTCGAAGAGATTCGGATGGAATATTACCAGATAATTCATAAAGCACTTTATTAAGATGTATTTCGATAATAGTTCAAGTTTATTTTGCGTATTGCTGTCAACAGTTTTTTACAGCACTTAAATGAGATGCATGATTCTAAATGGCAAATAAAATGGTGGTGAAAATTTACTTAATCTTATCATGTTCGCTCCTTTTATTTCATTTAGTTCTTTAACTTCCTTAGATAAACTGACATAAACTTCAAGTACGTTAGCTGGTTTCTCCATCCCCGAATACAATCCGACTAGACAAGGCGAACATTTTTTCCATTTACAACTGATATTAGTATACACCACAAAATTCGTTTTAGCTTTTAAACAAAGGCATTCCATCAATTCCGTGTATCATTCATCTTTGTGGGAATTTCAATTATTAAGTAAAAAATTCATTTCATTCTTTATAATTGTACACGAACGATTTTTGTGAGCGGCGTAAGCAAAACACATTATCAATACAATTCTGAAGCATGTGAAGTTATCCCAGTTTTTCATCCCAGGATATTTTTTTTATTATTATTTACACGGAATAGAATTCCATCTCAGTTTTTTCATTTTATACCTCTATAAAACGATTAAATTATAAACACAACAACAAAATATCCCATCCCAGTTTTTTTTTCGTTTATGTAAAACATATACCAGGGCTGCCTTTTAAATTTCGGGATTAGAGAACAAAAACAAATATTAATCATCGAAAATCGCTTTATTGTTTTTCAAAATATTCCCCATAAATATCTATACACTTTTGCATGCGTTTGAACCAATTGTTGAAGCACTTTTTCCACTCTGATTGAGGTATCTCCAAAACATGCATTCTGAACGCAGCAACCGCTTCTTCAGGTGTCAAAAAACGTTGACCTCTCAGTTTATTTTTTACGTACGGGAATAAAAAGAAGTCATTTGGTGACAAGTGAGGACTATACGGCGGATGACTCATCAAATCGATGTTTTAAGTGCTCAAAAATGCAGTTGTTTGAGCCGATGTGTGAGAGCTCGCATTGTCGTGGTGAAGAGTGATCCGTCTTCGGCAGTTGGTTTTCCTGATTTCTTGGAAGACAACTGGCAAACAAATGGTTGTGCACCACACAGAATTGACTGTTCTGCGTTGTTCTAGTGGTACGGTTGCGACATGTCCATTTTTTTCCGAAAAAACAGGTGATCATTTGCTTGCAAGTGCTTCATGCGCGAACAACTTTTGTTGGATTTGGCTCATCTTGAAACACCCATACATCACCTGTCACTATGTCATAGACGTGTTTTGAAGCACCGCGATCGTATTTTTTGAGCTTTTCTTTCGACCAATCGACACGAGCCTTTTTTAAAGCGATTGATAAATTGTGTGGGGTCCAACGCGAACAAATTTTTTTGACGTTCAAATGTTTATGCAATATTGAATGTATGCTGGTACCACTAATGCCTAAGGTTGTCTCAATCTCACGATAGGTCACATGATGATCTTGCAATATCAGTTCGCGCACAGCATCAATGGTTTCCGGAACAACAACTGATTCTGGACGACTTTCACGAAATTCGTCTTGCAGTGAACTGCAACCTCGATTGAATTTACCATACCATCGATAAACACTAGTCCTTGATGGAGCTTCATCCCCAAAAATTGAATTAAGTTCATCCATGCACTCTTGCTCCCTTATTCCACGTCGAAATTTGTAAAAAATAATCGCACGAAAATGTTCACGATTTAATTCCATTTTTTCGCTGAGATGTTGAGTTAATGAGTACTGTAAACAACACAAATAGCGCTCCGGAAACAGCGATTAATGTTTTAGATGGTACGAAAATAAGTAATTACTGACCAAGTGGCCAGCACCAGCCGTATGTTGAAATTTGAAGAAAATTCCAAGTTCCAAAATCTCAGGTTAAGTTAAATAAAAATTTATATCTCTTAAGAACTTCCTAGGCTAGAAATGGTTTTTTATGTTTCAAGTTGGTAATGATAAGGGCAAACAATGGTGAGCTCCCCATAATTTGCCCTTATCAGATATCGAAAATGGAAGATTGTGCCAATCCTAACATACGGCTGGCACTGGGGAACTCACCATAGTTTGCCCATTATATTGTGCCAATCTTAACATACGGCTGGCACTGAGGAACTCACCATAGTTTGCCCTTTTCATTACCAACTCGAAACATAAAAAACCATTTCCGGCCTAGGAAGTTCTTAAGAGATATATATTTTTATTTAACTAAACCTGAAATTTTGGAACTTGTCGATTTCTTCAAATTTGCACATACAACTGGTGCTGGCCACTTGGTCAGCAATTACTTAATTACGTACCATCTCAAAGCATTAATCGCTTTTTCCGGCCCAGGGAGGTTTTGGAAGTTATAGACGATTTTCATATAAATTTATATGGGGCCATATCGAAGCTGGAAGATTATGCCAATCCTAACATACGGCTGACACTGAGGAGCTCACCATAGTTTGCCCTTATCATTACCAACTCGAAACATAAAAAGCCATTTCTGGCCTAGGAAGTTCTTAAGAGACATACATTTTTATTTATCTTAACCTGAGATTTTGGAACTTCGCCATTTCTTTAAATTTGAACATACGGTTGGTGTTGGCCACTTGGTCTGTATTTACTTAATTACGTACCATCTCAAAACATTAATCGCTGTTTCCGGCCCAGAAAGGTTTTGGAAGTTATAGACGATTTTCATACAAATTTATATGGGGCCATATCGAAGCTGGAAAACTGAGCAAATTCTAACATACGGCTGGTATTGGGGCGCTCATTACAAGTTACCCTTAATATTTTAAACATATAATACGGCGTATTATTATTTCGAACATAAAATATACAGAATTACTATTGCCAAAACACAATACATTATGTATGTACATGTTTCACATGAACAACAAATAAACGAAAAAAACTAGGATGGGATATTTTGTTGTTGTGTTTATAATTTAATCGTCTTATAGAGGTATAAAATGAAAAAGCTGGGATGGAATTCTATTCCGTGTAAATAATAATAAAAAAAAAATCCTGGGATGAAAAACTGGGATAACTTCACATGCTTCAATTCTGCGGGTACTGTAAGAATAGATTGCATAAAATAAATGGACGATGTTTATCTTAAAGTGTCAAACAAGTTTCTTAATTTTCAGCTCACTTATATTACATAATTTGTTTTACGCACCATCCATATTATGATAATATAAAGGCCATTTTTCTCTGCGATTTTCAAGTGTTTCTATCCAATTGGTAAATTTGACTATTTCCTTATCGTGTCCAAATTTATCTCAGGGCGTTTAATGCTCCGATTAATTTTTAATAATTTTGGCAACCTAAACACATTTTAGTTAACCATAAACAGTGTTTCACAGTTCATTGTTCACGATAAATTACTTCGAAGTTAAATTGTCCATAATCATCGCAATACAAATTTATTCTACCATATTTTTACTGTTACATTCGCAACAGATGCAGCTCCTATTACTATGGTACAAACTACATACTTTAATTAAATTTAATAATGCCAATGTTTACTGCCAGGGAGTGACCTAATTTCGTTTTAGCTCGCCCTTTTTTATAAAAATGAAAATATTGCGGGATAGAACGATTTTAGGTTTTTTTTTTTGTAACATTTTCCAGATAAATCGTAAAACAAACCCATTAAAGTTACAAGACAAAATAATTTTGCGGCGACACAATAGGGCTTCTCTTTAGAGATTTAAAGTAAAAGATTCCATATGCGGTACAGTTATAGTAACTACATATATATAGTTATAGCACTTATCATGGATCTTAGACTACGATTTATTCTACGTATTTTCAATTGGTTTTATTGGTTTTTGGAGATTAACGTTGTTTCATTAATTTTAATTTTTTAGATGAAATATTTGGATGTTTACGAATTTTATACATACTTGCTGATTTGTCAATTTTAATTTTGAAAATAAATTGTTGGCCTCGTCGTGGCTGTGAAGTTTATAAATTTTTAACGATTATTGTTACTTACTATTATAATTTAGTTGAGAAAGTTTTTAATTTTCAAACGATGAGAGATAAAACTACCACCCTCTGCAGGGAACAATAAATCAGTATAAATTTTTTTTTTTTTTTAGGGATTATGTTTATCGTTCTTTACTAGCACTATGTTTGTAATTATTGTATTTCCGTGTTTGTTATGAGTAGCCAGTAAATTAAGGATTAGTTAAAATTGTTATTTATATTAAAAGTCCTTAATATTGGTTTATGTCGTCTTGTTTATAAGGTAATAAAGTAGCACTGCAGAAAACACCGACGTTGTGTAGCTATTGAACTGGTTTACGTTTCTGAAAGACGATATAAATTGTACGTGATGATGAATCAATATAATTTAATTTAGTGAAGATTCTGGAAGAGAAACCAGGCTGGAAAGACTGATTGCCTGTGTCAATAAGTTTATTAATGTATTACAAAATTCTAAATCAATGATCGAAACAAAACTGTACGTCAATTTAAATGATATTTGTCATACTTATCAAAATCTAAACAAAACACTTCAACTCCATGTTGTCCAGCCTCTACTACTACCATCTAATTCTTTTAGATCTTTTTTTCTTTTGTACTCAATTTGGGCATCAATATTCGTTTTTTTTGTAATTTAATACACCTATATTTTTGTATGATTATGATATATGTATGTAGGTATTTCGTTTATTGGTAAACCTGTATTCTAAGTTTATTCTTCCCCATGGACATTTTCGGAAATTGATAACATCTCCAAGATGTTTTTATATACATATTTTCGTATAAAAAAATTCAAAAATAAATAATTTTTCGAATTGAGTAACTTTTAATAATGGTTTAGACATGTATCAACACCCAAACGTCTCAATTTTAATGTTTTTTAATGTAACTTGGGAAAAGAAAATGTATACTGGCTTTATGACAAAACAAAATTACTTCAAATTTTCAATTTATGAAAATATTCAAGACATAAATAAGAATTTATTTTATTAAACATCCCAAAAGCGATATAAATACAGTAAAACTTCTGTAAGTCGAATCACTACTTGCCAAAATAATACTTTTGAGTTGGAGAAAATTCAAGTAAAAGAAATGGAAACCCGATTTTACTCGAGCGTATGTATATATACACATTATATATACATACATACACAGAAAGTTAGCCAAAAATGTTCCTGTCATAATTGAAATTCGATTTAAGGAATAATTCGCCTTATGGAGGTTCGACTAATAGAAGATCGAATGTACAAATATCCAAAAACACTTTAATAATTTGGATTTTTTATAAAGAGCAGGTGATGTAGTATAGTATACACAAACAGTTTGTCATTATTATGGCAGAGCCTAACGTCCCTTGAGTACTCATTTACTGAAATACATATTTGTAATATATTTAGAATTTTGATAATTGAAATTTTCAGGTATCTGTATATTATTTCACCTTATGAGCGTTCTTTACTAAATTAAATTTATTGTTGAACCTAACCTAAGAATCTCAATATGACCTCAATATGAATAACCAGGAAACGGTGCAAGATAGAAGAAAATTACTTATAACGAAACTTTCAGTGTTGATGGACATATTTAGTGGTGATCTTAAATGACCTTGCAACTCATTAGTTTGGAGATATTCAAGAAAGTTTGTTTTTTTAATTAAAACATGTACTTTTTACTTGCACTTTTGATTAAGCTGTTAAAAATAAATATAATTATAAATTCATGGTGTCAGAAATATGAGTAAAAATTGATACGGATTACAGTAAAATACTTTTCTATAAGTACTAACACTATTGCGTTCTAACGAAGAAAAGTCAAAGAAAAATCGGTTTAATTTACTTTTATTTGTCGTTCGTTACAACGACAGAGTGTTATTGCTAATCACTTTGAAACTATCATATTACGAAAAAAAATGTAAGTTCTAATGTAAAAAAATCAAAATGTTGTCAGTATCTCCGAAACCAATGAGTTTCTAGATCATCGAACACTTCTCTTGACAATGAACAACTTACATTGTAAGAATTTTTCTCTATAATCTTGTACCATTTCTGAGATTAAAGATAATTTATTAAAACTTAAAAAATGCACAACTTTTCAAATTACCGTTTACTAAAATTTATTTTCAACTCTCAAAAAAAATTGTTTATCCAAAATAATTGAAAATTTCCGTTACTAAAACCTCATAAAATTCCATTTCATTTACTAATTCTAATGCCTAATACCTCCACTATACACCAGAGTATATTCAAACTAGTTCCTACCAAATTGCACGATACGTTTCTAAAAGTAAATGTTTCACTCTTGAGGATGGTCTACACCCATGATATGTCAAAGCCGTGCTTATTTATAACACTTGTTATATGGTTCTTAAATTTGATAAATTTGGATAACCTTGGTGGTGGTATATACTTAAACCGGGAAAATATAACATAACAAAAATATAACAATTAGCATTTCTGGATCGTGGAAATGGTTCTATATAATCAATAAACATCTTTTACCAAGGTCTGTACAAATCGTGAAAATTTCGCATTGCCGTTGAGTAAAATTGTGTGTAGCCTTGCATTCTTTGCAACATCATAAAGATTGATCGAGTTTTGTTTATATTTTGCTATGCCCGGCTAGGCTACCCTTAGTTGCTCTGGTATTATTATTTCGAAATTAGAATATCTATATTTAAATTTAATTGATTTAGACCAGCAAGATGTTTTAATGAAAAATTTGTTGTTTTTGACTTTAAGTTTTGTTTTAGTTCCAAGATTATTAAATAAATTACTATAGATTGATAATTAGGATCAGCAAAAGCGACAGACTCTAAATCTAAAATAAAATGACGTTGGCCCGTAAGTTCAATAGTTAATTGAATTTCATATCGTTGTTACGAGACAAACATCCGGTACGAGGTTCTCTTTCTGATATTCAATAATAAAATTGAAACCTTGTATTTTACAACTCCAGCAAGCGAGACGTCCCGAAGGACCCCTTTGACCCATTCACTACTTCGAGATTTTTGATTATGGTAAAAGGAAGTCCCTCTCTATCATCATCAAGTCTAAATTTCTTCACCTCGAACTCAGCAGCTAAACAAGAAACTAAAAAGCATCGCGCTGAAGATACAAATATTGCTTATAATTCGAGTTGCTCATAACTTTACTGTGCTCATTTTCATTTTCGATAGAATTCAAAAATACAAAACCATCTTCGATTCGAATTTAGATTCAAAGGTCATTGAACAAAGTGGCAAAAACGATGTGCACTAGAAACGAGAGACACACTTCAATATTTATGAAAGAAAAATACCAACATGGAAGAATTAGTTTTTTTTATATTTATTTATTACAACTGATTTACAAATCATATAGTAATTTTTCTTTCATAATTTATATTCTTGTTTGAATAGCTCTGTGGGTGACTACCTAACTTTAGAGTTTTACTATATTTTTAGCCGACCCAGACTGGATCTAGTAGATCAAGTGGTTTCTTCCTTAGCAACCATCTTACTGGGTTTGACTCATTATACGACGACCTCTCAGCATTTTGGTGTTGTCTTATGTACCTCGATGTATTAACTTTTCCACGTAGGACTTTACATTTCAATGACGAGATGATAGGTGCCCACGCATCTTTCTGTATTTAATGTTTAACTCTTTTTTTCTTTTTGAAATGCTCTTCCAGTTTAGTTTCGCGTATAGAGTCAGGCCTAGATGATTTGCCGTGTCTGCATAGAGAAGAATTTGCTGAAAATTTAGTTCTAGTGGTATCCAGTTGACCTTTTTAATGGTGAAGCACGTGAACAGATGTTGCTCATTAAGTTTAATCCGACATCTCTTCGTCCAGATGATAATATTAGTAGTCTTTCGCTATTTGCTTGTGGTTTTTCCTAGCTAGCAGCGACTGCTGCCATCTCAATTAACTAACGTAATTACATAATCAATAAACACAATAACTACCATAGCCTGATAAATCATAAATTTTAGTAAGAAATAATTAATGTGTTGACCAAATCACGTAGAAGATTTTAAATACATTTTATTGAGTTAATAATTATTACGACTATGCTTAGATGAATGTAACCTAGTCGATCTCAATCATTGTAATATTTATTTATTTATTTATTTATTAATTTATTTATTTAGTATATAATTTTGTAATGATCTACACACCAAATATTAAGCTTATAAGCTCATTTATAATATGATGTGCAGGTCAAAAAAACCCAATTAATTAAACTTTTTCTTTCTGGATCGTGGGTTGGTTTGTCGTGGGTCCCTTATATTTATTAATACTAACCATCCAAATTGGCATTGTGTTATATTGAAAAAGATGTTTGTAGAAAACCTCACTATATAGTGTAAAAAACATCGGTTTTCTACAGACGTCGAAAATTTGAATCGTATACGCACATGAAATATAACATTCGATTGTAAAATCTACCATCCCACAAATTTTTATTAAATTTTTCCATTCGTTAATAAGTAATCAATAATTTTCAGAATAATTGGAACAAATGACCGTTATTTTGTTTATATACAGCAACGTAACAAACCATATCCAACAGATTTTTCTAAAGCTTAATTTTATGTTATATTCATACTCGTATATTCAAATTGTTCAGATCTTTAATAAAAAATGAAATTGATTTTTTCATTAAACGATAGATTTTCGATAAATTTTTTGTCTGTTTATTTTCCCCTCGTTGTATGTACATTATTATTATTATTATTATTATTATTATTATAGAATTCACACTCACACTGTGTAGGCGGAACAATTTAAATTTTTAAATTAGATTGCCGAATGTTTTTTTTTCACAATTCATGCCTTTTCAGCTTTAACCTTTCGATTTTCTATTAAATTGTTTTCATAATGCCTCGCCTTCGAGGTATCTCTCGAGACTTTAGTCTCAATGCTACTAATAAGCAAATAAGCTAATAAGCAAATGCTGCTAATAAGCAAATGTTCTACAAAATTGATATAATGAAGGTTTACGACTTCTTAAACAAAACAGCAAAACAAATATTACGTAATTATCCGATACGCGTTTTATCGTACTATATGTCGCCTAAATAGTTGATAAGGCAAGTTGAAGCATCATCCAGAAAAAAATTTATTACACTAACAACTTTGATAAAAATGTAAATTAAATAGTATAGCTGTCATTCGAGCAAGGAACGTTTCAGGTTAAGGTAATCTACATCAATAAACGTACACAAAATTTGAAAATAAAAATAGCAAATGCTACACAAACATGTTCTCGTACAAAACTATACAGACCCAACTACTATACAAACTATATTTTCCAATAGGAACATTACACCACGTAAATGTAAAACATTTTAATAAAATTTAATGTTACTTTTAAGGTAAACCAGAAACACTAATTTTTATGCTAACAGTTTACCACCTTTATCCTACCTTATCCCCCTATGAACGTTTAAAATTATTTTCGGTGGTATTAAACAAGTTTGCTTTAGATTGTGTATTAAACGGTATTTTATTCATGCAACCTTTGATAATGAAGTAGGATATTCTCAAAAACAGCAGAATGCGTAATATGTATAAGAATTTTCAGTTATGCGTTTCGCCTTTTGGAAGAACAAAATGCCACAAGCTATAACGAACTCAACACAAAGATACCAATGTTTATTTTATGTGGCGAAAACATATCGACTATAACTGAGTAATCAAGAATGGAACTCTAGAAGAGGTACACTTAAAGACAGGAGAAAAGAAATCTAAAAAAATCTACACTAGTAAGAAAATGTTAGCGGGCATAACGAGTATTTATTACAAATGGCTTAACTGGCGAAGGATTTTAAAAATTTCAGAGGGTTACAATCAAAAACTCTAAAGCTGGCTCAATGGACTATGAAATGAGCCTATCATTGTGATTGAAACTTAAACGCTGAACTGCACCGAAGACTAACTGAAATAGATTATTAAGTGTGTGATTATTTTGCAATTAAATAGGTAAGCCAAAAATATAAAAAAAAAACTGAAAATCTCTGGAAAATCGTCTGACTATGTAGTTAATAGCCATACTCCCACTTTTACACTAAGGGCCATAAAAATCATCCACAAAATTAATAAGGTACATATGATTACAGTTTTTTAAATAAAGAGAACGAATGCTATATATATATATATATATATATATATATATATATATATATATATATATATATATATATATATATATATATATATATATATATATATATATATATATATATATATATATATATATATATATATATATATATATATATATATATATACATATATATACATATATATATATATATATATATATATATATATATATATATATGTATATATATATATATATATATATATATATATATATATATATATATATATATATATATATATATATATATATATATATATATATATATATATATATATATATATATATATATATATATATATATATATATATATATATATATATATATATATATAACGTTGTGCTATGCTAAGCCAAATATTAAAAAGCTTAGAGATTGATTGGCTCGCATAATGATTACATACGTTATTGTGCCTCATTTTTATCGAATGACTTTTGATATTTGGTTTAATAAAGTGCAATATTGATTTATTTATTTATTTAAATATTAAAGGAAATCGGTTGAAAAGTTTGCAGAGTGGATTTGTGAAGCTACTCGCAAACTTTTTTTATTATAAAGGCGAGTATATCATCCAGCCCCACATCCATCTCCAAATTCCTTTAAAGCTGATATAACATTATCTTCATTGGAGTAATAGAAGTATTGTCGCTGCCTATTTTGTCAGTGTATTCCATATTATCACAAGGGCTATAGACTGATTGGAAAAATGCTTCAAACATGTCTGCTATAACTTTTGCGTCCGAGGAGCTGGTATTATTATAAGTCATATTGGAAGGATATCCCTCATTTTCCCGTTTGGATCGAAAGTATTTCCAAAATTCTTTAGGATTTGATTTAATTTTTGTTTCAATACTTGCAAGATAAGACCTGTACTTAAAATTGAAATAGACGTCAAATTCATCACTATGCTGTACAAAAGCTAGCTTATCGGTTTCCAATCGAGATTTCATCATTTTAGTATAAGCTTTACATTTTCGGTCATCAAACTACGAAGGATGAGTTCTCGGTGCTTTACTGTAAAAAGGTACATGGAGTTCAAAGCCTTGGTGAATGAAGCCATACAATTTATCAACATTTTCGTACACATTGTCAACATTTAAAATAAGATCCCAATTTGCTGCTTCTAAATAATTTTGCAAAACTGGCGTAATTTGCATTCTTGAAGTTGAATTTCATTCTTGGAATGTGCTCAGATTTCTTCAGGTTACACTAGGTTGTATCAAATACAATGTCCAAAGGTTTGTGGTTGATATCGTTGACAACAAATGGATTCATTGATTCAGTTACTTTGAAAGGATCCTCCTCAGTGGTGAAGACCAGATCCAGAAACCTATCGATTTTATTAGCAATCATATTAATTTGGTTGAGGTTAAAACCAAGCATGGCATCGATGAATATAGCGATTCTGCATCGCTTTTGATATTACATGGAAGAATGCAGTTAAACTCCATGTCATGTTTCCAGTTGATATTCGGAACATTAAAGTAGCCCAGTATAAGAACTAAATCCGATGAATTAGATGTTTTGAAGACTTCATCAATCGCATCGATGCAGCTGGCATAGCAGTCGCAGTTTGAGCGAGGCGGTATATACACTGTATATATAAATAGATATCGTTTGCCTATTATACATGCAATACATTGCTTAGTGGTACAACTTTCAAAATTCGGAACAAGAGCCCTGCGGGGTATATCAAAACGAAGCTTACTACTTTAAAAATACCTTTAAATGTGTTCCTTTTAAACGTAAATAACTACTATGCGAGTCGATTTTTGATATTTAAGTTTTATAGATAATCGGCGTACTCACTTACATGTATCAAATAAAAACCTCTTAACGAAGTAAATCTTCGAGTGACGAAAGCCGAATTCAATTCACAAAATTTCTGATATCAAATTTGTGCCGAAAAAAACAATTGCATTCGATTTGTCAACGATTTTTCGGAATGTTAGTGCATTCAGCGCGTTGTAATTTAACGTTCCGAAAAATCGTTGACAAGTTGTTCTTTTTGACAGCTAGAAAGAAAAATGTAACCAAACGCTCCGAATGCACTAACATTCCGAAAAATCGTTGACAATTCGAATGCATTTGTTTTTTTTCGGCACAAATTTGATATCAGAAATTTTGTGAATTGAATTCGGCTTTGGTCACTCGAAAATTTACCTCGTTAAGAGGTTTTTTATTTGATAACAATGATTTTGGCACGGAAAAGTCAGTGTTATCTTCAGAATACGCGTCGCGTTCTCATATTTTCACTGTCATTGCCGATCAATATTACGTGAAAATTAATAGTCTACAACTTTCTTCTGTACCTCAGACAGAATTAAGCTTTGGAAATAAAAAATATGTTTTGTCAAGTGCCATTTTCCATCATGGTACAGAATTAAAAGAAGGTCATTACACAGTAATTTTGAGAAAAAATGGAAACTTTCTTAGAGCAGATGATGGCGTCATCTCACCATGCTCTTGGCTTCGAAATAGTAAAGACTTATGTTATCTTTTGTATGTTGAAAAGTAGGGTAATGATGAGTTAGGTTCAGATAGGTAGTTTTTTTATTATGTTCAGCACGATAGCCTACGTTCTGGTGTACTGTTTCTGGTGTGTGATAGACGATTCTATTTCTTTATTTTGCATGCATTTTTTCAACCTTCATTTTGTAGTATTTTAGTAGATTTTAGTAGTGTTGCTTTCACTAATCTAATCGGATTAGCTAAGAAATGTGAAAGCAACAACTTTTGGCTTTAATTTTTAATACGTTTTAATTTTTCTGTGTTGGTTCATTTTATTAATATTTATTTTATTTTTGTTAAAAAAAATGCTATATCGTTTCGGTTTGCCGTCTGTCCGTCTGTGTGCACGATAACTTGAGAACGAATGAAGATATCCACTTAACTTCTTCACTAAAAGTTCAAGCAATTCTTGGGAATGATCCCTATTGATTTGGACATTTCTGTGTTCAGGGTGTTCGGAGGTAAGTAGGGTTTTGTTAACCCCCTCCTTAAAATTGTTAGATTTTTTTTTCATTTTCTAATCTATTTTGGTTTCATAGAGCATGTGAATGTGGAATCAAAATATATTTCGTTTGGATGTGGTTTTGTGTGGGTGGTGTGGTTATGGGGGTGGTAGGATTGGTGGTATGGGAGGTGGAGGGGGTGGGATGAGGCGTTTTGGGTTTGGTGTGGGAATTTGGGATTTGGTGGATGAGGGTTTGTGTGGGTGGTTTGTGTGTGTGTGGAAGTGGGCAAGGAGGTGTTAAAGGGTGATAATATGGGTGGTGCGGTATAGGGTGGTGCGGGTGAGATAGGGTTTGGGGGTTTTGGATAGTGTTTGAGGGTGGTAATAATGTTTAGGTGTGATGGTTTGTGATTTTTTTTGTGGAAAAACTATTTTCTTTTATTTTATAGGCAACAAAAATGCTTATAGGGTTCGGCTCCGAACCTTTCCCGTCTTTTTATTTTATGAAATAGATCAAATTAAATTCGGTATTTTGCTATCAAATAACAAATGCCAAATTTTACTAAAGGATAAATTTTTCGAGAAAAATAGAAAAAATAACGCCTTGCGGTAAACACCATAACCATAAAATGATTTTATTTCCCCTAATCCTAAAATTTTTTTTCTTAACATTCTAACAAAATCGGCTTTAATACAATGCAATTGTTGTTGTAAAATTTTGAAAGCAACACAGCTTTTATTTCAGAATCCCCCATGCCGGTTGTGATCTTATTACACACCCAGTTCTCGTAGGCTATCGGCTGAACATTTGTAGTTTAGTTTTTAGTGCATGTTACAGAGTAGTAAAAATTTAAATCAGATGCATGTTTTTGGTAGAAATTCTATTGAATAATTCAACAATTTTTTTGCATGTTTCTTGCTGTTTTGTTACTAACCGCATGGGGCTACCATTTATTTTTGATTCCTTAAACAATACAATAAAATATACATATTTTACTGTGTTAGTTGGAAACAAAATTTAATGGAAGCTACCCTCTCGCTGATATTCCATCTTCATGCGATTGGAGGGGAGATAAGATCTATTTTTTAAAGAAATGATCATAAAGATTAAAATAATATCGATGTTATGCAAGGAGACTGTCAAATGTTCAATGTTTTTGGTGATTTTTTCGATCACATCAATTTGTCAGTTTTTTCATTTTTTTTGTTATGAAACACGGTCACTGGTAAAAATTCTCTTAGCAATGATAATAATATGATGTATTTATATTTGTTTCATTGTAATACGTTGATTCACTATCGTTATGAACCGCAACGGACCGATATTAGGGTGGATTTCAGCCAAAAAATGAAATTTTGTAAAAAATTAGGGTGGCTTTTAAGTTGAGGTCAATATCTAAAATATACTAGTTTTCTGGGACAAACAGTTGATGTCATATTGTAGGTGAGGTTTGTGGCGAATATTCCTGAAAATATGAACCAAAAGTCTTAGCTAACTTTTTAGCAATTTGGCCGAATATGGCCGGCCGATTTGGCATTTTTCGTTTTTTTTGCCAAATGACCCTCCACTCTAACTTTTTTGTCAAATAGGTATGTCAAATATGTTCAGCGCTGTGAGCGTGACCAAAATGGCCAAAAATGGTCGTTCAGAGGCCGGCCGCGGCCAACATGGTGGCCTAATCAAAAAGTTGTAGAACAAAAGTTGCTTAGTTTTTTAAGTACTACAAACCCTGAAAACATGAGATCAAATGAAATAAGTACGGACAAACAAACAAACATATATACCAAAGCAAGATTATATGGTGACGCCATAGAAAAATTTCCAAATGTCATAACTTTGGTCAAAATCATCCGTTTTGGACGTTTGAGGTGTCGTTGAATTGGTATTGAAGTGTACAATCATAATTTGCTAGTTCAAAAATAATTAGGGTACTTTTTGGGGCAGTTATACCCGAAAAACTGATTTTTTGGGGCAATTTTCGAAAGGTCATATATCAACTCAATGTTGGTAGAAATTCATGCTTTTATACATTATTTGCGTCTACTTTTCAAGACCTTTTCAATGGTATATAATACGATCCTGACAGCCTCAAAGGGAAAAAGTTCGAAACAAGCTGTATATACGAGTTTGACTTCCAGCACAGTACGGTCTTTCGTCACTCGTTTGGACTGTTGTCCAAAGTGATATGATTGCTTCATGACGTAATCGATTTGATTTTCATAACTTCACTATTTTTGATCTTTAAGTTGCTTTATAAATGCTTTTGGGAGAAAAGACGAATTCGATGTTATTAAACTGTATCTTATGGTCAGTTTAGAGGCAAATAGTGATGGGCATCGGCACTCTTACAGAGTGTAGCATTACATTCAAACTTGCATAGGGATCCACAAAGGAAAGATACAACTAACTAAATTTTGTGTTCTTTACCAATGAATGACTCCAATGACTGCCCGTACCATCCGCACACCATTTTACATATAACAAGACGGAGTTGATAGGACGAGCATATTATTTATTACAGAATTGGCCCAGTTTCAGACACATACATAAGTAGTCAATATTTAGTAAGATGTTGTAATTTAAAATGTAATTTAAGACGATTAGCATTTGTAATTTAAGAACACACCACAAATATTTTTCATTTATTTTATATCATAAATTTGCAGCTATCAGCATCTTTAAAAAATTAATTGATTAATTAAGTTACGGTTGAAACGGTTTCTTGAAATAAAACTTTTGTTAATCGGGGTTGAAATTTTACTACTTAGAATAATATAAGATATAATTTAAAGAAGATCAGTATACATATTGTAATGATTAGCATTAACTAAATTAACCCGGTTCTCTTAAAACATATTAATGTTGACTAAAATTAATCTAATCCAGAAACAACCAAATACATAGTATGAAAGCAGGAAAAAAATAAACTAGCTTTCATGGCTTTCTGTATTCTGTTAACTTAATTGATTTATTTCCAAAACATTGTTAAAAATGTGTATATGTATAACGTAAAAGTCACCCGCCACTGCCATCTCTAACCAAATATAAATATGCTAATTTATAAAATACAAAATTAACAAATGCCATCTGGCTACATTTCAAAAACGAGTAATTGGTCATGTAATATAAAACCCAAATAAATTAATATATAATAATTTATTCAAAATTAGAATTAATTAAAACTATTAAGCTTCTCAAATATCTATAAAATAATAGTAAGTAAGTAACACTTTCTAAGTGATCTAAACAAATTAGACAAGAAAATATTAAAAAATGAGCTAAAGTTAATCATAGATCAGTCAACTATCCATTTTTTTTATTAATCATCTTGGGAACAACTAACAATAATTATTTATTGTTAACCAACCCAGAACAAGCACCATGCTCATTATGTTTTTCCAAAAATTAAAAACATTTATTAATTTAAATTCTTTCGAAGAACTGAAAACTAAATTAAATTAAAGGAATGCCCTTGTCGTTGACAATACAAGATTTATCTTAGAACCGCAATAAGTTCACTGCTGAAAACCGAAAACTATTATTACTCCTACCATCCCTGCCTCCACCAACAGTCCTGTAAAGTAATTTCAAATCGGTTCCGTCAGTTTTTACAAAAATATATATTAGAATTAAAGAAGAGAAATATTTTTAAATCAATCTTTCGAAAATTAGAATCTTAAAACCATGCATTGTAAAATAATCGAATACTTTTAAAGTGAATAATAAAAATTTACATAAATGCTCAAAATAAATAACCTCTCATGCACAAAATGTTTTCAAAATCCTCAAAGCTGGAATATTCCTTTATCCTGGGAAAAAATTGGGTTCTGTCGAATTGCGGCCTAAAGAAGTTTCACTGTCAATTTATTTAGATATCCCATCCTCCAAGAAGCAAGAATGAATTTAAAACTACAAAAATCACAAACAAGAACAAATTAAGTAAGAAAAGATGAACGGAATGGGCCATTCCACACGGGTTGTCAAGCATCGGCTTCATCTTCGTTTCTTTCCCCGTTTACTTATGATACCGGTTTTAATTGCGACTTATTTTTCAACAAAAATGTTTTTTGTGAAACAGCTTCAACAAAAATAAAAATGAAATAAAAAACATTTAAGGCAATTTTTGAGATGTAGATTTTAATTTAAATTTTATTTTCGAGAGAGCAGAATAAATAATACAAAAATATTTTGTGTTTAAATATAAAATAAGGTTTTAAATTAGCAATAAAAAATCTATTACGATTTATTTGGAAGCGTGAAGTCGATTTCATTTGACAACCCGTGTGGAACGGCTGAATGACATATATAACAAAAAGACGGGAACGAACTCTTTTGTTGCCTATAAACTATTATTTGACTTTAAAAACCATTATTCCAGGTGTAAGAAAGGAAGGTTCTATGCAGAGTCATTTGTGTATTTCAAATATCACAGGGCATCCACCTATCCCGTCTACACACAGGTCAACCGAGCCCAATCCACTATAACTCAACCGACCCCAATCAACCGCCAACCACCACACGTAAACATTATTACCACCCCCACCCACAATCCAATTCAAACCCCATAAACCCATCTCACCCGCTCCACCCTATACCGCACCACCAATATCATCACCTTTTAATACCTCCATACCCACTCTCTCACACACACACACACACACCGCTCACATAAACCCTCATCCACCAAAAATTCCCATAACAAACCCTATCCCACCCGTTCCACCTCCCATACCATTGCTCCTACCACCCCCATAACCAAGCCACCCACAAAAACCCACATCCTTACGAGATATATTTTTATTCAACATTCACATGCTCTATGAAACCAAAATAGAATAGAAAATAAAAAAAATTCTATCAATTTTAAGGAGGGGGGTTAAATAAACCCTGTATATCTACGAACACCCTAAACACAGAAAGGCCTAAATCAATAAGACTCTCTCTCCCATGAATTGCTTGAACTTTTAGTGAAGAAATTAAGTTGATATATCCATCCGTTGTCAAGTTATCGTGAACACAG
This sequence comes from Nephrotoma flavescens, assembly GCA_932526605.1. NCBI lineage: Eukaryota > Metazoa > Arthropoda > Insecta > Diptera > Tipulidae > Nephrotoma > Nephrotoma flavescens. The sequence continues at coordinate 142,463,560 of OW052220.1, forward strand.
ACGGTCAGACGGCAAACCAAAACCATATAGCATTTTTTAACAAAAATGCTTAAAAACGAGCTGCATGAACTGAACACTTCTTCTCTCTTTAACTTTCATTCCATTTTATTACGTTTTTAATCAATTACGAAAAGTAAACTTCGAAATATATTATTAACAAACGAACAATTTCCTTACGGCATGTACAGTGTCACACCTCAAAGGTAACATTCAAGCATTAGGTTAATAATGCACTCCACTGTGCATTTACGTAGTAAAATAGAGTAGTAAAGAACTGATTTTAGGGGCAAGCAAAACTACTCGCGTCGATATAATGTACTAACATTTACTTAAAATAAAATGGCGAATAGCGTATACTAAGAGCCATGCTACACACGGTTTCATAAGACCGGCTTCACCTTCCTTTCTTTACCCTTTTACCTACAAAATCCATTTTAACTGCGACATTGAATTTTTCGGTGAATCCGAAATGAAAAAAATAGAAATGAAAATAAAAAAGTGTGAGGCCATTTTTGAAATGTAGATTTTTTTTTCAAATTTTATTTTAGAGAGAGCAGAATAAAACAATACTAAAAAATTGGCGTTTTAATATAAAATAAGGGTTTAAATTAACAATAAAAATCTATTGCGACGTATTTTGAAACCAGAAACTAAAATCTCGTGTAGCTTGGGTGATTAAAGACAAACAGAAATGGATGGAAGGATGCAGTATGAACATTAAAAATATTGCCTAGCTCAACCACACCCACACTTGCATTAGCCTCCACAGAAGATAGACAATATTATACGTATACTACAATACAAAAATCAATATAGTGAAATTAAAGCAAAACAAACAAACGTATCTTATGTACGATGTGTCCTTGTAAACAACATTAATTTTTTCACAATAAAATTTTACTACTAAATTATTATTACAATTAAACTAGCACAAAATTAAAATAAATTAAATTAAAAATATTTACACATAAAACCAAAATAAAATACCCTACTATATTTATTTTATTTTGCTCGATAGTCAACTATTTTCGTCGACAGTAAAACACCAACCCCCGGATTATTAAAACCTCTCTTATAGTAATGGTGGTACCATAAAAAATGGTGAACACCTATAAGCGCGCCAATTAGGATTTACAAAAAATCATTTAAATACAACTATAAAGAAAATTGGTAAAAAAAATCCACCAACTTGGGGCAAATCTTCAGAGTGAATCATTAGTAAATTAAATGAAATTTTGCTCATTGTTTTTCTTTATTCGGCACGTATAATTAAAAAAAACTTTATTTTTTACATCAATATCGTAATTTTGTAAGCCACAAAATATCGAACTATTATGAAATAATTTTCCGTTAAGACCCGATAAGCACTTAAGGAGCGAAATCTTCAAATATTCCATTGAAATTGTTTTTCAAAGAGAGCAATAACAAAAAATTGTGAGTTGTTATTGCGCAATTTTACTATAGAAGTATGAACATTCCCTCCCCCTAATATTTATTGTAGTTATATGCAAAAAATAAAAAAATTGTCGGTGTTAGTTTGTCATTACACTGAAGAGTGTTAATAAAAAACTACAAGGCAAAAATTACGAGAAATATTACTGTTTGATCTGTAATCTTTTCGATGGAACTGTTGCAATAAGCCAAAGAAAAACTGACGGATTTCGTTTGAACAAATTACAAATAAATTTTTTCCAAAAAAGTTCTATTAATTCTTCTATATCTTACACTTTCTTCTGTCAATTGATTAGTCATCGGCATTATTAGTTTGCACAAACCTATACAAGATAAGTTAGCTGGGATATTGTCTCGTTATTTAGCAATTGTAGAGTTGGACTTGTGTGGCTTGGAACCGAGTTGGTCACTTCCGTGATGTAATTTGACCGTCTATCAAATATAATGAAAGGATACGTTTTTAATTTATTCTGATTTAAATTAAAATGGAATCGAATTATCCACAGCTTTGAATTCCACTTTTAAGTAGTATTAGTAATCAGTAAATCGTAAAGTTGATACCAACATCATCTTACAATATTCCTCTTGCGACTGAGAAGCGATAGGGCGTTATGATGAGACAAAAGACAATTATATTAGATGAGATTATTTTCTGATTTTTGTCGGCATGTATATGCGTTTTTACGAGCGTAGATGCATTACAATTTTCAATCAATTCAAAAAATAGTTTATATTCCCAACTCGTAACAGGTACATACTAGATTATACAGAGCGCTTTATCATTACATGACAACATCCTGTATTAAATTTAATAAGCGCAATATATTCTAAAATGCCGCGCCACACATCGAACGGAACGTTTGTTAAAGTATAAGAAAAATTCAAAGTGTAAACTCATTGTAAGGCCTCTAAATGCCTTATAGTCACAACAGTACATACCAATAACCAAGGGCAGATTGATGACTTGAAAATCATATCAAAACTCAAATTATATGAATAAGGCTTGTTTGCGTGTGAATAACGCATCCTGTATTTATGACAATCTTTGATCCGGATCACTTTAAATTATTCTTAGAAAATTTGATTCAAATTATGTTTTGGGTTCGAAATCTTGATTTGAAATCTTTTGAAAAATATTGATATAAAATTTCCAAAGAGCGAGATCACAATTCATACCCTAAGGCTGTGGGCCAATTCTCAGGTAAATCAATTAGTACAGTAAATTGAAATTTTAGTACAAATTACTTTTCAAATCATACCAATTCTCTAGTAAATATAAATAGGTAAATGCGGCTTAAAGGGACACATGGTTTCTAGGAATTTTCAAAAATTGGTATGTAGGTACACGAACTAATGTCAAACATTTTATTGTTTTTGTTCCAATTTACGTATTATTTATACGAATAAATTTAAATTCTACACTTGCTCCGATTTTTTGCGTGAAAATACATACTAAACTTATTGAAAAATAAACAATAATTTTAACAAATAAAACTGTGTTCATAAATATACAACCGCGTTTTTATTTCATGGGAAATGCTAGTGAATATAAAAAAAAATTATGTCTAGAAACATGGCCGCCATATTTTCATGATTTGTTTAGCAAAAACAAAAACCACTACTATTTACCGTTCGTGTCTTCGCTTTACTCTACTTTTTAGAACAGTACTTCAATTTACCGCATACACTGTTAAAAACATCATTTACTCTAGATTTACCTTAGAATTGGCCCACAGTCTAAATTAAAATGTGATAATCTAATTAGTAGCTGTAAGACTCTTTTATTTTGTTATTAAACATTGTGCTAACCAGCATTGTATGACAACAATCCTAATATTTAAAAGACACGAAGCAAGCTAGCATCTAACCTGGCAATTTGTAACTGACTTTTCTAGAGGACTTATTTACTCTCAGTACACGAAAATAAGCAACTTAGAGGGGAAATAACGATAATGAAACATTTTTGTTATTATACAAAAACAAAAAACAAAATTTCTTCAGTTGCATCGAGGATTTTATATTCGATGGTTGAATACAAGAACTGTATTTTATTTTTAATTGTTTTTTTTTTTGTGGGAAATTTGGTTGACGTATCTGAACGCGTATTTTGATCCAGAAATAATAACAGGAGAGAAGAATTACCGGAACGCAATAGTGTAGAATATAGGTCGAGGCACATAGTTTTCGTTTCGTTCCGATTCGTTTCGTTTTCAATAAGTTTTTTTAAATTCTCACGCACATATTTAGCTTTCATTTCGTTTTGAGTTGTTTTAGTGTTATTTGATAATCGAGCTTTTTAATTTCTCACAATATTGTTTCAATTCAATCAATTATTTATAATTTCATATCAATTGATTTAATAATGAGTGAAGATTTACACATTGACAAAAAAACGATAACCATAAACGCCAAAATAAATAATTTGAGGTTATTGTTTAAGTTTTTATTGAAATTTGATCAACTGTTTCGGTTTGGTTCCGCCTTAAACTTAACATTGTGAGCATGTTTTCGGTTTTCCATACATTTTGACATATTCAACTTAAAGGTCGGAACGGAACGAAAACTATGTGCCTCGACCTTATATGTGTTTTTGTATTAGTAACAAACAAATTTGTTCGGATGTAACGCCACACCATTCGCAATGTTTGTAAATTAACAAATTTTATATTTTATAAAAAAATACAATTGTAAAACATTTCGTGTTCAATAAAACGACACAGAAATCCACTTTCCTCAAAATTTAGCATAATTTGACAAAAGCAAATTTTTTTTTTTATAAAATATAAAATTACTAACCTAAAATAAAAACTTTGCAAATGGTGTGGCGTTACGCCCGAACAAATTTGTTGCCCATCTCGATACCATGGGAAAATGTCACAAAACAGGAGTGGAAGCAACAAAAATATGAACCGATTCCACCCGGTTCGATAAATTTTGATGACTATGGTCACAAAAACAACATACATACATGCGTAACAAACGACAGCACACTAATTCAAAATTGTGTATTATACGTCGTATACGTATACACAAATTTGTGGTTTCGTCTCCCAATTCTGGATCAAAATATACGTTCTGATATGCATTTTAATTTATTGATTATCAATATTTCTTGAAAGAATCATATAAATTTATAATGTGCTGGTAATTGTAATAATTTAATACATAATAGGAAGATTTTTTCTAAATTACGTATACCAAATATGCTCTCGTACATATTATTTGAAGATAAAATACAATAATTCTCTTCGAATCTGTTTAATTAAAAATCAAAATTTAACTTTTTGTGGCAAAAGCAATAAATTTTTGTAAATAAATGATAATGATCTAAACCTTTAACAATTTTTTAAATATAACAGTATAAACTTAGAAAAAATTATCTATAAAACTATCATAATAATTTGTAAAACCGTTAACAGAAATATTAATCTCCATCACATTCATAATCTCACCAATCTAAATTAAATACGGAATTTGGTTTTACTGTGATTGAAAAACCACCATACAACTATTTTTCACTAAGAAATTATGTAATTCTAAAGATAAGGCTTAGAGTAGAATCTCTAAAATTGTTGATATCTATTACATCGTCTGAAAAGTTCCCGGTCTGAGACATACATATAAGGTGCCATAAATTTAAAACCAATGATTTTTAAATTACACCGACCTTCAAATGATACATGTTAAAATTTCCTGACATTTCGATCATTAAGTTTACAAGTTACAGTTGTTTTAGTGACTCTACTTTTATTAATTTCAAAGCACAGCATGTGTTTATTTATGGATAAAACAACCACCACTAAACACCACTGCGACCAAAAGCACAACAGTCGGCTGGAAAGTTTATATCAAATGTAGAAGAAAAAATTGCTCTTTCACCACCATGTCATAAGTTGATCGCAACAATAGCAAAATTGCACATTGAATTGCTTCGGCATTCGCTAGATTTGGCCACCAGTTATTATTGTTTGTTTGTAGATCTTAAAAATAATCTCCAGGGAAAGAGATTTTGCTAAAATGAAGGAGTGATTGCCGAGACTGAAGCTTATTTTGAAGACAAAGATAAATCTTTCTACAAAAACAGCATAGAAATATTAGAGACTGGTTGTATCTCTAGAAGGAAGTTCTGTTGATTATCGTTTCTTTGTTAGAACCGGGATTTTTCAGGCGAATCTAAACGTATAACAACCAATTTTTAGCAGATTTTGTCTACTTCTAATTTATGACGCTTGCGAATTTTTTCCTAAACTTCCGAGTTATTCCTAAAAAACAACAACAACAACTAAAAATTTCTTTTTACGCTATTTGCCGTAGGCACTTGGCGAAACACACTAATACTTAATAAACACGTTTTATTAAACACTAGTGTTTTATTTCGCAAAATTTTGCGAAATAAAAAACAAGTGTTTAATAAAATGTGTTTATTAAGAACTAAAAAATTATTGTACATATTGGAGTGTTGGTAAAACTGCGTACTAACGAATAAATTCAAAACTACGCATTAAGAAATAATAAAATTTTATTAAAACAATCGAAGTTTGTGAGGGACAGTAGAATTTATTATAAGTTCTCACAAAACAACTATAAAATTTCTATAATCAGTTAAAAATACACTTTCAGGCACAAAGGAATGACGATTTCTGAATTTTCTATATCGGGAATTATCGTATATCCAGATTCCCTGAATTCCCTGAAAAATCGTCAATCCTAAGTGCCTGGGACCATAGATTTTTTAAAAATCACTTATTTTCTGTTAGAGTAGACCGTGACTAACCGAAAACCAGTTTCCGTTAGGATGGCCGGTGTTTAGGAAAACCAGGAGAATTCAGGAAATCTCCATATGCAATAATTCTCTATAGAATATTCAAAAATCGTTAACTTATTCAAAAATCGTCAATCCTCAGTGCCTGAGATCATAGATTTTTTAAAAATCACTTAGTTTCTGTTAGAGCAGTTCTTGACTAACCGAAAACCAGTTTCCGTTAGGATGGCCGGTGTTTAGGAAAGCGAGGAGAATTCAGGGGATCTCCATATACGATAATTCCCTATAGAATATTCAAAAATCGTTAACTTATTCAAAAATCGTCAATCCTAAGTGCCTGGGACCATAAATTTGTTTAAAAATAACTTATTTTCTGTTGAATAGATCGTGACTGATCCTAAATACGTGTCCGTTAGGATGGCCGGTGTTTAGGAAAGTCAGGAGAATTCAGGGAGTTTCGATATATGATAATTCCCTATAGAATAATATTCAAAAATCGTCAATCCTTTGTGCCTGAAGTGTATTTTACAGTTCTGATTACAGAAATTTTATTGTTGTTTTGTGATAAAATTTTAACTTATAATTCTACTGCACCTGACAAATTTTAATTGTATTAAAGAAAATGTTATTTCTTAATCCGTAGTTTTAATTTATTCGGTTATTCGTACTTTTACCAATACACTGAAATTTATAGTTGTTGTTGTTGCCTTTTAGGAATAACTCGGAAGTTTAGGAAAATTTTCACGACCGTCCAGACACCTAAAAGAAATTCCTAAAATATTTTTTATTATTTAAGGAAATACTTCACGTGTATAATTTATGTCGCCTAGAAATTCTCTAAAGTTTCCAAAAAATATATTAAAAACATTAGCAATAATCATTAAAATGAGTCATCTTGTTTTTATAACATGTTGTCGTTACAGAATAAACATGTTGTGGTTACAGAATAAGCTCTGATGAGTGCCTTTAGAATATTGTTCGATACCACAATATTAGGTTAAAATTAAATGTATTACGGTTAGTAGGTTTTTCAATAAAAAAAAATGTTTACTTTTGTATATGTAAAAATTTTGGTTACATCCCAACTGTTATACCTTTCAATAATAATAGAGTATATCGTTACCGTTTGCAAGTTATTTTTCCAAATTAGATTTTAAAAGTTAGACTACTGCCCGTCGGTTGCCAACATACGCATAATAAACTTGACCAAACTTATTGGGGTTTTCTTTCAAATAAATTATCATTATCCTAATTTGGAAGACATGGAACGACATATTGCAAACAGAGTATTGTTAATAAAAAGTTGTGGGTGTGTATACGTATTTCAAAACTTTATTGCATACATTCTTTAAATTTAAATTGTAAACTGTTGAATTATCGTTCTCATAGTTGGTTTATTTTATGTGAACAGTACATTGTTCGGCTTATTTTTTTAAAATTTTTATTAGAAAATGACAATTGCCATATTAAAAGATGCATTTGGGTTGATATAAAAATAAAAATTACAAATACACAACAAAATATTTTCTGAATTTAAAAAGTATTTTCAAGTCGTATTTATATAGATATAGATTAAAAATTGTCTCATTAATATTAAGGAGTCTTTTATGACACATTATTAAAGAATTAGGTATTAGAAGGTTTTGTAAGAAGACACGTAGAATGTAAGTACATATGTTTACGTATACACTACTAATCTAATATTAATTTTACTATTTTTGTATTAAAAAACATATTAAAAAACATATAACACTATGTATTGATTGTTTATTAATAAAAAAACTTTTTCACAATTTTACAAACATTATTAAAAATTAAACATTTAACAAAAATAACATAACGTCTTTCTTTTTGTGATAATAAAATTATTTATTCTGGAAGACCAGTTCCGGACATTCGTCCATCATCAGTTCCTTTATAGTCAAATTATTAATATTTTTGATTTGCTTAATAAACATCCGTATATTGAGATTCACTTTCACTATTAGACTTATTAAACTCTAGTTATTTATGTTTTTCAGAATTAGATTACCTAACCATAAACTAAAATATCAAGTAAAACTAAATATAACAACAGGCATTTATTCTCAGTGTGTTAGTTTTTGTGATATAACATGTTCAATCACAATAGGGAACATTATCAAGTTTGCTGATATATTTCCTGATTTATTAAATAGAAAATGACTTGAAACTTAACAGTACGTATGTAATTGCTTCGTAAATACAGTTTTCCACCATAGAAGCCGGATTAATGAGCAGTTTTAAATCGGATCGCGGGATCGGAATGGTAAAAATACACCACCTTTCAGGTTTGCAAATTACCGAGAATAATTGTCATTTAATTGACGAAAAGCTATCGTTACAGCCCCTACAAAGCCTTGAAATTGCGACTCTTCGGATGATAACCCAGTTAAGTAGTGTATATACCTGAACTCTCGGTGACCAAATGTTGCGTTGTCCTGCAATTCCAGTTAGTTTAATTCGCTACTTCAGAATTATAAAATCTTTTAGCGCGGCGCAATCTAAATGATAGACTCTGACTAGATGGGTTTGGAAAAAACATCCTTTTAATATACACATGAAAAAATTTTGAATGTGAGTTTTCGAGTGGCGTGCGCAACTATGGCCAAATTAGGGCATCCTAACAAGGAAGCAATCCTTTTCTTGATATTTTTTGAAGACTGCAGAAAATTTCCGGCACAAAAAAATATTTCTGTTACTCCCAAGTAAAAGCAGCTTCGTCTGTAAAAATTATCTTCTTCGGGAACCAAAAGTCCCCAGTTACCCATATTCACAAAAATTGTTTTTAATATTTTATCATTTGCCAAAATGTCTTGCTCTCCGTTTGATAATGAAAAGGATGGAGCACTTTGAAATTCCGTTTTTTGGTATAATTTTCCGATAATTTGTAAAAGAGCCATGTTCCCTGAAATCCCGGTCTGAGTTAACAAAAGAATTAACTGTGGCACTATTCTGGTAATTCCCGGGAATATGGGAAAGAATTTCCGTTCAAATATTTTTTCCAGCCTGCTTCACGCTTCCTGGAGAAAAGTTTGATGTAAATTTTTAAAAATTGGGGATAATTTTTCCGCATCTAAATTTTCATGGAAAAATATTCCAAGTTAAATTTTGTTTACAAAAAAAAATTTACCTCGGTAGTACAGAATTTTTTTTTTTTTTTTAACGGAAATACATATAAATTTTTTGTCTAATGCGCAATTCCCGGAAAATTACCAGAATAGTGCTACTGATGGCAATCTACGATAAGGGTATTGATCACGATATATCCGTTGAGCAATTGTCCAAGCTTCATTAGCCTCGTACAAAACGCATTCATATTCACATATTCACTGAGCTGAATGATTAGTTTTTTTCTAATAAATTTAAACTCTAACTAACTCACGTTTAAATTCACAGATTGCATAAGAACTATTTTGCGTTCAATTATTTTATGAAACAAAAGAATTTTATTAACAGTTAACGTTGATCATTTTGAGAGTCTACTGTAGATAATTGTAAATAATATTATTTAATGCTAGTACATATTAGTACCAAGATACTGTGACTAATATACAAAATTTTTATTGTGAATTTTTTACATAATATAATAGAGGAAATGTGACAAATAGTTAGCTTTTCTGAATGCTAAGGAGTCTGAGCTATCTATTCACCAAAAAAATATTTACTGACGTAGAGTAATTGTTAAAAGATAAATGGTACCAATGTGTGTGTGATAGAAGTAACCTCACTTTCGTTTTGATAAAGGAATCCAACAGTACCATTCGTGTCAACCGCTTAAAGGACATACTGTATAAGCTTAATTTTTTTTTTAGTTAGTGGATTCAGAGATCAAGATGTACTCGATCTCTGACTCCACTTACTAAATAAATGTATAAGCTTATATAACCAATTTACATATGTATTGATTTAAAACATATTGGTAAAGGAAATATATTTTCATATGGAATGCACGGAATGTGCATTCGATTCCATTATCAGGTGCACAAAATGCGGAAGGCATTCTGCCAAACAGGCATTTCTAATAAAATAATCGAACTCATTAAAAAATTTACGGGAATGATGCAAATCTAGTTCAATTATACAGCAAGATAATGAAGCACATTGATGAATTATACGATTATAATGGAATGATATTCATTATAACCCTATAAGTTGACTTATTGCTCTCGACTACGCAGACGATAATAGCTGCTATCGCACAAACACATAAAAATGCAGCAGAAAATCCTGAAATTTTCAGATTTTTTTATTTAATTTTCAGAAGTCGGCATTAGGTGACACCAGAACGTCATACACAATGAGACGGAAAATGAAAGTTCATACACCATTGAACATTGTTGCACTGTAGCCTTGGCAACCTAGAAATATATTCAATACATTTCACAAGTTGTTGAATGTGTCCATGATGTCAGAAATACAAACCTGCAGAAGCTACGGTTTAATGCCTGTGTAAAATCAATATTGCTTTATGACGGTGACACTTGGAAATACATACAGAAGTTTTCAAGAACAGTACAAGTGTTTCCCCCCTACCTTGAAGAAAGAGTCTGTGACATAAAGAATTACATTAAAATGAATCTGCAGGAGAAGATATAAGTAGACGAGTAATACTGATCTGTAAAATGACGGTGGTAGTTGACAAACTAAGTAACTTCAATAATCAATTTGTAACCTCCTATCCTAATTAAAAAATGTTTGATAAATTTCAAAAAAAATTTTGAAAATTTTAATTTTAAAATGTTGCCGTGACAGATTTGTCTTTTGTGACGATGCTGTTCCTAGCGCTAAATAGTAGTTTTCTGCTTGAAATTTTCTGTTATATTATACATCATTATCTCTATCCTTTCTTATCCTGAATCTGCCACGAACTTGTTTGAGTGGTCGAAACCGCAAGAAATTATGACTTCAAAATTAATTTAGTCCATCGATATGCATTCGCCACAGAATTTTATTAACTCTATCCAAGAGTGTTTAACAGAATTCATTTAATTTAAACTAAATTCTGTACTGGTATAGTTTCTTTCAACATCAACCTTGCTGGCCAATATAGCTATCTAATGATACCGTGTCGGCTGAACTGCCAGGGAAGTATATTAATGTGGGCAATATATGCGTATATATATAATATATATACTCATATAATATATATACTCATCCAAATCGAGTCTTAAGGGTGTCACAATAACCGATTCAGATTTGTCACATCGGTTATTTTGGATCTGGAAACACTAATGTCATTCTTTCGTTGACAGCGAAATGTTGGAAATTTACTTCCACCACAAAGACAATTGGTTCGAAATCGCATAAGAAAATGTCGTACAAAATTTGGTCAAAATACGGGACTCACTCCCAACGGTATCAAGAAGTTTGTGCATAAAGTGCGTGATACGGGCGGGCTACCAAGTCGACAATCCAACGCGCATCCGTGCTCGTCGTGTTCGTTCAGCCGAAATGCACCGTGCATCGGAAATGAACATCAGCCGGTCTTCCATGCAACGAATTCTGCGTAAAGATCTTGGTTAATGGCCCTATAAAGTTCAATTGGTTCAGCAATTTAAGCCCCGCGACCATCCGCTTCGATGTCGATTCGCTGTGTGGGCGTGCGAACTCAAAATTGATGAGGTAACATACAAAATCGTCGCATTTGGGGATCGGAAAATACACAAGATGTGTGGAGAAGCCAATGCATCCATTACGTGTTACTGTTTGGTGTGGGTTGCGCCGTGGCCGTATTATTGGACCGTATTTCTTGGAAGATGAGGCTGGCGCGACCGTAACGGCCAACGGAATCAACTACCGCCACATGTTAACATCTTTTTTGTGTCCAGATCTTGAAGATATTGGTTTGAACGACCTTTGGTTCCAGCAGGATGGTGCGCCATGCCAAACATTTGGCGTTACCATAGCGAAACTGGGTCAAAAGTTTGATGGCCGCATTATCAGTCGAAATGTCTATTCGATTTTATTTTTGGGTGCCATGAAGAACAAGTGTTATACGGATAATCCACAAACAATTGAGCATTTGAAAGCCAATATTGAAGCAACCATTGCCGAAATAGATACGCGGCTCCCACTTGAATGAAATCATTTTCCATAAATAACCAGGAGGATTGTGCTTTCACACAAAAAAATTAATTTGGAAATATATTAAGCCGTTTTTGTTTTGTTAAATTTTTAAATCTGAACTTCTTATTACGACACTCTTTATTATGATTTAAAGTTGGTTCCGATTAGATTATTTCTATAGTGTATGTTTCGGAGGGTTATATCCAAGCAAGGCCAAAGAACTACAGGCCTGACTTTATACGATAAAAAAGTTATCGAGTATTCAGTATCGGTACCCAAACGAATGTTTTCTTTAGAAAGAAGTTTTCGACCGCAAAATTCTGAATTCTGACACATTTTAAAATTACTGATGTCAGGGTCTGATTTTTTAGTGATCAAATTTTGGCAATAGGTTATGTGAAAATTTTATGTTTTTCAACCATTTAGAAGAGTAATTATTATCATTGGACTAAAGGTACCGCTGATTGATCTCATTCTCGAGTTTTACCTTGTTTTTATGAGTTATCCTTTTGAGTAATAAAACAGGTAATCTCTAGCTCATCAGCGGTATTAGGTTGCCGACTGATTAGTTTAGTCACACTCTATACAAAACAATTTCAACATAAAAACTATCAAAAAAAGGAATAGTAAATTTTTTACGTGATCATTTAAAAAAATAATCGAATATTTCGAATTGGGTGTTATACTGACAAAAGTCGTGTTTTTTATTAGCGCCCGATAAATTTATCCATGCTCCCAATTTCCTATGTCAAAACTAATATTTGGCGCGCTATTTTTGCATATAAACTCTAAACTAAAATTCTTCATTCAACTTCAAAAAAAAAAAAAAAAATATTGATTTTCGAATTTCGTAAGATATACGAAATTCGAAAATCAATATTTCTTAACCAAAATATCCGTAACGAACAGAGAGAAATCCGGTTCTCACCAATTACAGACCCCGCCCTTTTCTATTCTCACGTACGCAATAATATACCTTGATTTTTGTTACTCAACCTATGACTCATCGCCTATCTGCGCGATCCGTAGATTAATTTTTATTGCTTATTTTTTCCCCTCCTTTTATTTTTATTTATATTTTGCTTTTTTCTACTATATAACAAAATTTTTACTAATACAAATCAGTAGATACTCCTGATGATGACCTAACAAGTCGGAATCGATCGAGTGATTTTTTAAACTTTTTGAAAAATATTCAAAATATTCTGCGAAACAAAAAACAAGTGATTAATAAAAATGTGTTTATTAAGTATAAGTGTGTTTCGCCAAGTGCCTACGGCAAATAGCGTAAAAAGTAATATAAGGAATACTGATCAAAGTTCAAGTTCTTCTGAAGAACAGTTGGAACAAACAACCGCCTACAATAAACTTCAAAAGTGCCGTACATGATTTATGTGTATAAAAGCTAAGGAAAATGGAAAATCTCAACGTTGAACAAGCACTTCGATTTATGGAGGCAAGTAGGCAAGCGAAACCAAACGCTGGATGATTTGTACGATTCACTTCTCACTATGAGGCTTACATCAACGGCATGCGAACGGGAGTTTTCAGTGGCTGGAACCATAATTACCAAGATTCATTGCTCGTTAGCTCCTTCCACACTCAATAGATTATTATTTTTGAAATATTATTTTATAAATAAAAAGTAATATTCAATGTTATAGTTATAACAGATGAATTAATCTACCTTTATTTAACGATTTTTAAGTTACATTGAAATAACTCACACGCTTATGATTTCAATAAAAATGAATTTTAAAAAATTTGTTTTGATTTATGTTTGTTTCGGGCAACCCGGGTACTCGGGTATTTGACTAAATACCCAGTTGTACTTTGCATGAGCGACCGACGAATTTTGTTTGAAAATGCATAAAAACGATGAAATATACCGTATACGTATACTTATAAGCATAAAACAAATGTATTCGGTTTTCTACTTGTGTGAGTATACATACCAATTCCCATAATATCGGTTTTTATTCGTAACGTTTACACGAAATATGGTGTAAAATGATTCTCACGGTGAGGTAGAATGGAGCGATCGTACAACTGGGTAACTACCCAATACCCGGGTATTTAGTGTTCGGGTATTTTACGAGCCCTACACATACGCTTATTTTATTAGTGGCATGTATTTAAGGGATATACACATCTTAGTTGCCTGCATATCTATATGCCTTTTCTATATGATATAATTTCATATTTGATAACTGATGAAGTTTAATCAGCTTTAATTAATGAGACTGGTGAGTCCTGCCTTCATACCATATCGCGCTAGCCTTTGGCGCCTTCTAATTTTATAAGGTGGGACCCACAAATCAAATTATGTTCTCCCTCATATATCGATGTGTGATATATATAAAATATTTCATATATCTATGTGTACTTATATATTGTTTATTTTTAGGATTTTGTTGCCGACCATTAAATCAACTGGATTTTATTTTTTCATTAAGTTTTAGCACCATGTAGAATAATAAATTATTAGTAGTTTATGTTAAAATTATTAATGATGTAATGTTTGGAATTTATTAGCATTGCTAATTTTATGATAAGGTTTTAAGTGATTTTATTAGATTTATATATGTTCATTCTTGAAATGGATGGTCGAGGTTTGTGTATGAGATAATAATATAATTTATTAAATATTTTGCAGGACTTTTATTGTTACAAACTTATGAAAATTAATAAAGGTTATAACTTGTTTTATAACCTTTACATACGAAACTCATATCATAAATGTTTTTTACTTTATAGGTCCTTATCCCCATCAGTGAAGGGAGAGTAGTATATTGCTCAAGCGGCGGTTTTGTCGTCTGTACGTGTAAGCTAAACACAATGCCTAAAGATTTATTTCTGCTATACTGGACAGTCCATCTTATGAAAAGCAATTCCAAACTGTAACAGATATATTGCCCAACCTAACGTTTTTCGTTCCAAATCCTACCAATGAATATGAGCTACAATTTTAAATCATTGTGGCGTCTTAATAGTTAGCAACTTTAACAATACTAAGACTTTAGTAGCAGTTCCTAGAGCTTTTGATTTTATAAAGGTTTAAAAACACTAAATAAGATATATTTTAAAAATGTTGTGCTTTATTTAAATAGAACTTAATCTTCGTGATAATAATAATGGCCTTCATTCCGGCGGTCAAATTTTGTCATGTTTTATTATTTGTAAAATAGTACTTTAATATTCTGAGCGAGTAAATTAGGAGCTTATTGCACGAGTGATGGTAACTGAACCAGAACGATAATCGACGTTTACTCCCGCGTTACATGTAATATTTGTTCTACACTATTTTTACTAAAAATAATATTTTTATGCTAAGCAATGTTTAGTAAATATTATTTTTTCTTACACAAAAATTATAACCAGCAGGTCGATTCTGCCTTTTTTTTTTCTTTTTTTTCTTTTTATCCATGCCATCTGTTTTGGGGCCGAAGCACTCCCTGCTCTTTCGCGGTGTATTTTTCCGTCTTGCTTTACGCATCACCTGCCAAATCGAAGACGTACGGCTATAGGACCGATTTAAAACCATCTGCACATTGCAAGTTCTATGCCAGCCTATACTGACATGGAAGATGGGTCGGCCCATAAGTTTTGCACTTCGACAGGGGGTCATAGATGTGTTACATTTCATCCCCGATCGAAATCGGTTATGAAATTTCACTTTTGCATCCTGCCCCTATCGGGATTCGAATCCGGCACCTCCCGATCCAAAATGCCAAAGCTTTAACCACTGTGCCATTTGGTCGGCCTTTCCCTAGGAAAGAGGAATTAGGAAAAATATTTACATAGCGTGTTTGTCAAAATATCATTTTCAGGTCTAAATCATGTTTGATCTTAATTTTTATAATTTACGAAATATTTTTTTCCTATCGGACTTGGATGGAAAAAATATTTCCAATTTTATTTTGTTTTTGAAAAAATTTACACCAACTGTTTACCATAGTACGCCAGAAAAAAAATTTTTTGTGACTAAAATACTATGTAAACATTTTGTCTTTTTCGTTCTGTAAGCCAGAATCGACCTGCAGATGATTTTATGTTACTACATATCGAGTTTTCATTGAAAATTTATTCTGACTTATGAGCCGTTTATTTAAAAGTGGTTTAAGTTCACTTGAAAAAATCAAGTTGGATGTGGAATGTTTTACTTAACAAAAATTGATAAAATGTAGTAATGCGTAGTAGAGTACACTCATGGAAATTATTATAAGAACAAGAAATCAATGAATATTTTATATAAGTTTATAATATAAAACCAATACAAATAATTAATTCAGTATTTAATGTATTCATAATCATAAAATAATAAATAATAGGCACATTTGATTTCAGTATCATATTTAAAGCAAAAATAAAAATAGTTCGAAGGAAATATATATAAGAACACAGTAAGTTTAAAAATGAAAAATGTTTTTTTTCCTTTAATACGTGGTGTTTCTTCCAATTTTTTTAAATCACCTGTTGCAATCTTCGCGGCATTGAATCAATATACCTTTTTAAGGTAGTTTCCTCTATTTTTAAACATTCCAATTTAATTACATTCTTTAATTCTAAAACTGTGTCGAACTGTCGCCCATTTGCAAATACCTGTTGTACAAGGAGCCTCCAAACGTTCTCAATTGGATTGAGATCGGGACTACATGCTGGCCAATCCAACATCAGTATGTTTCATTCACTCAAAATTGTTTTTGTCGTTTTGGCACTGTGGATGGACGCATTATCCTGTTGAAAAATTTAGTCTTCAGGCATGTAATCGTCTCCAAATGTGATTAAAACATCGTCTAACAATTCAAAGTATTTATTGGACGTCATTTTTGTGGAAATTATACATATTAGTGACCTTCCCGTATAACTGAAGGCGGCCCAAATCATCAGCGACCCTCCAACAAAATTTCGAGATTTACGAGTTTGTGTCTCTAATCGCTTATCGGCCCAATATCGCTGGCAGGCATCAGGTCCGTCTAAATTAATTTTTTTTTCATCACCAAAGACGATTTTTGTCCATGCAAGTCTTGCTGTTTTATGCCGCAATAGAAGTCGTGGAAGAGCCACCCGTTTTGTGTATTTTATGTTTAAATCCGCATTAAAAATTTGACGAGCACGACGACTGGTTACCGGCAAACGAATTTCACGCACTATGGCACTCGATGAAAGGGTCTTGTTGACTGCAAGTCGAGTAATTTCTCTTTTGCACCGCTCAGTGATGATGAGTGTCCGGATCGTTTATTCTGTCCATTATTTCACCCCAATCTAATACAGTTGTGCACAACACAAACACTTTTATTCATAAGTTGAGCTATTTCTCGAAAAGTTTTGCCCTGCTCATGATAAACTTGTATTTTTCCTTGTTCAATTGGCGTTAACGCTTTTCCCTTAGGCATATCTACATAAGAAACACGTACATATATTTTATAACATAATAAATTTTGTTCTTATAATTATTTCCAACCGCTCTTATCGAGTCTGATGCACTACTAAAATGTATCACAAAAAATAAAAAAATCTTTACACGAATTTAAACAAATTTGTCGATGTCATGTTAAAAAAAATACAAAAATATTTTGATTGAAATTCAGGAAAGAGATAATAAGAAATTTTGTTCTTATAGTAATTTTTATGAGTGTATGACACTGTAAATACTATAAAGCAGAAAATTATAAAAATGTACGTCCCATTTCAACTTCTATGCACAAGACATGATGTATTAAAGTGCAAACCTCCTGTACATCATAAATATTTTACAAATCGCACACATAATTAATTTGAGGAGGAGGAATAACACAAGATAATATGATTTTTTTTTAATTTTAAGTATTCTTAAGAGAAGGTTATTTTAATTTTGAAATAAATGAATAAATTTTACTATTAAATAAATTTTTGTTAAATAAAAATCTGTCTCAAGTTATAAAACTGTTCTTTTTATTCTACATCAAAAATAAAAAATTGACAATTTCTACTGTTAAATTTCTATAAAATAATAATTCCAAGAAATTGCACTAAAAAAATAACTATTCAGCAATTAGAAGAATCACTAAACAATTATATTTGAGTTATATAAACATAATTGAGTAAATTTAAGTGAAAAAATTAACTTCTAAACGTTTAAGAACAAATACACAAAATCGACTTATATGCATTTTAAAAACAAAAAAGTTATTGCTTTTGAAAGTGGTTTAAGTCCATTGCAGGTTCTCAAAAACAGCTTCTTTTACAAGTAATATTTATAAAATGTATTACACTATGTAATCTAACATGTTTAAGGTCACAAAAACACAAAAGAGACTTAATGCCAATATTAATAACCGTTTTTAATCGTTATTTAGCAATATTTTTAAATCAATTCAAACAAAAACCTTTAAATATCTCAATATAAAAATAAAAATGGACTTAAACCACTTTAAAAATAAATGGCTCATATGTATAAGCAATTTTGACTCATCAAGTTTTGTCTATGTTTTATTCATTTTGTTTTCATTAAATTTAGAAAATGTATACAGCAAGTAATATTAACCCATAATAAGATCTAGTAACCTATCTACACTAGCCCATACCGAGTAAAGCACATCATTATTGGCTGTTAGTTGTCTGTGCTGCAATGGAGTATTGCACATGTTAGCAATATTATATCATAGTATAACTCAATAACAAACATAAGTCAATAACCACTTATTTTAATTCCTAGGGAGTAAAGTAGCTGGGTTACTAGATATTTAATTATAAAAATCGACTAGTTTTCATACAAAATAGTTTTTAAAAAACAAATTTGCAATCAAAAAAACTAGACAGTAGAACTTTTACTCGACGGTATATTTTATTTGATTGACTGGGATGTACAGCCAAGCCAAAACTTGTGTTCTGAATGACGCCGGTTGTTTGGAAACCTAAAAGATTATTGTCATAGAAGGTCACATAAATAATATGATTGCAATTAATTAATAAGTAATATAATTCCATTGGCACCGGTTCTCCTTACCTGTAACGTAATGATTGTATTAAGTTAATCATCATACACACATATTCGTAAATTATACTTATCTGATATTATGCTGATAGTAATTATGCCAATTGTGCTGTCCTAAAATTATTGTAACTAGTATTAATTTAAAATTGTATTTTAGAGAAGGAAATCTTACGCAGGAAGACCATTTCGTCAAAATTATTATTTACACAGAAAGGGCAGATAGATTTCATTCATAATAGTATGTGATGTTTTTTGACAATAATAATTATTTACATAAAGCTGTCGTCTGTGGTACGAGTAAATGCAAATTTTTTCTAATATTATTGTATTAAATTATAGCTCAAAATGATAATTTTGCCGTTTAATTATTAATATTTTATATAAAAGGTTTTGTTGTTGTACCATAATTAGAAATCATTGTTCATTCATTCTTGTTTTGGTTTTTGTGTATCAACAAACAACAACCTCATTAGTGCCAATTATTAAAATTATAATTATAAAATAAAACACAAGGATTAAACCATCGTTAAAGTTATTGTATTAAATATTTATGCAACCTGCAACAATTATTTTATTCATACAAACACCGGTCCTGCTAGTCATCCTCATACACATAACATAAGGAAGATAGGGTAGGTTTATTAGTAATATGGGAATCGCCCCGGTTACAGAAGCTGAGCAGCAGATGAAACGCAAACGACGCTCAAAACAGCGAGTTGAAGACCACGTCGTGACATAGTTAGACCTAGAGTACGACGCAGAAACAAGTATCCTATCCACTGAATCAATACCGATGTAATAATTTCATTCAGACGAAGTTGCAGTGCTAGGCAAGAGCTTCAGTGCTAACTTTGAAAAAACTGGCAAACATTATTCAGGATCAAAGAGAATTACATCAATCTTTTACGGAGCGGCTCGATATCAAAAGTTTAAGGAGCTGCTTCAATTGTGAAAGGGTTTAGTCACTACATTCGAAATCGTTGGATCCAGAACACCGTGACAGAGGTTTGCTGAGGTGGCACGCATTTGACTTGAGAAAGATGAGTATTGAATTATGAAGAGGCACAAAAAGGATTAGGAACAGTATAAGCCTGCGGCAAAGAGCATCCAAAACTAATCCGTTCCATTATAAAGTCGGTTGTAAGTAAATGCCTTTTTTGTAGATAAAATCCTTGGTTTGTAAAAGTTATTTTAAGGACAGAGCCGTAACTACTATTGCTGTAAATCTGAAAACTTGAAAATGGACGAACATATATAAATATCATTTGACACGTTAAAAACGCCCAGTCGCAACTTTTTTCAGTGGTCACCACCAGGAATCCGGGGCCCTCGAATAACAAAGCAAGCACTCTAGTTAGTACTTACTAAGCTAACGAGGGCGATAAAAACATAATATCACTGTATTCCAAAAACATAACATCAATTTTACATGTAAACCCCAAGCGACATGTTCAACCCAAAGAGAATTTTTGTTGATTTTGTAACAGTTTGAATGTATAAAACAAAAAAACCGAATGAAATCCTGATACAAATCTTTCATTTGAATTCTTCACACGATTTAAAAAATTAACCAATAGATTATTATTCCATATGCCCTTCCATGAAAACAATATTGATTTTCTCCATCTGGTAAATTTATAGATACAATATACAGACATATACTTATGTACAATATATATCTATTGGGTTACCGAAAAACTTAAATTGTATAAAATAAAATTAAGGGTAGACAGTTATTACAACGTAGGAGCGTAGGAGTCAGGGATATTTGAAATCAGTTTTAGGTTGGAAATGAATAAAAAATAGTTAATGGTGAAAACACTTCGATTTTTTCTTAAAATGCCGTAAAGATTTGAGCATGCCTTTAAGTTGCTTTCATTTTGGTACACTACAAATTGCAACTTATAATTTAAAAGAAACTTTTGAGTTTGTGTTTTTTACCTGAGACAAAGTCGACTGTACTAATTTAGTTTTATTGCCGCACCTAATATATTTATAACCATTAATATAACGTAAATGAAAAAATAATTGAATTAATGGAAACGTTTAATTACCGAACCAATCGAATACACCTTTTTATAAAAATAAAACATTTAAATGATCCTTCCTCACTTTTGTTAGCTAAAATAGATAGAACCCTGTAGCAGGAAACATGATACCTAGACATTTCACAAACTTGATAATACAGTTATAGTTTTTAATGGTATACAAGACACTTTTGAATAATTTAATGGACTTAGTATTTTATTTAAAATTGGAAAATTAAATCAAAACATACAAATTTTGTGATAATTAAAGAAGTTTATTTGAACGAAATTTTTGTACAAAAATTAAGCTGTGATAACGTGTTTAAAGTTGCTGATGTATCCTATTATCACATTTTGTTGTTTCAAATTATAAGACAAATTTTTTATGCCAATGTGAACGAGTAGAATTTAGGTAGGACGATATTTAAATAAAGAATAATTGGTTGTGTTAAATGCTTTTCTTTGTTTATTTTTATGGTGCAGTATTTCCAATAACAAATAATGGGATAAGTATTCTATCATAAACGACCACATTAAACCTAGATTTTAATTCATTACAATAACTGCTGTAGATTTTATTTTAAATTTTCTGTTACATTTTTATTATGATCTTCCATGTATAATTTATTTTTTTGAATGTTTTGTAAAATATTCATGTTAACCCTTGTCAGGCGGAATAAGTACAATTGTACCTTTTCTGTTTTTAAATACTAATAAATCTTCTTGTAGAAGCCAGAGAGGGGTAAAGTTTTGTGAGATCTCTACATTTTTTTGCTGGACCATTCAGAACTTATTTTAGAAAAATATCGCCAGCCTCTTCAGATATAGGGCATCAAGTAGATTTTAGCGTTGTAAAACACTTTTAGTGTTGTAAAATTATGCCGCCGGACGAAGGTTAAAATAATTATACCATAAATTAGATTTAAAATTTTATAATTAAATATATTTCCTCCCAGTAAAAATATATATTTTTTAAATTCAGATTTTAATGACAATAGAGTCTAATGTTCAATTCTGTATTTCACACAATTTCAATATTTGTATTTTGTAGAGAATTTGGATTAATGTTTGGAGAATCAAACCTTTTTGCTAAAAATATTTTGCAAGACAATAGTTGGTTAAGGTTACATTCCGCACACCAAACAAGAGAACAGTTTGAGCGTCGAAAAGGGGATATTAAGTAGTAAACCACAATTTTAGACAAAGTAATTTTATTTAGAAAATTACTTCAACAGTACTTCAACATATCTTGGACAGAGACTGTGTCCGAAACCTATAGTAAATATTCTGCAGTAAACGACCTTTGCATCCTCTGCAATATAAAAGATGCATAATTTTTAAAGTTTTTTTTTTTAGAAAAATGCTGTAGTATATAAATCAGGTGATTTTGGTATTTCTGTGTAAATGTTAAAAATGGCTACAGAAAAACAGTTTCTCCAGTTTTCTTATCAATTCCATATTCTTCCCAGTACTTGCTTTTGAAATTTTTTTGTTAATTCTAGTCACCGCGTCAAATAATAATCGTTATTTATTGAAATATCGACATTATTGACTTTTACTTTACCCAATCAAACGAAAATAAATATTAATTCATGCTGAGTTCATTTATCCAAATATTCTAACTAATTTTTAGAAACGTGTAGTCGTTATTAAATCCATTTCTAATTTTTCGGTTGCTCTCTTTCATTTTATTTAAACACAGCTAACGGAAGGAAGTTGAAGTCAGAAAATGTTTGTTGTTGTTTTTTGGTTGTTATCAATATAATGATACTTCTGCAGCACACAACTTATATTGGATTTTAAATATTTTTTTATAGTTAAGGACATGGTTACCAGGTTATCAATAAAATAGAGTGGGTTCCACCATTTAATTTAAAAAAATATTTAGTCGAGGGACACTTCTCTAAACTTGAAAATTACGATTCAGCATTAACGTCTACCAATTAGTTTAGAGCATCCCAATAATTTTCTATATTCATCTGAAGTTTCTTCGAAATATAAATATATTTGTGAAATAAAAGCTCTACATATTTATTCTCAATAAACTAGAGACCCCACAAACAGCAAGTATTTTGTCAATTGGGTTATAACTATCTATTATATTTTTTAAGTTGCAATTTGAAATAATTTCAAAAGTCTGAACTGTGAGTACTTCCAATCTCAAAACTTTCGTTTGCACTCTTTAAAATAAAATACCGAACGAATATGCTCCGTTTTTTTAAATAAGAAAAAGTTATGTCCTAAATAATCTAAAGGAAGATATGTTCTTTCAAAGGAGGTTTACATTTTTGAGGACGACGAAGGATAAAAGGAGAATAATCGTCAAAGGAAGTCGTCTGTTCGGCTTAGTTAAAAATGTATTTATTAAAAAAAACAACTTATAATATTGCAAGATTAAATATATGGTAGTTAATTTCTCTGTACAAAAATTAAATCAAAGATTTAATTTTATAAAAAAAAGACTTTAAAGCTGCACAAGTGTATGGAAAATTAATAAATTGTTCTAGCTTATTTTATGCTTAAAGCAATTATTTCTTGATTAAAATAAAAATAATTTTATGTATCAAAAATTCATAGCTTTTATAGCATGATCTTCAATTTTTTCTCACCCGAATGAAAGTAAAAAGGTTCAGCACCTACTTAAACCTGAAAATGAGCTATTCAGATTTTTTTTTAAACCATAGTCTAAAATGTAGAGGAAGTCTGTTGTGGTCAACAATCGACTTTCTTTTACCTTTTACCTATACCTACAGAGAAACGTAATCAAATATTTTTCTCAAAAATCCTGCAAATTCTATCTTAGCTGGTTAGTTTTCTGGCAAATTTCTAAGATTATAAAAGTTCATGTTTTTAATAAACTGTGTCTGTAAATAAGTGTTTGTTTGTTTGTGTTTGTCATTTTCATAATCTACATTAATTATCGTTGAATGAAATAATTTAAAGTGAAAAAAACACGATTAAGATAAAACGATTAGGAACAAAAGGGTTCTAAATTAAATTTGCACAAAAGTCCCCAGATAGTTTGCTGAAATTTAGACGGAAATGTTTTTAAACTAATAATTCAATCGATGTATTCATACTGTATCACATTCACGGTAAAAGTGATACTGTTGGTCACAACATACAGTATATCTTCTCCGCCCCATTTTTGACTTTGTAATAGAAGGTACACATTATCGTTTATTGGTCATTACGACCAATAAACGATAAACTAGCAACGTTTTTGCTACGTTTAACACTTTTACCATGCATATTCGTACAAAGTCGACACACAAAACACAAGATTTTTTCACTCGCGGAAGCTAAATTTATTTCATTTCACAAAAACAGAGCCTGCACAAAAAGATTTTGAAAAATCTCTTTACAATTGCCTTGAAGGAGCACTAGAAACTATGAGTAATACCTGCCACGAGCTCCCTGTCACGGGTTGGTGTTGTTAACTTGGAACACCCTATGGCCCTCAAGCACTGTTAAGGGAACTGGTATAGGAAACATGTCTAATTCTGGTTTGTTGCAGAATAGAAACATCACAATTAATTTTAACAAGCCACTAGATTTGGTATTTTCATCGGACATCCGTAACAACATAGCTACATAAACCAGTTGGGCTTATCCATCATTGATCTCTATCCACCCCTCGTTTCATGAATGTCACAGAACTATTAGCAAACGTTGACTTCAACTCTTTTTAAGTATGAATAACAGGATTAAGATTTTGGCAGTCAATTTTTAATCTACCTTTACTGAATGTTTCGAATAATCCCTCCCTTGCGCTCGCCAAAAAACATGTCGTATGAGTAAAATTTAAAATATAATTATTATAAACTTTTTGAGACAAATTCAATAATAATTCAAATACCAGCGTTTTTCCAAAATTATGAAATATTCATTGTAGCGTGAACGAAGTATCACGCTACAATGAATATTTCATAATTTTTTAAAAACGCTGGTATTTGAATTATTATTGAATTTGTCTCAAAAAGTATATAATAATTATATTTTAAATTTTACTCATACAATCTGAAATGAACGCTACCCTAAAGCAAATAGCGCAGTAAGGAGTGACACTTCTTCTAATAAGCGAAAAATTATAAATTATTACTAAGTATATCTAATCTTTTTTAACCATCCTGTCGAGCCCGACGCGGATTATATGAAGTCTTATCTACAGGAACCTATTTGTTCAAGTGCGCAAACATACAATCAAGTTCTGGACCCGACCTGTTGATTTTCTGTATATTTCAAACTTACCAATCAAATGAGATACAAACTAACATCGTATGCGAATTGACTATGTTTGAATTGATTTAATCATTATTAGAGTTTTTTCAATAATAATTTAATACTTTGAAATTCAACTTCTTTATCTAATGATAAATCTCACAGTGTAATAAATTTCGATTAGGATGAGGATAACGAAAAAATATTATTATCATATTGTTTTTCTTCTAAACTGTTGTGAACCAACCCACGTTGCTCATAAAATGTATTTAGAATAAAATAATTATTTTCGTTTATAATAAAAAATGTAATAGGATTTCTATCAAAATGGTAAACATTTCATAGAATACTTTTAGTAACGAGCACTATTTTTAGTACCATTAGAAAAACAATCTCCTTAAGAAATTTATTTTAAAGAGTGCCTTCCTCTTTTGCAAAATTTAAATATTTAAACAAGAAAAATTATTGTACAAAAAAAAAAAATAGAATACAAATGCAAACATTACGGCCAATTTTTTATTCACACACTTTCGATAGTCTAAATATAAGTTTTTAAGAGAAAATTTAAATAAATATAAAAACAATAAACGAAGGAAGTTCTTTAGAGTCTAGATAACCAGTGTGGATTCCTTTTGTTCGTATACAAATATGTAGTTAATTTTAAATTTAGCTTCCGATATTCTAAAATATTCAATTTAACTCTGAATTCCTCTCTTATAGTCATATGTGGTATACAAGATATGTTTGTGATTATCAATCACGTCCGAATACAAAATAAAGAAAAAATCAAATCCGGTACACCCAGTAATGCACAGCGTTCACATATCTATAACACGTAGCGAGTTTCAATATAACAAAATGAGAGAAATACATTTTTTTATTAGCCCATTGTCATCGTTTTATTTGTAATTTGTCGTAAGACTGTTATACGTAAACGGCAGACAATGGGTGTATCCAAAATGCTAAATGCACATTTCACGCACATTTCAAAAAAATCGTACCTTTTATGTGAATTTTTGGATGTCCTCTTTTCTATCGATTTATGTTTCCCGTGGCGAGCTGCAGCTATCGGGGGGGGGGGGGGGGGGAGGGGGGGGGGTCACAGGTGATGGATTGTGAACGGCCTATCGATAGGTAGGTTAGCGGTGAATTAAATAAGCCGTCCCCAACCGCAGCTCTGCTGGAAGGAGAGTCTCAGAGAACGGGGGAGTGGTTAGCCTCTGTTCACTAAATTCTGAGTGCCTATGATACCCAGTAGGGAAAGGCGAACTGATGGCGCCATAAAACCATCGACCACAACCACGGTGAACTGAGCGTCACGTCTCCCTGCACTCTCGAGCCTCCAGGTAGTGAGTAGGGAACCCTATAAACGGTAATCCCCTGAATGAAATGGGTCCCATTTGTGTGGAATATCCATATAGATGGATGAATGAGTGGGTGGATGTTGGAGGGGGCGGGCGTGGGGGGTGGGGTACTCGGTGAGCCAATGGGCTGGATTAAGGTGTTACGCGACCCGTGCTGATGATCGACTAGACTGGGGGCCCATTTAACAAAGCCCAGTCGTGAACGGAGCCCTCTGGATACCTGGCGACCTCCAGTTGTAGTTAGCCTTACCTGCGTATACGGATCTCTGCGCAGGTGGACGTATTTCTCCGATACTCGTGGGAATAAATAGAAGATTTAAAAAAAAATAATAAAAACAAGGGGACCGGTACCCACCAAAAACCGGAAAGTACTATAGAGGGG
>OW052220.1:142491030-142825382 GCA_932526605.1 Nephrotoma flavescens
ATATATATATATATATATATATATATATATATATATATATATGTATATAATCCGTTGACCGCACAGCCAACCGTTAACTCGGAATCTCACTCGTTCGATTTATTAACGAAATAAGATGTATCGCCTTCACCTTCTGGATGTTTTGATTTTGTTTACTCGAGAATCTGCCTAGTTTGCTCTGGCGGGTAACATAATTGTAAACTATTTCGCATGCTTTTCATCCGCGAAACTTTTTTAGTGTATGATGGACACCCAATAACGAAAAGGTACCAACAACACCACTTGAACACTCACAAACACCACTGCAACTTCTTGATTGGCTAGAAGTGGTATTAACACTTTCTAAATGGCTTGGTAATATATTTTTTTTCTTTTAATTCACGATTAAATAAACAAATGGACACTTTGTTACGATTACATGATCGTAACAAGCGCTGTTTGTATTTTATTTTGGGTTTGTGCCTCCACTTTCATGTGTGCTCAGTGTTGGTATTTTTATTCACCTTGGTTGTTGTCCCCACTTTTGTAGATGTTGTTTTGTACGTACCTTTTGTAAGGTGGCGCGAGGGTGAGAAAGATGTTGGAGAGAGAGAGCAATGCGTATCGAGTGTGTGTCAAGCAAAACATTCCATAAGAATGTTTTTCTTATATGCCTCTCGTTTACATCAATGCGAATTGATGTAAACGAGAAACAGAGAAGAAAGACAATTCTTCTGGAATGTTTTGCGCGTCGTTTGTGCGACGCTCGAATTTTTTTTGAGAAAATGCATTCGAGTTTTGTTTTTCAATCATTCAAGTGGTAATTTTGGATGATTCGAGTTTTATATTTTGAAAAGTCGAGTTTTTTTTTTTTTTGATTTGGAGATTCTAAGTTTGATTTTATATAGAGTGATATTTCTTTTGATGTATTTTTGATTTCATTACAAAGTAAAAAAAAAAGAGTGCAAAGTCTTTTGAGTTGTCATTAAAATTTGTTGAATTGAAGGTGACATTTATGTATGTGTATTAATTGAAGATAATAAAATAAAAATACTAAGTAACTGTATAGTTGATGAACGAAAAGTGTTGAACCTTTTTTTTAAATTGTGTGACTTGCATCGGGACGACGTGTTGGTATCTATATATGGACGTTTGGTGAATTCTTGTACGAATCAAGTTAGTAAAACTTTCGGCCGTGCAATTGTGACAAAGAAAAGAAAATTGAAATGTGTTGTTCGATCCACGTTCTTTCATCTGGGTTGCTAATCAGGCATCTTATTGTTTGTATCTAAAGCTATAATAAATTAACTATATTTGATCTGTTTTTTGAGAGTGAAACAAACCATTAAGAGAGACGGACACGAGGTTCGCACCACGGTATAGTTGAATCAATAACAGTGGTGTGATAACGGGGGACCAGGTACATACATTTATCGGCGGGTGGGCCGTAATAATTTAAGGATAAGGCGAAAGGACGCCACACATTTGAAGGCCCAACCGGGCAAAATATTTATCCGGAATTGGCGAGATATCGCCCAACGTTTTGGCGGCTTATCAAGGCCATTTAACGGGGAAAGGCCCCGCAACGTACGGGAGGCCAGCCAACCGGCCTCTCGCGTTTGTTTATATAATTTTGTGGTATCGGGGAGAGGCCCCGCCACATTCGGTGTTAAATCTCCAAGGTATGGCCAAGGCGTAAACTTGGCTTTGGATAATTTAAGGTTTTTGCTACCTACTAGATTACTACTGGTGAGGTCTAGTAGATAGTAATGATGAGAGTGTTTTTACGTTGTTAATTAACTTCTGCTTTATTATACAAATATGTTTTTCTTTTATACAACTAAATTGCATAGTAAGCGGTTAAGAATACGTATTACATATAAACATTGCTTATATACATAGGTAATGCAATTAATGCCAAATATGCATAGTAAGCGTTTAAGACTAAGTGTTACATATAAAAATTGCTTACATAGTTAATGCAATTAATGCCACGGTCGTTGCATATATATAATAAAAAGTGCAAGTTGTCATTAAATATAATACATTATGCCATGTTCAAACCCGTGAATGAACATACTGCGGGTCTCTACAATTGAGAGACCTTGGCCGTGGCGTCGGCCGTTGTGGTGGTGACATGTCTTCGGAGGAAACCCGGTGAGTTGTCTTGCGTCTGCAGAGATATAACAAAATTATGACCACTCCTATGATCACCATGGTGTAAGTCATCACGTAATGATGAATGTGATGCCCGACATTAGAAGAGTCCATTGATTTAGGTAAGGCCGTTTCCTTTAATTTTTGTTTAGCAATGGCCGTTTCAAGATTAATTATGTCCTTATTTAAACTGAGGTCCGCTGAATTGTTGGTGCCTCCCTCTGATGGAATCGTCGGTTGCTCCGATAAATATGATGAATTTTTCAGTTCACTCTGAATCTTTATTGATGCAGCAAAAGAAGAATTAATCATATAGGATTTTTCGTCGATAGTTGTGAGATAGAAATGCCCGTTTTTTAAAGTACATTTCCGATCCAGACTGAGTATCCCAGAATTTTGCAGCTTCATTGTGGTTATCTGACGATCACATATTAGATCAACGATTTTTGGTGCTGTTACTGAAAATAGCCATTTGTTTGTGTCTAATGGCATCCAATAGTTCAGTTGGTGCGATATAGTTGTTGTACAACCGTTCAAATTCTGCGCTACATGTCTTAATAGGTTCATTTCACATTGTGACTGATTTGATTGTATGTTGTAAATTGGCGAAATGGTACATAAATATCCATTATTTTTAATTTGAACGCATTGTTGTAGTTCATCGTTAGTTAGAGGAGCGAAACGTTCTCGATGCATATTTACTATGAGGTATTCTGTCGTTCGCATTATTATGTGTAATTGACCATTTTCGATTTTTGGGATTGGTACTATGTGAAATAATTGATACGTCTCCGAATATGCTAAAGGCATCTGGATGAGAAAGAGGATATGATTATTCGTGACTCTTGTCTGCACGGTTAGCAGGTTGTAAATGTGCCCAAGACTATTATCGTCATCGCCTTCAGGGATCATCATGGTTGGTGAAATATAATCTTTAATTCGGTTGATTTCCTCTTTCAATTGTTGAGGGGCCAACAGGGCTGGATGGATGTGTCCTTGATGGGCATTTATAATAACATCGATAATAACTCGTTGTTTATCTGCTATTTGCCTCATGATCATCATTATTTGAATAGTATATGTTGTAATAGATTGTACCCTGTCATAATGATCACCATCTATGGATAATTGTTGAATTTTTCCATCGAGATATAAGAACTGCTGTGAGATAATTTTAAAATGATTAGCAGTCGTCTTTCTGTCGTGTTTAAATACATTGATTGTTGAGTCTATGATTGACGTTTGATTTTGGATTAATGCCAATAAATATTTCTCATTATCTTCTGCCTTTTCCAGTTGATTCTCTATATGTGAAGCATCTCTTTGATTCATGATGCCGAACGCATCACCGAGAATGTATCCTATTGTATCACCTATGTCACGTTTCTTCAGAGCGTGGTCCTTATTCGTTGACATAAGTAGGGCATTTTGCGATGTAATTTCCTGCATTTGTTCAGTTAACTGGTGTACCACTACATCACAGAGTTTTGGTCTCTTCCCTCCCGTCCACCCCGTTTGACAAGTGTTATTTAGATGACTGATGTAGTATTCTATAGAGCTGATGTCGTCCCAATATGCTGATAGGTTGTAGTTTACAATGATTTTCCACCGCAATGCCATCAGGTTAACAGTTCCGGTGTTGTGAAAATATATGCCGGCGTCCGTTGGTAGCGGTTCCACAGTGCTTTCAGTTGTTCCAAGGGAGAAGAGCCCTTGCATCATGCCGAGCATCAAGATTATTAGTCTCATCGTTGCTCCTTTTTTGAATATTACTTTATTGTGATATACTTGTCTTTTCTTTTTAACTTCTCGGGGAGGTTGAACACGTAAAGGTATCGTTGGTTGTTGAGGTTGCTCGATGACGAAACGATGACATCTTGTACATTTCGATATGAAATGTCTTGTTAGATTCCGACCGTGGATGATCCAGTACCTGGTGCGAAGATGAGCCAGGGTTAATTGTGTTCCTCCATGCATTGTTTGTTTATGTGCTTGTTCAATCAATTGTTTAGTAATGGGATGATCTCTTGGGACGTTCCAATGTAGACATTTGTTGAAAATTCAAGCAGTCTTGAAGTTCATGTGTCTGCTTGCAATTAATGCATGTCCGTTGAGCTTTTACGTGTAGATTTTTAAGTCTTGGTAATTGTGGAGTGGTGCCTGGTTGTTGAGTTGGTCCGGAATTGCGAAAGGTGAGTGATTTTGGTCTGGCGGCTTCTAAGGCTTGGAATCTGCGTTCCAAAAATGCCAGAAATTCCTCTATTGTTGGCATCTCACGAGGGTCGGGAATGGTCATCTCAAACAGCCTCAAACTTTCATTATCTAGTTTTCTGATTACAATTGGAATTACTATGTAATTCCAAGATAAGGTTATTACGCCCAAGTTTTTGATGGCATGCATGCTTTCCGTTAATGTATCATATAACGATTTCATAGTTGTTGCTGATTCTGCATGCATGCTGGGGAAATTCAAAATGTGGTTGATATGTGTTGTTGCCATTTGCCGCTTATTTTGGTACCGATTTACCAATAGCTTCCAAGCATCTTGGTAATTCACCCCTGTTGCTTCCAGATGACTAATATTTCTAGCTGCGCTACCTTGGACTGTTGTTTTTAGTTGGTGCATCTTGACGGTGTCACTTAAATCGTCATTTTCGTGAACCAACTTTCTAAATAAGTCGTAGAAAGCTGCCCATTTCAGAGTTTCTCCGTAAAACTGCGGTATCTCAATCCGTTTTAATTTTATCTTGCTTTTTTCACTGCCGGTTGTTTGTTGTTCGCGTTCATTTTTAACCAATTTACAACGTAAGGTTTCACTTTCGTTGACCAATGCAGAGTAATAATCGTCGGTAAAGTAAGTTGTACGCTCTTCTTCGCCTGCATTTGCGTGCACCAATATGTCTTCGTGTAGTTGTTCTATTTGTGCTATCCTTGCATTCAGCTGTTGCAGCTTATGTTGTAGTTGGACATGATTGCCCTGCTTTCCTAATAGCTCATTTGTATCGGCTATTAACTTATAGCAAAGACGCATTTTAACATATTGTGTTTTGTACCGATGTGCTTGTTCTGGTTCAAGCGCGAAGTTGTTCGTGGTACTGTTTTTGCTGTTGGTACTACTATCGTTTGTAGCACTACTATAGTCGGTTGTTAATGTTTTTTTTGTTGGTGATCCCATTGGAATTGCCTCTCGTGTTGCTATTTCAAGTTTCCTTTCTATCTCACGTTTAAACGATGTGTACAGCTCAGCCCAGTAACTGTGCGTTGGATCGTTGTCGAAGTGTTGGTCTTTCATTTCGTTGTCTGCATCCGTGTAACTGGACCACCAGTCATCTAGTTTTCCCAGTTTATCTTCTAAGTAAACAGTTGTCCGTCTACTTTCGGAATCCTTGCTGTAATTGGATTTTAACCGCTGCAGTTGTTCGACACGCGTACATTGCTTTTTATATAAAGCATCCATATTTTTGTTGTAATGTGGCTCGAAATGATTATGACCAGTAGCTCGAAGTATTTTGTATACCGCTTGTTTTTGTGGTTGTTCGATGCCTGTTGGTTATTGGCTCGAAATTTATATAGTCCGCCGGTTGTTGTTTTGGCGTCGAAGGACCAATGTTAAATCTCCAAGGTATGGCCAAGGCGTAAACTTGGCTTTGGATAATTTAATGTTTTTGCTACCTACTAGATTACCACTGGTGAGGTCTAGTAGATAGTAATGATGAGAGTGTTTTTACGTTGTTAATTAACTTCTGCTTTATTATACAAATATGTTTTTCTTTTATACAACTAAATTGCATAGTAAGCGGTTAAGAATACGTATTACATATAAACATTGCTTATATACATAGGTAATGCAATTAATGCCAAATATGCATAGTAAGCGTTTAAGACTAAGTGTTACATATAAAAATTGCTTACATAGTTAATGCAATTAATGCCACGGTCGTTGCATATATATAATAAAAAGTGCAAGTTGTCATTAAATATAATACATTATGCCATGTTCAAACCCGTGATTGAACATTCGGCTAGCCAACCGGTTGCCCGTGTTTTTATTTATCGGTGGTCGGCCGCAACGAAGTAGCCAACCGGCTTGTTTTATTTATCGGTGGTCTGCCGCAACGACTAGGGTAGCCAACCGGCTATTCGCTGTTTTATTTGGTAACGGGGAAAGGCCCCGCCACGCACGACCGTACAAGGTCGCACTACCACGTGTTGTGTTAAGGTACAATATTTTTTTTGTTACTTTTAATTTTAATTTTTTTGAGTTTTATTTTTTTTACATATATATTTAAATTTTGTTTTGTAATCGGGCGCCGCACAGCGGGTGCGCGCTCGTTGCGCATTTCTCTCTCTCTTTCTCGCTTCTCACTCTCTCGTTCTTTCTCCTTCTTCTTTTGTTTCGCGTGGGAAGTGGTGTTTTTTTTGTTTAAATTAGGTGAATAAAAAAAAAATGAATTATTAAAATTTTTTCGGTTTTAGTGTGATGAGGGGGGAATTCCCATCTTGTGTCGGTTTAGTGTTTGCGGTCCCTTGGTGCCCGCATCCAATTCCGTGACCAGGGCTTGATCCCGTTTGAATTCGGATGGATGCGCGCACCAAGGCACCTCTTCCGTTATCATTTTTTTTTTATGTATTTATTATTTGGATTATTCGTGTCGTTCCTCGGTTTATTATTATTTGCGTTCCCCCCCAACTTTCTGTAATCATCACGGTGTAGGCCAGGAGCCCTGCATGCCTCAAACCCCACGACCTTCGCACTTCTCCGCTGAGAACGTAGCCGGCAAAACATCACCGTGGAGGCCTCTGCAGGTGCTTAGTGAAAATCTGCAGGTGGGCAGCCTGTAACAGTGGCGCCCAATCATTATCGCGAATTTTAATTTTTTTGATTTTTTTTATGATTTGTAGCTTCACTCCCTTTGGCGTGCTTGTCCAGCGCCGAAACCAGTGTTCTGCACTGTTTGACTTCGCCTGGACGCGCACACCAAAGCCAGTCTCCCGGTTGACATTCCCCATCTGCGATCGCAACCAGCACGGGCTGTTTGATTGCGCGTAGATGGGGGTGTCATACCCCTATTCACCGGCATCCGACTTCCGAGCTCCTTCCCATTTCCACTGTGTTGTGTTCGATTGTGGTGGAGCTCGGATGTCATTTGTCCGGGGTTTAGTTGTCTTAGCTTCATTTTTTCTCTTCCCCGAAATTTCTTGGCCGAAGTTTGAGGAACAGAACAACACTTTATTATTTTATTATTATTATTTTTATATTTTTTTTTATTTTATTATTTAGCCGACACGGAGTGGGATCTCCCTCTCCCTCATCATGCCGTCCGCATTGTTGTATTGGTTTAAAAATTTGTTTTTGATATGTTTATTTGAGTTTTTTGATATTTTGATAATATTTATGATTTGAGTTTTGATATTTCGATATTTTTTTGTTTTTGATTTTGGTTAATTTTTGGGTTGTATTGAAAACCCTCGGGTATTTAGTACTTCAATTTATTATACTTTTCTCTTGGTTGTATTTTGCTGTTTCTGTTCTGCCTGCATACCGCTGGGCGTGTTGGCAGTTTCGGTTCCTATTATTTTTATTCCTTTCTTCATTTTCTTATTTGATTTTTTCTTTGCAATCTTGCATTATTAGTTGTATAATTTCCCTATCAGCTTACTATTGGGTGTGTTGCTAGTTTGATTTTCGTATAATTCTTATTATTTTGATTATTTTTTCTTTATTGTATTTCATTTTCAACGAGCCCCTCCAAATTAGGTTCTCATCGAAAAGCGCCACTTTGGAGGGTATCTCGTATTCGCCGGGTTAAACGATCGTGGGGATCCGGGCCCCACAAAATTTCACAAGGTAACCATTCCTTTTATCATTATTAATTGTTTTTACGTTTTATATAGTTATAGTGGGTGTGGAAATAATTATAAGTTCACTTTATTCTGAAACCTTCAGTTTCAAGTAAAGTCATCTTGAAATAAAATATTTTTGTATTATGTATTAAATTAATAAAGACTATGTCACTTTTTGTCTTCGCCAAATTAAATCGAGCGAGTTTATCCTTCTATCCTGTCATCATCCAAAATGGATATCACCTTACTAGATCAAGATGAGTTGGAGCAAAACTTTACCGACCAGCCTTTATTGTCTGAAAGCGGCCTCAATTACACTGGATCTCCTTCGGACATCTCCATCGACATGTTCCTGTTTCAGGTAGACACCCTCGCTTCGTCTCGCGGATTGTCCGACCAAATATTGCTATGTGAGCTACATACCATCCTGAAAGATATCGCCTTGCAGTGGTATTGGACATTCCGCAAACATAATCCGAACGCTACCTGGACAGATCTACGAAGCGGTATCATCGAGCGCTTTAAAGACCGTCGCAACAATTACGAAATCCGGCGAACCGTCGAGGCACGCAAACAACGACCCAATGAAATTTTCCTAAATTTCTTCGATCAAATGTGGAGTCTAACGCTACAATGTCGTACACCATATTCGGACGAGGAGCTCATCGAAATTTTAATGGCGAACATGAAGCCAGAATTACAGTTTCATCTCACCGATCGTCGGTTTAGCACCATAAATGAGCTGATCAAAAGTTGCTCTGCTTGGGAGGAGTCTTTCAGGCGGATCAAAGCTACAGCGGACCCTGCAATCCATCCACGACGCGTGATCAATGAGTCATCAGGCAGTCCGTATGATGATGTTGGAGCATATGACTCTTATGAGAATTATCTCTTGACTGATGTTCTACCCGATAACTCAGTATCCGCAATTCACAAGGGGAGCTGGTTTCCATCGGCAGCGGCGAGACGTCCTGGAGGACAAATCTCAACAGACAACTCGAGATCAGATTATATACAGCCTTCGAATTACGGTAAAAATGTCGTCACCACAACGGCCACTCAGACGGAGTGTACCGAGATCAAATCCACCTCCACTCAGACTGAGTGTACAGAGCACAAATCAACCCCAACCCAGACTGCGGATAGTAGAGAGGATAGAGCCACTCAAACCGATTCAGGAGAATGCAGCGGGCAATACAAATGCGGAACTCCGCTCCCCGTCGAATCCGATGAAGAAGTAAACTCGTCTGCCAGTAATGATTCCTTTCCCGATCCTTCTTCCCCACCAAATTCCCCTTCCCTTCCTGTCGCTCTAAAGTTTTTCTATAATTCTCCGTCGTTAGCCAAGTTAGATCGTTTAAAACGTTCCAAGAAATATTGGAACCACCGCGCTACAATGAGAAACGACGTGATTTCCTCCGTTTTGTTCTCCGAGGGTAGTGACACTCGGCATTACGCCCAGGTCTTTATAAATAAGATCCCTTTTAAGGGTCTTCTCGACAGCGGGGCGAGTGTCAGTGTTCTCGGGAATGGAGCGGAGAAAATCTTGTCGAATCCATTCGTAGAGTTTCATAATTTTCCATCCACGATAACTACCGCGAGTGGTCAAGTCCAACGAGTATTTGGTTACATACGAGCTAACGTCGAGTTTAATGGAATCACTCAAACTATGAATTTTCATGTTGTTCCTTCCTTAGAACAACCTCTCTATTTGGGTATTGATTTTTGGAATCGTTTTGGAATTTCTCCAAAAATCTCCGCGTTAAATAACTCGGTCGAATTAGGTGAAGCTACCAACACACCCAAATTTCATATTTTAACATCTGATGATCGTCGTAAATTGGATCTAATCCGCGAATGTTTCCCGAGCAGCGATATCTTAGGTTTGGGCCGCACATCCCTCATCACTCATATGATCGATGTCGGTTCCGCAAAACCAGTCAAACAACGTTTTTATTCCGTATCCCCAGCTATCCAGAAACTCATGTATGCCGAGTTGGATAGGATGTTGTCTTTGGGGGTCATCGAGGAGTCACAAAGTTCCTGGTGTTCACCGGTCACGTTGGTGCGTAAGGCCAATGGCAAAGTTCGTTTGTGCTTGGATGCTAGATAACTGAACAAGGCCACCGTCAAGGATGCGTATCCGCTGCCAATAATCAACGGATTGTTGGGTCGTTTGGGACACACCCGATTCATTTCGGCGATTGATTTGAAGGATGCCTTTTGGCAGATCCCACTCGACCCAGCATCCCGCGATAAAACAGCGTTTACGGTTCTTGGACGGCCCTTGTATCAGTTCAAGGTGATGCCGTTTGGCTTATGCAACGCCCCACAGACGCTTTGTCGCTTAATGCACCGCGTGATCCCGTACCAGCTACACGATAAGGTCTTTGTGTACCTCGATGACCTTCTGGTCACATCCTCCACTCTGGCCGAACATTTCGATTTGCTTCAACAGGTTGCTGGATATCTGTCGGATGCTGGTTTAACAATTAATTTGACCAAAAGTAAGTTTGTGTTGAAAGAAGTAGACTATTTAGGTTATATTGTGGGTGATGGTTGCCTCCGTACAAACCCAGATAAATGTAAAGCTATTCTGGAGTACCCTATTCCGAAAACGACGAAACAGATTAGACGTTTTCTGGGAATGTGCGGATGGTACCGTCGCTTCATTACGAATTTCGCCTCTTTAGCTTCTTCTCTCACCGATCTTACTGGTAAAAACACTAAAGTATGTTGGTCTGCAGCTGCTGATTCTTCTTTTAACGCTCTCAAAACCTCCTTGTCAACTGCCCCAGTTTTGACGCATCCTGATTATACAAAACAATTTTTTATTCAGTGTGATGCCAGTGCCGTTGGGGTCGGTAGTGTCTTATTTCAGGTGGACACCGAGGGGGTGGAGCGGCCCATTGAGTTTTATTCACATAAGCTCAATGCGGCGCAGCGAAACTACTCGGTGACCGAGCTGGAATGCTACGCTGCTGTCCTCAGCGTGCGAAAATTCCGTCCTTACGTGGAAGGCTACCCGTTCGTCATTTACACTGACCATTCCAGTTTGCGCTGGCTAATGAGTCAAAAAGACCTCTCCGGACGTTTGGCGAGATGGAGTCTTAAACTCCAAGCGCTGGATTTTCAGATTGGTTACCGAAAAGGTTCAGTTAACGTTGTACCTGATGCGTTGTCTCGAGCTTTTCCGGATGAATCCACTCCTTGTGCGGATGATTCTGAAAGTAAGAGCACGCCTGATCCTGGTGCCCAATTTGAAGATCCAGTCTTGTCGAGTAAAAATATCGACCCTTCCGTGAATGCGTTAATACCTTCTTCAGTCCCCATTCTGCACGTTGATCAAAATTCGGTTGCGTTCCAAGATCCAGATTACGTCGATCAGATCGCGAAAATTCGTTCATTAAAAGACTGTTCACACAACTACAGAATCCAGGATGATAAACTGTTAATATCCCCTTCGTTTGGTTTAAATACACGGATACCGATCTTTCGAACTGGAAATTAGTTATTCCGAATAGCTTAACCCAATCGCTTATCGAACAGGCACACGTCCCTCCCACTATTCAGCACATTTAGGCGGCAGCAAAACTCTCGAGCGCCTTCAGCGTCAATTTTTCTGGTCTCAGATGGCAAAACAAGTCAAACAATACGTCGCTAGCTGCACTAAATGTAAAATGAACAAAGCTGTTAATTTCTCTACACAACCAGCCATGGGAGCTCAGGTCGCGTCAACTCGCCCGTTTCAAAAACTATATGTTGATTTTTTGGGTCCGTATCCACGTTCGAAACTCGGAAATACCTGTATTGTTATCGTTCTGGATCATTATTCGAAATTCGTAGTTGTAAAACCATTACGCGAAGCGTCTGCCTCATTATTGTGTCAATTTCTGGAAAATGAGGTATTCCTTTTATTCTCCGTACCCGAAATTATCACCTCTGACAATGGGAAGCAATTTACCTCGAACTTATTTAAGGATTTGTTGTCTAAATACGGTGTAACCCATTTACGTACGCCGGTGTACTCGCCCCAAAGTAACGCATCCGAGCGTGTTAATCGAACTCTAATTGCCAGCATTCGATCATATTTGAGCGATCACGACCATAATTTGTGGGACAAAAATTTACAAAAAATTGCGGCTGCTTTACGTAATGCCATACACGATTCGATACATTACTCCCCTCATTATGTCGTGTTCGGTCAACATATGTCGTTGCACGGTTCGGATTACTCATTGCGACGGTTACTCGATGAACATGATCCCAGCGAAGTCCAGGTATGGGCTAAGCCAGATCGAGTGAACAATCGAGTGGCACACGAAAAGGGAGCTCAGCATTACAATTTACGTAGTACTAAGCGCACTTTTCGCGTCGGACAACCCGTTTTCATACGATCTTTTGCGTTGAGCGACGCGACGAACAAATTTTCCGCGAAATTAGCCGGAAAATTCAAACCCCGCGGTTATTTCGTGTAAAGTAGGTCAGGTTGCTTATTCCGTCGAAGATTTGAATGTCAAATCATTTTGTATTTACCATGTCAAAGACATCCGTGCATAATCGTTTTCTCTCTATGTTTGTTTTATGCCCGGCTTATGAGACATCTCAGGGTGTGGGACGTTCCCACGTTTGTTACGATTACATGATCGTAACAAGCGCTGTTTGTATTTTATTTTGGGTTTGTGCCTCCACTTTCATGTGTGCTCAGTGTTGGTATTTTTATTCACCTCGGTTGTTGTCCCCACTTTTGTAGATGTTGTTTTGTACGTACCTTTTGTAAGGTGGCGCGAGGGTGAGAAAGATGTTGGAGAGAGAGAGAGCAATGCGTATCGAGTGTGTGTCAAGCAAAACATTCCATAAGAATGTTTTTCTTATATGCCTCTCGTTTACATCAATGCGAATTGATGTAAACGAGAAACAGAGAAGAAAGACAATTCTTCTGGAATGTTTTGCGCGTCGTTTGTGCGACGCTCGAATTTTTTTTGAGAAAATGCATTCGAGTTTTGTTTTTCAATCATTCAAGTGGTAATTTTGGATGATTCGAGTTTTATATTTTGAAAAGTCGAGTTTTTTTTTTTTTTTTGATTTGGAGATTCTAAGTTTGATTTTATATAGAGTGATATTTCTTTTGATGTATTTTTGATTTCATTACAAAGTAAAAAAAAAAAGAGTGCAAAGTCTTTTGAGTTGTCATTAAAATTTGTTGAATTGAAGGTGACATTTATGTATGTGTATTAATTGAAGATAATAAAATAAAAATACTAAGTAACTGTATAGTTGATGAACGAAAAGTGTTCAATCTAAAATCAAATTTCGAGTTCCTGAAATACAATTGTTGCTACCTGAAATACATTTGTTGTCACCTGGAATACATAAATCATCGCCTGAAAGAAAACCATCACCAATTTATCGTCGAACCCAACACTACAGCTGAGTTATTAATATCACCAGCCGAGAATCGTCCCTCATTTAATATATGTAGTTATCTGAAATGTAATTAGATTAATTTAATTAAGTTCATACGTATATTATAATAATTACTTACCTTGTCATTATATTCATCTTGATTACCTATAGAAATTAGTATAAATATTATTTAGATAACAAACCAAAAACATATTATGTAAACAATATACATAACATAATTTGCCCTTGAACTTGATCTTCAAAACACAACAAATTATGTCATGCATATTGTAACACAAATAAACATACACTAGAATTTCTCTATATATTTATTAACACATATAGATACTTACCTTTAAAAACAATAAGGATAATTGGTTACCTAAAATAGTAATTAAGTTAAGATAAAAATAATTAAGTTAAGATAAAATTCAGTTTATTATGTATATTAAATATTTCTTACCAGTTTGTTATGACATTTCTGCATCACACAATTACTAATGTAATTATCTTATACTACCACCAATGTAATTCCTATTTTATAGAAAGTGCGTTTAATACTTAATATATAATTTGTAATGCCATCTAGTGGCAATTAAATTACGAGGCGATTGATCACCCTCTATGGTAAAGATACCAACATTTTTGTAATTAATATTTTGTAAACCAAAATAAAATTCTCTTTGTCATTAACCACCATAGCGACAAGTCGTGCTTAAAATTAAGAAATAAATTATTATAAATTTAACCAGTATTGAATAACATCGTCTTTTAACTTAAATTAAAATAAATTATTAAAACTTAAAAGTAAATAGTTACTAGTTACAGTACCACCGGTTTATTAATTATACATAGTTTGGTCCTTCGAGCCGGATGCGATACCAAAGCGCATCAAAGGTAATAGTATACCGAAGACGATTGTAATTCGAGACAAGCCAATACTGCAGCCAGCACGTCGAAATACCCACCGCCATTCACCGCATGGTATTTCACCATAACTGGTTGGCAGCCAACTATATAGTTTACAACCCAAGCACCATCAACCGCGTGCCGATATAGCAGCCGCCATTCATCGATTGGTATCCATTTCCAGTTGGCAGATAAGTACGAAATTAAAACCCAGCCACCATTCACCGCGTGCCCATAATCCAGCCGCCATTTGCCGAATGATATTTTAATTAGTCTCCAGTTAACAGTCGAATACAGGATTGAAATCAGGTGAGCCGTTCCACATTATTTAAGTAATTGACTCCTAACCTCAATTTATAAAAAAATTATATAATCGAATTTAAAATCATATTTCGAGCGGTTGTGTGCCATTTCCTGTTGCTCGCGCTGTGTTTATATAATTAACACATTTAATAAGTTATCGACCAGTTTAGTTATATTTCAACCTAGTCTTAAAATGGAAGCATTAATTAAACGCAAAAGTGTGATCAAGGGTCAGTTAACAAAGATTGCTAATTTTGTAAATACGAAAGGCGAAAACTCCACTTATGACGAATTGACAGTCCGGTTAACTAAAGTGAATGATATGTATAATCACTTTATTTCACTCGAGGATCAAATATTTAACCTGGATGCGGAAGCGAATTCGGATATGGATATTTTCGACGAAGCGTATTATTCAATCGTTGCGAAATTGCAAGTGCTGATAAGACAACTCTCGACTAAGGCCGCGATACCGACTCCTCGCGATGATGCCGATGTTTCCTTGAATACCACCCAAATCAATTTTCGATCTGATTTTAAATTACCGAGACTGAGTCTCCCTACTTTCGATGGCAATCTGAAACAATGGCAATCATTTTATGATATTTACATATCCACGGTCCACGAGAACACAAACCTATCATCCGCCCAGAAGTTCAAATATCTTCTAGGGCAGTTACGTGGAGCCGCATATACAACTGTTTGCCATTTCCGTGTAGACGATGCAAGTTATTATGAAGCGTTAAAACGATTGGTCAAGAAATACGATAGAAAACGGACTATAGTTGAAGGTTACATTCGCGAATTCCTTTTGTCGCCAAAATTTAGTAAACCGTCAGCCATGAGTATCACTAAGCTTCATGATACGTTAGATGAAACCATTCGAGGTCTAAAGGCCCTCGGAGATCTAGCAACGCACCGGGACCCGTGGTTAATCCTTTTGGCAGCCGAAAAATTGGACGATGATACAAGGCAACTATGGAAATACGAGTCAGCTGAAAACGATTATCCAACGGTTGATGAATTCTTAGAATTTCTATCTAAGAGAATGAATTCACTAGCTGAGCCTACAACCAAACGATTTGCTGCCCCCAAGTCACCAACACCGATTAATTCATATTATGCCGCTATACAGTTACCGCCCTGTCCGCTCTGTGAAAATAAAGAACATAGATTGTACGAGTGTCCTAAATTTCGTGCAATGGACATTATCTCGCGCCGCGAGTTCATATCCAAATCCAACCGCTGTTTTAACTGCCTTACTGATCGACACCTAATCACGAGCTGTAACAGCAGAAAACATTGTCAAAAATGTTCCAAACGGCACAATACCTTGTTGCATTACGTCCATACCCCACAAATAACCGAGGGTTCACAGAATGATAAAGAATTACCAAAAACGTATGTGAACGTTAATCAAAATACCGTTCAGCCCATTTCCACTCGTAATATCGAATCAGCTACCACGATGTTGGCTGTACCGATGTGTCGATACCTAGAGAAACCAATGCCAATTAAGAATCCAGTAGAAGTAGCCCGTTCGACTAAAGGTAATATCCCTATCTTACCTACCGCAAAATTGGACGTACAGGATAAATATGGGAACTGGATAAAATGTCGAGCTCTGTTGGATTCGGGGTCGACGCACAATTTTATTACGGAAGGTCTTATAAGCCGATTGAAAATCTCGCGTTCAAAGTCGGATATCACAATTAGTTCCATTAATCAATCGCGATCATGCAGCTCAAGAGGTAAATCCAAGATTACACTACGATCTTCAATCAATCCGTTATTTTGTATGAATGTTGAAGCGTACATCCTGCCATCAATATCGGCAAGATTACCACACGAATCCTTCGATAAAGGATTGTTAAATTTTGAAGCCAATACGCCGTTAGCCGATCCAGAATATTATCTTGCAGCAGATGTTGAGTTGTTATTGGGATGTGAGACTTTTTTTGAGATATTGTTAGACGGCAAATCCCAACCTAACCCAGATTACCCCTATATACAAAATTCTAAACTCGGATGGTTAGTTGGGGGAACTATCTACGATATCGAACAACCTACTTCCAACAGAGGTAAAACCTGTCTTCATGTTGATGCTGAAACTCTTCAACGGTTAGAAGTAGCTATCGAGAGATTTTGGCGGACAGAAGAGGTGCTTTTACCTAAGGCATTGACGACCGAAGAACGAAATTGTGTTAAGTTCTTTAACGCAACTACCAAAATAGAAGAATCCGAAATTCGAAATAAGATAGTCGTGCAGTTACCCTTTAAAAACGACCGTCCTGGAATTGGGGAGTCGTTTACGCAAGCACAACGTAGGTATCAACTTTTAGAGAAAAGACTGGTTCGTGATGAAGATATGAGAAAGCCATACGTTGAATTTATGCAAGAATACCTTAAGTTAAATCATATGGAATTGATACCGGAAGACGAAATTTCGAAGCCTAATAATCAAATATGTTATTTACCACATCATCCGGTTGTGAAGGATTCCAGCTCAACCACAAAGGTTCGCGTAGTTTTTGATGCTTCGGCAAAATCTAGCAACGGGTACTCTTTAAATGACAACTTAATGGTCGGTCCGACCGTGCAGGATAACTTAGTCAACCTTCTAATACGCTTTCGAAAGCACCGATACATTTTTTCGGCGGATATCGAGAAGATGTTCCGGCAGATTTCCATCTCCGATAGAGATAAAGATTACCATCGTATCCTGTGGAGAGAAAACCCAGGTATGAAATTATCACAATACCGTTTGAAGACAGTAACCTACGGTACATCGCCAGCACCGTTCCTAGCCACCGCTTCATTACATTACCTTGCCGATAAGTATGAGAAGAGCTATCCTGAAGCCAGTAAGATCATTAAGGCGGATTTTTACATGGATGACTTATTGAGTGGAAGTCATAGTCTAGAGTCAGCAATAAAATTACAGGACGATATCATACAACTGCTCAATTGTGGTGGATTTAATATACGAAAATGGTCGGCAAATC
The DNA here is from genome assembly GCA_932526605.1 of Nephrotoma flavescens. Classification (NCBI taxonomy): domain Eukaryota; kingdom Metazoa; phylum Arthropoda; class Insecta; order Diptera; family Tipulidae; genus Nephrotoma; species Nephrotoma flavescens. Next base: position 142,508,634 of record OW052220.1, read on the forward strand.
ACCCATCGCTACTAGAAAACATTCCACCGGAAAGTCGCGAAATGTCAGCATGGGAAGTTACAGATAATAAACGAATGATTTCGATATTGGGAATCAAATACAATGCTCTAGAAGACTATTTCAGTTTCAAGGTATCATTGCCAACAGCACAAACAAGGATTACTAAAAGGTTATATTTGTCTGAAACTTCACGTATATACGACCCGCTGGGGCTTTTATCACCCGTTACGATTGGTTTTAAAATTTTATTCCAGTCCCTATGGTTGGAAGGCATTGGCTGGGACGATGAATTACCATCAAATACCCTGAATGATTATTTGTTGCTACGAGAACAGCTGGAAGTGTTAGCTCACTTAAAGTTTCCAAGATGGCTATGTACAACCGATGAAGTCGAACTGCACGGATTCTCCGATGCGTCGAGGGATGCTTATGCAGCTACTATTTACTCGCGAATTATTTCCCCTAATGGAGCTGTTAAAACTAATCTCGTCATAGCCAAAACGCGAGTAGCTCCCATTAAAACGCTCACAATACCAAAATTGGAGCTAAACGGCGCCACATTACTGGTACGATTGCTAAAATTAGTGGTAGATTCGCTCCAACTGTCGAAAAATGCATTTATTCATTTGTACACCGATTCAACGATTGTTTTACAGTGGCTCTCGAAGCCTCCGAAAACTTTAGAGACATTTCAAGCAAACCGAGTTGCTGAAATTATGTCCTCTACGAACCCAACGCAATGGCATTATGTACCGAGCCACGAGAACCCAGCCGACAAAGCAACCAGAGGTGTTACACCAAATATTTTTGTAACCGATAACCTTTGGATACGAGGTCCCAACTTTTTAAACGAAAATCCTCTAGTCTATCCGGCTTCGCCAATAAGAGTACATGACGATGCCATCCCAGTCATTTCAAACTTAGCCTCAATTTCGCAAGGCTTTGATGTTCTCGAGAAATTATGCCTTAAATATTCAAACATAAGAACCTTAACCCGTGTTTTAGCATACATTCTGAGGTTCAAGAAAATACTTCAAACCCGAAGAATAGACCGAAAGTTTGGCAAACACTTATCCGTAGATGAGATTATAAATGCCGAATATTGCCTATACCGATTTGTCCAACATCAAGGTTATAAAAGCGATATTAACTCATTACTAAACCAAAATTTATTACCGAATAAATCTAATATTTTTTATCTTTATCCATATATTGACAACCACGGACTGCTGCGAATGCGAGGACGTTTGGAGAACGCTGCTATTAGTCACGATGCAAAGCACCCCATAATACTGCCAAGCAACCATGTTATCACCGAAAGTATAATCCGGGACATACATAGCAGGAATTTACATGCCAGCCACAAATTAGTGCATACCATATTAAAACAACGGTTTGCCATCCCTAGAGCAAAAAACGTTATACGCCGGATTATCCATCTATGTATCACCTGCAGACGCTTCAATACCAAGTTGGAACAACAACTTATGGGTCAGCTACCCGGCTGCCGTGTCAATCCACCAGCTAGGCCATTCATCGAGGTCGGTATCGACCTAGCTGGTCCATTCATTCTTAAACCATACAGGAGTAGAGGTGCCAAATCATATAAATCCTATATAGTAATATTTGTTTGTATGGCCACCAAAGCCACAACGATTGAAATTGTATCAGATATGAGCTCCGAGTTGTTCGTCGCCGCGCTAAAACGGTTTAGTGCAATGCGCGGACTGCCACAACACATTTACTGCGACAACGGCAGTAATCTAGTGGGAGCTAGTAGAGAACTTAAACATCTTTATAACCAATTTAAAAATGAAGTCCAGCAATCCCAAGTAAACGATTGGTGCAAGGATAACCATATTCAGTGGCATTTCATCCCCCCTGCCACTCCCAATTTCGGTGGTCTATGGGAGGCTACCGTGAAATCCTGTAAATATCACCTACGCCGCGTTATTAAGGATGTTTTGTTGACGTACGAGGAATTTCTGACAATCATCAAGCAAATCGAAGCGCTATTAAATTCTCGTCCGTTGGGCGAATTACATGAAGACGAGTGGAACCCCTTAACCCCAGCTCACTTTTTAATCACCCAGCCATTAACGATGTTACCCGAACCCAATCTATACCCAGTTAAAATGTCCCACCTGAGCCGTTGGCAATTGATCCAGCAGATGATGCAGGGATTCTGGAAACAGTGGTCGCAAGAATACGTTACCTCGCTGAATAAATTCTACAAATGGTACAAGGTGAACCACCAGTTCAAAAAAGGAGATCTTGTACTCCTACGAGACCCGAAGTTGCCATCAGCCAAATGGCCCATCGCCAGAATATACGAAATGCATCCCGGCCAGGATCAACTCACTCGTATTGTATCCCTCAAGTTACCCGGTGGCCGCATTCTCAAACGACCGATAAGTAAACTGTGCTTCTTACCTAATATTGACTCAACTGAGTCAACGGCGGCGGTATGTTCAATCTAAAATCAAATTTCGAGTTCCTGAAATACAATTGTTGCTACCTGAAATACATTTGTTGTCACCTGGAATACATAAATCATCGCCTGAAAGAAAACCATCACCAATTTATCGTCGAACCCAACACTACAGCTGAGTTATTAATATCACCAGCCGAGAATCGTCCCTCATTTAATATATGTAGTTATCTGAAATGTAATTAGATTAATTTAATTAAGTTCATACGTATATTATAATAATTACTTACCTTGTCATTATATTCATCTTGATTACCTATAGAAATTAGTATAAATATTATTTAGATAACAAACCAAAAACATATTATGTAAACAATATACATAACATAATTTGCCCTTGAACTTGATCTTCAAAACACAACAAATTATGTCATGCATATTGTAACACAAATAAACATACACTAGAATTTCTCTATATATTTATTAACACATATAGATACTTACCTTTAAAAACAATAAGGATAATTGGTTACCTAAAATAGTAATTAAGTTAAGATAAAAATAATTAAGTTAAGATAAAATTCAGTTTATTATGTATATTAAATATTTCTTACCAGTTTGTTATGACATTTCTGCATCACACAATTACTAATGTAATTATCTTATACTACCACCAATGTAATTCCTATTTTATAGAAAGTGCGTTTAATACTTAATATATAATTTGTAATGCCATCTAGTGGCAATTAAATTACGAGGCGATTGATCACCCTCTATGGTAAAGATACCAACATTTTTGTAATTAATATTTTGTAAACCAAAATAAAATTCTCTTTGTCATTAACCACCATAGCGACAAGTCGTGCTTAAAATTAAGAAATAAATTATTATAAATTTAACCAGTATTGAATAACATCGTCTTTTAACTTAAATTAAAATAAATTATTAAAACTTAAAAGTAAATAGTTACTAGTTACAGTACCACCGGTTTATTAATTATACAAAAAGTGTTGAACCTTTTTTTTAAATTGTGTGACTTGCATCGGGACGACGTGTTGGTATCTATATATGGACGTTTGGTGAATTCTTGTACGAATCAAGTTAGTAAAACTTTCGGCCGTGCAATTGTGACAAAGAAAAGAAAATTGAAATGTGTTGTTCGATCCACGTTCTTTCATCTGGGTTGCTAATCAGGCATCTTATTGTTTGTATCTAAAGCTATAATAAATTAACTATATTTGATCTGTTTTTTGAGAGTGAAACAAACCATTAAGAGAGACGGACACGAGGTTCGCACCACGGTATAGTTGAATCAATAACAGTGGTGTGATAACGGGGGACCAGGTACATACATTTATCGGCGGGTGGGCCGTAACAATTTAAGGATAAGGCGAAAGGACGCCACACATTTAAAGGCCCAACCGGGCAAAAAATTTATCCGGAATTGGCGAGATATCGCCCAACGTTTTGGCGGCTTATCAAGGCTATTTAACGGGGAAAGGCCCCGCAACGTACGGGAGGCCAGCCAACCGGCCTCTCGCGTTTGTTTATATAATTTTGTGGTATCGGGGAGAGGCCCCGCCACATTCGGCTAGCCAACCGGTTGCCCGTGTTTTTATTTATCGGTGGTCGGCCGCAACGAAGTAGCCAACCGGCTTGTTTTATTTATCGGTGGTCTGCCGCAACGACTAGGGTAGCCAACCGGCTATTCGCTGTTTTATTTGGTAACGGGGAAAGGCCCCGCCACGCACGACCGTACAAGGTCGCACTACCACGTGTTGTGTTAAGGTACAATATTTTTTTTGTTACTTTTAATTTTAATTTTTTTGAGTTTTATTTTTTTTACATATATATTTAAATTTTGTTTTGTAATCGGGCGCCGCACAGCGGGTGCGCGCTCGTTGCGCATTTCTCTCTCTCTTTCTCGCTTCTCACTCTCTCGTTCTTTCTCCTTCTTCTTTTGTTTCGCGTGGGAAGTGGTGTTTTTTTTGTTTAAATTAGGTGAATAAAAAAAAAAAAAAATGAATTATTAAAATTTTTTCGGTTTTAGTGTGATGAGGGGGGAATTCCCATCTTGTGTCGGTTTAGTGTTTGCGGTCCCTTGGTGCCCGCATCCAATTCCGTAACCAGGGCTTGATCCCGTTTGAATTCGGATGGATGCGCGCACCAAGGCACCTCTTCCGTTATCATTTTTTTTTTTATGTATTTATTATTTGGATTATTCGTGTCGTTCCTCAGGTTCCGGCCGACGAATTTCGGCGGAACTCGGTTTATTATTATTTGCGTTCCCCCCCAACTTTCTGTAATCATCACGGTGTAGGCCAGGAGCCCTGCATGCCTCAAACCCCACGACCTTCGCACTTCTCCGCTGAGAACGTAGCCGGCAAAACATCACCGTGGAGGCCTCTGCAGGTGCTTAGTGAAAATCTGCAGGTTGGCAGTAGCCAGCCTGTAACAACTTGCTGACCGATATTGAATTTTTATTTTTATTCTTATGATAGCCAATCACGGTTTTACCACAGCGTTACAGTATCTAATCAGATTTTATATAGGAACACACAAGAATACACATACTTGGCATTTATATAACATATTTATTATAATTGTTAACTTTATAATTTATATTTTTAGAAATACATACATAATTTGTTTATTATTAAATTTTGATTGTCTTTGATAACATTTATTTTATTATATTTTGTCTTTTTGAATATATGAAAGATTTTTAACTTGTACATACGACTCACTATACTAACAATACAATTTTGAATTATTTTATGGTTTTTTTCTTTAATTAACAAATTTTACATAAATTATATGATTATATTTTTTTTCTTTGTTAGATCGGTTGCACTTGGTATGAGCGCCACAATTTTCTTTTTTTTAAATTTATTTCTCGATTTTTCGCAACCCACTGATCCTCTTGCATAATCTCGCTTTGGTTTTTATACCCCATCTTGTTATTATTTTTAATTTTGGCATAGCTTGTGTGTGTGTGTTTACTTATAGATCAGCTGATTACCATCAATCCAATTTTTCTATGTTTATTTTTATAAACAGGATGGTTACGCAAAAACAACATCGAAATTTGTTACAGGGCAGGTTCAAGAATGATTTTTATCTAAATAAAGAAAGGAAAAATCAAATTTTTGAAGCTGAAAAGAAAAGAATTTCATAGTTTAATGTCCATTATATGATGGGTACCCAAATTTTTGCCGTTCTCGTCAACTAACACATAACTCACATTACCTCGTTTCTCTTTTACCGTCGCTTTCACAAAAGGAAAAGCAAATTTCCCTACAAATTTTTTTGAAGCGTCACTCTGGGGATGTTGTCGGACGTAAACGGTCTGACCAATCTGGAGCGTACGTTCTCTTGTACGAAGATTATAGTAGCTGGAGTACTTTCGGTAAGCGGACGCTAAATTTGTCTTTACCTCATCATGTACTAATGCTAGTCGGTCAGGTAAGTCTAGCCAATTCACCAAGGGTTCTTCTATAACCATTAAATCGCTTAAAGTTTTATAAGTTTGGCCTCTCAAAATTTTCTGATAGCCGAAAAGAAGAAAATGAGGGGTATATCCCGTCGATTCATGTATCGAATTTCTTAGGGCAGTCGCTATTTGGGGTAGATGCTTATCCCAAGTACTATGTTTGTTACTCACGTATGCTCGAATCGCAGCTATGATCGACCTATTCACGCGCTCCGACGCATTACTTTGGGGTGAGTAATATGCCGAACGTACATGTGATATACCATATTCATTTATTAGAGCCTGAAATTCCTTACCGATGAATTGTACGCCATTATCGGAGTGAATAGATTCAGGGACACTAAACAAAGAAAATATTTCGTCTTCTAAACATTTTGTAATGTTGATCGCTGTTGCTTTGGACAAAGGTTTAAGATAGACAAATTTAGTCAAGTGATCCAATACTATGAATATAGTAGTCTTACCACTGGTAGTCCGAGGGTAAGGACCCAATAGGTCTATGTATATTTTCTGCCATGGTCTCTTTGGTATTATTTGCTTACCCAGCGGCGGTCTCAAACAAGTATTGGTAGCTTTTGACTGTTTACATATGCAACATCCGGTTATATATTTATGCACATCAACCGTCATTTTTGGCCAATAACATAATCTCCGAAGACGTTCTAATGTTTTCCGTATGCCGCTATGTGCCGCGTTTGGATCGTCGTGCTCTTTTTTTATTAGGTCGATCCTATTTGAAACGGGAATCCACATCTTCCAAGAGGGAGTATCTGTAACTGGAATAAATCGTTTGGGGTCGATTCGTATTAACAGCCTGTTATTACGAACGCACATATTTAGATATTCAGATGGGCTACTTTCAACTCGAATTTTAAGTTGCTCGTATGCTTCATCACAACTTGTATCCTGACTTAAAAGATCAAAATTATGTAATGCTGCATCGGACTGTATCTCTTCAATGCTATCGCAGTAAATTCGTGATAATGTGTCCGCTACCACATTATCTTTTCCCTTCTGGTGCACTATAGAAAAATCATAGGCTTGTAGCTTCAAGCTCCATCTAGCAAGTCTACCACTAAGGTCCTTTTGTGACATTAACCACTTAAGGCTAGCATGATCGGTGATAATGGTAAACCTATAGCCTTCAATGTACGGCCGAAATTGTTTGACACTTATAACGGCAGCTAGACATTCTAGCTCCGTTATCGTGTAATTTCGTTGTGCCGAATTTAATTTTTGCGAGATAAAGGCTATAGGCTTCTCACTACCATGGCTTCTCACTACCGATGTCCAATTGAAAAAGAACACCTCCTATTCCCTGAGTGCTGGCATCGCATCGAATGAAGAACGGGTCCGTGAATTTAGGATTATGAAGGAGAGGTGCACTACTAAGTAGCTGCTTTAGATTTCCAAACGCTAAGTTAGCTTCGTCATTCCACTGAAATTTAACACCTTTACGAAGTAAATTAGTTATGGGGGCAGTAACATCGGCATAGTTTGGTATAAAACGACGATACCAGCCCGCCATCCCTAAAAATCGTCGTGTCTGTTTTACAGTGGTCGGCATTGGAAAGTTTCTAATGGCCTCAACTTTAGTCGGGTCCGTTCTTAAACCACGTTCTCCAATGAGGTACCCAAGATATTTTGTTTCTCTGAGAAGGAAGTGACTCTTTTCAATATTAAGGGTTAATCCGGCCCTTGACATTAATTCCGCTACCGTCTTAAGCAGTTCCAGGTGCTCGTCGAACCCAGCTGAGACAATCAATAAATCGTCAAGATAAACAAAGATATTTTCTCGAAGCTGATGCGGTATTACTCGATCCATCAGTCTGCACATGGTTTGGGTTGCATTACACAACCCAAACGGCATGACGCAGAACTGATAGAGAGGACGGCCTGGAACTGTAAAGGCGGTAATCTCTTTAGACTGTTCAGATAGCGGAATTTGCCAAAAGGCATCTTTGAGATCAAGGCTAGTGATATATGTCGTGTCTTTCATTCTTCCCAAAAGACCATTTATATTTGGAAGCGGATAGGCGTCTTTCTTAGTTACCATGTTAACCTTACGAGAATCTAAGCATAATCGGTTTTTTCCATTAGGTTTCTTAACAAGAACGATTGGAGAGCTCCAAGGACTGTTGCTTACTTCGATCACACCTACGTCTAGCATCCTATCAAGCTCACGGAAAATTAGCTCTTGAATCGCTGGGGATACTGGATAGTGCCGCTGTTTTATTGGAGTTGCTTGACCAACATCGATCGTATGCTCGACCAGCTTTGTTTTACCTAAATCGTTTAAAGCCAACGAAGGAAACAGTCCAATTATATTTTCTAATTTGGCGTTTTGTATGGCACTGAGAATATGTTGATTTTTGGAGTTTTCTGGTTCGCAGGTCATCTCACAAACGACATCTGGGGCTACTTTAAAGGCACGCCAAAAATCAACACCAAGATATATTTCGGTTTTCAAGGTTGGCACTACACAGAATTTTAAATTCTCTGTTTTGTTGAGATAGGTAACTAGCAGTACAATGTACCCCAGCACCGTGTTTGAAGAACCATCTGCTGTTTGAATACTATAATTACAGGGTTTGAGTTTCACGTTAAGTGAGTGCAGAAGTTGTTCAGCATTTTTCCCTAATATACTAATAGTTGCCCCGCTGTCTAAAAGACCTATCAAAGACATTCCACTAATATTGATTTTTACGTAAGGTCTAGGATCATAATCTGGAAATTCGGTTATTGAGCAAATATTGCAAGCACGACAAAATAGTTTACGTCCACGCCAATAATTTTGTATTCTTCTAAAACGTTTAGATATAAGGAGACAACTTTCTATTTCTGAGTTTGGTTGGGGGACGTTTTCGGGAATACCTTCGATAGTTGTGAGGTGGGGTTCTGAGATTTCTCCGAACGTGCTTCCCCCGGATTTATCACGTTCGGGCGCACATTTCCCAATTCTTTATTTTGACATCGGATGCAAGCGTCAACTGTAAATCCGGCTAATCCACACCTTCTGCAAAAGGTTTGCGTGGTGCTCATAGGGCAGTTAACAAATCGATGACCTAAGTCCTTGCAGTTCCAACAGACTACAAACATCTTTGGGTGTAAAGCTTCCACTTCTTTTATTAGATTGGATCTGTCAATTTCAATATCAGATTAATCAGAACTAACAGTATGGACCTGAGTACTACAAAAGGTACTCGGCCCGTTGAAGGTGGACTGGAGAGATCTTGTTGGTTTTGCCACCTCTTCCACGAACATTACACTGCGTTTACCCCGTGAATCGATCATTCGTCGAGGATCGAATCCTGAGGTTGACCACAATTTTTCGTAATTATCGCATACCTTGCGTAGATCTTCAAGCGACCTAAACCGTTCGTTGCAAGTTGCGTTTCGCAATGCCGGGTTCATATTTTCCAGAACCACATCCAATAATTCATAATCCTTCAGGGGTTTTTGCAATCTAGCATTAATACATTCGATATCTAACACATAGTCATTGAATGATTCTTTGGAATTTTGGGTACGATGTCGAATTTGTCTTCGCATTGCTCTCTCGTTTTCCAGGCTGCTAAATCTATTCAATAATGCTGCTCGTAATTCTTTCCAAGAAAGGTTTCGCTTTTTGTGAGTTAGTATATAATAGAATTTTTCAGCTTTACCCGTAACAAAATTCCTCATCAAATAAACCAGTTCTTGGAGAGGAATTCGGTCTTGGTTAGCATGTTCTTCCAATTTTAAAATAAAATCATATACATTTTCGTCACTTTTTGGATCAGTTTTACCCGAATATGATATTTTCCATTTTGAGGGATGCGTTCCTCTTCGATACCACGTACTTGGCTGTCTTTTATCTCGCCTTTTAGGTATGCTAAACGAGTGTCCTGTAAGATTTAAATCACTATCGCTAGTTCCCGTCGAGCTATCACTGGAATGATTTGGATTACAATTGTCGCTGGATGAACGAGAAGATTTGCAAGAATGCGAATCAGATTTTCTTTGTTTTCGAGATTCAGTTTGGAGTTGCTTCATCAAGTGTTCAGAAAGTTGGTCAAGTTTTTTTGAAAATTTGTCTTCTAGGCTTCTTTCTAGTTCTTTTAATTGTGCTGAGTGAGCAGCCTTGCCTAAGTCGTCGCTGTTTGTATGTACACTACCTGAAGCTTTTAACTTACGAGTATCAACATCATGGTTAGTAGCTGCCTCGGCTTCAGATCGTTTTATGTCTCTATTAAGATTTCGCGCCACACGTTTTAGAGCATTTACCAACGTTAATGACATTGCAGGGAGAATTTCGAACGATTGTATAAGACGTTCCGCTCGGTCTCTCCAATGAGCAATCCGGATTAATATCTTACGTTTATCGCGAATGGAATAGTCATCTAATTTCTCCAGTATTTCGTCAATCTCTATAATTTTCTGATTTATTTCGTGTAATTCAGTTTCCGGGTTTTGAGTTATATGTGACTTTGTCGGTTTCAGATTTGGATTATGGAATTCCCCTTTTAGAGTTTCATGAAATTTTTTCTCAGCTCCAACCTGATCATGATCTATACCGCGAACTCGATATTCTACGAATACTTCTTCAGCCGATAGAGATTCGTAAATTAATTTGAAATCCATGATTAATCGATTTAAAGAGGAAAAAAAAAATGAATAGAATACACCAGCAATAAACGAGTAAACAATACACCGAAGATAATAAATAAAGTAGAATATTATAATTAAATAATTTGAATTTGATTAATTGTATTAGCCAATATTATTTATACGAGAAAAAAATTTAATAGAAATAGTTTATAATAATTATCGACTCCTAAGTAATGGGGAGGGGAGTACTTGATTACAGTATGATGTATTTCCGTAACATGGTTGGTTCAATACATCGTTATAAAAATAATTTCCAACTTGCTTTCGACCGTACCTTCCATAATATTTTAATAAAAAAAAAGAAAATACAAAAATAATATACACTACGAATTATTGAATATATTAGTTAACTTTGCTTTAAACCGTACTAATTTTTTGGAAAAATAAATCATAAACGAGTAAGGCGACATAAGTTGACCGAGGAATCCGAATTCATCGAATCATCCATCGAGTCAACATTTGTTCTATCTATCATTAATCACTTATCACTGTTTTAATTGGAAATAATATTAAAAAAAATTAACGACAAAAAAAAATAAGGATTCTAAATTAAATTCGTTGAGCATGCATTCCTAATAAGTCACAAGTAGTCCAATTCATGGATCATCAATCATAGAAAAATTAAGAATACAATCGATCAACAGAATTTAATGTTAGATTTGTACCGTACTATATCATGCGTCAGTTAACTAATCAATAATGACAGGAAAAAACTTTATTTAAATAAAAATATGTCGGACAAGTCACGAAATGTGCTTGCTAAAAATAAAAATTGTATGTTATAATTTACAAATGTCACTACTAAGACTAACTTGAATTTACATTTATACTGCGTTGAACAATTGGATCCGAGACGAGAAATTCGAAGTCATCGAATTATCAAACGCCTCGGTATCTTTATACTTATTGATCGTTATTTATAAAAAATATTGTTGAAGACTGAATTAAACCAAAAATAAAAAAAATTGAATTAACCGACACTATTTAGAATTTTCATGAGTAATCTCTACATACTGTACCACAAGGCATTCAAGTCATGAATAGTCAATTGCGGGACAAGTATAAAAACCTTCAATCACAAAAATTAAAAATAGGTAAAATTTATAACGTAACTTAATCCGGTAGTAAAATCAAGTATAGTCAAAGCAGGACACAAAAATATATTAACGGACAAGTCACTACAACGTGCTTGTTAAAAACCTGAAGGGCAAATTAAAAAAAGATAAACAAACCGCGTGGTAACTAAGCGGTTTTGAGGCTTATCTGTTAATATTTGGTAGTGAAGCTACCAGGATGCCTTATTAGAGCCACCAAAGAAAAAAAATCCATTTTACATACGTTAATTAATTATGCTTGAAAATTAAACAATTGTAAGACCATTTTCGGTCCCTGTTTCGGCGCCATTTGTAACTGTATGGCTTAGTCATGTAACAGCGCACACGGCGGCACACTTTAATTGAGATAGCAAATCAGTCAGGAAAGAGGGGGGTTCCAATAGACCGCACGCGCCATTAGCCATGTTACAAAAACCAATCACTGTGTGCCTAATTCATCTCTACAACAAAACCATATGGAAGGTCGTTCTATGCATCAGTACCGCAATCGCTCCTTACCCCATCACAATCGGACTTCACTACACCATTTTGTATTTTAACACTTTATACCCAAGGTGAGAAAATGCATCTGGATCACCGCGCAAGCAATAAATGAACACACTTAAATGGTTCGTACCAGCGTTCGAAACGATACCAACAAAAAAAAATATTCATTCACAAAATAAATTAGTTTGAACAAAAGAAATACGAATAGTAGAAATCAACTAATGTAGCTACGTACCAATTCATTCATAAGCAATACAATGATAAATCAACCATCTATGAATGTGTCGGTAATTTAAGTAAACAAAAGCAAATGAAATGAAAATTAAGACAGAATACAAAATAAGATGATCGGAAAATGTAGAAAGGAAATATAAAATATAGTATGGATATCAAAAATATAATAAAAAGAAAAATTTTCGTTAATTTTTGTTTGTATACGTCACCAAAAACCGCAATTAGATGTATGATGGTGTCCTCCAAATTTTTAAATATAATCGGATGATCTCGCCACCAGTAGTTGTATACGTCAGCACACCGCAACCCGATGAATGATGGTGTCCTCCAAAATTTTGTATATTTATATATATATATATATATATATATATATATATATATATATATATATATATATATATATATATATATATATATATATATATATATATATATATATATATATATATATATATATATATATATATATGTATATAATCCGTTGACCGCACAGCCAACCGTTAACTCGTTCGATTTATTAACGAAATAAGATGTATCGCCTTCACCTTCTGGATGTTTTGATTTTGTTTACTCGAGAATCTGCCTAGTTTGCTCTGGCGGGTAACATAATTGTAAACTATTTCGCATGCTTTTCATCCGCGAAACTTTTTTAGTGTATGATGGACACCCAATAACGAAAAGGTACCAACAACACCACTTGAACACTCACAAACACCACTGCAACTTCTTGATTGGCTAGAAGTTGTATTAACACTTTCTGAATGGCTTGGTAATATATTTTTTTTCTTTTAATTCACGATTAAATAAACAAATGGACACTTGCTGGCCGATATTGAATTTTTATTTTTATTCTTATGATAGCCAATCACGGTTTTACCACAGCGTTACAGTATCTAATCAGATTTTATATAGGAACACACAAGAATACACATACTTGGCATTTATATAACATATTTATTATAATTGTTAACTTTATAATTTATATTTTTAGAAATACATACATAATTTGTTTATTATTAAATTTTGATTGTCTTTGATAACATTTATTTTATTATATTTTGTCTTTTTGAATATATGAAAGATTTTTAACTTGTACATACGACTCACTATACTAACAATACAATTTTGAATTATTTTATGGTTTTTTTCTTTAATTAACAAATTTTACATAAATTATATGATTATATTTTTTTTCTTTGTTAGATCGGTTGCACTTGGTATGAGCGCCACAATTTTCTTTTTTTTAAATTTATTTCTCGATTTTTCGCAACCCACTGATCCTCTTGCATAATCTCGCTTTGGTTTTTATACCCCATCTTGTTATTATTTTTAATTTTGGCATAGCTTGTGTGTGTGTGTGTTTACTTATAGATCAGCTGATTACCATCAATCCAATTTTTCTATGTTTATTTTTATAAACAGGGTGGTTACGCAAAAACAACATCGAAATTTGTTACACAGGGTAGTCGTTCCGATATTTCGGACGAAGAGAAGTTGGTGATGGGAGGCAGCCTCCTCTCTCTGAAGTCCGATGGCGGCAACCCGTCGAGCACAAGACGAGAGGAGGTTGGCGACCAAACCAACGAGCCAGATGACACTATCCTGATGCAGGGAGTGCATGAAGTGGTGAGTAAGGTAGATTACAATGGTTAGCATTGTACAAATAAACCTACATCACACGAAGGCTGCCTCGGCAGCTCTCGTGCTCAGACTGACTAAGTCAGATGAGGGCTTGGTGTTAATCCAAGAACCTTGGATTAACAATAACAGAATCTGTGGCCTCAGAATGAAAGGGTATAATTTATTATACTCAAGCAACTCTGAAAAGATCAGATGGTGTATCTTAGCGAAAAATAATTTGAATATTTTTCTTCTTCCACAATTTAGTAGCGGGGACGTTACAGCGGTGAGCGCTGAGGTAGGCTGTAAAAAACTATGGCTAGCCTCAGCCAATATGGATCGTGAGAAGGAGGTTCCACCGGATAATCTGGGGGAACTGATCCGGGAAGCAGGCCAGAAAAAGGTAGGTGTGATACTTGGATGTGATGCAAACGAGCATCACACAATCTGGGGAAGCACAGACATTAACGAAAGAGATGAGTTATTTTTTGATTACTTATTAAATACTAACCTTGTAGTTTGCAATATTGGGTGTGAACCAACATTCATTGTTAGAAATCGACAGGAGGTTCTAGATGTAACCTGTGCGTCAGAAACAATTTTTGATATGATCAGTGGGTGGAGAGTGGTGAAGGAGCACTCATTCTCTGATCACCGATATATTACATTTAACCTCAACATCAAACCTGTTGCCCGGAAAGCCTTTAGGAATCCCAGAAGGACAAACTGGAACAAATATGGGGAGGTGTTGAAGGAACTATTGCCGCTGGAGTTTCCTGGACTTCCGACGACAGTAGAGGAATGAGATGGCATGGTTGATATTGTCACAAAAGCATGCAATCTGTCATTTAATGCTGCGTGTCCCCTGATAAAACCTAGGGGCAGGCAGACACCGACATGGTGGACCACGGAGTTGGGAACCTATCGGAGAGTGTGTAGGACAGCCTTTAATAAGGCTAAGAACACCAGGGAAAATTAGGATTGGGATTCCTATAAGGAAGACCTGAGAAAATACAAAAAAGAGTTGAGGAAGGCACAAAGGGGGTCTTGGAGACTCTTCTGTTTTAAAATGGAGGAAGTCTCTGAGACTTCTCGCCTTAGGAAAATTCTATCTACTAACCCAACCAGTCCTAGTTACTTAATTAGGCCGGACGGGTAATGGACAGCTTCAAGTGCGGAATCATTGGAGCTTCTCTTTGAGACCCATTTTCCGGGAAGCATTGATGACTCGATGGAGCCTGAAGATCATCGAGGAACACCTTTAGCAGATGTGGATGGCATCGTGGACAGGAAACGAATCCTGTGGGCGCTGAACGGTTTTAAGCCTTATAAATCGCGGGCCCGGATCGGATTATACCAGCAGAGATCCAAAAGAACTCTGCAGTTATCCTCCCCTAGCTGGAGGCTATCTTCAGGGGATGTCTGCAATTGGTCTATATTCCAAGGAAATGGACGGAGGTCAAAGTAGTTTTTATCCCGAAATCGGGAAAAAGCTCACAGGCTTATCCAAAGGACCTGAGGCCTATAACTCTATCATCCTTTATGTTGAAAACCTTGGAAAGATTGATAGACGTACTTATTCGAAAAAAAGTTGAGCCAAGGAATTGGGCAATGTCGCAGCATGCGTACTGTAAGGGATAGTCGGTGGACACAGCTCTGCACGATCTAGTACGCATGATTGCGTAGTCAATTTACACGCAAGAGTATTGTATGGTAGCATTTCTCGACATTGAGGGTGCCTTTAATAATGTAAAACCGGAGGCGATCATGGAAGGATTGTCATTTTTGAAGGTGGATTATCCTATAAGTAGGTTGATAAATTAGATGCTGTTAAGCAGGATTATTATCTCGGAACTGGGGGAGTCCACCATTAGAAGGCGGGTGGTTAGAGGAACTCCGCAGGGAGGAGTAATGTCCCCCTTTCTTTGGAGTGCAGTGGTGAATGGATTGCTGTTGGAACTGGAGAAAGAGGGTATAGGGGTTGTAGCGTATGCAGATGATGTAGCAATAGCTGTCTCAGGCAAATATCTGGATACGATTAGGGATGTTATGCAGAATGCACTCCTGATCGTTACGAAATGGGCCAGCAAATGTGGATTAGGGATCAACCCCTCCAAGACAGAGCTGGTACTATTTACTAAGAAATATAAAATTCCGGTAGTTAGCCCTCCTACCGTGAACGGCATTAGACTGGCTTTTACTGACAGAGCGAGATTTTTGGGCATAATCTTGGACAGTAAGCTCAGCTGGTTGCCTAACATTGTAGAAAGGGTGAATAAGGCTAATGTAGCCATTTACTCGTGTAGAAACGCCATAGGGAAGAAATGGGGTTTGAAACCAGAGCTGGTACACTGGCTCTAAACCGCAGTGGTGAGACCTGTGCTGATGTACGGGGTGGGCGTATGGTGGCCAGCTCTGGAAAAGGTAACCTACATAAGTATATTGGAGAAGGTGCAAAGAACGGCCTGTATGCTTATAAGCGGGGCGCTTAGGACAACACCTACACGCGCGTTAGAGGTTATGTTCCATCTTATTCCAATCGAATTTTTTGGTAAGCAGATGGCAGCCAATGTGGCTACAAGGCTCTCGGCTGTCTCTCAGTGGAAGTATCTTCAGGCGGGACACTCGACGATAGTTAGATCACTAGGGGAAGAACTGGTGAATCTAGATTATATTAAACCAACGTTGTGCTTCAATATAGGTTTCCGGATCATCTGTCCTTCTAGGGAATCCTGGAGGAACGGATCAATACTAGCAAACGAGGCACTGCAATTTTTCACGGACGGCTCTTAGCTAGACGGCAAAGTAGGAGCCGGAGTTTTCTGTGAGAAGCTCAATTTAATATTTCTGTTCGTCTCCCCGACTACTGCAGCGTGTACCAGGCTGAAGTGGTGGCGATAGAGTAAGTCGTGACATGGTTGAAGCATAACGTGGTATCTGTTAGGGATATCGCGATTTATGTGGACAGTCAAGCGGCACTCAGGTCACTAGAGGCGGTTTCTCTGAAGTCACGGGTGGCGCTGTATTGCCGATCATCTCTTAATGAGATGAGCGAGTATTTCAGTATCCAGATAATCTGGCTCCCTGGTCACTCGGATGTCACGGGAAACTGCAGAGCAGACGAACTAGCTAGGTACGGTACGACTCTCCAGATGCAACCGGAAAGGGCAGGTCTGGGGAGGCCTATAGCAGCGCTCAAATTGACGCTCAGTAAAAAGGCAATCGCCTTGACAGATGAGAGTTGGACCAACAACCTGACGTGCAGGGTAGCAAAACAGGTTTGGCCAAAACTGGACCTGCGGCGCTCCAAGGCACTTGTATTCCTGGGAAAACGAGATTTAGGATTGGTCGTAGGGATACTGACAGGACACTGCCTTTTTGGAGAACATGCGAGAAGGCTGGGTCTAGAGACGAATGACTTTTGTAGAAGTTGTATGGACGAAGAGGAGGAAGAGACGTTAGTTCACTTCCTATGCTCGTGTCCAGCACTATCATACAAAAGAAGTAATTACTTGGGTGTGTACAACATGGACAACCTTTCTGAACTCGCGGACTTTGGGTGCGAGATATTTTACGCTACATCAGTAGCTCTGGTTGGTTTCAGCGGGAGTAAGGGGAGATTGGATCCTGTGGCATCACAATGGGCCATTATTGGCCTAAGTGTGCGATAGCAGCCACTCTAACCTAACCTAACCTAACCTATCGATTTATAACCGCATTGATTGGTTTATTTATTTGATAGCGCTAAAAATTATTAATTTAAGGACTTTAATGAAAATGACATTTTACGCCACTATTCGTACAAAAAGAAAACATCAATATGAAGTTATCAAGCCGTTGGAAGTTTGATTTCAAATTAATGAAACTTTGAGTTATTTATATTTAAAAATTCGTTCGTTTCACCAGACTACAGTGGCCAAACCACAAAAATATGGAAAATACTTTGAACTTACATTCAAAGCATGTATATAATCATAATGCCTTAGCGAATTTTAATGAATCACTACGCAATTACCAACCCCTTTGTAACCTCGAATTTTATTGTATTTAACGTATACATGCGATTAAATTTTTTTATAAAATTTTTGTTTATGCAATTGCAAAGTAAAACACAAAAATTTGCTGTTCATTTTCTGAATCCACAAAATTTTGCAAAAAAAAAACGCAAAAAATTTTTTTGAAAAACATAATTTAAATTCAAATTTCCTTGGTAAAATTGACTGAGTAGCCAGGATTTTGGCTAGCAAATTGCTTTCTTGCTAGCCGATCGAGTATATACCCCATTAAGTCTCAGGTTAGAAATCTCTGTTGAATTTTTGCTCGATCATCCAGTAAAATTAAAAGCCTACTACAGTATTATTAGTAATTAGTTATTGCACTCCAGAACCGCCGTGGTTTCCATTTATAACTAAATGTTCATTGTAGTGACCTTTTTGAAACCACAAATTAACTTTAAAGCAGTTTTTACTATTAAATTAATTTTATTTTTACTAAATTAACGTTTTCGATCACTGAGTGATCATCTTCCGATTTAATTTACAACGGAATTTAATTTACGTTGTAAATTAAATCGGAAGATGATCACTCAGTAATCGAAAACGTTAATTTAGTAAAAATAAAATTAATTTAATAGTAAAAACTGCTTTATAGTTAATTTGTGGTTTCAAAAAGGTCACTACAACGAACATTTAGTTATTAGAAATTATATTGATATTTTTTATTCGCAAAAACTTGAACTTGGTTCTCATACAGTATAGACCCAAATTGCCGCGTACATAATATTTACTTACATTTTTATTTAAGAAACCCGACAAACAATTTTAATAATTTAGTCCAAAAATTAAACAAAAACATGGACTAACGACCGAGTCGGTGATTGCCTGACAACGGTACCGTGAAATACCTGATTTCCGGAACACCTTAGTCAGGCAAAATATTCGAACGAAGTCCGATGTGGGTATTTTACAGTGTTTTATCCCGTATTGTGTTACGCCTTATATTAGCGCATGTTTCGGTTATTTGCTGGACGAATCCACCAACAAATAATTGGTCAATATTGAAGAGATATACCCGTCAAAAATAGGTCAATTTACGTGTGAAATTGTGGATATTATTATTAAGAAGATTTCAGGTACCATGAAATACCCGATTTCTGGAACACGTTAGTCAGTTAAAATATTCGAAAGAAGTCCGATGTGGGTATTTTACAGTGTTTTATCCCGTGTTATGTTAAGCATTATATTAGCGTATTTTACGGTTATTTGCTTGATGAACCAATCAATAAATAAAATTGGTCAATATTGAAGAGATATATCGGGCTTTTTTGAGGGATTTGTCACGACTAATATCGAGATTATTTTTTAAAATATTCGGTACATTTGAGCGAGCACTTATTGTAAGAAAAACTATAGGGAAAATATTTTAATTCATATATTAATTCAGGTATTTATTACGGTATTTATAAAATATTATATCTGATTTACAATTTAATATCATATTGATATTAATTTAAAATTTATTTAATTTCCTGTGTACGGGATTTGTTCACCGCTGATCTTTTCAGGTATTCATGTACGGCCTTTTTAATTTGGACATGGCTAATTTGCAAACCCCTTGCCATATAGTTGACCACGAGCTCTATTAAATTTAATAATAGAGAATGATCCGCAAAAATCAGTTTTGATACTTCTGAAAAATAAATACATGGATTAGTATACATAAATACATGGATTTGTATATGTAAATAATTTAACAAGAACATTTAATAAGAACACTTATAGGCTTAAAATATAAACTTTACATCCCGACAAACATAACTAAATAGGTAATTGGTCACTGTTAATAATAGTTTTTACGCGTCAGGTAAAACAAAGGAAACTTATCTGATATTTTCTCTATGCTCTAAATACATTACAAAAGTTATTTTCTAAATAATTTTTTTTTTATAGAAAACACGGGACCTTAGATATAATTTTAAATCGTTACCAACAATAAATCAATTATATTAGTGAAAATTTTCAACAAACGATTGAAAGTGATAACGATAAATAATCGGTCACTGCTCATAATAAATTTCACGCGTCAGGTAAATCTATGGAGAAATATCCGATATTTTTTTAATGAGATCTAAAAACATATCCAAAACTATTCTCACATTTAATTATTTTCTAAATGAAATTACTCGATAATTTTAAATAGATTACCAACAAGAAACAGTTATACTATCTAGTCCTAAATTTTTTACAAACATATTAAAAGTGGTATGTAAGCAACATGGAATAAGCCTTTAAAGTTTCATACTTTATTTTTAAACCACTTCATACTACCAGGGTTTTAAAATGAACATTTCCGATTCCCAGGAAACAAGAAAATTTACATTCTGATATCGATGTAGAAGTGGCACGACCCCCTCTATCTTATGATGAAGTTTGAAATTTAACTCACCTGGTGAATATGACATCTGCAGTGAAATGCTTAAGAATAGCGGCATTTGCCTACTATACCGCATGTTTGGGACGAATTGGTTCACAGAGAGATCCCAGGCATTGCAAAAGAGCCCTAATTTGTCCACTACATAATAAAGGAGACCGGCTGAATTGTAATAACTATCATGGAATAGCTTTACTCAACTCCGACCCCAAGGTTTTAGCCAATGGAGTTGCGGACAAATTATCAATATACTTCGACCGTATTTTGGAGAACTGACAGTGCGATTTTTGCCCAGGCAGGTCGACAACTGATAAAACTCGACCTCACTGTACATTTTATATTCATAGATTTTTAACATGCGTGTGACAACAAGGAAATACGTCATGGTGTATCTCGTCACAGTTAGGCGTTCCTTCAAAGGTGATAACCATGTACAAAGTGTTAATGGATGGCTTTAAAACCAAGGTAATAGTCGAAGGCAAGCTCTTGGAGGCTTTCGAATTGAAACAGGAGTGCGGCAAGGAGAGGTAAAAGCTTAAATTATATTCAACCTTGCGTTAAAATCATTCGTCAGCGCAGCTGTTTATATTACAAATCAAGTCAAATATTAGCTTACGCCAATGAGATATGCGTCTTGGGTCATAACATCGTGTCTCTCAAAGAAGTTCTGCTCACGTTGGAAACAACAGCCTGTGATAAATACTTGACTATCGCGAGAAGGCAAATACGTGGGAAATTTTTAACAGACACGCATACGAAAAGGTGATTGAGTTTAAATATTTAGACCCTAATTCTTTAAAAAACAGGATAATGTGTACATGCAAAAATAGACAAAGTAACACGGGATTGTTGTGATAATTTGTGTAAAGTCGTAACGCTTACTATTGTACAGTGTATTACAAAAGTAACTATGCACCATGAAGAACGGGAAAGAACCTCAATTTATTTCGAAAATAATGCATAATTAATTGTTTTTTTTTTACAACAAAAATGTCTGCTTTAAACATTTAATATGCATGACGATAACGGTATCCCGTTACCATGTCCTGTTATATTTTGTATAAAACAGAAAAAATCACATCACTAAAGTATGTATGCAGTTCACAAATTTATTAAGTTGAGCATTGTTACAAGTTATTCAGCTGCGCAAAAAACAAGTAATTAAATTTCCACGCCAAATTTTTCTAATGGCTGCACGAGGAAAAGAACTTTCGGACGATATTAAAAATTTAATTATAAAATTATACAAAGATGACAAAAGTCAACGGCAAATTGCAAAAACAATTAATAAAAGCAGTGCCACGGTACAAAAAATTATAGAAAAATTTAAAAACGAAGGTAGTACGAAAAATAAGCAAAGAACAGGGCGGCCGAAAATATTCACGGATCAGGAGAGAAGAATTATTACTCGTAAAGTACAGCAGAACCCCAAAAAAAGTGCTCCAAAAATTAAATGTGAAATTGAAAACGAAACTGGCAAAACATGTAGCCCCCAAACCATCCGTCGTGTTTTGTATACTGCTGGTTACCATGGTCAAAACATCCGGAAAAGCCGTTTTTTAATAAAATTAACAGAACAAAAAGACTCGATTTCGTAAAAGAACACGAAAATAAAGACCAAAGCTTTTGGAATTCAGTCATTTTCTCTGATTAGAGCAAATTTAATATATTTGGCTAAGATGGACGTGATAAAGTGTGGAGAAAGGTAAATGCGGGGCTTGAACCTCAAAATATGACCGCCGATGGAAATCTGGTTGTGATTGAAGGAATGATGGATAAAAATGTTTACTTGAACATATTGGAAAACAATTTGAATGATAGTGATTGATTGATTGATTGATTGATTGGACTGTAGAACCAAGTGCTAGCCAAGAGTCCCGGATAACGCCGGGCCTATTCCTACAGCCTGTTTACACATAACAATAGGAAGGATAGGAAAGGTTTTTTTTTTTTTGGGACGGAACGATCCGGTTGCAGACACCTAGCGATCGTACAGCACAACACAATTCTAATCTACTTCTAATCTACTAGTGGAAGGATAAAGGCTTAATAGGTTTAATGGATAACGATGGTATTGCTTTAATCTTCAACAATTGCCTCACTAAATCAACCACCTGAGAAAAAATAATATTATTTCACGTGCATCTGGAAGTTTTCTGTAATATAATTCTACATTAATACTTTTCAGCTACCTTAACAAAATTGATTAATTAGATCGGCCTGGTTACAAATACCTAGGTAAAGCCAATAGTTAGTAACATAGTGACAGCACAATTCTAATCTACACCACCAGCAATTAATATTTCAAAGAAATATTAATTCATACCACCTAAAAATTCCTGAAATTAATTCTTAATTAATCTACTGGTTTCCTAAATAATATAAATATTTATTAATTTAATCCACTACAACTTACAATATAGTTTCCTGAAACCATAGTTATTTGAATTATATTAACAATTAATATTAAACTATTAATAATTTCTCTAAAACCCTTAGCATTTAATAAATCCACTGCAAACGGGTCGTTAAAATAACTCAGTAAACATATATTAATTATTAAACCTGAAAACAAGCTGTATGATTATTATTGATTACTTAATTGTATTCAATATATTCAACCTTATTACCTTATTACATAAGTTATTATGAAACATAAAAACAAGATACTAAAACATGTATTTCACGCGCAAAATGACAGAAAATAAAAATTTAGTTAAAATCATTAAAAATTTGAATTTTACTCGATCAAGAAAGATATACAGAAAAGAGTTTGTTTACGCCGCAATGACAATTAAATTCGGCAATCTTAACTGACCCTAGCAAATACTTTATAATTAATGTGTATCAAATAAGTGATCATTAATTCATTATAGTCATGAAAATTAAAAGATTTACTAATTAACTTAAAAATAATATAAGTAAGGTCCGGAAAGACAACACAAAACTAATCTACTAGGAGAAGGATAGAGGTTCAATATGTTAAATGGATAATGATGGTATTGGTCATCAACAATTTCTTCTTTAAAACAGTAACCTAAGAAAAAATGTTATTATTTCATATGTATCTGGAAATCACCTGAAATTGAATACTATATTAATACTTTTCGACTTCCTAAACAAACCTAGATAAAGACAATAGTTAGTAACACAAAGGCAATACAACTCTAAACTACACAATCAACAATTAATATTACAAAGAAATATTATTTTCACAAGCCTATGTATATTACCAGAAAACTAATAATAAATTAATATATTGCTGCTTATCTAAACCTAAATAATATGAACATTTATTAATTAAATAAAAAAAAAAGAAAAAAAATAATAATAATATATAATAATAAAAAAAAAAAAATAATATAATAAACTAAAATAATTATAAATAAAAACATTCAATTGTGCATCTAATATATACATGTATACATACATATGTAAACACTTGCATACATATATATTCATACATATACATATACACACATACAGTCAGAAACATTCAGTCGTACACGGCACGTCTCTTCTATCAAAGTGTTGAAATTTAATAAGAAAACGAAAATCTCCCCAGACCCTCCCTACAATCCTAGTCCATCCACCATCCTAGACAACAATAACAAAAAAGGATTCACCCCTTAATACCAATCAGAAGATCACAAAAGCTACAAACATTGAGCCATGCTACACACGGTTTCATAAGACCGGCTTCACCTTTTTCCGCTAGAACAGAACAAAACAATACAAAACAATTTGGTGTTTCAATATAAAATAAGGGTTCCAATTAACAATAAAAATCTATTACGACTTAGTTTGAAATCAGAAGCTGAAATCGTGTGTAGCTTGGCTGATTCAGTCGTATACGACTTCACGGAAAAACACTTGAGCTATAATTTTTTAGTGCGTATTTTCTTTACTTTGCTTTTTGTTTATTATTCAATCAGTGCAATTTTTTTTTTTCTAATTTATTTCACACCCGTAATTTAATTGATTGTGGTCTTTCAAAATGGTTAAGAGTACGTAGGTTAATATTAGATCGTTAGTTAGATCGTCCACAGAGGAAAAGGGAAATCATTGAGTGAAATCGCGATAATACTTAACAATTTGTAAATCAAAAGTACAAAAATTTATGATCGATATTTTAAAGAAGGCCGGAAACAAAATACACCCAGCACAAAAGGTCCGAGACAAATATCACCATCAAAAGAAAAGTTCATTAATCGCAAAATAAGACAAAATCCTAAGTTAACTGCAGTGGAATTAACTAAAATTATAAGAAAAAATTGTTATTTTCACGTATAGCAAGGAAAAAGTCTTTTATTAGTAAAGAAAATAAAACAAGAGTAGATTTTGCCTTAAAATACAAAAACTAAAGTATTGAATTTTGGAAAAATTTGATTTTCATCGATGACAGTCAATTTACCATGTTTCAAAGTGGTAAAAGGCAAGAAAAAGTTTTGAGAAAACGCAGTGAAGAGTGTTATGTTAGAAATGTTTGTCCAACGTTTAAACACGGTGGAAATAGTGTAATGTTCTGGGGAGCTATGGGTCATAAAGGAGTTGGGTCATTTAGAATTTATTGATGGGATTATCGTCAAGGTAAAATATTTAAACATTTAAAGAAAAATTTATAAGAATCAGCTCGAAAACTAGATATAGAAAATAATTTTCATTTTTATCAGGACAATTATCCTAAACATAAAGCATGGATTGTTAGAATATGGTGTCTTTTCAAGGGTCCAAAAGTGTTTGGGACTTGAAAATCAGAAAATAATTAAGAAATGTGTGGGTAAGGCAAAAGAATCATGTAAAAAAATTATTTTTATATGTTTTTGAACCAACTTACGCAATCAAGCGAAATTATTTATCAAAAACGCCATTACATACTATGTTTTTTTTCACTCACACATTTGTGTGGTTTGGACTTTAATAGTGCCATTTTTTTTTTGGTAGAAAAAGGGATATCGTGGATCATACATTTATATATCCATACACACGTTTGCTTTGTATCCTTTTGTTTAAGACAATCATCGTTGTGTGTAAATACAAAATGAATAGAGAGAGCGAAGAGAGCTTCAAGAAAAAGAAATTTATAATTTACATATAAACAACATCCATGCGCACACAAACACCTTTTAATTCTTCCTACTTAACTTATACAGTAAAACTTCCAAAAAAAAAAACAATTTGAATGATAGTGCATCAAAATTGGAACTTTCAGGATCATTTGTCTTCCAACAAGACAATGATTCCAAGCATACGGCACACATTGTAAGAGAGTGGCTTCTCTATAACACACCAAAACAATTAAAAACACCACCCCAATCGCCGGATTTAAATCCAATTGAACACTTATGGGAATTTCTCGAAAGACAAATCAGGAAGCGTGAGATTACAAGCAAAAATACGTTAAAGGCAGTACTTATTGAAGAATGCTAAAAGATTCAACCAACTGTGACTCAGAACCTGGTAAACTCCATGCCTTCAAGGTTGAAAGCCATCAAAAAGGCCAAGGGCTACCCAACAAAATATTAAAAGTTCATTTGAATGCAAAATAAGTTCATAGAATCCCTTTTTTAAAATTTTTGTTTGATTGCTTACAAACTTTTGTGACATGATTTAAAGACATTTTGAAAATATATCCGTATAGCTAAAAAATGATTTACATTAATTTTGGTTTTTGTTGTAATCATTACTTTTACATTGTAAATAAATAAAAAATATAATTTTCTGTTATTATTGTTATGATTGACTTATCTTTTTTGACCTTCCAACATAAATAAATCGCTGCATACTTACTTTTGTAATACACTGTAGATTTAACGTTTACTCGGCTTTAGAGAATCAATGTGCTGAGGACGAGGATAAATGTGCAAAACTCATTCTCTGCAGATATAAAATTGCGGACCACACGTTACCGAGCATTCTACGCTAATATTAAACTGTTTAATTCTCGCAATATATCGCGCAAACCCAAAATTAAAAGTGTAAAAAATCACTGATAATATTAAGGAAGAGGAACGATAACGGATGAGCTTGAACCTCGAGATAAGAAATAATGTGAACAACATCGTTATAATCAAAACAACCAAATAATTCAGGCTTAGATGGTACGGAACTTTCTGCGTTCCCAAAATCATACCATACAACAGGTCCCGGTCTCGGTACCAGTGAAGACGGAACCTGGCTGCCTCCCCTCTATTTAGTTATCTGGAAAAGCATTGTCGAGGTGGCCAAATCCCTCCATGGGATGTATTGCCAGCGAAGAAGAAAAGAATACTGTCGAAAGCGGAAAAGGATGAAAAAAAAAACAAAAACAAAGAAACAGTAAATTAAAAATTTAAATGAGAAATTAATTATTTAGCGCGCTTATTAAAATTGTTTGTCCTTTTTCAAAATAAATTTTCCGTTTTTTCGGAAATTTTAATTTACGTTTTGTGTTGTATGCTTAGGAGGGTTCTCTATGTAGCTCTGATTTTTTATTTTGCTATTGGAACAATGAAAAGCGACAAAGCTGGTAAAGACAGATCTCTTTAAAGATGTCCTACGGCAGAACCTAAGTGTTTATATTTATTGTTGCCGTTTGTTTTTTTGTGACTTACAACATTTTAATGAAATTACAAAATTATTACTGTTCCGGCTCGGGATTGGAAAGTGGCTAATTTGAATGAAGTTGGCGTTTTTCAATAGAATTCAACAAAGCTGTTGAATAAATAATGAGGCTCAGATATAGTTCTGAAGAATGGCAAATTTTAATGAAACTGAGTTTTTATGATTTAAGTTGGATTCCAAGTGATTTGAATTGCATTTAAAGAGAACAAAGACATGTAGAAGGAATGTAGTTCTGAAGAATTTTCATTTAAAAGGTAACTAAACCATTTATGTTTATCATCACAAATAATTGTTATTTCTATCATTTTCAATACTCAATTTGTATAATGAAAATGTAATTTCGTTTTTGAGGGTTCATTTTTGTGTTTATGTATATGGCCGATTTGAATGGAACTAACTAAGAAATTGGAATGGAACTCCGTTTGTAAGATGAAAATGTGATTAAAACATAAGTTAGGTATATTGTTGTAAAATTAGGATTTTTCCTGATTGAACGTGAATAACCCAATTTATGAATGATTTCCAGTTAAAAAGGATAGTTATACCAGTGCCTTCTGTAGCACTGACCTGTGACAACATTCATTTTTTTGCTGATGACGTCATTGTAACTCGACAACTAGACGGCAGTATAATTAAATAAAAATAATATACCTTTCCACCATATTACGACAGCAATAAATTTCACAAAATTAACAAAAAACTTAATTATTATATAATAAATTAATAAAATATGAACAATTTATGTGGGTGATTGAATTTCTCAATTCATAAATTGAATTTCTCGTACCCATATTCAAGAAGTTAGTCAGTATGTTATTTAAAGAAATGCGCCGATTTAGATAAGGTAATATGAAGTTTTAGTGTATTCCCAGAGCCCATATATACTGGCCATGACACGTTATTTTAACACAATGTAATGTCATTATTAGATTTCCTGTTCGCTTTCTACTTTAAAATTTTACATGGATTTTTTTTTCATAAATTCTTTTGCTCAAATGAAACGAACCAATTAAATTGTTTGATTTTCTTTTTGCTTTGCTTGTTTGTTACAGGGTGGTAATGATTTATTTTGATGTTTATAGTCGATGGCGTTTCGTTCTCTTTTCTCTCATTAGTTATATGTTGTGTCTCAATGCATTGCAAGTAAATAATAAAACACCTAGCCAAATATTATTTTAAAAACAGTTTATTAAGTGTTAAAATAGGTGTACAAGGTTTAGTGAGTGAAATATTTCAAACAAGATAAATAAACAAGTGAAATTAAACGATTTTTTGATATGTACTATATTTTAACCTAAGATACAATTTTTTGGCGCAAAAAAATAAAATAATTTAAAAAATGTGCTAAGATAAGTTTTAAAAAATTAATTGCAAATATAATTGATGTGCCATTTAATTTAAAATTAACGGGTATATTAATTAAACATTTATAAGAGTTTACTAAATTTTTCGCCACTTGAGTTTGATTGTCTAAAACTCTTGTACAATATAAATTTTTTAGCGCAACAATTATATTTGCAAATTGCATGTTTAAAAAAAAATATATGATCAAAATTTAAATTAATTGGGCAAGTGGGAGGTGAAGCATTTGCGTTTCTGTTTCTGAGCCTATTCATGACGATTTTGTAGGGTTTTGTACGTCTATCTTCCATTGCCAGTTTTATTTCAAAAATAATGGCTTGGTGGTCGCTATGTGTGTAGAGTTAACTAACTTTCCATGTGGTCACCAAACGCATCAAATGACTGCTGAAGAACGTCAGATCAATTACTGAGGAGGCACCACCTTTACGAAAAGTCGGTGCATCACCATTATTGAGAAGCACAACGTCTATGGGGGAGAATGCCTCGAGCAGTGCCACACCTCTTCCATTCGTATTTTTACTTCCCATTCCGTTGCCCAGGCATTGAAATCACCAGCAATGATGACAGGATTTCGCAACCGAGCATCAGCAATCAATCGGTCCAAGTAATGCTTAAACTCTTCTATTGTGGCACTAGGTGGTGCATAGCAGTTGTAGATGTACACACCATCAACTTTCGCTCTCACAAATCCTGCGTTTGAATTAGCCCTCTCCTGTATTGCCCGTCTGCCACAAACCCATATTGCGGCTTTACCTGTTGCATCAGTTGTCCAGTTACACCCTTCCATATTTAGGTATTGTTCGCACAGAATTACGACATCAACTTTCGCTTCATGCACTCATTGTACTAATACATCCTGTGCAGCCTCACAATGGTTTAGATTTAGCTGGAGGAATTTCATAGGCGCTGAACTTTTTTCAAGGCCTCCACATAAGCTATGCATCTACCGCTGCCTGCTATATGGTTACGGTTCGTCTTGGTTTGGCAAAGCACACAATTTGCTTCTTCCTTACACTCTTTTACTCGATGACCATCTCTTCCGCATTTGTAACAAAGGCGAGAGCGATCTACGTCACACCTATCTGATTTGGCTATATGTCCATACTGCCAGCACTTGTAACACTTTAGGACTAGACCTATAGAGTTGCCGAAATAGAGAACGATGACTGGATTAACATAAAAAGCTGATACTCCTTATATTTAAGGTGATTGGAAGGATGCGTTAAACCAACAAAATTATGTCTTCTTCATTTTCATGGGGATAAAAAGAGAAATAAGAAAGTTGCTTATCCATACTAACAAACTAATTACTTTTTCACAAACCATGAATGGTAAAAAAAATATTAATGGGGATTAGAAAACTGGTAATTGGTAATTATAGAAGAAGAAAAAACCGAACTGGGGTACGTTGTATAACGGCAGTTTGCTCTTGTAGTTCTTCTATTATTAGAACCTATAACAAATCCTTAACCTGTAGAATTAGAGAACCTCGTAGGATCAGGATACCTAGTCAGTTCGGTCACCGAATCTGGTCTCAGGTTAATACAATTCTTGGGCGATTAAGTTATAATCGAATGCAGTAGTAGTAGTGCATGTGCTCGAGTCATTCAGTTGCTGCGTCGTCAAAGGAATGTATTAACTATGGACTTGGACATACTAAATTGCATGCAGTATGTTATAGGATACCAGCTTAACAGCTGCCCTACGTTGTAAAATATCATATCATATCATATCATGATCAAAATTTAAATTAATTAAATATTAATTGAAAAATTTCAGTTGTTTTGGATTGTGCAATTAAAAAATAAGGTATGTTTTATGTACAATTTATGTACAAACTTAGGCGTAAGCGTAAGTGACGTATACATCGCCGAAATCGTGTAAGATGAAAATTTTTTTTAAAAATTTCTTTATAGGTGTATCTATCGTTTTTAGTAGGTGCAAGCCAAAAATTTCGAAAAAATCACATTTTCCGGGAAAATTTTTAGTTTTTCCAAAAATATTTTTGTTTTTTTTTTTCATCATAAATTAAAAATCTGCGGTTTGTCTGCGCAAATACTAAGATTACAATTTTTTTTCAAAAATGTGTGTTTTTATGTAGGTACATACGTGTGTTTTTATGTGTGTGTTTTTATGTAGGTACTAATGTAGGTATATGTAGGTACATGATATACTAAAATTTGGAAATCCTCAAAGCCGCTTAGCATTCATCTCCTCTGCGCAAGGAGCCAAAATTGTCAAATCATTGTCGAATGCCAAAAGTTATACATTTGAAAATATTTAGAAACACTATGGAAAATATCATAATTTTCGCGGGAAATTTTGCAATTTCTCCATTAATTTACAATTACAACATTAAAATGTATTAAAAAACTTATTATATATTATTTTTTTAGCTAGCGAAAATTGATAATTTTTCCGAAATTTTTGGCTAGTACCATCTAAAAACGATAGATACACAATCCACCAAAGATTTTTTTTAAAAAAATGTTCATCTTACTCGATTACCGCGATGTATACGTCATCTACACTTTAGACCTAACTTATGTACACTTGTCGTATAAGGAATCTCAATTTTTTATTTAAAAGTGAAATTTAGGCTTATCAAAGGGTTTTTGAAAATTGTGTTCTTTATGAAAATGTAGAACAGTTTCAATTACTAATTTTCTGTTATTTTATACCCCACATCAAAAAAGCAACGTTTTTTTAAATTAACTGATTAGGAGATTAATCGATTTTAAAATTTGAAGTCCGTTTCTTATATTTTTTATAAAACATTACGCCTGTGGTGCTATTTTCCCTATTCCCCGGGAATAG
Source organism: Nephrotoma flavescens (assembly GCA_932526605.1). NCBI lineage: Eukaryota > Metazoa > Arthropoda > Insecta > Diptera > Tipulidae > Nephrotoma > Nephrotoma flavescens. Next base: position 142,539,874 of record OW052220.1, read on the forward strand.
GGAAGTAGGGAAAGAAATTACTTATAATTTATTTAATTAAATAAGTTTTTCTGACATCCTAAGGTAAAAAGTTAGAGGAAATTCTTAAAAACAAAATAAAATTATGAATAATTGTTTGTGCCAGTTTCGCTATGGAATGATTATTTTCAATGCGGCATGCAAAATGAAAATGATATTTGTATCACTCACCAGGGGCCAGTACCTCATGTTTGAGCTTAGAATTCAACAACAAATTTGAGCTTAGAATTTCGCACTAAATGTGATAAATTTATTATAATGCATTATACAACTCGACACGTAAAAAATTAAATACAAAAAAGTGTTTTCCCCAGCGTTACAGAACTCCAAAATGTTCAGTTTGCTGCTAATGTTTTTCACGAGTCAACAATCGCTGCTCTCGAAACAAGTAAGGAGTTAAAAGAAACCGAGGGTACTGTAGAGTTTCTAAAAATAATTAAACGTGGGTGGAACGTGGTAAACTGTAAATCAGTGACTGATGGTATTAAGAAACGCGAACCTTATAGATTGCCGATTCATAGATTAGATGATGCCGAACTTTTATTTTTACGAAAATTTTTAACTTGGCTAGAAAGATGGAAGGAAACTGACATATTTGAAAGAGGATTGACTAAAAGTACCTTCAACGTACTCCATCAAACTGTAACAGTTTTGTTAGGAACAGTGAATACTTATCAATCTGATGTCGAGTACATAATGTTTACGCAAATTTCAAACAGACAACCTTGAAAAAAGATTACCACGAGAATCCACCGAAGACTCAGTGGGTGCTCTTACCATGTCTCTTTTCGAGAAGTAGTTCAGTCAGAGATGAAAATTAGACTAAAAAATTGTGTGTGTTCTGATACAATGATTCTTGAATTATTGTCAAAATCGGATGAGTATGATTTTTTTTCTGAAAATACCCAAGTGTTTCAAGAGTTGTTTTAGTCGAACTATTTAGAAGCTTTCGAAGATCGATTCGACCGTTCTGCAGCTCTTTACATTGGTGGTTATGCGACTCATTCCATTTCCAGAAGTGGAAAGAGTGTCGCTACTGACGATGACTATTTCGACTTGCTTCAGAGAAGTTAATCCACCTGTATTTTCATGCATATGAGCGGCGTTTTCGATTTAATGGAACTTTTTAAATTCTGAAATTATCATAAAAAATTGTTATCTACATAGCTTAACAGTTCAGTCGCTCATGATAGATTCTGTAACACCTGGATATTAATAGTTCTTGTTTTTGTAGTAAAAATCATAAACAAATACACTTCTATCTATTTTTTCAAACGTTTTGTCAAATAATTTTTCAAAATCCGAAAACGATAACGTAGAATCAGAGAGAAAACGCAAACTTCTAGTATATGAAAAATCTAATAAATCGCTATGGGTATTAGTAACTGCTAGATAATAGCTACGGTTGAAACTTTAAAGCATGAATTTGATTTTTTTAGACTGATTTCTGTTATTATTTAAGGTTGTGATAATTATCGGTCCACTTAATTTCTATTTCGCAGGAAGCCAGTTTTAAACGTGAATATACAAACTGCAATATGAATTAACAACCGAAGTGAATAAATTAAAGGAGCCCACATGAAGTGTTACACTGCAGAGCATGATAAACTGTTAATGATTTTCTAATCAACTTTATGTTAATAAAATAAGAGAATAAAAAAATATTTCTTATTGTCTTTGAATGGGTGCATGTTTAGTTTAAATTAAAAATTATTATTAGTGTATTTTAAAATTTATCTAAAAATAATAATCATCTGTTCACATTTCGATAGTTCAAATTATTTTCAAAACTCGATATCTAACCCAAATCGATCAAATTTCTGTAAAGGCGATTCTTCCAACAATCTATCCACTCGAAAAGCTTGACGGCAAACACAAATAGTTAACCAAGATGGCAAAAGGAACGTAGGTAGTATCTAAACGGCCCAAAGATTATGAGTTTAATTAAATATTTTTTAACGAATCATCCCATGCTCAGTTACCTAAAAACTCACCTTAGTCATACAAAGACCAATAAAAGGAAGCGATTAAGATGAATTGTAGAAAATGGTACTGAATTGTAAAGTTAATTTAATTTTAATACCAAAGTATCGATTGTTTTTATTTATGAATAATATACAAAAATATTTGGACTTAATGATACTAGCATTCTGATTCTCTGCTTGATATGTACTCGCCAATACATTTTCTCCGGCACCGGTCTAGTACTATTTCCCCATCTTGTTCCCAAAGTTCCCTGATTAGCGGTTTCCTTATGCAGTTGTAAATGTAAACCAATTATCTTTTGTGTATTTGCTCAAGTTAGATTAACTTACGAATATTTGAGTAAATTGGGTTTGTTCTTTGAATTAATATTAATCACGATACATGCACTATATGTAAAAATTATACGTAACTTAGTTATTTTAAATATATGTATAATATGATAAATATATAATATATAAAAATAAATATGAACATTGAAAATTTTTAAATTAAAAATAAACAAAAACTCAATCACTTACATTTTCTACAACAAATCTTTCCGCCATCGAATATGCGCTCAAACTAACTACATTCATGAGAGAAAAAAGAAATATTACAAAATTTTCATTTTACCACCCTATGCATATACAAAAAAACGTAAACAAAGATCTAATTAGTTCACGTGACTAGTGCTGCACAAATCAAAACAAAAAAAAAATGAAAATCAAAACAAAACAAATGAAAACACAATAAAATATGTCAGATAAATAGGGTAAACTCATTAATTTCATTAAATTATGAAATAAGTTTTTGAATTTGGATCAAAATAGACTGAAACTGTAATTAGATAAACTATGAATGTCATTGAATATTGTTAATAAATAATAATAAAAACTTAAGTATTTAAAGAAATACAAGCGAAATAAAACTTGTCTAGCAAAAAATCCCATATAGCCAATTTTTTTTTAACTATGAAGGAGTGTACGCGCGCTTGCCTGTACTACCACCAACTCAACAATATTTTTTTTATGTTGTCATGGCCATTTTTATACTGGCTCTGGCACTCCACTACAAAAATATAAATACAACCGTGAGAGCGCAGAGAATATTATATGATCACTTTGTTTATATTTTGTTTTTGTACCTTATTTTAGTGTCACACAATTTATTGAAGCCTTAAGTCGCATTTTTTTTTTGTATTTTACTTGTTATTCGTACTTTTTTGCTATTTTTATTGAATCTACGTACCAATTACAAAATTTCGAATTGGTTGATATTAAAAATCGACTTATGTTAATGAAAGAAATAATATTTTTATTATTTTGTAATTTTTTATTTTTAGTATGACGACGAGACGATTGACGAAATTTATTTTGGTTTTAAGAGAACGAGGCGGAGATAAAAACTTGTACTTCTACCAAAAATAATGGAATCCATTATTTTTGCTTCTACTATATTTATCTGCCATCTGGATAATCTACGTTGAACGGTAAACGGTCAGTAGTTTAGAAGGCATTGGTTATACCCATTAAAATACATATGTTTTGATATTTGTGTCTATGTATCATTAAGAAATCACTATTATTAAATGTGTGTTTTAAGAAAGAGGTCTTAATAAAATTATTCGCTAAAATTATTTCAGTGAAATTTTAATTATTCGGAATCAATCTAATGAAATTCGGTTTGTACGATGATACTCGAATTGCATAAAAGTTCTGGATGCGGTTGTGGAAGGGCAATTAATATTTATATGGAACTAAGCGTTTGCTCAACATATTAGAATACAACTCGATTTGACGATCAACATGAATTAAATTTCGGGACAGGTGAAATTAATTGAACAGCATATCAGAACACATTTAGCATTTCTCAAGATACTCATGAAATTTTGAATTTTTATGTTTAATGGGGTTGACTTTGAATAAAACTATAAAGGCTTTAGTTTTGCACATTAAACACAAAAAATTATTGAAAAAACATTTAAATCATCAATAGTTATAAAAAATAATAAACAAAGACTTACTTTAAAAAATTATTGCAAACCTCAAATTCGGTCACATTTTTTTAAATTGTTTTCATTGCAAACCTGTATGCATTGCAGTCTACAGAAAAATATTTTACAAGGAAGTGATTTCTAACGTTTTCATAAAAATATTGAGAAAGTTGGAAACAAAATAATTGTTCCATAGTTTTATTTCATAAACCTTTTTTGGGCCGTTACAAATAAAACTTGGTTAACAAGATTATGTTTCCTACAAACCAATGCCTAATATCAAAAAAATATTCAGATTAGCTGTAAAGCACAATAGCACATGAATGTTTTGCTTACCAAACCATAACAGTAATGAGCATCATGGATATCTGTAACATCATAAAATCTATAAATGTCTTAACGTTTTCAAAAATCGTTCAAACGCTCTTACAGTATTTCATTAATAAAATCCACCCTAATAATTTTCATCTCGCATTAATATTTATTTTTTATTTAATTTGCCTTAAGACATTTTTTTTATTAAGGTAATCAGGTTGTTGTTGCAAAAACTTACAGTATTTATTTTGCTACGATTAAAATTAGATTGTACCAAGATCTCAATAGCACATCACCTGAATACTTCAGTAAATTTTGATATAATTTCCCATTATAAAACTTTTACGGATATTGTTGAAAATCTAAAGAAAACTAATTTTCCATCTTCCTTTTGTTTTTCATAACGACGCTATTAATCAAATTATTTTCGAGTTGAAAACAAAAGTTCTCAGTTTTCCTCGTTTTTGATTTTATTATTATACTCTAATTAATGATTTTCGCATTATGTAAAGAAACTTGTTGTTAACCCTATTTTTTAAATATCTGAATGTAAAGAGTTTTTAAAAATTGAACCTATAAAATGAATTTTAAATTAGAATTGTATTTGCTTTTTCAATTATGTAGATTATTTTGATTGTGCCAGGAGATTTAAAGAACTTACAATTCTACTTGGAACCAGAGACAACCAAAAGATACATTATCTATCGTTTATAGGAAATATTTAACTGCGTACTTATTTTCAAAACACCTGTTCAAATTTTTTTTAATATTATTGTTAATTCTCACAATAAGCATTCTATAAATTTAGGGTGGGATACCTTAAAAGTAATATTGTAACAATTACAATTATATTCATCGACATAACGTAATTTTGTATTTGTCGAGTCTCGCAAAATTTGTAATTTTATTTGGCAAAATCTATCTCTTTCTTTTGAATTGAAGAGGTGATTATGAGATAATACCTCTCTCTCTCACATCCCATGAAGGGGTTTTGCCGCCTAAAACCTCTTTCGTATACTCAATTGTGCACGTATACTCAATTGTGTATGTATATTTTGATTACAAGAAACGAATACGTCAAACATAAAATTATGAGTAAATTGAAGAACAGCATACATATTTATAGTGCATACCACTTAATTTTGTTTTTGTCCATAAAATAACACTAACTATAATAATAATAAAATAATTAATATGTTATATAATTTATAATATGTTATCAAATAATAATGTTTTTTTCAAAAAGAATTCCTATTTAACTATAAGATATGTTAAAATTAAAATTCGAAAGACATCACAACTTGTCATTATTTACATACAGATTTGTGTATGGTGAACTTAAATGGAAGCAAAACAATTTGTTTTCGTACTCGAAAGGAATACGGTCGTCCTCCAACTTATCGACGACCTAGCTGCAGTAAAGTCCAGAGATGGTCACCCACGACGTTCTCCGACTGGTTGTTAATGGAACGCTTTTCGTGTCGATCGTTCTGGTCGGGATCTTTCAAAATAGCTAACCTTCTAAATCGGCTGGATTTAATTCAACCGATAATATTGCAATCTTCAAGGAGATGCTAGGTTCGTAATTCATTCAAATCCGGTGCTTTTTGGTGCTCTTTGTTCGGAAACTTAACGAGACCATAAATAGATCGAATTACCTTCCTTTCGAAAGAAGATGGTCTACATTGGTGGACAAAGTCTAACCCCACAACCGAAAGTTGAAACATATTTTGATTTAGCAAAGATATTATGATTGCAGCAAACTTGATTGTACATGGAAGACTCGATTTCCGGCTGATATACGAACTTTGATATCTGCCTGGATATCCTTCGTAGATGTTCTAATTGAACGGAAATATTTCAAGTCTTTCACGTTGTCAGGGATTAGATACTGCTCCGTCTACTATGATTCCTCACAAAGAGTCAGATGTTCTTACCTTACCCAGAAAGACAAACTTCTCTGCAATTAAATGTGGACTCTAGCTTGAATAGGTGTCACTGGGCCGTTCCAATTTAATACATTTTTAATGCCGGTTTTTAGTAGCCCTTTTTATGGATTTCTTGTTATCATTTCTTTAATCTCTTCCGCAAGAGAGGTCAGAGTGAATTGTTCATTTTCAGTTTCTTGTATTTCTTGCATTTGTTCTCTTTCCTGCACCTCATTAGGCTGGAATATACCCTCTAAGTGATCAGCAAAAGCGTCTTATTTTATTTCATTGCTTCTTGCCCAGCTTATCTTATTCATATGTTAATGATCGTAGGTACGAGTTCGTTGCCTCGTTTTTTTATTCTTGTTTGTCTCTTTCACAACTTCGGAATATTGTAAGCGTGTACTTTGATAAATTTTGTGTGTAAGGTTGATTTCCGTTTATTCTGGGTTTCTTGGCTTTAGACGTTTATCTTTCACTATTTCCTACTCATTTCGCATCTTCTGAAGTTCTTTGGCAACTATACAGTCTCTGCAGCTTGCGATATGTGCGATATGCTACGGTACAGTTCACACACATTGAAGGACTTTCTTTGGGTTTTTTACATACCTTTGTAAGCAGTTTAGCTGCTCACTTGACGTATATTGGGACTCTATTACAAAATAGTTAAGAGTGTGCCCTAACTCAGTTATTTTGCATTGTGGAAAGAGTATATTAGGGCTTGAACCTCCTTCTTCGTTTAAAGATATATCTAATTTCACAAAAAAATTATATCTTCTTCTTTACCTAATATTAGCATAAATAATACCAAAGTGGTTTTATCTGTTTTCTTCAGAATTTAAATATTTTTTTTTAATTTTTAGATTTTCAGAAGTAAGTATTCTTTTATTTCCTCTGACTGACTGGCAGGATAAATTACTGACTGGCAGGACTTTTGGATGTAACTTTTTTTGGTCAAGACTGTTAGTCCTCGTACGCGCACTATATTAGTAGACTTCTCATTATTAAAAAAACAACTCCAAGGAAACATATTGAACATCTATCGATTTGTCGAAAAACAATTTAAAGAAGGTTAAATAAGAACTTCCCCCGAAGTCCAATTGACACTATTGAAAAAAAATCACGTACCCTCGTAATGTAGGTAGTTCAACAATCGCAGGCGATAGAAAAACTATAAATTTTTCGGTTTGTGTTGGTTGATTTAAAAGTTTAAAGTATTTTGTTTTATTTGCAGCTATTTTCAATTTTGCTCTATAGTTAAATTTACCTGAAGCTATTTAACTTAAATTACATTACATAAAGTTTATAAGAAATTGTATAGAATGTGGCTATAATCACACTCGATTTAATATTATTATAAATTAAATATTTAATGAAATCGATTTGAATCGATTGCCCCGGTGGCAAAGTGGTCAGCATGCTTGCTCCAGCGACCGGAGGTCCCGGGTTCGATTCCCGGTGGTGACAAGAAAAACATTTCACGGCTGGTTTAGGATCAATGAATTAATCACTCATTATCCGAAATGGAAATCTGATTATGAAACCTCATTTGAGACGGCCAAATCCCTTGATGGGATATAGTGCCAGAGAGAGAGAGAGAGAGATTTGAATCGGAACTATAACTGGACCTTTTGATGACATTTTGGAAAATAACCAAATGGCCTTGCTAGATGAAACTGGTCATTGTTTACCAGATAATATCTAATTTGGTTTGTATATTAAGAGTTTAAATCTGTAACAGGATCTTAGGGGTTCTTTAAAACAGCTTAGTTATCGGCTGTTTGGTAGTAAGCCATTTAGCTGTCCTAACAAAACTTTATTCATTGCAAGGAATAGGGGTTCTAACTTGAATTTTGATTTAGATCCTGAAATCTGACCAGGATTAGTATAAGACAAGACAGATTGTCTTAATATGAGCACGATCTTTTCCATATAATATTCGAAGAATTCTAGTATAACAAAAACCACAGAAGACGTAATAAATTTATTGTCTTCTAGTGAATAGTCAGGTAATTAGGTTTATCGGCTCGGATGACGCGTCTGTTTTGACTTATTAGGAAAATTTTATCCCATATATAAACAAATTTGTTTTAAAGTTTAGACTTTGAAACAGAAAAAATTATTTGGCAGATTTTTAGACTTCAAAATCGAACTCAGCCATTTCTCCACTGGTAATACTTAATTTAAATTTATGTAATCCCAAAGGAAATCTAGCGCTTTTACTTTACATGACGGCAATTGTTCATTACTAAAGAACACCATTGAAATTAAGCTCAGTTTGTAGTAAAAATATTTGATGTTTCTTGATGGACCTAACCATTTTTACAGAATTAAATCAAACATTTTGATAAACTTTTAAAATATAACAACCCTGATCGTAAGTAAATTTGTTCTGTTTCTTTACAAATATTCAAACTCGGTAAGTAGGATGTAAATGACATTCGTACTAAGCTATATGTCTAACAGCGAGCTCATACGACGGATAAAAATCTTGGATTTTATAAAATAAATAAATAAATTATAAAACTGGCACGCCTCTTTTCATACAAAAAAATTGAAAATAATTGAAAAAAATGTGAGATAGAAAAATCCGAGATTTTTATCCATCGTATGAACTTGCTGTACATTTTATTGATATCTGTTATAAAATTGATTTACTTTGTAGAGTCCTGGCTGTGAGTGGGTTGAACGCAATAATAACAATAACTTGAAAATTGTACTAGTTTAAATGTTCATGTAAACGTAATCGATTCACTAGTGTAATTTGGTAAGCTTTTACATCTTGTTTTTGCGTATTCGTTTGTATATGATAATGATTGGTGTGTAGGTGAATGATGCTGCGATTTTAATAAAATTGTGACTTAGGAGTATCAAGTCGTAAGTAGATAGAATAGTGCGGTAAAAAAAAAAGTCGAAATTAATTTATGAAAATTATTATATATATAAAAAAAAAACTCGGTGCATCGTTCCCGTAATCGAAAGTTAAGTAAGTGTTCGACCTTAGTGACACGTACGGTACATAAACCGATACAACGGACACCATTAATTTATTCCGAAAAAATCCGCGGCGTCATTCGTGCGCTACTTTTGAACCAGCAAAATTGCGCAATTTGTTAAAACCAGAAAAAATAAAAACTACTAATTATCTGTGGCCGTTGATTGATTTTTCTTGTTATACGGTTTATAGAAAACAAAAACAAAAAAGGTGATCGTAAACTGTACGGGATTCTTGAATCGAGTAACGCATATGGGACGTTAAGCAGGCTCACCGAAGCATGGCTATCTATTTTGGCAATTAATGTTTAAAACAAGTTTATTAATTAGTATTTATTGTGTAGTGTATTCTTAGATTAAAATTTTCTTTAATATTTTTCATTGCCGAATGATTTATTCGGACAATTTGTTTTTTTTAGAATTTATTTTATTTTTTTACATATTATATTTATATGATTAGTTCAATAATAGTGCTTGTGAAAATTAACCAAAACCCACATCGGTTAACGCGAATAAGCTTAACGGGAATAATACCGCGAATAATTGAATGTGTGTTGTGCTGTCAATAACCATTTACCTTACAGTCACCTTATGATCCAAAAGAATCTTCAAGGCCTTGGAGGGAGCTTTAGGAATCATAAATACATTTTTGTGATAAATTTTAATTTATTCTCGTTTCCTTAATAATTAATGGTACTTAGCCGTGTACATTTCGGGCTTTATTTGCTGTAGCAAATAAACAGATTTTGGTTAGTACTAGAGCTTCAATTTCTATTGAAAATGTTGACGGATATCTTGGTTGTAGGTTGATATTTACAATACTATTGACGCTGCCAGCAACTTGCCCGCCTACACCATGGGCCTCTGCACTGATTTTACGACCTACTAGATTGAAACGTTGTTTGGCTTCTGTTGTTATAAATGATGTTTGTGAGCCGGTGTCGATCAGCAATCTTAAAAGCTCTTCCCTTCCATCAAACCTTGTGGTTTTGACAAGGGCGGTTGCTAAAAGTGTTGTCTCATGCGTTTTCATCGCACTATTGGTTGAAATGCTTCTTGAAGTTGTAATTGTATACTGCTTTGTATGAAGTCGACTGTAGTGCTTGCCATTGCATTCTTTACATCTTAATTGAATATAATATTGTTGAAAATTGCGTCCAGTGGCTAGGCACCTTCTGCATAGATCATGTAAGTTGACAAGCTGTATTCGTTCTATGTGACTCATTTTGTTAAACTTGTGACAGCATTCTGAATTATGATTGCCTGAACACAAGCTACACGATTGATTTTTTACTATTGTTGCACTGAATGCTTGTTGTTTATGGCGAATGCTATCGTTTGGCGGCGTTAATTTTGGTAGTCGTAAGGTTTCTAGCAGTTGATATCGCTGTTACAGAAACTTGAGAAGTCCGTTGGTAGATTGAATCTCCTTTGGATTTTCAAATGACATCTCATATGATTTAAGAGTCTCGTTGTCAAGTTTCTTCGTGCCAAGCACCCCAGGTCGCAATGTCGACTCCTAAATTCTTTATTGCATGTAAATTTTCCCTGACGGTGTCATGCAATATTCTAATTGCAGATGCTGCTTCCTGTTGAATATTGTGTAGTGCAAAAATAGTGTTAGTATGGTTGTTTACTAGCAACCTTTTGTTTTGATATTTGTTGCCTAGTATTTCCATAGCGCTTTTATAATTGTCTCCTATTGGCTGCAAATGTTGGATGATTTTGCTCGCTGCTCCCTCCAAATGTGTTTTGAGATATGTACATGATTTTGTGTGTATCTGTTAGACTAACATTTTGATCTACCAATTTTGAGAACAGTTCATGGAACCCAACCCAATCTTGATAGTTCCCATTGAACTTTGGTATCTCATTTTCCTTTAACATGTACACTGAAAAAAAAAGGTACGTAATAACTATAAAAAAATTCATTCTAACAATGAACTTAGTTTATTATTTTGCGCCAATTAACACGTTCATTCTGAGAATAAATGAAATGTTACAAACTAATAGAAAAAGTTATCAGTTTATAAACAAATTTTTTAATACCATGAATGTGTTATTCATTAAAATTAAATGAAATCAATTAAATCGAAATAGTAAGATTAATTAAAAGTGTTATTGATTCAACGAACTGATTCGATGAAATCGACTTAATAAGATTAATTAAAAGATTTATTGATTTAAGGAACTGACTCAATGAAATCGAATTAATCAGGTTAATTAAAAGGTTTATTGATTTAAGGAACTGACTCAATGAAACCGAATTAATCAGGTTAATTAAAAGGTTTATTGATTTAAGGAACTGACTCAATGAAACCGAATTAATAAGGTTAATTAAAAGGTTTATTGATTTAAGGAACTGATTCAATGAAATCGAATTAATTAATTAATTAAAAGATTTATTGATTCAAGCAACTTAATTGTATATATATATATATATATATATATATATATATATATATATATATATATATATATATATATATATATATATATATATATATATATATATAACCTCATCATAATATGCAAAATAATTTCAAACAAAATACTCCATTAGACGTAAAAAATGTTTTTATTGTAATTTTAAAATTGTTTATATAAATTAACAAAAGTTTACTATATATAATATAAATAATAAAAAAAAACTTATTTTGTTTCTATTTCTTAGACAAAATTATTTTAATAATTCAAAATAAACATAAAATAAAACGCCAAATTTAAGAATTTAAAGTTGACTTAATACGAGTAAGTAATTTACAGAAGAAAAAAAATAAAATCAATCTAAACGGATTTCTTCAATAAAATTTTAAATTCTAAATATGTACTATTTTACTTATAGAATATAGGACATTTATGTAAACTATCTTTGCTCTTTAACACTAAACCTACCAAAGCGGTCAAATAACCGCTTTTGAGACTTTAATCCAAATTTTTAAATTCCAGATTTTTATTTTTCTTGAACTTACTGCACGACATTTTCTATAATATACTTATAGCTGTTTAAACAGCTATATATTATAGAAAATGTCGTGCAGTAAGTTCAAGAAAAATAAAAATCTGGAATTTAAAAATTTGGATTAAAGTCTCAAAAGCGGTCATTTGACCGCTTTGGTAGGTTTAGTGTTAAGGCATGTTTGTATTTTTTAATTAAACTATCCCCAAATGGAAAAATCTGAGATATTTATTATTTATTTATTTATTTATTTATTTCGTCCAATAAAATGTTAATTTTTGTATTTTTCGTGGCTTTAGGTCTTTTCATTTTATAGAACAACTCTCCAATTAATATGTAAAAGTTTGTTGCAGCTAGTGGGTATTCCAAATTGAAAAGTTGGAAAATTTTAAAACAAATATCAACTGCTCTTAAAAAACTGGTAAAAGGAAACTTTATTCCATCAAAATATACGAAGCAATCTTCAATTTTTAAAATACTACTCCCTATTACCATAATAAAAGGTTGAATGTTACAAGATTTTGATTTCAAAAATTGTATGTGGTCTTCCATTTCTTGCACACACTTTGCAATAAAAACAAACGAATCCTGAGAATCTCTGATAGTATATTTTATCGTCGATTTTTTGCCAGTATTGTCTTTAATAATTGTTTTTTGTGAAGGTACTAAGTATCCATGAACACTCCATAATAATGTAGCATCGCGACTTTCTGAAATGATTATTTTATAATAATTATATTAGTGGTTATGCTTAATATAAATTTAAATAATTTCTTTTAAAATATCTAATGAATATACAAAATTTATTTACTTTTAGAAATGTTTTCAGTTTGCTTGAGCTGTTGTAATAGGGAAATTATGCTTTTGTCTTTAATGATGCCGTCTTTATACAGGAAGTTAGACAGATTTAAGACTAGATCATCCCATTTTTCCAAAATACCGGTTTGATTATTAAACATAGCGATAAAATCCATATCAATCTGTGGTTAGTGAATAAAATTAGCATTAATTTGTTTATCTAAATTCCATCATTTAATAACAAAATAAATATTTTGATTTAACAAAAATCCATGTTAGCTAAAACCGCTTTTATTGTTGCTGATTTTCTTTCGTTCGAGCGTTCTGATTATTTTTTTATCCAATCATATTGCTCAAAAATGACGATGTTAGCAATATGATTGGACAAAAAAATAATCAGAAAGAACGAACGAAAGAAAATCAGCAACCATAAAAGCGGCTTATTATAATTATATTTCAATCTCACTATTTTCTAAACAAACTCTACTACAAAGCAATATACAATTTTTGCTTTAGAGTAATAACTTACCAATCGAAAACCATTGGGCTGTTTATAAAATGGCCATTTTACAAGAATTTCGTTAGTAGACGTTGAGGTTGATATTTGGTGTAACCTGTGTTTACTACAGGCTTGCCAAGCGCGATCAAATTCGTCTGCCGAGAGATTGTCGAATTTAAGAGATCGTTCACAAACTTCGGCATTTGGTTCAGGAACTGTAAAAAATTATACGGCGAAATTTACACAAATATTTGTAATAATCTGAGATATACATTTTCATTTTTATTAGTCCGGGAACCATTTTTATATGGAGAAAATCTTATCTCTTTTTTTCTATTGGGCTCAGGGCTAAAAATATTCGCCTCTATTAGAAACAACCTCATGCACAATTTTAGGTCAATCGAACCACGTTTAGGGGTCGCGACCCTTAGTCACGTTTTTTCCTCCCTTTCACTTCAGCTCGTTCAAATAATGCCGGTTTAATATTTTCTAAGTATTTTTGAGTATGAAGGGCTTTTTTTTAGACCAAAAGGTCGTTTTGCCGTGCATACATACAATGCGATTCATTACTATTTGTGATAGGAAAAAATTTAGTTCCGATTTCTGTTGTTTTAATATATAATTAACAAATATTTTTTTTTAATATTTTCGTTGTTATCAGTTTTAAGAATGAACAGAAAAGAAAAGAAACGAAATATTTGTTAATTTTATATGAAAACAAACAGAAATCGGAACTAAATTTGTTCCTATCACAAAGAGTAATGTATCGCATTGTATGTATGCACGGCAAAACGACCTTTTGGTAGTTTAAGGGCTATAAAATTGTTCATTTTGAGCTATGTTGATGTTCAATGTCTCATTTTCCGTTATTTTTTGCTCTATAACTACAAATAATGAAATTTAGACAACCATGATAGGTCCTATTTTAAAAATTAACTGGAACTAACGAGTTTTAATTTTTTGGAAAGAAACAGCCCGAAAGATAATTTTCTGCTACGTCAACTACCTTTTTTATCATTTCATTAGATTCGGCATACTCAAAAATACTTAGAAAATATGAAACCGGCATTATTTGAACGAGATGAAGTGAAAGGGAGGAAAAAGCGTCACTAAGGGTCGCGACCCCTAAACGGGGTCCGATTGACCTGAAATTGTGCTTGAGGTTGTTTCTAATAGAAGCGAATATTTTATATATATATATATATATATATATATATATATATATATATATATATATATATATATATATATATATATATATATATATATATATATATATATATATATATATATATATATATATATATACATACATTGCATTCTGTTAGGTAAATAATAAAAAATAGTTTAGTCTATTCTTACTTAATTTTTCAGTAAGTTGAACATCTTCTTTAGTGTCATTAGTACAAATGGGTTTCAGGCTGCTTTTCAGATTGCAGCACCGATTATATATTTTGCCCCTCTTCCCTGTGCTGTAATAATCCTGTAAATGTTTAATTAAAAATTTAAAATTTAAATTATAATAACTCTCAAATTAATATGTACCAATTTTTCTGATTTAAAGCGGTCGCAAATTTCTTGTTCAAGACGTTTACTTTTCCCCAGTGACATATGCATGTTTCTGTTACTGTAATACTGGCAAATCATATTTATCAAAAGACTGCGTTGTTCATCTTGAAACTTGGTTGCCTTATTATAATATTCAATAATCATACTTCCTTTGGCAGAGTCATTTAAGATATCGGCTAATGTAACATTGTCATCAGGAGTCTCAGGTCTGCTATAAGGAGAATATCTTGATGTAGATGTAGGCCGTTGTGTTTCAAGAACATTAGTCGATACATTAGAAGAACTTTCCAATGCGATGTTTGAAATTTTATTTTGTTCCCTCCAATTTTGTAATTTGTAATCAAATAATGCTTGAATGCCTAGTGGATATTTTTGTAATAACCGATCAATAAAGCGCGGTCGTATTATTTTAAGTATATCGACATTGACTTTCTCGGCTGAAAATAATAATTAATTAGTAATTGATATATTTTAAAAATAAATAAATTTGCTACCTGTCAAATGATCAAACATCATTTCAAGGCCCCATTCTCGCAGCAAATTTAACAGTTCTTCAGATTTTTCATCTACTTCGTCTTCATTATTATCCACGATGGTTTCGAAATCAACGAGATTACCATTTAAAAGAGTATATGAAGTTTCTAATAGTTGTTCAGGTGTTCCATCATCTTCGCATTCAGTAATTTTATTATGCTCATCCACGGTTTTTGATTCAATGAGATTAGGTTGTAAAATAGTGTATGAAGTTTCTCCGTTATAATTGATTATATAATCTTCTGTTTGGATATACTCTTCCATAGTTTTTTCTTCCATAGTTCATAAATTTCAGCCCAGCTAAATTTTAAAATAATATGAATTTTAATAAATAAGAGTTTTCAATTAAAAACTAAATATACTATATCTATAATTAATTTAAATATTAAGAGTATAATAATCTTTCACTCGTAATATATTTTTTCCTTTTGCAGTTTTAATTAAAGTAATGGGGGGCCCAGAAATATCCTGTATTTCTAGAAATGTGAACGCTCCAACATTTATTGGGTTTATTTCAAAGGATAATGTATGGTGTTGAAATTCTATTTGTTTGACTTCCTGGCAAAACAAAATTACGGTGTGGTCTTCCCGCAGAATTATTGTAATAATTTCATGGAGTTCTACATCTTGTCTATAAGTTGACACATAAAAACCAACTTTGTAATAAATTCCTCTGAAACAAATTTTTTTGAAATACTTCAAGGAATCGGACGAAATTCTCAGGTTTTCAGAAATTATTTTTGAATAATTAGTAATAATTTTATTACATTCATTGTACTGCAGCATATGATGTTGTTTTGTACACAAAATTTGGTAAGCAAACTTCAATTCAAATTTTTTTGCCAATGTTAAAGATATATTCTTACGAGAAGTGATGGCGTTAGCATATATTTTAAATTCTTTATGCTTTGCCTCAAACCTGAAGCACCACAGCTTTCTTAATGGACCACACATGCGTATAACTGCGGGATAATGGATTAAGTTGTGAAATTTGGGTTTCAAGGAATCGTTGAAAAGTGTAGTATAATTTCGATTATGATCTGCAATTTTATTAGCCAGATGAATTATATAATTCTCTGATACTTCAAAACTTAACAGCAAATCAATTATCTCTACCAAGTTTAGAAGGAACTTCCAAACTTCATCATCAGCTGGTATTAAATCTCCAATCATTATAGGTAAGTATATTATGAAACACATCATCTCACTGGCAGACATTTTAAGATGTTTGTTTAGAAGATGAGATTTTTTAATTTCTCCGGAAATGTTATCAATTTCTATAGGTCCATATTCAAAATTTTGCTTTCGTCTATTTAAAGTCTCCAAATCTAAATATTTCATTTTATTTATAAAGTATGGTATAATTTGACACAAATCGTAATGACAGACACCCTCAAATAAGTCGTGCATGACATCAACGCTATAGTTTTCAACTACGTGAAATGATGGTATATCGTTAAATATGCAGTACTGTTCAATTCCAGTTTCACGAGAGTTATTAAGAGAAATATCTTGTTCGTAGTTCTTAATATTCCGCATTTCAACTTGATCTTCAGAGCATATTTTACTACATTCGCCTTTCGAAGCTCTACAAAATCTGCAATACGATTGGCTTGAAAATGATTTCTTAAAATCTAGTATAGAATTCAATCCTAGATTGTCGCCCAGTATCAAACCCAATATAAAATAAACACGTTGGCTTGTACCATCTTCATCTATAATTTCTATTCCGTGATCTTCCAATGAAATAAGCTCTTTGACTAATGATCTAAAGCAATTATTATTTCGAAATTGTTTTATGTACCTTGTTTTTACAATCCCAGCTAGAAATATATTTTCTAGTTTAAACTCATCCGTTGGTAGTGACGGAAAAGAATAATAAAGGTTACATACAGAATGAATAGTTGCATGTGCTCCTAAGGGATTGTTAATTTCTATGTCATCAGCGTACAAAAAATATGGTATTAAAATTCTGTCGGAGTACATTTCCCCCTTGTTTTTCCACAGATCTCCTTGCACAAAATTTGTAAAATGCGTACTTTTCTCCAGTTGGTTCATGTGTTTTATTGTCTCACGAAGTAATGACCTACTTTCAAAAAATTTTTGAAATTGGAAACCCAATGGCAATAAAACACCAGTTGATTGATTTTCATCGTATGATAAAGAACCACTTTGGTATACAAGGTCAATTTCTTTATTAATTTGGAATTCCGTTACTTCTTTTACAAGGTCCGATTCTTTCAAAAATTTATTAAATTTGTGCTCGGTAGAACAATGTAGAAATACATTTTCAAAATTGGTTAACATGCTCATAATATCATTATAAATAAATATTTGCTGGCTCCGGAGACTCGAATCAGCATATAACCTAATCATAGAAGTAAACGGTAAAACAATTTGGTTTTGTACTTGGCCGATAATTTTATAAACATCTTTTCGTGAAAAACTATTGTTGTTATGGAGGCTTAAAGCAAACTGAGATACAGAAATTGCAATTTCCTTTAATAAATTTTGCAAATCAAAAGTTTCTGGTATTTTTGAAATATTTTCTGAGCAGTTTGGTTTATCTGGGTGATAAGATTTTATATTTTCTGAACTGGCTTGGGCTGATGTACCATAAAAATCAAATGGATTGTTAGAAACTGTTGTATTAATACGGGAATCTCCTAATTCATGTTTTTTAGTTACATGTTTTTTGAAATTTTTAAGATTAGAAAAATTTTGATTACAAAGTGGGTGGCAACATTTATAGGAGCTGCTGCTATGTAATGAATGCACTACTTGAAAGTGGAAAAGTAATGTTTTAAGATCGTCGTGATTTTCCTTGCACAAAAAACACAACATTTTACTTATGTTTTATACGATGCAAAAACACGTGCTGTTTTTTTAACCTATAAATAAATAGTTATAGAATTTATTATTTTTCACAACATACCTTTAATGCAAACTTTTACCAGGCTTATACAACAAAATTACAACTTAAATTATTATTTCACAAATAACTAAATTATTATTATTTCACAAACTAAAATATTAATAAAACGTTCACTTTTTTTATTTATAAAATGCTGAACATATCAGTGTCACAACCCAACTCTTAATAAAAAAATGTGATCGAACAAAATTATTTAGGTACATTAATTAAAGTTTTTATTAAATCAACGAACAAGTTTATAAATTAGCAAATGTATTTATAAATTTCATTAAATAATTGATTGTGTGTATTACGTTGTTTATGAATTAATTACTTGGTTTATTGATTTAAGTAATAAGTTCAATATTAATAATAACCTAGTTAATCAATCAAAAAATAATAATCCAATAAAAAATAATGGAATTGAATTATTTTTGAGTTCTTATTGTTTACGTCGCCCGTTTTTTATATTACTATGAGCTGAAATCCCGTCTATTAACACTTAAACAACTGTCAACACAACATATGTATGGGGCATTCATTCATATGTTGTGTGATCGGTCGAGAAAGTGTTAAAAATAAGATATCTATTATGATTTTCTGTGGTAGTACGTTACTGAAAATTCAATATTATTATACGGAAACGATTATTCCAGATAAACTTATGTAAGGTTTTTACTACTGAACTTATGCAATTTTATATAAAAGCTGTAAATATTTTTCACTGTGCATTTAATTATGCATCTTGTAGAATGGAATTTTCCAGTTGAATTAGCTTTAAAATACATATCAAAAGATATTTATCTAATACCTACAAACGACGATTATTTCATAGGCCATTTGGCTTGTACTGAGCGAATGGCACAGGGCTTAGAGTTGTGGCGTTTGTAGCGGAAGGGACCGCGTTCAAATACCAGTAGGGACATGATGTACATGAAATTTTCTCACTTCATTACGATCATGTGGATTAATAAACACAACTTGACCCCCTACTGGAGTGTCGAACTCGTAAAAAAGGTACCGATCCATCTTTCATGTCATTGAACTGCAGGGTGACATGGAGCTATGCAACGTGCAGATGGTACAATTACTAGTAGATGTCTGAATGTGTTAATAATGGGCAAATAGGTGAATTGATGATTAGGTGGGAAAAAGAGTGTAAAGTGGTAAGGCTACGGACCGACTTGTGTCTATCTCAGTCCAGGTTAGGTTGCGGTTGTTGTCCATACAACCGCAACCTAACCTAACCTAAGCTTGTAACAACAGCATATGTTACAATGCTGCTAATATGCTGTGTTTTTCCCGGAAGTTACAAAAGGCTTTAGCTAAAATAAAGCTAGAATTTAGGAAGGTTTTCGCGAAAAAACAAAATACGTCTTTCTTAATTTTTCAATAGAATTACAAAGCGCTTTATACAAAGTAGACTTATATTTAGTAATCGTCTTATAAATTTATTATTGATTGCGGTAATAGTGCTTTAAAAGATAAAAAGATTATGTAGGAATCAAAATTATTTTTTCATCGACATGTCATGCTTGTGTCCTATGCAAATTATTCGAGGTAGAAAATTTTACTTTAGGTGGTATATTAATAATGTATCCGTCTATAAATTGGTAAAAAAAATCATTGATATCATGTATTGTTACATTCACGGTGTAAAATCATTGAATAAACAGCAATTTATCGTTCTAATTAACCCGTTGTTAACTTGTAAACCCCTTTATTGAAAAAATAATTTTATTAATTAAAATATTTATTAAGGCAACGAATTTTCCTTGCGCAAAATTTAATAAATTGAGTTCATTGAATTATTTTTTTCAGTGTAATATTTTGATTGCTGATTGTTGGTGTGTGTTTCACTTGTTTCAAGCGTCTTATGTACCGCTTGTTGTAGCTTAGCAGTACATTCTTCTGCACGGCTGCAAATCTCGAAGTAAATGTTGTTTTTAAAATGTTCTTGATGTTCTAAGTCTTCTTCAGTTGTTTCTAGCAGTATTTCTTCTTGCAGCTCATCTATTTTTTCCATCGTCGTATTTAGTTGTTTACTTTTTTGTCGCAGGTATTCAGCTTCTTTCCTTCCGTTTATGAGGCCGTATGCTTGAATGATGATATTCTCCAAGTGATTTATTTTTATTAACTGCTTTCTGAGCAGCCTTTCCTTGGGATCATCGCTGTTAGCTTGAATCGTCGGGATTACCAACTTGGATACTACTTTTTGTTGTGCCGTAGTTGTGCTGGCTGTATGAGTGCTTTCGATATCCAACTCATTCAGTTCTGCTAGCTTAGTTGTTGTTGCTATCGGCAGTTTTTCAATTACGTTGCCATCTGCTGCTTTTGTAGTTGGAGTTGTTGCAGCAGTTTCCAGCTTATAGTTGATGTCAGCTATTATGCTATCACAAGCATGTTTTATATGTTTGGGTTCTTCTATGTAAGGCAAGTTGTCTATGCCTTCGTAGTTAATTAACAACTTGTCGTTTTCTTTATATCTTGTGTAGATATCCGCAACTTCTTCTCTTTTTTTCCAGGTGGGCCTTTGTTTTCCGGGGAACTGGATCCTTCCCTATATTTGAGATTAGTTTTTGTATTTGTTCGCTCAGATCACTTTGTTGTTTTAATAATTTCTCCATAATAAATTTTTGTTATTGTTGTTGTTGTGGAGCTTTTCACCTAGCGTGATTCTTTTTCCTCGAAGGACCAATGTTTGACCATATTTTGGTCAAATCACAAAATTGATAGTTGACAATTACTTAAAATGTTTCTCGCTTGCTGTTGGTCAGGGCTGAACAGAAACACGTTGACTGTTGTGTAAGAACTAATATTTATTCCATAATTTATTTGATTTATTTACAAAAAAGATCATTTATAAAACTATTGATTATGCAAAATAAATGTAAAATTAAATGTAAATGCCCTAGTCAATATGAAAACCGATATACATATTCCGTGTCATCAGTATTTAACGGATGTATATATATATATATTGATATATTCAATGTCATAATTTG
Source organism: Nephrotoma flavescens (assembly GCA_932526605.1). NCBI lineage: Eukaryota > Metazoa > Arthropoda > Insecta > Diptera > Tipulidae > Nephrotoma > Nephrotoma flavescens. Next base: position 142,561,365 of record OW052220.1, read on the forward strand.
ATATAAGTGTTGTTGTTATAACACTGCCTGTTCATTAATTGTATGTACATATTAATAAATACAAATAAATAGAACTAAAAACGGTCATTACGAATAATTTTATTTCGTCCAGTCATCAAATAGAAAACTAAAGCTTTTATTTTATATTTTTATAGAAATCGATATTACTACTTTAATTTCTTACTTTCGTATGCATAATTTTTGTACATTGCTCTCAACTATATGACGTCAGCGCAATTGTTATCTTCTTACAATAATTTAAAGTTAACTACTTAAAATCAGATCGCGATAGCTCTTATGTTATTTATGCACTTGACGTTTCAATTAAGGTATTCATAATTATAAAAAATTAATAATAATAGTTTAGCGTTGTGATTTGCTATACCTGTTTTTGAAATTTTTGATTAACAGTCTCTTATTATGTTTTATTCCGGACTTACTATTACTCTTCCTTCTTTCGATAACAATACAATTAATAGCAATATTCCGATTGCTTTTAATTTACATCGTAAAAATTGGATAGTAATTATTTGATGCTTAAACAAACACAAAACAGAAAACAAATAAATTAATTATAGACAATATTGACGCTAATAATCCCACAACCTTTAAGAATTACCATTTTCGTAGGGCGAATGATATTTACAAACCACAACATATTTTTAAATATGTATTTATATAAAATTTAAATTTGTGAATAAATAAATAAACAAAAAATTCCTATTATGCTTGCTTAATATAGATCGATTTCAACTGATATTGGCTTAAATGAGAAACCTGAACGCAAAGATAAAAAAAATCGGGAAAATTTTCGATTACTTTTCCAGTTGTATTTTATTATACGAGTAAATCTAATTTTAATAACATTTTGGGAGCTATACAAACGTTTGTTTAAAAAAAAATAAAACAATTTATTTATATTTCTCTTATTTTGTTTGCTTACAATTGCGTCTGATTTAATTAATGTTAAAGCTTTTCGTAACATCTAGGAAATAATGGTAACAGATTGGACGAACACGAACTGTGTTCGTGTTGCGCATATTCAAATTTTAATATACGTTATGCATGTGGTTAAGTAGGGGGTTGTAAACTAAGGGGTTTAGTCGCCTAGGAGTTAACGTAATGCATCTAAGTTGTTTGATTGTCTGTAAATTTGTTCTTGTCTCACTTGTTTAGAAAAATCTTGTTACAATCTATAGTCAAAAAATAAAGTAAAATGCTTAGAATATTGCATTGGAAGTAGTTCTACACATATACACGGCTAAATGAACATATACAGGAAAACCTCCAAGAACACGATTAATGCGTTCCGTGTTCATTAATACCGTGTTGGGCGAGACTACAAAAAAGAAAATAAAAAAAACGTTACGTTTTATTTTTTGTCATGATATACAAAAAATAAAAGAGAATAACGAAAATCGTGTTGCTTGTAACCGTAACTTGAAGAAATAGTTATCCATGTTCTTCGAAACCGTGTCCTTCGAACACCTTGTTTTTGGAGGGTTACCTGTATATAATTTTTAAAACTAGAAAATCTTGCCTAAAAAATTTAGTTTAAAAATGAGTTGCCTAAAAATTTTATTTTTAAATTGAAAAGATTTTCTTATTAATTTTAAAACGACCCTGTTTGTCTAAAAAATATACGTATATTTTTTTATTTTATATGTATGTATATTTTTTATTTTTCACAAGTTTTGTTTTCTCAATGTGGTTATCTTAAGCAAATGCAAGTTTGTTTACGAATATTAACACTAACGCTCTTAAAATAAATTACGTACATCTTTGCACCGTTGCTTTGACAAAAGTCAATAATTATCTTTAGGCACAACGCTTTAAAACTTAAAAGAATTTATATTTTCTTAGACTTGTGGATTTTGCAAATAATAACACTCAGCGATTCCTACCTTTTTTTATTTTACACCATTTACACTTCTTGCTCAAATCCACTATTTCACTATTCAAACCACACTTTGGATGATTCATACAACTACATAAGTTGACTTTTAAGTGATTTATTTATACTGTCCTAGTATTGCAGTTTGATCGCGTCTATTTACTTCTGCATCGCTGTTCGAGATTATTCCGTTTTTTGTACCAATCGACGTATGCGTCCGTACTTATAAATCACTTGTAAGTGGTGTAACTCAGGAACATTCTAAGTGATCAATTCCTCCGTCTTCATGATTAACGCCGTTGTTTATTCTAATATTCTCCATGATGACTATCACTGCCGTTTGTAATTGCTTTCGTTATTCCGTTATTCCCCTCCACTTTAAATGCAATTGTAGAATTTAATTTCAAAACGGTATTGTGGTGACATCGTAGCATGTTTAGCTAATATACGTCCAATAAAACTTTAGATTCCGCATGGGCTCACTTTTACTATGCGGCCGCGTATTGTTATATCGTGCTGTAGTGAAAATCGTCACTTAAAATAAAATTTTTAGTAATCCGTAATTATTTTAAGCACATTATATAACTTGTCTAATTTAGTTTTGTGCGTTAACTTAAAATTTTATTTTATTTTATGTCCAGCTAGCAAATTCGAAATTGTTTATTTTTTTTGGAAAAATACCAAATTAATAAAAATAAATATTTTCGAAAAAATATTTTAGGTGATTGACTAATGAATCGTAATAAAAATATTACACACGAATAATTCAACGTTATTCAAACTCATAAATTACAGTGAAAGAGTTCTAAAAAAACAAGAGTGCAAACAATTTATTTTCTCATCGCCCAGAAATAAATTAGTAGAAAAAACGGAAAGTATTAGACACATATTTACTAAGGTGTTGATGTGTGTATGTTTAAAGAGTAAAATATTTTATTGTCGAATTAATTATTATCGTAACTTAAAAAAAGATTATTTAATTAATATTTATAAAACAATTAATTGTAAAGTACATGAAAAAAAATACAAATGAAGTTTCACACAAGAGTATGAAATAATTCTATGATCAATTGTGTACAGGGGTACAAGTTACCTATTTACATTTCGAGATATGTCTATCCGGTTTCTAAATAGGAGTCACAAACCATTATCAAATTTGCTTTTTCTCGATAAACGAAAAAATATTGGAATGCAAAATGATTGCAAATCGAGCATTGATTGAAAATCGCAAGAATCACCCACCCCTAATTAAATTTGGAATTTGAAATGATAATAACACGAGCACCCAACCGACCGGCAGTTTATTAAATTATATAGTAGTGTTGAACAGGAAAAGGTTTTAAATCGGCATGTATTACATTTAGCTAAGACATAATTTTGGAGAAGATAAAGTATACGAATTCGTGGCCGCGCGAGGAAACTTGTTTGAATTTAATAAGTATTCACAAATAAGTTGCTGTTGGGGAAAGGACCTAATTACATAATTTTAAAATAAATCTCATTGTAGGACATAATGTTATATTAAATAATATGTTCTTGAAAATTCAACATTTTTTTCAAAACAAAAAATTTGCCTATTTTAATGAAATGTAAGTATGATTTAATAAAAACAGGGTGGCTTTGATTATATTAAGAGATTCTTCTAGGCAAACTATTTGTATGTCGGTTTGAAATGTTACTAGTGTTACCTTATCCTATAACAACTGGAATAATTTAATTCGTCAAATCCTTTATTATAATTTTATTTTAATAAGTCCATTCATTTTTGAAAGACGGACTTTACTCAATTCCTGTTAGTTTTGCTATGAGGTAATAAGAGATGAAAATGGCACATATCGTAATTATGTTTTTGTAAACATTTGATATATTTCGGTGACATTAGAAAAGAGGTGGAAATTTTACTTAATAAAGATTGAAATATTCATAACATGAATAAAACTTGTTACGGGTGGCTCGCAGCCAACCCGCAGATTTCACTAAGCACACATTTGCCTGTTTCACGGTTTAATGTTTTGCCGGCTTGATCTCAGGGTAAAAGCATGGGCCATGGAGGAATTAGAGGCTTGCGTGCTCCTGGCCTACACCGTGGAACAGAAATAAAATTAAAAGCAAATAATAAAAAAACTGAAATTAAATTTAGTCGTCCAGAGTTTGTCGAACGAAATTTAAGGAACCGTAATAAATTAATTACCGATTGTGTTCATAAGGCGACGACCGGATCTCCACGAATGACAAGTACTTATAGTCTGCTGGAAAAATCCCCCTGAATGAACAACCAACCCCGAAAAGCCCAGCCACAATGAAGCAGCACTAGAGGGTAGGGACATCTCTACAACAGACCAGGCCTCTTCACACAGACGGACCACCGAAGTGCAACGGGGTACTGTGTGGATTTTACGGTCGCCCCCCGAATGGACGACACATATTCTGGAAGTCGCCACTCCGACCCTGTGGATATCCTGTCAAGAGGATGACGGGGAGTGAAAGGCCCAGTCTGTAAATATAGAACCGACACAGAATGGAGACTCCCCTCTCACCATACCGACCGGAAAATTTTAGCACTTCATTTTATTATTTTAATAGAATAAAAAAATAAAATTAAAGAAAACCAAAGGGCGAAACGAAAATAAGGCCGGATGCCAAGAATCGCCGTGCAATTTTTATTTCAACAAACAGAAAAATATCAGAAGAAAAACCAAATGGCGGATTACAACGCGAAAATAAATTCAACAACACCAAAAATATGGCTGCCGAAAGTGAATAATAATTTTGAATAATAGAAGAATAATTTTGAGCGAAACCATTGTGTGTATTTAAATGAAAACTAAAAGATTGAAAATTTGAAACATAAAAATTTTAAATTAGCAAACTACGAATTTAAATAGACAAAAAAATAAAAAGACCAAATTGTTGTGGTACTCACAACCCTATTATCGCCTAAAATAAACACAACGCACAAACTTTCTGTAAAATCAAAACGACATACAAAACTACAGAACAAACGACATCCAATCACATAGACAAAAAACAAGTGCTCTTAACCTGCACCGACCATATTAGCCCGCCTCAATAAAACCTGTACTATAATTTGTTACACATTTATTACAATTTATTACAACAAATCCCGATTTTATTACAGTTACCGTTTTCGAGGAACGAGTGGTCGGTTTAGCTTGTAATTAAACCTACACCGCCAAAATTGTAACTTTTGATGTAGCTGTGATATCGGGATGGTTCTTGGACCATAATTTATTACAAATTATTTACATTAATTAAATAGTTCCAGATCAACCCTATATGTTGACTAAGGGTAAATTTCACCCCAAACGATTATTTATGACAAAAACATCGATTTTACCAATATTAATAAATTATTACATAAGACCGCCACCAGATATTGAGTCAAATGTTACTCCTTGGGTCTTGTAAAGGGCAGATCAACCTTATCCAGGTGTGTAATAAATTATCTTTGTATCAGGTTACACGGAATTAACTCCAAACCGTAAATGGTTCAAACATCAAATTTAAAGTTCGATTTTATCACCTTCCACAATTTATTACACCAGACCGCCACTAGATATTGAGTCAAATGTTACTTCTTGGACCTTGTGGAGGGCAGATCAACCTTATCCAGGTGTGTGATAAATTATCTTTGTGTCAGGTTACACGGAATTGGCTCCACACCGTAAAGGGTTCAAACGTCTAATATAAAGTTCGATTTTATCACCTTCCACAATTTATTACACCAGACCGCCACCAGATATTGAGTCAAATGTTACTCCTTGGACCTTGTGGAGGGCAGATCAACCTTATCCAGGTGTGTAATAAATTATCTTTGTGTCAGGTTACACGGAATTGGCTCCAAACCGTATAGGGTTCAAACATTTAATTTAAAGATCGATTTTATCACGTTCCACAATTTATTACACCAGACCGCCACTAGATATTGAGTCAAATGTTACTTCTTGGACCTTGTGGAGGGCAGATCAACCTTATCCAGGTGTGTAATAAATTATCTTTGTGTCAAGTTACACGGAATTGGCTCCAAACCGTAAAGGGTTCAAACGTCTAATTTTAGGGTTTGATTTTATCACCTTCCACAATTTATTACACCAGACCGCCACTAGATATTGAGTCAAATGTTACTCCTTGGACCTTGTGGAGGGCAGATCAACCTTATCCAGGTGTGTAATAAATTATCTTTGTGTCAGGTTACACGAAATTGGCTTCAAACCGTAAAGGGTTCAAACGTCTAATTTTAAAGTTCAATTTTATCACCTTCCACAATTTATTACACCAGACCGCCACTAGATATTGAGTCAAATGTTACTCCTTGGACCTTGTGGAGGGCAGATCAACCTTATTCAAGTGTGTAATAAATTATCTTTGTGTCAGGTTACACGGAATTGGCTCCAAACCGTAAAGGGTTCAAACGTCTAATTTAAAGTTCGATTTTATCACCTTCCACAATTTATTACACCAGACCGCCACCAGATATTGAGTCAAATGTTACTCCTTGGACCTTGTGGAGGGCAGATCAACCTTATCCAAGTGTGTAATAAATTATCTTTGTGTCAGGTTACACGGAATTGGCTCCAAACCGTAAAGGGTTCATGTTCATATTCATATATATATATATATATATATATATATATATATATATATATATATATATATACAATATATATATATATATATATATATATATATATATATATATATATATATATATATATATATATATATATATATATATATATATATATATATATATATATATATATATATATATATATATATATATATATATATATATATATATATATATATATATATATATATATATATATATATATATATATATATATATATATATATATATATATATATATATATATATATATATATATATATATATATATATATATATATATATATATATATATATATATATATATATATATATATATATATATATATATATATATATATATATATATATATATATATATATATATATATATATATATATATATATATATATATATATATATATATATATATATATATATATATATATATATATATATATATATATATATATATATATATATATATATATATATATATATATATATATATATATATATATATATATATATATATATATATATATATATATATATATATATATATATATATATATATATATATATATATATATATATATATATAACATGTACACATATACTTAATCTATAATTAAATAAAACATTTTCGGATGTTAGTATATACTCATTTTAATTCATCTTTTATTATTAATGTACTAATAAATATGTATGTTTAGCTAATATTTTAGTTTATAAAACTTAATACTAACTTAACTCTAACTTAATACTAAGGAACAATTAAGGCTACTTCATTTCAATGCATTTAAGTTTTGTATACCTTATTTTAAAAAGCTTAACGTATGAATTAATTTTCTTTACGAGATCGGTTTCTCGCCAAACGTTCATCTGTTTTGCTTTTTTCAAGCACTACAATAAAATAACCTGCGAGCCTTTTTTAATGATAGCAAACATTAAATTTTGTAAATTTTCCAACTCACTAAACTCTAACATTATACTAGTTCCGGTCCAGCTAAAACCAGCCAAGCATTCGTCACTGGCAAACACTTTTTAATTAACAGAGTGGGCCTTGCTTTCATTATTAAAACCGTGATCATTAATCTGCGCTAAATCTGAAAGATACATAAATGTCTAAATGCAAAAAAGCATTGAAAATTAATTTGGTTTTAAAACTTATCAATTGTTTTTTTGTATCCTTTGATAGTCTAGATATTTCCATCTATGGCTTGAAATTGGACAACAGTTTTCAATGGCAAATCAGGCGTAACATTTATTATATCTTGGTTTGAAGCCAGCGATGGCTTCTCGGCCTATCTGGTTAAGGCTCATTTTAAACCAGTCTAATTCGACTTGGGTTTGCGTGTTTTGACTTATGACGTCAGCCTGGAGAAACTCTATTTGTCTATTATTTCGACTAATAAGTTTTCTAAAACGATTACTTTGTCCTGCAAACATCTACTCGTATTGCCACCAACAGTTCAAATTATAAATAAAATTAATTGTAGTTTAAACTAGTGTATATTAGATTTCTGTAATATTCTTTTATAAACTTAGAGCCTGTACAGACTGAGGATTAGGTAACCTAGTTTAGCAAAATTCGGTCAAGTGCTCTAAAAAATAAAATACAATTCAGTCCGACATACTACGAAAATTAAAAAATCTACTAGCAAGTTTTAGTTTTTTCATAGGATACTTGATTTAATTTTGTTAAACCAGTTTAACTAATCTTCAGCCTGGCAGGGCTCTTATTATGTATAATCATGCTTATAATCAGGCTCATTATTCTCGGATGCTAGCAGAACCATGTTGTTTTGGTGTTGCTATTTCTGTTGTATGAGGTCTGAAGAGAAATGTAAGCTAAGTTAGTGTATGTATTGTTTGAACTCTATCTATGTAATTTAAACATATTAATGCCAGATTGCACATACAAGTTACTAACAGCTGATTAGTCGTGTGCTTACTAAAGTTTATACATATATGATAATTTACTTCCTGTATAGAGAAAACCCACTGCACTCATGATTTAACCTATACTTTTACATGGAAGATTACTAACCTGGGCTGGGATGTTCAATCCCTCAATTTTCAGGAATCAATTAACATTCTTTTTCGCGTAACCAATTATGTATTTCATTTCGTGATTTCAACTTCCTGATAAAAATGTGAACATTTCTCTCTTTTCTACATTTCGATAAACGTAACAAGAAAAAGTTATTTTATGATAAATAGAGTGAATTAATCGTAGTCTTAGAAAACGTAGAAAACAAATAAAATGATGTTTACTCGAGCAAGCTCAGAACACCAATTGGGCATATCCAGTACACTGAGTGCTCACTAAAACTAAAAGAATTTTTCATATTAAATTTGGTGAGGCCTCACTAAAAACAGTGAGAATCTCATTGTGCTGGATAATAGAAAATGCGTAATTTTTGAAGTGAAATAAGCTGTCATTTTACTCATAAAAAATGAGATAAACTAAGTCAAAAGTCGAAAATAGTGATGGTACAACATCCCAGCCCAGAATATAAATCTTTAAGCGACCAATTTTATTTTTTTGAAAATATAACTATAGTAAATAATCTTTGATATGGAAAATACAAATTCAATCAAGAGTGTTATGTATTTTTCCGTACCCGAAACAAAGTATAAAAAAAAGTGTTGTCATCTAGCCTTCGGTTAGTACCCTATATATGCTATCGGCATCAGTTAGCGAGTTAAGTAGCTGTGAAAAGCATTTAAAAGTTTTATGGAATCAGCTTATATTGCTTACCAGTTTCTAATGCATCCTTCAAATACACCGGTTGTGTGGAATTAAAATGACCTATGAATATTCACAGCTGTTATTTGATATGAAAATTCTAAACTAGGTTATCGCCGACTAATTAAAAGCACTGCTGTTTATGGGATGCATGATTCATTGCAAATAAATTCATCGCGGACTATGATTAGCTACACCTGTCAAAAATTGCGTCGAGAAACATTTTGTATCTCAGTTCAAAATATTTCTGCCACCACATTTTATCCATAAAATAAGCATTGCCTCCGATATCTTTTATCTAAATCAATCTTTAAAAAATTTCGCATACTGCGCAAAACTCACTTTAACGCTCGTCAATTGCTATGCGATACGAATCAAAAGTGTGCAACGTTCAGAAATACATACTTACTTTCAGATTTTTGATTAGCTGTTTCAAGAAAACCCTCATTAGAAGGCACTTCACTTTTAATTTTCTGATTTTTTTTTTCATGTTCAAATGACATGTGGATCCATCCGTATATGGTTTCTCTCCCCTGGTCTGTTGATTTTATTATAATGTTTCTGGATATACATTATCTTCTTATCTAGCAACGTTAACATAAACAAAACGAATGAATGTTAATTCTCACACACAAAGAATAAGTAAAATAATGCAACGAAGCAAAAAAAAGACGGGAAAGGAGCCGAACTCTTTAAGCATTTTTGTTGCCTATAAAGAACTTCTATGCAGTGTGATTTGCGTATTTCAAATATTACCCACTCCCACACCCACCTAACCCCATCTACACCAAGCTCAACCGATCCCAATCCACTATATCTCAACTGACCCCAATCAACCACAAACCACCACATCTAAACATTATTACCACCCCCCACCCACTATCCAATTCAAACCCCAAAACCCATATCACCCGCACCACCCTATACCGCACGACCCATATTATCACCTTTTAACATCTCTACACCCACTTCCACACACACACACCACCCACACAAACCCACATCCAGACGAGATATACTTTTATTCCACAGTCACATGCTCGGTGAAACCAAAATAGAATAGAAAATAATAAAAAAATCTATCAATTTTAAGGAGGAGGGTTAACAAAACCCCACCTATCTCCGAACACCCTGAACACAGAAATGTTCAAATCAATAGGAATCATTCCTATGAATTGCTTGAACTTTTAGTGAAGAAACTAAGTGGATATCTCTATCCGTTCTCAAGTTATCGTGCACACAGACGGACAGACGGCAAACCGAAACCATATAGCATTTTTTTTAACAAAAATGCTTAACAATAATATGTAAGTAGATGATGAAACATATTAAACAAAAACGGATAAACTGCAGAATTTTCCTACGAATACCACTCGTGAGCAGTAAAATGTATGTATGTATAAAATAAAATGTTACATGCTACATTTAGAATAAGAATATGAATCGAGTACAACAACATATTATGAGTAAATACATATTATGATCGATTTTGATAACCATGCGCCCATCCCTAAGCAAAACAGAACAATAAAAAATCATAATCGTAATTTGCACGACAAACAATTCGGTTTCCGGCGTAGTATGTCTACTGAGGATGCGATAGTCCGCCTAACCAACACTGTGAAAAACCAAAGTTCAAAATATGTTATAAGTTCTTGGATATCGCCGGAGCAGTTGATAATCTAACGTGGCCTAGTGTCATCGCAAGTTTATCGGTCTACAATCACCCTAGAAACACTATTAATGTTTTTAAGAGCTACTTCAGTAACCGATCCACTGTAATCAGAGACATGTATGGTTCTGCATCAAAACTCTATTTTGGGTGCTCTAGTCATTTTGATGCATGGCAACTCGAGCTCGAACTTCAGTGCCAGGATCAAATAAAATGTCAATACCGGCAGAGAAAATAGTAATGCTGCAGTCAAAAGGAAAATTTGACTCTAGTCGACCTCCAACAATATCATTAAAGGTTCGAAACAAATGGTCAAGACTGTGAGATATCTAGGAGTTGACCTATATGAACGAATGGGCGTAACACCTCACGTTCTAAGTTTGTGAAAACGCTAAGAAACTATTCCACTCCTTGGCGAGAGTGTCAAGAGAGGAATGGAGACTAAATAACAAAACACTGGTAATAATTTACAAAGGTGTGGCGGAGGCGCTATTGACGTACTGCGCGGCTTCTTGGTATGATAGGTTAAACTGTCACCACGTCAGATTATTGAAAAGCACTCAGAGGAATATCCTGCTAAGAGTACTAAAGGCCTATCGAACAGTGTCTAAAGATGCTGCCGTGGCTCTGGCCGGCGCTCCGGTAGATACTCTAATCAAAAAGAGAGCGCACTTGTACCACCTAAGAAGAAGTGCCCAAAATGAAATAGGTCACCATGTACATGTTGCAGATAGTAGAAACAATCAATATAACAACAAAACTTAAATAAAGGAGAAGGCGATTGACTTATGGCAAATAAGGTGAAATGAATCAGCCAATAGAAGGCATACATTTGGCTTCATTCCAGTAAAAGCTCGACTCAAATTGAAATTACCACTGACGAGCTCGATGAGCCAAGTTATCTCTGGACATGGTAAGTTTAAAGCCTATCTGCAGAGATTGAAGATTACAAACCAGTTTCAATGTTTATGCGGTTAAGTAGTACCTACTTGTCGAATGTAACGGGGTGACCGTCGACTAAAACAAAAATGGCTAGATAACACGAACATACGCGAATTACCACTCGCAGCATTACTTGGTGACGAACGTCTCCCGAAATTTCGGCCATATTGTGCCGAAATTATCAATGTCTTAAAAGATCGGAATAATGCGTGATAGTAGACCGGAAGTCCGGACTGTACTTGTCTCTATACAGCATTAAGCTTACAAACGTTTTAATTTTTTAATTGTAACGGCGACATGTACTAGCACGATGCGGCTAACAAATCTAATTAATTAACAATGCAAAAAAATACAATATTAGCTATGTGAACTGATATCAATTTAAAATAATTGTTAGTTTAAGGTAATAGATTGATAGATTGAGGTATAAGAATTGATGTAATTTTGTCCAGAAATGTTGACCACATATGACTGGAATATATCTCGCAAATGTGGCAGCAAAACAAACAAACCACGTGATGTGTTTATCTATCTTATATGTTTGATAAATGGTTTTCCATCTCTAAGGCATTTTTCATTCAGAGTTGTATCACTTACCGCTACGAGGTCCTTAATTAAACGATCGTCACGCAATATACAGAGGAAACTTGTTGGGCATCCAGGAATAGCAGTTATTTTCTATGGCGCCTATTCTTCATACTTACACACAAACATCGCTTACGATCATCAAAATAAAGACATTATAAAAAAGACTTAACTAGAAAGAAAGACCATTGCACTTGCATGACAGTCTATCCTTCGCGTTTACGCTCTTCTTGCCTGCATACAAATAACCCGTATTTTTATTATTTGCCATCGACTTGGTCGTACAAATACGCAATGACTATAGAGCGCTACAGGAGATCCAATTTGGTCGGATGGTCGGACTGATTTGGTTGGTTTGGATATAAAATCGGATAGCGTGTATGCATGTCGGTCCGATAAAATTAAGTTGGGTGTGTCGGGTGAAAATTCCATCCGACCAACCAAATAAATCGGATGGTGTGTATTGTTGTCGGACGATTTTAATTCAGTTGTGTTTTTTACGCTATTTGCCATAGGCACTTGGCGAAACACACTAATACTTAATAAACACATTTTATTAAACACTTGTTTATTATTTCGGAAAATTAAATTTTTTGAATATTTTAATTAAAAAAATTGGCGATTTGTTATGTCATCATCAGGAGTATCTACTGATTTGTAAAAGTAAAACTTTGTTATATATAGCAGAAAAAAGCAAAAAAAAACAAAAGAGGGAGGGACATAAAATAAGCAATAAAAATTAATCTATTGATCGCGCAGGTGGGCGATTAGTCATCGGTTGAGTAGCAAAATTCAAGGTATATTGAAGTACATTTAATTATCCGACGTATTAGTCAAATCATAGAAAAGGGCGGGATCAGTAATTGGTGAGGTGATTGGTGGTGATTCAGGTTGGTTTATTGAAAAATAAAAATTATTATAATATTGAATTTATTTGAAATCAAATTCGTGTAGTATATTAAATTAATTATCTTAATATTAAAATACATTTATATTAAAACTTATGAATGTCCTTTTTGTAACATAAAACGAGCCAATAGATTACCATTAACATGTAAACTAAATTTGACTAAACGAAAATTGTCAAAATTGGATGATAAGTCGGACCGTCTGTAAACAACATCCTATTTGGTCGTCCGACGGTCGGTCCGATAAATATCCGGTCCGGTAACTATACATAATAATAGGTAGGGAAAATAGTTCGTTGCCTTTTTGGGTGAAATTGAAACAAAGAATTTTCTTATTTCAAATAAACTTTATTAAACTAAATGTGTGCCACTTTGATTCTAGAACTTTATTAATTTTTCTGGTAGAGCCATGATCCCATCACTGTAGAACTTCTGTGGTTTAGAAACGAAAAATCGAGACAACTCATTTTCGCAGGCCACTTTTGAATTTAATGTTCTGCATGGACCGGAACAAATGGTAGTCCGATGGTGCAAGGTAAGGACTATATGGTAGTGATGTTCGAACTGAGTCGAACCGAACACTTTTAACCTGATACTCAAAAGGTTCGAACTATCAATTGAGTACTTTTAAAATTATTAGGTTAGTAGTATCAACTAATACATTCGATGCTCAAATGGAATAACCAAATACATAGTTGGTTTTATATAATTTGTTTTGCGAGAAAGAGTGAATTGTGTATATCGAATAATATTTTGGGATGTTTTCTACTGAAAATACAGATAAAAATAGCTATGCAAACATATAACAAAGTAATATGTATACATATAAAAGTACTCATCTCTCAATTTTAATATATGCATACACGAAAGGGAATCCAAAAGAAATCAAACATACAATGCGATTCATTACTATTTGTGATATGAAAAAAATTTAGGTCCCATTTCTGTTTGTTTTCATATAAAATTAACATCCATATTTTCAGAACGAAAGCGCGCGAACCATTTCTTTGCTGCTGATTTTGATAAAGCACCTTCTTCATAAACAGCACAAATTTTTTCGCAAGCCTGAGCCGCGTTTTTACCTTTGTCGTAATAAAATTGCAAAAGATATCGAATTTTTTATTATTTTTCTCCATGTTTAAAATGTTGTAACTTTTTTTTCACTTCACAAGTGTGAGTTAAAATGTCGCATTTCAAACACGCATCAATGTGATCAATATGATCAATGGTTACTGAGATATATGAATGTTGTAACGTATGCCAAAAGCTATTTCGTTAACGGAAATTAACAATCAACACTTTAGCGTTAGACACACGTTGCCAGAAAATAATATCGCCACAGTGACCCTTGAAATGGTCTGGTGCTGCGGCTTGAACTCAGGAGCTTGGGTGTGGTTGCTCAAGGGTATGTGACGATCTGTATGACCATGAATTAATACTATACTAGATTGACATAACTAATACAAAAGAAAAATAAACAAGCAAAAATAGAAGCAAGTGTAACACTTTACTTAAAACATTGATCATATTTCAATAAATAAAAAACATGCGTATAGGTAATCACTATTCAACTGTTCAAACTGTATAGAATCTATTTATCTCATTTTAAGAAAAAAAATAATAAAACACAAAATCAATTTAGCATTTATCAACAGAATTTCTAATAGAAAATTTATTAACTCATCAATGGTTAATTTTGAGTATTCTCGTATAAATTTTAATTTATTTAACACCATTAAAACTATCCCTAACCTTAAACTAAATTAAAAAATTTAATATTTATATAATTAAAATTGCAAAGAATTAATTTAACATAAAATTAGTAAATTAATTAATATCGCTTACGCATTCGTGATCATATATATTATCTGATGACGTAGTATATCCATTCATATCAATACCATCATGTACGGTACGAGTTGTAACATTAAGCTGATGACCAAATCCACAAATTTAAACTGGACGGCTGTGTTTTTTTTTGTTTACGGTGATAATATTATTTTTCTGCTCTCGGTAGCTTTACGTGTAATTAATTTTATTAGTTGTTATTATTATTTATAGTTTTATAATTAATTAATTAGAATTGGTGGTCTAGTTATAAGCCACGATAAATTATTATTATATTATTATTCTAAAATTTTTATAGTTTGAATTATTATTAAGCCATTCAACAAAGGCCGATATTTTTCATACAATACTGTTCATAAACAATTTTCTGACCATCATCACTTTTTAAGACTCTTGTTGTCCATTACACAATTTTTAAGGTTTATTGTTAATTATTTATTATTAGTTTTTATTCACATTTTTAGAAGTTTATTAACTATACAATTTCAAAGATTTATTATTTAAACTATGGCGCACATAAATTAAAATTTTTATAGCTACTTATTGGTCCGTAATTATAACAACCGAAACCAATTGATCGTCTGTAGTTTTTTCCTTTCACAAATTGTATCTTTTCCACTACAACTACACAAAATGATCTATAACTATTTTTTGTTTGTTTTAATTTACTTTATTTGTGGCCACACTTGACAAAGACCAAATCACAATTGAATCTTCGTTATTTTGTTAGCAATCTGGTACTTTCATACCCTACCAATTTTTATAATCAAAACGATCACAAGCTTCGGTTCTCTCCATCACACAACATGTTGACGTCTATGTCTCTCTTTAATTAGTTTATGCAGCGATCAATTATTTTCGATAATTAACGATAACGTAGAGATTTAAATAATGCCATCTATCACACAAAATTAATTAATTTGAAATGTCAGTATATTCCATCGCAAGACGAAGTAAAGCAACCGAAACAATGTAAGGCCATCTTCCGGGAAAAAGGCCACCAACTATGTCCCTACCCTTTATAATATATAGAAATTAAAATAAATTTGAAGATATAAATAATAAGTAAAATAAAAGACGATTAAATTCGTCTTTTGCGTTCTTGGGAATCCTTAAATATTTGCACAGTTTATGTATATAATGATTTCATACACAAATGCACAATACGTAAAAAATTCTACACCATCGCAAGTACACCCGTCATAAATCAATATCAAACTACCATGTACCCGTTATAATTACACTCCAATTCACAACACTTTCACATACATACATAAACATATACAAAAATATATAAATCAAATAATAATATAACAGATCTCATTGCCGTGTAAAAATACACGAGAAGATAATACCTGCTAAACAGGCTATAGCCACCGTTATTATTCCTTGAACTACAAATTAACAGTACGAAATTACATAATTATTACTACATCAAACTAACTCAATATAATTTACGATATTCGAAACTGATATTTTAATCCTTACTAAATATTTAATATTATTATAGAAATACAAAATAATTTTTGAAAAGAAAACATAATTTACACCACAAACATTGTACGAAACTACGAACATACAGATGTATATTTATCATTCTCAGTTTGTTTATTTGCGTTTCATGATTTTCATAAATACTAGTATCATTTATACTTTGTACGTATTTTCTGATTTTTTTTTATATAACTGAAATTTGTTTTTGTTATAAGGGTGTTACAAAAATTATCATGCTATGATTGTTTCTGCTATCCGTGTTTTATTTTTCATTTGTTTCAAATTATTGTGAAACATTCTGTTATTTTCGTCAACAGACGCCTGCTACTTACACACCGCTTAGTACTAAGGTATTTTTTCAAATCCTCTTAATATCGGAATATTGTGATTTTATTTAATCGTCGCGTTCATCATATCAAGAGATGTACTTGGGGTATTTGAAATCAAAAATGTTTATAACATATAAACCAGCTGTACACTGCAAAATCTCAACTGAAGGAGTTAATCCAAGTTGCAATAATTACCATGTTTGTTTGCCATCAAAGATTCGCACGACATCAGAAGACACTTATTACACATATTATTTGGACATCAAACAAACTTTTATTAGCCATTTATATTTATTTTTTTTAATAACCCAAACTTTAACAGAAACAAATGAGATGGCTGTTTTTGGAACACCCAGTATTTATGTATGTCGTTACATTTTATGGGAATTTTTATTTTTAATTATGATTGTTTTCGTTTTGTGGTCATTTAAAATTAATCTTTCGGTCGTAATAAATTAAATATTTTAGTTTAAGTGATAATTTTTCAATAGTACCATTTTTAAATGAAATGTAATATTAAATGTATCGTGGTTTAAATTATGGATACATTTTCCAACGATTGTACATACATAATTTAATTACATTTGAGCAAGGAATGATTTATAATAATAATGTGGCATATACCAAATAAGTAATACCTTCATTTTTAATTAATATGTAGGTACATTTCTCGACCGTTAATTTATTATGACCTCGGTTTAGATGAAATAGTTGCGCCTGCCCATAATTTATTGATTATTAAATCACAATTTGGCTACAATTACCTAGAGTGTTTTCTGCACTCAATAATATAATTATTCATTTCGTTTCATTTAGATATTGGGTAGATATTAATAAGTTTAAATATTGTGAAAGATTGGAAAACCAAATAATAACGGAAGCATGCCGTTTAACATTTAACCGTTTAACGTAAACTGTTTCTGTCTAGAATACATTAATTGTCTAGAAAACTCTTAAAGCGCTTATGCTGTCTAGTAACATCAAAAATAGCTTTGTTAATTTGGGATAGTCAAAATAAATGTCATCGTAAAAATAAAATTTTATGATTTAAACATATTGCAAAACAATAAATTAATGAGTGATCTGATAAATAAGTCAATGTATTCAATTAATATTTGCGTTATAATTATAATTACCGTTAATTAAATACAAATTTTATGCCATTTTTCAATATTAAAACGACGACAAGCGTTTAACAGAGATAACATGCATATTTCATGTGGTTTTATAAATTGAGTTTGTATGTATACCAAGAAAAAAAAATATTAAGAATAATTTGCAAAAAAAACTTCTTGTGTAATAAATTTTTTATCACTTAATGGATACAGCAAAAGAACTTTTTACAACAATAATGTAAAAATTCGTTGTTATTTTACATTTTTGATGTGTGGTAATAGCAGCTGAGTGAGAGATCAAATACATCATGATTTATTGACACCGTAAAACAAACACTCTGAATAAGTGTTTGATTAAGTGGTAAGTGCAGTAAAAAATATAAGTTCTTGAATTTATTAAGATAAATGTTTAAAAACAAAATCTTATTTATATAAGTAATTTTTGTTGCTGCATTACATATTGAATCATTTGCACATACTTCTTTTTCACGTATTCGCTTTTTTTGTATTTCTTACAATCATTTTATTTCAACTAATTTTCAAGTAATGGAGCTTCCGATTTCCGCTCAGAGGAACTGCATATATAAACACAGGTCTTCTTAAATACTCAGAAAACAAATTTGTTTTTCTTGTCGATTTAAATGCCCAAAATAATGTGCCCAAACTGGTTTGTATCGTTAATAAATTTGAATATCCAAAATTTTCTAAATTAATTAAGTTTAATTTATTTAATTTGACTATTTCCTTATTTTCAGTGTTTTTGTTCTAAACCTTGCATATTATAATAAATTAATGACCATTAGTCTTAATTTTTTGCAGTTTAGAGGAATTTATTTAGACAATTGATTTTTACGATCAACTTTGAAACGTAACCACAGTCAAACTAACCATTTTATTTCGATAAACCTCAATTATGCATTCAACTTAATCCTAAAGAAGCAAATAGCTCATTTGGAAACTTTTTGTGGATAAAAACTGATTTCTAGTATACCTCGTTTTTGACAAGTGGTATACCCAACTTGTACAGCTTTAAAGAGTTACACAATTATTAAATTAGTTTTAATACATTTCGTTTAATTCAAAATATTTTAAACCTCGTCTATTTATAAAATTAAGACGTTCTTTATATTTAATTTCCAAGAAAAATCTTCGGTTAAGGTGGGCAAATCTCATACAAATCATAATTATTTTAATGTATTTCAACAACTGTCCACAAATAAATTAATCCATAAACAGAAAGGGTGTTTTTTTTGGAAATTTGGACATTTTCGAAAAATCGTTGTTTCAGCCTTTGTCATTAGTTCTTATCGTGTTTATGATTTTCTGAAAATTGCGCAAGCGGATACAAAATTGACTTGTCTCCGAAATGTCATTATCTGGTTTTTGTATTTGTCGTTTTTGTCTTGAAAAATATTTGTTTCGTCGGCATAAGGCATTCAATTTAATTTTTGTTTTTCCTATCTGTACCAATCAAGCACCCAATATTCAATGAAAACAACTTTAGACATTACTTAGAAAATTGCCTCACTGAAATTTTTCGTAGAGAAGTATGTGCTGATTCAATTTTGTTTGAGCACACAGTGGATGAATCAGGTAATTTGCATGTTCAAACAAAAATCAAGCAACACTTGCCTCTCCAGGCATGGATGTGTAATTTTATTCTCATTTTTTATTGGATGTTTGAGCGAAACCGATAAAAAGACAAATAAAATTAAATCGATTTAGCAGGTATAGAGGCACAATTTAGAATAAAACTCTAATGAAGCTACCACAAAGAAAAATCTGATTAGGCGCGATAGTAGGATAATTTGTATGATTATATTTTTACTGATCTAATTTTATTATTTTTTACAATTACATATTACAAATATTTTGTTTTATCTATTCTAGTCTAATTTAAAAATTTAATTGTATACATTTAATCCTTTTTGTGTGGATTTCTTTAATCGTATGTGAAAGCATATTTGGCATGTACAAATCCATTTTGTAATTCAAACCAGCATACAATTCATCATCTCATAAGAAGGAAAAGAATAGTAGCACGTAAAAAGTATTTCGTTATTAATATAATTTTATCATTTGCCTGCTTCACAAAAATCTAATGAGTCGTTATACTGCTTATAGCACACGTTGCCAGCCGCACACAAGAATAATTTAAAATATTTCCATTTTGTAATCGTTGACATTTTTCATGTTTTCGTTCTACATGTAAATATAATGGTATATATTTAAACATTAAACAAATTGTAATTACGTACTTGCAGTTAACGTACATATATTACCAAATATTACTCTAAAAACCACAACATTAGATTTTAAGAATATTCATTATATTATCGTATCAAATTATTTAATTTAAGAAGACTTCACGGAAGGCAGTGTAATTTGTCCAAACTATCGAAAAGAAAAATGAATTAGTAACTCTGTTAATCGAAAAGTGGTGTTATGGTCAAGGTTTAGGCAATTGGAGGAGAAGGTGTGATTTGTATATCGTCAGAAACAAGCATCTTTCATGTCAGTGTGCACACAATTGGACAACAGCTACAATTGGAATAGTATGGACTGTAGTTTTAAAAGTATAATTTTAAATTTAAATAAAAAGTGATAATACCGTATTTCTTTATGTGATATTTTTTATTTGTTTTTTCTTTAGACTAGTTTCAAGAGTTCTTTCTTATTTAGCTACCCAAGTATAACAGAACGAAGCTCAAAAATGTGCTATCGTATTTTCCTTCGAATTATGAGGTAAAAGTCGAAAGAAACTTTATTGTAACCTAAGAATGGAGACGTCATCATAATTATAAGTGATATGAAGGGCAAAGTGCAGGTTTAACATTTTAATTTAAAATGTAAGTATTACAAAATTAAATACTTATCAAGTAATTAATTGTCTGGATATTTCTCTCTCTTTCTCTAGTTTCATATACGAATTCATATTTCGAAAAAAAAGATGGCCGCTGAGTAGATAAGTCGTACGTTGCTGAGTGCTACAAATTAAAATAAATTAAATAATTATGGCTGTATTATAAATAAGTATTCTCTGTCGATGTGATAATGTAAACAAAAATGTGTTTAAATAATAATAGTTTGTGTAACACTATAATGAAATAACTAAGTGCATCTTATATTTATAAATATTTTTGAAAAGTAATGTGCTTTTAAATTTTGTCATTGTGAGTCATAAACTGTACTATGTACTGTAAAGGCCATCAAACTGATTACCGTATTTGAAAGGCAAATATTATTGTATTGTGTTTTTGAAACCATAAACTGAATTTATACACATAATTGTTTGTTTATAAACTATATATGTAATTCATAATTTGCTTTATGTTAATTGCAAGTGTACTAATATTCATGTGAAGAAACCTGGACTATTTACTTGTGTAAAAACCGTGCGAATCAACCAAAAAGTTCATTTGAGTGTATTACCTTGAAAAATAATAATTTTATTGTAAAGTGTCAATATGGCTGCTCCTTCGAATATATCCACTAGAAGTAAACTCAAAAACTTCACAGATGAATCGCGAACATTACTGGCTTTGCAATCAATTGAAAGTCCAACACTCAAGGATGTCATGCAAGCCATTTGCACATCAAACAACGATCTGAATCGACAAATGGATACTTTGAACCAAGATCTTCAATCGAAAATCGATAACATAAACGTAAAAATGAAAGATCTCAAATGTGACGTAAACCAAAATAAAGATGATATCTCATCTTTAAACTACAAATTTAGTAAGTGTGAGGACAAAATTAATAATTTAGAGTACCAAAATGAGTACATACTCCAGCAGTCATTCAGAAATGACATAATAATTATGGGTATACCTGCAGAAATTAAAAATTTCGAGAAGTTTACAATAGATCTGGGTACGTTACTTGGCTTTAACCTAAATGACGTAGACAACTACTTTCATAGAGCTCCATTAAAAGAGAATAAACGAGATCCTCATATTCCAAGCTATCAGTTGATTATTTCGTTTAAACTCAACAGTAAGAAACAATCAGTGATGCAAAATTTAATTAAAAATGGTCCTATTTTCCTGCACCAACTTCATCCTGATAGTCAATCAAATAAGAAATTGATAATAAATCATCGGATGCGGAAGCATTTCGCAACCTTGTTAGCTGCTTCGAAAAGACTTCAACGTGCTGGTGTATTTCACAAATGCTACTTTAACGGACAAGTTTACGTTCAAGAAAATCAAGTGGATAATCCCAAAATTATATTTTGTACATCGCAACTGCCAAATGAAATGCCACAACCAACGACGTCCAAGCCAGCTGATAAATGACGCACTCTTCAATGGCTTCGTTTATGCATTTTGAAAATTACAATTTATAAGGTTATCTTCCTAGCATATACAAAGTATTTATAATTTTTATAATTTAAATAATACACATACATATATTTTTCTTATTTTTTTCCATATTATTATTTAATTTTTCTTTTATTTTTGAATTTATTAAACTTAATTTTGTTTTTTTTTTTTTTATAATAACTTAGTTTAAATTGACTGCTTATATTAAAATTTTGGCTTGCAATCGAAAGCATGGAATCCTTTCATATTATTCAGGAAACTGATATTTATAACAATCTACATCTAAAGCATTATTTAAATTCAGAACCAAATTATACTAATGGTTGCTTACGGTACGTTCTAATAAATGCTAGGTCACTTCGAGCAAGCTTTGAAAATATTAAATATTTTTTAAAGACATTAAATACTCCTCCCCACATTTTAGTTGTCTCCGAAATATGGATTTACAGCAATGAGGTCTCATTCTATTCGATACCTGGATACGAGTCTTTCTTCTGTACAAGAGACGACAATAG
Source organism: Nephrotoma flavescens (assembly GCA_932526605.1). Classification (NCBI taxonomy): domain Eukaryota; kingdom Metazoa; phylum Arthropoda; class Insecta; order Diptera; family Tipulidae; genus Nephrotoma; species Nephrotoma flavescens. The sequence goes on from OW052220.1 coordinate 142,584,381, forward strand.
AGGTGGTGGGATTGCCGTTTATGTTATCAACTCCGTTTTAGCTATAGAAAAACAATCATTAAATCTTCTTGACACCAGTTTTATTGTGATCGATCTACCCCAATATCGTAGTAAAGTAATTGGTATATATCGCACAGAAAAATGTCCTGATGACGTATTTTTTGCTGCTCTGGAAAATTTATTATTAGAATTTCCGAAATCTGTAGTCCTAGGTGATATTAACATTAATCTGTTTAATATATCTGAGAATAAAACAAATATGTTACAGTCGATAGTCTCTTCCTGCGGCTTTGTGGCTCTTAATAACCTCAATTCTGAATTTTATACCCGATTTTCCACAACGCCATCATCAATAGATCATATTTACACAGATTTAATTGATTCAGAATTAAGCATCGCGTTGTTTGATTCACCTGACTTTGATCATAGAATCATCCTAGTAGATAAATCGGACAAGATTGTCAATAATAATTGCAGTAAATCGCCTATTAGTATGATTGATTATTCCCAAATCATCATCCACTTATTGAGATCAAATAATCATTCAATCAAGTCTTTTAAAGAACTAATTGATATGCTGTCGAATCTTATTGCAAAGAACATCAAATTAATACCAAGGAAACAATCTAACACATGGATCACTAAAGAATTCCTATTGATTGTCAAGACGAGAAATACATTTTATTCACTGCAAATGAAATATCCTAATAATAAATATTACAAGGAAAGGTTTAAGTATTTTCGAAATCAAGCCGTTTATTGTAAACGAAAACTTATATCAAATTTTAATATTTACAACCTACAAAAATCAATAGGTAATCCTAAAGCAACTTGGTCTATTTTAAAGAAAATGATATTTAATAAAGATGATAATGGTGCTAACCAAATAATTGCTCTAATCAATGAAAATTCAGAAATTATACATGATTCCCTTCAAATAGCTAACACTTTTAATAGTCATTTTGTGAACATCACAAATGTTATAAAAGAATCTGCACAACATGATCCGGCACCAGAATTTTCTAGTTATTTGAAATATGACGCGCTGCCTATTCTTGATTTTTCAATTACTAATTATAACGAGGTAGATGATATAATCAAAAAACTTAATACATCGGCTGCGACAGGGTATGATGCAATTTCTGTAAAATGTATTCAGCTATGTAAACATTTCCTGATTCCTAACATTGTCCAATTAATCAATGAATGCATAGGTAATGGACATTTCCCAGACTGTCTCAAAATTGCGAAAGTACACCCTATATTTAAATCAGGAAATAAAATGATACCTGCTAATTACCGTCCAATTTCTATATTGAACGTATTTTCGAAAATTTTTGAAAAAATTATGGTAGAGAGATTACATACATATTTTCTGAAGAACAAGATCATAAGCCCCTACCAATTTGGCTTTGTTGAAAAATCGAGTACCCAATCAGCTGCAATGTCTGTTCTCAATGAAATATTATTAGGAATGGATAACAAGGACTATGTTGCTATGCTCTCAGTAGATCTTAAAAAAGCCTTCGATACTGTCCCGCATGACATTCTACTTTTAAAATTAAAAAGGCTAAATCCATCAAACTCAACTTTCTCACTACTCTCTTCTTATTTTTTTAATCGTGTCCAATATACTGTTATAAATGGTCTTAAAAGCAGACCATTACAAATCTTAACGGGTGTGCCACAAGGGTCAGTCTTTGGGCCAATAGCATTTAATTTTTTTATTAACGATATGTTTAATTTAGAACTGTCAGGCAAATTGTTTATGTATGCAGATGACTCGACTTTAATTTATAAATCCAAAAATCCTCTAACGGTTATCGAACAAATCACAAACGATATACTTAAAATTGAAAATTGGCTATGTGCGAACAAAATGAATATAAATCTGTCGAAAACTAATTACATATTTTTCCAAAATAAAGATTTCCCAACATATTTTCCATCTCATCTGTTTGTAAATAATAACAAAATCGATCAAGTTCAAAATACGACTTATTTGGGGTTAGTGATTGATGAGAATCTTAACTGGAAAGAACACACAATAAAACTTAAAAAAACTATTTGGCCTTACATTTTTGCAATAAAAAGAATACGGACCTACATTGATGAAAAAACCGCTTGGATGATCTACAATGCTTATATTAATTCTAGACTTAACTATATGAGCTCACTCTGGACAACTGCGTCTCAAAATACAAAGAAAAGTCTGAAAGTTTTACAAAATCGGGTAATTAAAACCGTTAAACGTTTACCCTTATTAACGGCAAGTAAATCCATCTTTACATCCAAGATATTGCCTATTGACGTCTTAGGCCAATTTCAATTATTGACGTTCATTAGAAAAGTTCAGTTAGGTCTCACTAAATCCAACATTAACCTTACTACTGTAGGTGAGATACATTCGTACAACACCCGAAGGAATAACAATACCAACTTTTATATACCTACTGTAAGCACAATACGCGGACAAAATAACCCATTCTATAAATGTCTCTTTTTATTTAATGAATTACCAGGGTCTTTAAAAAATGAGCAAAATATATACAAATACCAGATGTCACTAAAATCATATTTAATTACAAAGTGGCTCGAGACCTAGTCGGATAAACTTTTAGAAGCGATTTTTCGGTTTCTGGATTGTTGTCGATTGCGAACAAAATGTTTACTTGCGGAAAGTGTAGGGGAAGAGGAAGTGAAGTATTCAAAGATGAATGTATAGAAGGAAAAAATAAATAAATAAAAAAAAAAAAAAAAAAAAAAAAATATATAACAAAAAATAAAAATAGGATAAATAATCAATTAAGTTTATTAGATAATTCATTAAGGAAAATAAAAAAAAATTATAATGGAGAGGAAAAAAATAGAATAACATATATGTATATATTGTTCAGTAAAATATATTATTTATTAGAACTTAATCATAATTTTCTTGTTGCTCATAAATTTTGTAACTCTTTTTTCTGATAAAAAATAGTCTTTTTTTTTGTTAACGTTATTTAATGTATGTATATGCTAGTACACATTTATATTAACTTAAATTGTTTGTCATAGTCTTTAAGACTCTTTAAACAATTAAACAAAAAAAAAAAAAAATCATATACCATGAAGGGATTTTGCCGCTCGCACTATGGTCCTCCGGTCATCGCTCTCGTCCTCCAGTTTCGACATCCTAATTTATGTAGATCTTGTTCTACGTCGTCACGCCACCGTAGTCGGGGTCTTCGACGCATTCCGGCTGGTTGTAGTTGAAACACTTTATTGAACATCCGTTGTTGTAGGGACTTTGCAACGTGGCCGAGCCATATCACTCGATTGGATTTGATGAAATCGATGATATCGCTGCTCCGAGGAGCTGCTTATCATACAAATCCGATATTCGTTTTTCGCAACTTCAATTGGACCAAAGATTGAGCGAATGACCTTCCTTTCGAAGGTAGCCAATAATCTAGATAGATGTTTAGATTGCAATAATTTTGATTGGGAGTAGAAAACTCGTTGTCCGGCAGCGATTCGGGATTTTATTTCTGCCTGCATATCATTCAATGTCTTTATAACTGACCCGAGGTATTTGAAGTTTTCAACGCTATCAAAGTTATGGTCGCCAGCTCCGAGATTTACCATGGGGATGTTCCTGGGTGTTGATAAAAATTCGGTTTTTCTACTGTTCACCCCCAAACTGAGTCTTATTGCGCAGCGATCGAGCGGTATGAAACTGTCCTTGATATTGCTGGACCTTCGGCCAAGAAGTACGATATCATCTGCATATCCAAGAATTTGGCCTGATTTATTGAATATACAACGCAAAGTTTCAATGGTGCTTTTCCTCACTACGTACTCAAGCGCCAAATTGGACTGCACAGGCGCGAGTGCACCTCCTTGTCGAACACCAGATTTTATTTCAAATGAGTCTAATACAGTTCTTTCAATTACGATTCTAAATACAGATCCAAACGTTGTTAATTTGTATAGGGGAACGAGTTTCTCTGGAATTCCTATGCATATGAGCGCGGCCCATAAGTTGTCGCGGTTTATACTGTCATATGCCTGCCGGAAGTCTATATATAGTTGATGTATGGCTATGTTGTACTCCCAACATTTCTCCAAGATCATCCTTATGGTGACACACTGGTCCGTGGTCGATCGGTTGGGACGAAAACCACACTGATAGTCGCCAATGATGTTTTCGGCGCGAGGGATGAGTCTGGCAAGTACAATATTAGCCAACACTTTGTAAGCAGTGTTCAACAGAGCAGTACCACGATAGTTTCCACATTTAAAACGGTCGCTGTTAAATCCAGTTATAATTTAGATTTAATTATATTGGAGAGTATTTGAGGTTACCACGGGTGAGGCCTCAAATACTCTAAGAATGAAACTGAACGTTTAAGTGAACTGAACAGAATCAACTTATTTAGAAAAATTTCCTGATTTTATACAATTTTTGACGTAGATTATACTAACTACAATTTACATTGATTACACTAATAACAAAAATTTACTTAATTATATTCACATAAAGTACAACGCTAAGTAGGAACAAATATGTGTAGGTAGGAAAAAATAAGTAGGAAAAAATAGCGCGACATAGCTAAAATAAAATTAAATTCATCTAAAATGCACAAATGCATTGTTAGCAAAATTAGTGTCGATTGAGTTATAAATTTAGTTTTTAGCGCGATGTAAGAAAAAACCGGAAATAACTTTATACTGTCCAACCATGAGTTGAACATACTCCCAGGCAGCAATGAACTTATTAGTTGTGCTACAGTTGGATTCTGTGGGAGTTGTTTGCGGTGAAGTTGGTCGAGGAAGTGGTGGCACTGACTGAGGTTTAAATTTGAAGTAACAAATGAACAAATGATCGAAATTCCTATGATTGAGTAGGAAACCGTATAGTGATGAACATCATGGTGATTTATCCTTGTCGGCAGTTGTTGATTTCCTTTTATTATTGCCAGCTCCTTCTCCAAATTTGTTGTGTCCAATGGCGTTATTGATTTCGGATTATCGTTCACTATTGTTCTGAATTTGAAAATTTTCGTCACTTAATGTGCAGCCGGCATTCATCGTCACTAAACCGAATCCATGAAAATTATATGAATGGACTTTGGATTGACTTACGACGTCAACCGTTGTTTCTACGTATATCCAGTGATTCGGAGCGTTGAGTTTTATCCAATGTTTGGTTGCATTTATTGATTCAACAATGCATAATGTATCAAGCATCGTTTTTCGCTGCAGGATTGCTACCTCGCACTGATTTACGTTAGTCATTGCGTTAAAGATCGGTGATATGTCACATAAAATTGCGAAGGTTCAAATCTCTGGCAACGGTTCACTTCTTCTGTTGTTAGAGATGCGAAATGTTCTCGACGATTGTCCACTGCTAAGTATTTTGTTGATGTGATGATGCGCGATTGGGTGTTGTTATGGTTGATGTCAGGAACTGGTATTACGGCTAGTCGATTATTATCAACTGCAAAGGACAGCGGTATGATGATTTCAATTATCACATTTTGTTGTGTTACCCTACTACGCACGTTCATTGTCTGGTATATGTGCAAGAGATTATGAATATAGTGACCTGGGATGGTTATTAAAGCTGGTATGAGTTGTCGAATTCCTTGTAGTTGATCCTCTAATTGTGCCGGCGCAAGTATTGATGGGTGCAAGATGTTATGATGTGCATAGTAGGCGACATCAAGAAGGCCTCGTTGAGTATCCTATAGGTTTTTTAATATTAAGGTCAATTCGATCATGCTCATTAATATAGAGCGGACCCTGTCTTCGTATGTTCGATACTCGTTCAACAGCTCCATTTCCAATCTTAGTTTCTGTTGTTCTTTAATTAGATTGTGCAATGATGTGACTGTTAGATTAGAGTTGTGCTTTACCAACTTGATTGTGTTGTCTATTATTGATGTTTGGTTTCTCATCAGCGCCATTAGACGATTTTCGTTGTTCTTAATATTCTCAAATTGGACTTCATACTGATCAGCTTCACGCTGGGTGAGAAGTCCAAACATGTCACCAAGCATAAGACCGACTGTGTCTCCAAAGCCCCGTTTTACTCGCCGCCGGTCCTTGTTGATTGTCAATAGAAGCTTGTTATCTGCAACCAAGTTTTTGAATTGCCACTGAAGTTGTTGTAGGATTATGTCGCATCTTAAGTTAGAGAGCTTCTTGCAGGCTGCTTCCAATTCGATCTGAGCTTCTTTAAAGACTTCTATCTCCTCCCAATAACTCGTCATGTTGTAGTAAATTACTATCGTCCACTTCATGGCTACCACTTCAAGTTTGCCTATATCCTCGAAATATATCCCAGTCGAATGGTTGGATGGTGCAACATCGATCTGGGCCTGTGCCAAACCTATAGTATGCAGCAAATTGAGAATATTGTTAGGGCTAGATAATTTGCTTTGGTCGCGCCCTTCGCATGACTATGAGGCTGCCGTCTCAGGGATTGGTTGTCCTTTGCTGCAAGGAGCTGTGTGGTATCATTACTCTCTGGTGCAATTGTTATATCTGAAGTGCATTTGTCTAGGCTCTTTGATGGTTGCTGCTGTGTTTTGTTTCCATCCTTAGTTGTTGTTGAACGAACACAGTCACTATTTTGTTGATTCATGTTCATCTGATCCTCTGAGTTGTTAGTTATGGGTAGGCGACATATACCTTTGTGATCTTTCGTTTAAGCGTGTTATCTTTGTATTTAAGGGAAACCACTCTGACGAGTCCATCTTGTCCAGGGTGTAGTGCGAATACCCTTGCTAGTGGCCAGTGTGTGGCAGGTAAATGTTCGTCCTTGAGGATCACCAATTCTCCTACTCGAAGGTTAGGTTGTTCAAGCAACCATTTTGGCCTATGTTGTAATCGCGAAAGATAATCCGTGTGCCATTTCTTCCAAAATCCTTGACTGAGTTTGGTTAGCAGATTCCATCTTGTTTTAATCTGGGTACCTTCGATGTCAGGCTGTGACATTGCTATGATGGATCTCCCTATTAGGAAATGCGCTGGACTTAAGAAACTATCATCTTTTTTGTCATTTGAAAGAGGAACTAGTGGCCTAGAATTCAAGCATACCTCGGTTAAAGTAGTTAAGGTTAAAGTATGAGTTCCGATTATTTTGCGGAGATGTTGTTTCGTTGATTTTACTCCCGCTTCCTATAACCCTCCGAAGTGAGGACTTCGCGGGGGCACAAAATGCCAAGTAGTGGACAAAATGCCAAGTTGTTTAGCCTGCTTTCGTAGTTGTTTGTCTGCTCTGACGAAGTTTCACCCACAATCACTGAATATTTTCAGACAAATTATTCGTCTTGATATGAATCGTTTGTATGCGGCTAGGAAGGCATCTGTTGATAGATCACTCACGAGTTCAAAGTGAATTGCCTTTGTGGCTAGACATATGAATATAGCAATGTAACCCTTTGTTGTTTTGTTACAGCGGCCTTTCCACAATTTTATTCTGATTGGACCTGCATAGTCTACTCCGCTATTTGTGAACGGTGGTGCAGAGCTTACCCTTTCTTTTGGTAATATTCCCATTAGTTGGTTCGATGCCAACTTCCTTGACCTAATACAGATTATACATTCGTGTATGTATTGACGAATTGTGTTTTTAGCATTTATTATCCAATATCGCCCTCTCAGGTGTGCTAATGTTTCTTGATTGCCACCATGTACTGTTTTTTGAAGTGAACGTCCTTGATGATTAGTTTTGATAATTTGCGACTTCTCGGCAGTATTATTGGATGCTTTTCTTCATATGAAAGCTCCGAATTTGACAGTCTCCCTCCGACCCTAAGTATATCATTTTCGTTGACGAATGGAGTGAGAGTTATGATTGCGCTTCCCTTTTGTAAATTTTGATTTGATTAGTAGTTTTAATTCTTTTTCATAAGCTTCTCGTTGGGCGATTCTGATTATGGCCCTTAGCGATATGTTTAGTTCTTCGGGTGTGAAATGTGAAACGTTTCTGGTGTTTGGCTTTATATTAGATCGAAATCGTACACAGTATGCAATAGTGTAAACAAGTCGTTGTATTGACGAGAATCGATTGAATTCAATCCCTCGGGTTTCCACTGTTGTTGTTAATGTTCTTATGGACTTGCATTCCATGCTACTAGCTTGTTCCATCTCGACTATCAATCTTGGTTGTTGGATAGTTAAAACCCTTTAGCCATATTGGAGCTTCCCACCAAATCATGAGGGTTAATAGTTGGACTGGGTTTAATCCTCGAGATGTACAGTCCGCAGGGTTCTCATTGGACGCTACGTGACACCATTGGCTAGGATTGGTATTGGGTCGAACTTCTGTTATTCTATTTGCCACAAAGGTTTTATGATTTTGGGGTTTTCCTTTTATCCAACCTAATACTGCTGTAGTATCACTCCAGCATAATGTCGTTATGTTATTGTTTATATCCAACGCATGTAAGACGTTTTGAAGCAGCCTTGATAGTAGCAGTGCGGCGTTTAGCTCTAACTTTGGTAGCGATATTTTCTGGTTTAACGGTGCAACTCTCGTTTTAGCAGCAATTAGTGTTATTTTATTATTTATCTTGCCGTATACCACTGCAGCATACGCTTGATTAGATGCGTCACAGAAACCGTGTAATTCAATTTTGGCTTGGGTGGTGTAGTATGTCCATCGATTAATTCTAATTTTCTCTGACTGTGGTAGTTCTAGTTTGTAGTTGAACCATCTCTCTTCAAATTTTAAATTAAGTTTTTCATCCCATCCTACGAAAGAGGAAGTAAGATTTCCTCTTGAAATCTTGAAGCAAGATTTTCGCCTGAACTACCATGGGTCCTAACCATCTCAGCGGATCAAAAAGCCTATGCTTCCGATAGAATTATTTGTTTGGATATCGTTGGTTTAGTTCCCTGCAAAGACACTTTAAATTGAAACGTATCTGTTGCAGAGTTCTAGAGGAGTCCTAGAGTTTTTATTGTCCCGTCAAATTCTATCGTGTGTAGACCAGTTTCTTTAAGGCTCTCTGGAAGTTCTTCTAATATTGTGTAATTGTTGCTGACCCATTTTCTAAGGTTGAAGGCCTACTTGCATCATTTCGTTTATAGAAGTGCCCGTTGTTGTTTTGCAGGAAGCATCGAATACTACTCTTAATTTCGTCGTTGTGCTATCTTCTTTTAAAACGGCGTGATGTGGCATGTAGTATATTCGGGAAGGATCCGTGTCGGAATCATTTTTAATTTGTTCCATATGGTTGAGCTGGATATACTCGTTGATGAATTTGTGGTATTTCCTTTTAAGGTTGTCATCTTTCATGAATCTTTTTTCAATTTGAACCAATCTTGCTGCTACTTTGCTTTTAGATTCTCCTAATCCCACTTCTTTTAGTTTGTCATTTTTGATTGGTATATGAACCTCATAGCGCTCATTTTTCAACATCTTGTGTGTGTTTTTATAATGCTCTTCACACTCCACTTGTTCCGTAGTTAGAATTCGCTTTGGATGTAGTTCTTCATATTCTCAACGGCGCTTGAGTTGGTTATCAATATCTGCTAATGTAACATATAGGTACTTAGTCGAGTGGTTGGTATGTTGCTCGCCTGAGTTAGATGGCCGGGTATTATCCATCCTATTTGTGATTTTTGAGCAATACACTTGTGTTGTGGATCCCTTTTTATGCCTTCTAACATTATCTCTCCATAAATATCAGGACCTATTAAAATATCAATACGTCCGGGAGTGTCGAATGTAGGATCGGCTAGAATTATTTCCCGTTGTAGATCCCCATCCAAACCCAAGATGTTCTTGTCTGGAAGTGGTTTTGTTATGGTTCTCAAAACCAAGGCATTGGTTTGTATGTTAAAAATTGATGGAAATCTGGGACTTATATCGATTGTTATCCGTTGGTGTGATTTTCCTTTTGTTGTTGTTATTCCGGGAATTTCGGCTAGAGCCCTTGTTCTTGGCAAACCTGATTGTTGTGCAGCTTGCTCTGTGATAAACGTGGCCTGTGATCCTGGATCGATCAGCGCTCGTAGAATGTTGGAACTACCGTAAATATTCTGTACTCTGACTAGAGCGGTAGCTAGTAGAACTGGGTCGCGATCTTTGTCGAATGTTGATACGTTCAATTTTGCATAATTGTTCTCTCGTTCCCGATTATTTACGTGTAGCAAAGTGTGATGGTTGCCCTGGCAGAAAGAACATGTTTTGTTGCTCTTACAGCCTGATGTCGTATGATTTTGGCCAAGACAGATCTGCACAAAGTGTGTAGCCACTACCATTTGATTTCTTTCGGAGGTGGTCATGGTTTTAAAACGCGGGCATATGTCGACTCAGTGGTTTTTCTGACAGCATATGCAAATATGATTCGGTTGTGTAGCAGCTAAGAAGGCGCGTCTTAATGGTTGAGCTTGAAACCTCGTTTGTTGAGGTGGTATTTGTTTGGTGGGACCAACTGATTCTAGAGATTGAAAACGCCTCTCTAGAAACTTCAAGAATTGGCTTGTTTCTTGAAATTCTCTTGGGGTTTCCAGTGAGTTTTCGTATAGATGTCGTAATTCTGCATATAATTTCTTCAGTAAGGTGAAAATGATGAAAGGGCTCCACGATTCAATTCTGATCCCCGTATTTCTGATGGCGTATAAACACTATGTTGTTATGTCGTGTAAGGTTTTTATTGCTGCAGCCGATTCCGTGGTGCAAGCTTGTTGGTTCAGCAAAGTGTTCAGAAGGTTGGAAACGAGCAATCTTTTGTTGTTATATCGATTTTCTAAAATTGCCCAAGCTGCATCGTAGTTCTCTCCAGTGATTTCTAGATGGCTCAATAATCTCCCAGCTGATCCTTGTACATGACCTTTAAGGTAGTTCATTTTATGTGTATTGGTAAGTTGACTGTTGTCATGAACTAGCCGTTTGAATGTATCTCCTTGCCCACCAACTTGCCCACTTCATGCACCCCCCATGGAAGTGTGGGATTTTTATTCGTGGTAGACGAATTTCCAATGGTTTCGCTGTGGACGGTTGTTGATCATCCTCTAATAACGTTGTTATTGTTATTACGATACCTTCGTATTTGTTGTTTAGACTTTCGTAGTGTTGGTCTACGAAATAATCTAAGTTAGCTTCTTGTTCTTCAGAAGCTTCCATGCAGATCTGTTCATGCAGATCCATGATTTGCATCATTGTCCTTTCCATCGTTTATATTTTATGATTGAGGACTGCTCTGGACTTGAATTTCTCGATATAAATTTCGCATTTTAATGTTCTGTTGTTTTAATTACTGGATCATTTTTGTGGGCTGATTTTGTTGGCCTTCATTTTCTGATTCATCTCTTGTTGATTCGGATGATTGGCCAGTGGATTTTCCGAATGGTGGAACTTCATTGCACTGGTCGTTCTTGTTTGACCCCTCAGACTTGACGAAGTTAAATTTAAGACTTGATCCTGGAGTTGGTGTTGATGATAAGGATGATTGATTGAGACGATGCCGCATGTCATCATTATACTTTGTATAGGTGTCCCATACTGTCTGTCTATCTTTGTAGTATTGGTAAGTTGCTTCCAATGGAGGTTTCAAATTCCTCACTTTGTTGTCACCGTCTACGTACTCATTGTACAACTTTTTTAGATTCGCTATTCTGGCCTCAAGGTACCTGTTCGTTGTTCGATCTGCGCTGTCTTTTTTATAGTTCGAGATAAATTGTGTTATCTCGGTTGCCTTTGCTAGTTGATTCCGCAATAGGCCCTCCATTTTTGTTTATCAGTGAAGATGGCACGAGTCACGTTGGTGATGAACCCAAAACGAGTTTGTGTTGCGCTGTGCAGCTTGATGGTTGCCGGTTGTGGTTCGGCTTCGATTATAGACTGTTTCTGCCTGTTGTTGCTCGGCGTGGACTGTATACTGTTTCTGCCTGTTGTTGATTGGTGTGGACTGTATAATGTTTCTGCCTATTGCTGGTTGGCGTGGACTGTATTATCTGCCTGTTATTGATCGGCGTGGACTGTATTATCTGCCTGTTGTTAATCGGCGTGAACTGTATTTTGTGCCAGTACTTTTAATGGCCTCGTAGGACCAATGTTAAATTCAGTTATCATTTAGATTTAATTATTGGAGAGTATTTGAGGTGCCACGGGTGAGGCTTCAAATACTCTAAGAATGAAACTGAACGTTTAAGTGAACTGAACAAAATGAATTTATTTTCCTGAGTTTATACATTTTTTGACGTAGATTATACTAACAACAATTTACATTGATTACACTAATAACAAAAATGTACTTAATTATATTCACATAAAGTACAACGCTAGGAAAAAATATGTGTCTTATTACATTATAGCGCGACATAGATAAAATAAAATTATATTCATCTAAAATGCACAAATGCATTGTTAGCAAAATTAGTGTCGATTAGTTTTGAGTTATAAATTTAGTTTTTAGCGCGATGTAAGAAAAAACCGGAAATAACTTTATACTGTTCAACTATGACTTCAACAGTCGCCTTTTTATGCAACGGACACACGAGCGCGGTCTTCAAATACTCCGGTAGCACTTTTTGTTCCCAAATACAGGCGATGAGATCGTATAGACTTGTTGCAAGAGTAGCGCCTCCTAGCTTAATTAATTCTGCGAGGATTTAATCGAGACCAGGTGCAATTCCGTTTTTCAATCGCCTAATAGCCGCGTCTACTTCCCTGTGGGATATTCGACAAAGACCTCTTCACTTTGAGGAGCTATTGCTCTAATGTGGGTCACGCCGACATTCCGATTTAGCAGATTTTGAAAGTAGATTTGCCATACTGAGAGAACATCAGCAACGTTTGATCTCAACTCTCCATTCCCGTCTTTGATGGCTGTACTTCTTTGGTGGAAGTCTTTAGTGAGATTCCTGGCGTTAGCAAAACAGTTCTTTGAATTTCCTAGTTCCGCTTGGAAGCTTATGTTTTCATGCTGATCTCATATGATCGCGTTTCTTTTGTCGAAGGTATTTAATCGTGCTTTCAGTGTTGCGAGCCAACCATTTTTCACGAAGCTTTTGTTTATTTTCGACGACCTGGCGGCATTAATCATATCGAACGATCATTGCGGGATCTCGGCGGTTTTCTTCCGATAGTGTTTGCGTGCCACTGCTTCTTAGTAGCAGCTGATTGGTAACTCTGCAGTGACGCTTGGTGTTTTAGGGCATCGACATTCCATCGAACGGTTTTTTGCACGAAGATGTAACGTCAGATATGCTGGTGGAGTGTTTCTTAGTCACCATGACGTGATCGAGTTGGTTTTCCGTTCTTCCATAATTCGATCTCCACGTTACTTTGTGGATTCTCTTATGTAGGAAAAACATACTCGATACAACTAAGTTGTACATTATTGCCAGGTCGTTGACGCGGTGGCCGTTGTTATTACTAGTTAAGTGCAGGCTGTTAGGGCCGATGTGCGATGTATTTTCTACACTCCTACCGATTTTTGCATTAAAGTCGCCCACGATGATTTTAATGTCGTGGTGTGGTATGTTATTGATGAATTCCTCCAGCTCGACAAAGACAAGATCTTTGATGTCATCTGATTTATCTTCGGTGGGTGCGATATTAACGATCGGGATGTTAAATTTCTTAGTGCGAGGTCTGACCATGCATATCCGCATGTTGATAGGGTGAAAATCGATGATATGATGCTTCACGCGCCGATGTATGAGGAAGCCAACTACAAATTCTCTTTCGTTCTGGTGGCCGCTGAAATTAAGAGTGTAACCATTGGTGGTATCATGGATCGCACGCCCAGACCATATAAGCTCTTGTAGTGCAAGTACGTCTAATGTGTAAGTCTTTGCTTGGTTCGAAAGGCTCTGGAGATTTCCAGGTCTTAAGAGGCTAACCACATTCCATGTTCCGATTTTTAAAGCGTTGTCCGTGTACAATTTCCAAGGTCGAGTTTGTGATGAATCCGATATGGTAATCGCAGGCCTTTGATTAGGGTTCATAACTTGATAGTTCTGATGAGGGCAGGTCTCACCCCGCTTGTTGCGTGTGTGGGTCACGTGCTGGTGAGAATCTTAAGTCATCCAGTCCTAATTTAAACACATTTATATAGCGAGCCGCTTGATACATGACAGACGCCCGCTTCATCCACCCCTAACCTGGAAAACCGACGCTGATCTGGTATCGGTTTTGAGGCGCCAAAAACTCGCCCCGATTTGTAGTGTCCATGACTTTTCCCTGTTCGCCTCAACTACACCGCATGAGTATGAATCTCGGACTACGCCCCCCTCGTCTGGATATTAATGGTTCAAATTATGTTCATCAAAATGTCAGCACAAAACTTAATTCAATTTGTCGGCCTGTAAATTAAACTTACATATTGTGGAAATAATGAAAATGTTATCTTGAATGAAAGTGAATTGTGTATAATACAGCACATAAAGAGTATAATATGCCGTCTTATAATATATCAAAACAAAAAATATGAAAAAAATTGAAATAGATAATATTTTTCATCAATCAACAGATTTATGTTAGTCGTATGGTCAATTTTCATGTGAATTAAATAAGTTTTTACTTCGAAAAATGGCAAAAAAAGTCGAATTTTGTTATACTTGGGTATTTCTCTATTCTCTATATGAATAGAGAAATAGCTAACGAAGGGGGAACTCTCCAAACTAGTTCAAAACAACTAAAAAATACCAAATAAAGAAAAACGACATTCTTACTTTTCGTTTAAATTTAAAATTAAATCTCGTGTAAAGTGCACAACTAAATAACAGAAAAAAAGTAAACCCGAATTAATTAAAGTTAATTTATTTTTTAAATTGGAGCTACTTGATTTTCCAGGACGTTAAAGAATACTTTATAGTAGTATTATACTATAAATTTAATAAATGGAAATAGAAAGAATCGAATTGATTTATCAGAACCAAAAGAGATACACATTCCCCCACTTTATACATGGGACTGGGCTCATACAAGTGCCTTACACTAAGGCTTACATTTCCACTAAGCAGCGTTTAACTATAATATCCGGGGTAAATTAAAACTACTTTAACCGATAGAGTCGACTTGATCTACCAAAACATTGAAAAATATTCATCCCTCTGGCATTAACAGATATGTAGAAGAACGTGCTTATCGAACGTCTTAACAAATTATGGTAGAATTTACGTGAAAAGCGATGTACCGACGTGAAATCGAATATAATTTCTAAAATGGTTTGTAGATTTTGTTCTAATATACGACAAAGTGCGCGAATTCATTTCATTACTCATCAAATGTTAATGAAATTCAGTATACAGGGCCCCAATGTTCTTTTGAAATGGTTTAGTGGTATAGTTCTAAAATATTGCTACCACGGCACAACCGAACCATTTCTTAATCGGTAGTCTAATACGAATTTTGGTGGTAAGTTTTATCATAGAGTAAAATAATATTACGGAATCGTTTTAATAGAAACACAAACCTGTTCAGAATTGTGGTTCTGGACGTTTTGAGGTAAGGATATGCGACCGTCCTTCTGTGGTTTTTGGGCAGATGAACATTTTTTGATCTATCTCAATAATTTGCAGTTATGTAAATGAAATTTAGCTTGAGTACTGTACTAATGATGTAAGGTACCCGGAACCTACGGTAAGATAAATAAAAATTGTATTATTAAAAAAAAAAAAACAATTTCCGTGGTTTGTTAAGATTGAAATGGAATTTAAAAAAAAATGACCCAGATTAATTGTTCATGCAAAATAATATTTTAACAAATATCTGGCTTGGAAAATTCCTGGCTACTCGACGGTTTACTCCTTCGGTAACCTGTTTTTTGGAAAACAGGTTACCGAAGGAGTGAAAAGAACGAGTAGCGATTGTTGAAAAGGTTTGGAATAGCACGAACATTTTAATTCATTTCTCAGATCATAAACTGATACTAACAAGTATAAACTTTAAACCGAAGAAGTATTACCAGAGCAAATTTAAAAGTATAATTAATTATAATAAGATTCGGATATGTTTTGGGGTCGCTTGAATTTGTATGTTAGTATAGATGATTTAGTTCGTGATTTATCGATAGTGATTGAAAATAATCGACAAATTATCCCAATTAAAAATAAAAATATTAAAAAGAAAGCATGGATGACCGAAGAGATGCTGCAAAATATTTATTTGCGAGAATCATATTTTAAACACAATAAAACGTACCCTGAAGATAGATTAATTGCAGAAAGGTATTTATTTTACAAAATTAAGACTAGAGAGTTGATAAACATTGCAAAAACCCAATACTACTCTGAGACTGTATCTTCTGAACCTGGCAATGGAAAGGTTTTATGGAATTTATTTAAGGAGATAATGTTTAACAAAGATCCGACTGAGAAACCAGTTATTAATTCTATTAATGTAGATGGTGCATTAACTACCAGTAATAAGAAGATTGCAAACAGTTTAAATTCTTTTTTTATAAATGTTACTGATGAAATAAATTGCCCAACAGATACTATGGATACAGAATATATTAATTCATTTCAAAATAATATTTTTGTGAACTTAGAACTTGTTCCACTTAACTTACAAGAAGTAGAAGCTATAATAAAACAATTAAAAAAAAGTGCAGCAACCGGCTATGATAATATTTCAACCAAATTCATTTGGAAATATATGAGCCAACTGTCTCCAATGATATTAAAATTTATCAATTCGTCATTTGAAACTGGGTTATTTCCCAAAAGTCTAAAGGTATCGATAGTAACTCCAATTTACAAAGAGGGACCCGCTACTAATATGTCCAATTATCGACCTATATCAATTTTAAATAGTGTTTCAAAAATTTTTGAAAGAGCAATAAAGATTAAGTTATTCGAATTCTTAGAACGTAATAATATTTTACATATTTTAGCAATTTGGATTTTGTAAAAATTCAAATACCTCAGCTGCGTGTATACAGCTAATGAATTTCCTATCTAGAAATATAGATGACAAAAAATTTGATGTATGTGTTTTTCTAGATTTCAAAAAGGCTTTCGATTGCGTAGATCATGAAATTCTTCTAACAAAATTTAAAAAATTGGGATTTACAGATATTCAAATTTCACTGTTTGCATCGTATTTGGAAAATAGATTACAAGCTGTACGAATTGGAAATACTACCAGTGATTTTAAAAACATTCGCAAAGGAGTACCTCAAGGGTCGATTTTAGGACCGGATCTTTTTAAGATCTACATTAATGATATAGCGAAATTAAATTTAAAAGGAAATATTCAGCTGTACGCGGATGATGCCGTCCTTACGTATGCATGTAATGGTGAAACAGTACTACAAAATGATGTAAACCATGATTTAGTTTTGATTAAAATATGGCTCTATAAGCATAAACTTATGTTAAACATTAGCAAATCAAAAATTTTGCAAATTAAAATTAGAAGCTTCTCAGAAAATTTTTCAGTATTTTTGATGGGAAGAAAGTCGAAAGCGTCTCTAGTTATAATTATTTGGGTTTAGTTATTGACAACACATTTACATGGAACAGCCATATTGACCACGTTAAGAAAAAATTATGTCCGTACATTTTCATTTTAAGACGACTAAATAAATTTCTCACTGAGAAGTCAATGTATATTATATATTGTTCGTTTATTTTATCTCACGTAATTTATCTCAACCCAATATGGAATGGGGCTTCAAACTATAAAATTCAAGAATTAAATGTGCTGCACAAAAAGTCCATTAAAATTATTTTGAAGCTTCCCATACGACATCCTACAGAACAATTATATAGTGATAAATATAGAAGTTTAGAACATATAAATAAAACTGAACTGATACTTCTGACTTATAAAACTGTACATAATTTAATAAAACATGATTTTAATTTGACTAGGATAGACGATGTTCATGAATATAATACAAGGAGTTCAACAAATTCAAATTTTTATGTTCAATTTTTTAGAACTAACAGGGTTAAAAATAATTTCGCCGAGCGCGGTCTTATTGAATATAACAAATTACCCATTCAATTGAAAAATTGTAATAAATACAGCAGTTTTAAAGCAACTTTAAAAGAATATGTTTTAACAATGCAACATGATTGAAAAATGGAATATGGATTTTGTGATTGAATTTTTGATAATTTTGTTGATTTGTTGTTGAAATGCAGGTTTAACCATGAAAACTTTTTGTGCATATCTGTTGATTTTTATTTAATATTGAGGGGTTTGAGAGAAAATATATATGAAATATTTGTAAATAATTTTATTATATGTTTATGTTAGTGATTAATTATTTTAAATTACTTGTATATACATATGTTTTTAAAAAATTATAAATTTAAATTATTGGATCAAACAGTATAACTAGGACCCCAACAATTATGTAAATATATTATAATAAAGAAAAAAAAAATTAGTGTTCTTGGTAGATGTAGGCGATTTATGTACACATTTTAAAAATTCGTTATAACCAATTTTATATTTTTAAGCCTAGTACTCAGTTCGATTTCACGTGAAATTTCCATACGATTTTACCAAAGTGAAATTAGAAATGAAAAATTTCATTTCTGTTTTCGTTTTGTAGTACTCAGTTCTCCAACGAAAAAACCAAGTGTGTTCAATACATCAAAGATGGCGCGCATAAACTCTCCAAATTATTTTCATGTGAAAATAATGTCTCGGCACATTATTTTCACGCGAAATTTTGACATTTGTTTGTTTTTGGCAAAAAACAAATTTTTTAATACCACAAATTCATAAATTTTAATTAAAGTCAATTTAATTTAAATTATTTACGTAAAATAAAGAAATTAATTTATGCATGTCTAAAAATTTATACGTTAAAATTAAAAATTCTCCAAATAAAATTTCATTTCTATTTCACGCGAAAATAAATAGATTTTTGGAGACCGCGTTAAAATTTCATTTCACTTTGAACTGAGTACTAAGCTTTAGTTCAAAAAAAGATTTAAAAAAAAATCAATGTATTTCAAATTATTTTACACGCGAGATTGTAACACAACAAATCACAGGTTCCATTTACAAATTCAGTTCTAGTGAAATTAAACGTAACATGTATTATAAATATGTGTTAAATTTAAAATTTTTAAAACAGATTCTGTTAAATATACATAAGTAGTATGCAAGTACATAATAAGTGACTAAAGAAATCGGTTAGTTTAAAATATTTTAATACTCTAAAAAATAGGAAATCATAAATATGTAATATATTAGAGAAATCACACGCATTTCCATAGAAATAGTCATGTGTACTCATTTCAGACTAAAACCAAATATTAAATAGTACAATATAGGACACTGCCTTGTAAAATCGTGTTCCAAGATTTTTTTTCTATAAGCACAGAGTGAAGTTAGGTGTTTTAGTACAAGTTCGAAAAATATTCGAAAATCTCTCAAAAAAGAAAAACAGAAAATCTGTCTGTTATCTGTCAAAATAAAAAAGTAAATAAGTACTGTCTTGTATTATAGTCGAAACATTTCCTCAATTAATTTTTAGTGTAGTTTGTTAGTTGGTTTCATTAATTAAAAATGTTAAAAACGTTGTATAGTTCACCGTTCTCAATATTGGAGCATCCTAATTAAAAATCTAAAGTTCAGCATGGTTTCATGATCCATCCACAATAACAATATTTCCATGTTACTATTATCATATTTTTTGGTTACCGGTGGTAAGTACATGCCGCTCCGTTTAAGTATATAGAATTAATTATATTTATTACAATAAACTAAAAAAAAATATGTTTATGTACTTGGAAGTTGGCAGTTGACAACCAAAAATCGTAAATTTTTTAACAATTTGATTTTACTTCGAATGTTTTTTCGAAGTTCGAAAAAACGACAAAAGCAACACCGTGTCAAAAAATCTAATTACGGTAAATGCGATAGGATAAGAGAAAAAAGAACACGACTGTCCTATATATAAGTTGTTTAATATATGCTAAAACTAACTTTATTTTGCTGAAAAACATTATTTTTTGTCTAAATTTTACTTGGTTATAATAAATTTTTACTTCGTTGAACCGGAAAGTTGAAATGATTAGTTGTAAAGGCAAACTCGTTTCGTATTAAAGAGATTTCACTGTATTTCTATATGGAGAAATGTATCTGTCGGTTCATTAGTCCATATCAACATAACAACGATGCGAGTAATTGAAAAGTTATGTGCTGCCTCACGTCGAAATTGTTTTTATCCGTCTTGAGATTTCTCTATAATTTTTTATTAATTAATTATTTTTGTTTATGGCTTTACTTAAATTTTTTTTTTCATAAATATTTAAATATTGATTTTGAACCCACGGGGTTTTTAATAAGTTTTCGTTTTGTTGTTGACGTGTATGTTTGCTATGAGTTGGGCAAATATAATTTACTGCTGTTTGACAATTACATACCGTTGTTTATGTGTGTTGGCCAACGGTTTGTTTATAAATGCACATACCATTGCATTTAACGCGTATTCCTCGATCTACTACCAAAATATAAGAGTTTTGATGTCCGCGCACTGATGTGCTGACTTAAGATCGCAGTGCACATGGCTCATCTCAAACCGCACCCTCAAAGGAAAAACTACACGTTATTGCTCTCTTAAGGCACGTCTTTGTTTAAAATTAATTTAATTATTAAGGTTTTCGTTATTATTTAATTACTTTACTTATAATTTTAATAAATCATTTCATTTTATTCTGCATTTGAAATAACACATAATTAATTATTGTGAAACTCGTAAATGAGATAAACAAAAGAAAATAATGACGCAATTTATTGTATAATAATTATTGGTAATTTTGCTTTCTTTAGGTAATTTTTAAGTATAGTTAAAATGCTAATTTTCTTGTAACAGATGTGTCACTCACAAATTTGTTATTACTTTTTTCTTGATTGTGATTTGAAATAACAATATTCTAGAACTTAATTTTTGTATTGTTAGCCATAATATGCACACAATACGTTTTTAGAGATCAGAAATCAAGTGACTCGTATTTGTATACAAATACTCGTTTGGAATATTAAATTCACCTTGAAGAAGAATGGCTATCAGTTGATAAATAAAAAACTAACAAAATCAAATGTTATTTACAGTTGGCTGCAGAATACCAAAAGTTTTTTGTTTATGTTCTATTCATAAGGATTGCAGGCTTGATAGGATATGTTTACTAGAACCTTCAAAGGTATCATGAAAATACAGGCTGAACTTCATCCTACCCGAAAGAAGTAAATAAGAAGTAAATCATTAGTAATGTATGAGAACAAAAATCTAATAAAATAACTAGGATTAGTAATGAACACCGGGAGAATTGCAGAAGCAATAAATAAGTTAAACAGGTCCACCCACAAAATAAAGATTGTAAGTATTCCTCAAGAACTTAGCCGGAAGCCAGTGTTAAGTTGGAAATAAACTTTATAAATTTGCCAATAAATGAAAATCGACCACTCAATGTCTATTTTTCTGATTACTTTGATAAATCGAGTAATGAATCGAAAAATCGGAATCAAGGAAAACTAATCAAAGCAAAATTATCTTACTTTTTTGAGTGATTTATATATGATTTTATATAAGGTTCAGTTTTAATTGCAATTACACTACACTTTAAAGCCTGCTAGTACCTGCACATTCAAATCAATTAGAATAAAATGAGTGAAATTGGTTGAATGTTAGCATGTGTTAAGGGAAACTAATATAAATGCAAAATACTTACATAAGTAATTTGTTAGTATGTCACTAACATAAAATATTAGCAAAGTATTTTACAGAGTAGACGCGTACCTATTACAAACTTATTTACTAAATAATATGCCTATTTAAAATCGTCAATAACAATTATATCGTTGTTAATTAATTAAATGTGCAGATAATTATAATAAATATAAATAATACGTACTAATTAAAATAATTCTATTTAGAACTAATTTGAACAAAATGTTCGTGACATGCATTTTAATTAAATCGCCATTTCCACCATTTATCATTAAACTTCAATAAATTTTTTAATTATAAATAGATACATAATAAATTAAAATATTTTTGGCACCGACATAGTGTAACAATAGCCGTTTAATGTTATTCTTTCATATACAGAAATATGCATATTTCAAATTAATAAATTCTTTAATAAATTGACTGAATCTTTAAACTGAACATATTTGTGGATTCATACACGTTTAGAAAATAATGGTTAAAGCTATTAATGAATAGCTTTAATCACTATTTTCTAAACAGTCTGGTCCAATTTTTGTTTTCGAGGCTTATATAATTTTACCTTTAAACGTATATGAATCCACAAATATGTTCAGTTTAAAGATTGACATCGGCAAGTGTCACGCCGTTTATAGTATGAATTATCTATGTACTTTATAAATTGTACATATGTATATACGTCACAACAATCAAAATACAACTAAACAGTAGTAAAACTTGTATTATCTCAGCAATATACTGCCCTCCAAGATACAATCTCAAACAAATAGATTCTACTAATCTGCTCAGAACACTAGGAAGTGTCTTTCTAATTAGAGGGGACTATAATGCAAAAAATATCTATTGGGGATCACGGTTAACGACTGGTAGAGGACAAAAACTGTTCGCAGCAGGCAAACAACTAAAATGCGAGTTTCACTCAGGCAATACGCCAACCTATTGGCCTACGGATATCAGTAAGACTCCAGATCTTATAGACTTCTTTATTAGAAGAGGGATTTTAGATAATCATATCCATATAGAGAACAATGAAAGTCGATAATTATATCCATATAGAGAACAGTGAAGATCATCACCAGTTATTATGATACTTAGCCAAACAATTATTATGAAAGAGAACAACTCGAAATTAGCGAGCTTCAAAACCAATTGGGGTCTCTACCAAACACAGTTAACAGAAAGAATTAGTCTGCAGAACCCAATACAGAGACCAGCCTAAATAGAAGACACTCCTAATAATAGTAAGAAAATGAAGCGCAATACTAGCTATCCAGAGGAAGTGGGAGAACTTCTTAAAAATAAAAGAAAAGTACGAAAGAATTGGCAAAAACATCGGAGCACGGAAAATAAGAGGGTATTCAACCTTTTGTGTAACAAATTTAAATACCTAATAAGAGACATTAAAAACCAGTCAGTTAATAAATACTTCAGCACTCTAACTGTGCAAAAAGATACTGATTATTCATTATGGAAATAACTAAGAATCTTAAAAGACACTTCAGGTTCATCCAATTCAAAATAAAGAAAATTGGGCCCGAACTTTCCTCCAACCCCACACAAACAGAAGAGGAAAATATCACTCCGATAAATAAATAGGATGAACTAAAAATTACACCTGTAATATTGAAAGAACTAAAATGGGAAATCAAGAATAATCTGAATGCGTATAAAGGCTCCAGGATATGATCTTATAACGGGTCAGATAATAAAAGTGTTACCGTAGAAAGCGTTGAGGAAACTAGTGCATATAACTAATGCAACATTTCGACTAAGATATGTACCAAGACAATGGAAAGTTGCAGAAGTAATTATGATGCTTAAGCCGAACAAACCTCTGATTGATAAAGCTTCATACAAGCCAATCCCTCTGCAACCAACGTTATCGAAACTATTTGAAAAGGTTCTCTTAAAAGACCAAAATCAATTATCGAAGAAAGGAATCTTATCCCCTCACATCAGTTTGGATTTACAGAAAAACATTCTACGATAGAACAAGTACATCCAATTACTGATGTAATCGAGAAATCACTAGAAAGCAAACAAATATGGCCAACTATATTCTTTGATGTAGCGCAAGCATTGGACAAATTATGGCACCAGGGGTTAGAATTTAAACTTCATCGAGATCTTCCGGAGAAATTTTTTCAAATTTTAAAATCATACATATCAGAGAGGCACTTCCGAGTAAAGTATAAGAATGAATACTCCCAACAAAAAAGAATAAGAGCAGGAGTGCCACAAGTGAGTGTTCTTGGTCCAATCCTCTATCTCCTATATACTAGAAATATACCAACTACAGAAGCAACAATGGCGACTTTTGCCGATGACGCCGCAATACTTGCAACAGCAAAGAACATCAATGACTCCACTAGTAAATTACAGATATGTAACCAGATATGTAATTGGACAAATAAATGGCGAATCAAATTAAATGAAGGAAAATCAATCCAAGTCACCTTTACAAATCTAAAAGTTAATCATATACAAATAATGAAAAACTTGATAGTAGAACCGCATGCAAACACTGCTAAATATCTCGGCATGACTTTAGATGATAAACTTAGATGGAAGGAACTCATAAAGAGAAGAGAAGGAACTAACCAATAAATTTAGAAAAATGCATTGGCTTTTAGGGAGACAATCTGAACTAGCGATCCATAACAAACTGCTGCTATACAAACAAATCCTGGAAACCTGTATGGACATATGGTAGCCAACTCTGGGGTTGTGCCATGAAGACAAAAATCAAAATCATAGAAATGGTTCAAAATAAGATCCTGCGATGTATTGTTAATACACCGTGGTACATTCGAAACGACAACCTCCATCGAGATCTAAAGATCGAGCAACAAAACACCAAGCATCACGCAACAAAACACCTACAACAGCTTTTGCAGCATATAAATTTGGACATACGCAGTATGCTGACTACTACACCAACAAGAAGACTGCAAAGAACCAAACCACTGGACTTTTACGCGACCAGGAGTTCAGTAGACTTACTGTGGCGAGAAATCTGAGGGGGAGTTACACGAAACTGGGGATAACCACTTGATTACGCCGACTAATCAAAACACTTTATTATGCAATGTAAATTAGTAAATGGGTGCAAGACTCAGTCGTAATATAAATAAAATTTTATTAAAAAACAAAAAAAAAATTGACGAGCGACATTTCTAATGTAGGTACTGCTAAAATGTTCAGGTGTGGGGGGGGGGGGGGGGGGTATGTATGTATGTCTCATCCAGCTGGAGTCTGCTCCTTCCAGCAGCCCTGCGGTCTAAGTAAGATGCAATGGACCAATTACACATTAATCCGAAAATAACACGAGTAACTTCATTAATGATGTGGCGAAATACCTCTGGGGGATGTAGGTTAGGTTAGGTTTCAGTGGTTTACACTTAGACCATTTTTGGCCCATTGTGATACCACGCATTCATGCTACATCATTAACCCATTCACCTATTCACATACTCACACAACTACAGTATACCACCTGCACATTGCAAGCTCCATATCAACCTGTACATTGACACGGACGGTGGGTCGGCGTTGAATTCTGCACTCCATCAGGGGGTCTTAGTTGTGTTTATTAACATCACCGATTATAATCGATGATGAAAATTCGATTTGCATCTAGCCTCTGATGGGATTCGAACCCAGTACAGTACCTCCCGGTCCAAGTGCCGAAGCTTTAACCACTGCACCACTTGTCCGGTTCTGTGGGATGTAGCGTCAGTAAAATAATAAAAAAAAAAATACTTCTATAATTAAATCAAAATCGAATTAAAAACTAAAGAAATTATATAATTTTTTTTTTTGTTATGTTACAAAATGTTCAAAATGCCCGCCATCTAATTCTAAATATTTTTCTAATCGTTTTCCAAAATTAATGTGAACTGCCCTCAATTGAGTTTCTTAATATTATTTCTGAAAGTTTCTTTAATTGTTTTTTTCGTATTTCATAATATCTAGGGGTTTCGCAAACACGTTGAAGACTATCATTTCTGCGATGTAATTTAATGTCACGTTATTCAAATTGGTCTCCAGCAATAACTATTGCAACTTCATTAATTGTTGGCGCATTGAATCTGCTAGAGTGCTCTCCAGCAGGAGTTTTATCGGCTCTAAGTATTACTTCATGATTATCAGATGGCATTTTTCAATTGATGTGTTAAATAATTTAATTAATTCATTATGTTGATGAAATACATTTTGTAATGATTCCATTATTTCTCTTCTTGTCCCTGAATTAATTTCACAACGTCAATTTAATTCATCTTCAGAATTTCCAATAAAATATATCTGTATAAATTTATTTGTATCACCTGGAAGTGATAATAAAGAACGTGCTGAGTGGTAAATTTGGCCCTGAACTTTGAATGTGCAATCAAATATGCAATCAAATTATGCAATCAAATATATAATCAAGAGCCAAAGCAATTTGTAAGGTAACAGTAATATTATTATACGAGTAATGTAGTCATCTGACCTGAGGTGATATTCAAAATGCCAACAAATTTTCATATTCCCCATTTTGTCGTAACTATTTTCAATTGTTTAGCTATTGTGAGATTTTCTTCTATGTGGGTTTTAGATTAACTATCCCAACGAAAATGTTAAATAAAACAATACAAAACCATAAATATTCCAAAAAAAATTATTATAGTATATATTTAAAATACTTCAAATTTTTTAAGTAAATTCATCAATTCAAATCTTTTTCACTATACACTTGATAACTTTACGAAATTTTCCAAAAAACTTTTAGACGTCGCTCGCACAACGTTTTGTGGCATTTCATCCATATTTTAATCAATAGGTTTTTAAATTAACACAAATTCAACGACATTTCAAACATATATAAACATCTACAGAAATCCATAAGGTTTAAGTGGCTGCGGAAATGCAGCTAGCCATTCTTCCGACGACATAAAAGTATAAAATCAGGTCTTACTTTATGTGCAGGGGCACCATCTTATTGGAAGCACTAATGCTAATTTTCGTATATCGCCAGTGTATGGGGAATCAAATGAATTTTAAAAACATTTCCAATATAGCAGTCGGTGTTGATATTGACACGTTTTTTGATAAAGAGCAGCGGTAACTTCCCTTTTCGAAACATTTGCACGGCTAATTTATTTGGTAGAATGCATCCCTCAATAATCCACTAATTTATTCATTTTAAGCTTTTAAGTGCAAATACTTAGGCTTTTAAGTGCAATTACTAGTTGAGTATGCGATACATTGATGAAGGTCCCATGTTCAAACTGACTGCTAGCTTTTTCATATGAAACACAGGATTTCTTCGAATTCATAATTTCGTTTATTTTTTTGTGCATATTATACTTTTTGCACAACCCGGTTTTATTTTTACCATACCTGGATTCCTCATTCTAATTTCCGGTTTATGCCAAGGGACTGCAGCATTTTAAAAATATCATTTTATAAAACCTTGCTGATGCAATTTTAAAACAAGTCCACGTCTCGCTTCCATTTTTTTGTAATTATAAAAAAATCACACGTAACTATCGTCACAGTAAGTTTTTTGATAGCATTAAGATTGAATAATTTTAAAAAGTAACCAATTGAAAAATCAAGGTCGAACCAAATAATGGTTTAAAATTATGGGAAAGTTAATGTGAAAACCCCCGTTCAATTTTAATTTATTGTTCTATTCGCGTACATCATATACTGTCAGCAATCAGATTAGTTCTGTTGTCCTGCAAATAACAATTTGCTTACTATGACCAACATATACGCATATAGTAATAAATATGTGAGAAGTAGATCAAGAAGAATTATTCGTTAATTAATAGTTGAACATAATGTTCCAAAAACCACAATATTTTTAAATTGCAATTTTTTTACCTAAGCCAATTTTTACTGACAATAAAAGCATATTTGTGCTGAATGTTTCATGTACAGATGTGGCGCGTGTGTTATATGCATGAATACATTTATGTATTATGGCATCGTTCGCAGCCACCCTACAATAAATCTTACATTCTTAAACATATAATTTTCTATGTATAGAAACACACCACTTTATTCTGTATTTGCCAAATTAATAAAAGGCCGTAAAGTAATTTATATAATGATACGTAATATATGGGTTCTCATATATTTTTGTATTTTGTTAATTAAATAAAATGTTCGCCTTCAAGTTTGTTTTCTAATTATAGACCAAACAAAAGCTCATCTGAGTATTTTAAGTGTTTCTGTTACGTCTGTAACTTTATAATATTAGGCAAAAGGAAAATAATTTATATAAAAACAAAATTTGCTGGAATTGTGAAAATGATACTTTCAAACAATTATACGATCTCAATTTTAGGGCTGAGGTACGCGTTAGAACAATGTGAAGTTTTGTTCTATGATTAGGAGCAACTAACACTATAACTTGTTATTTATATTCCAAACGTTAAACTTGTATTCCAATCACACAAATTAGGTTGTGATTTAATATTATTTTTTAACAAGTATCTCTTTAGCAGAAAAATTTGATGTATCTGTAGACCTACCAAATGGCGAACAACGAACGAAAAGCCTTGCAAATATCATTCAGATTTTTGATTACGATCTAAGTGAGGGACACACATTCGAGGCGTGGTATCGACGATACGAGGAAATATTCCAGATTCCAGGAAGACGTTAAATCATTCGATGATGTAAGAAAAATTCGATTGTGTTTGCACAAGTAGGACGCAAACTCTCATGACAAATTCAAAGACATGGTTCTCCCGAAATCTCAGAAAAATTTCTCATTTGCTGAGGTGGAGAAGAAATTTAAAGATGCTTTTGGTTGACAAGAATCGTTGTTCAAAATGTCCTTAATCTTAAATTGCTTGGGTTTTAATCTTAAATTTGTTGTTTCCAATGCTTGCCGTCGAACAGAATCTTGTGTTTTAGTCAGCGTAGTATTCAAGTTTAGGGTTTTCGCGATATACATATATTCATGGTTCGTCACAATATATATCCCGCTCCTTTTTTTTTGCTAAATCGTTTACTTCTATATTTTTTATTTAAATATTTTCAACTTGTTTTAATTTTTTTATTAAATTGAGTCACTTGAGCCACAAGCTGCCAACATCGACCCGCCCAAATTGAAACCCCCTTTAGTTTTCA
Source organism: Nephrotoma flavescens (assembly GCA_932526605.1). Lineage (NCBI taxonomy): Eukaryota > Metazoa > Arthropoda > Insecta > Diptera > Tipulidae > Nephrotoma > Nephrotoma flavescens. Next base: position 142,613,156 of record OW052220.1, read on the forward strand.
ATTTGGGCGGGCCGATGTTGGCAGCTTGTGGTGGCCATGTTTTTTTAGTGACTGATGCCAAATCACCATGATTGACTATTAGTCATATTATTAGCTATTTGCCGCAGGCACTTGGCGAAACACACTAATACTTAGTAAAAATTTAAAAAAAATTTAATTTTTGAATATTTTAATTAAAAACTTTGTCCAAAAAGTTTAACAAATCACTCGATCGATTTCGACTTGTTAGGTCATCATCAGGTAGATACTCCATCTTCAGGTAGATACCTCGACCTATCAAGTACGCATTTTTGATGGAATTTTTTCCTTTGTTCCGTTACCCTTTGTAACACTAGATACTCTTTGCTGTTATAAACTTGCAATTCGTTGTTGTATCTTTTTCTTCTTAATCGCTCTCAAAAATCCTTTTCATAATAGATTGTTGAACGATTGGAATTTTAAAAAAAAAAAAAAAAACTCTCTTTAGGTTATTGTGATGATCTGACAATCTTTATCGGCAACCATGATAATAATCTTCAAAGAAGTGACTGCCAGGTTGCCTTGCCTATTTATCATTGCCAAACTAAGGCAAACTTTCATTATTTCTCACGATGCCACGTAATCCTAATCGGCCTGAAAGTAGCACATATTTGAACACCTTGCAAAACTTATCTTTATCGGCCAGAGATATTGATGTGCGTTACGTGTATGGATTTTATCATTAAATAGGAAATATAGGTAGCGCAGGCTCTTATTTATATAATGGATCCACGTGGTCAATTAAATTCAAATGTTTGCATGGAAAATGGTTTTTAAAAATAATGTCTCTAGAAATATTATCAATTAACTCACGACGGTTTTATAAATTACTTGAAAATGCATAAACGGGGAAAAAATAAAACAATTTAAGAAATAACAATGAAAGAAATTTTGGAATAAAATATGTATGGGAGGCATAGTTTGTTTAACAGCATACAGGTTGTGGTAAAACATTTATTCAAAATCCAGTCGTTCATAAGCTAAATCTATTAAATTTGAAATGCATGTCGTGTGCTTTTAATGGGGTTGCTTGTGCTTTGTTACCATGTGGGCAACATTGCCTAATGTATTTAAAATGTATATGCTAGCATTAAACACTTCTATTTCAAACGTCAAACCAAATAGTATAAAAGCACAATGTAATTATTTTGTTATCATCGATGAAGCTACAGAGTACCATATTTGCTTATGCAAGGCCCATCTGCACACCCTTTTACAATTAACAAGATGAAGGGATAGAATAGGTTTGCTAGTTATTATGTAATGGTTCCGGTTTCAGACACCTAAGTAGTTAATGGGTTCGATTCCGGGATTTAAAATATTATGTTATGTTATTTTTGTTTTTTCAATACAAATTCCAATTAAATGTAATATCTAATAACCCTCTTACAACAAGACATCACAGTTATTTTGTTTTTTTTTTATGTCGTATAAATTTCTAGCATTCAGCATCCTGAAAACATTTATCACAATATGCCTATCATTTGCTACATTTCATGGCACCCGTTGATCCGTATTACATCAAATTTCATAATAACCGGAGTTCCTACCGTTAAGATCTTTCGTATTCGCTGGCTGAAGACTAAATCATAATATTTTATTTACCAACGCCTACTAACGGTAGTCCCCGTATCTCGGCTACCAGTTTTATAAGGATACTATGACGACGATATGAGTAAAGCCACTTGGGGTTGGAGTGGAAGGCACTCAGGGAAGAGCCCCTACTATTTATTATTTGTCGATAACAACCGCAACAGAAATACCCGCAACATTTCAGTTGTTGATGTTGTAGTAACCTTTGAATTGCTTTTCAATCGAAATCTGCTTTGGCAGATGTGTTTTGTCATCAATTGGGTGTTCTTTTTTTATGTCTTCAAATAAAGTTTTGCACTGAATTTCCATCAAACCAAATATGTAATTTATTGAAACAAGCAATTGGGAATATGCAATGTAACATTTTATAACCACTTTAAAAAGCCTCCTTCGAAATTTAATATGTTTACAGTTTACGTTAGGTATTTTAAATATAAAAATGTGAATAAATGCATATATTATTTATAATGGCTTAATAAAACATTACACGTGTATATTTTATAAAATACAATAATCTCAATGATGATTGTGACTAGGCAGAAACAATATGAGAAGGTATTAAAAAAGAGAACATCAAGTTTACCGTTACAATTTTACTTGACAAGATTTAGGAAACCCTATACAGATAATAAATTATTCGGCTAACATATTTGCATGAATTCCTTACCCATATTCTCGTATTAGTGACATGTGGGAATACAACCATAAACCTATAAAATATATTTAAATTTAATATTCGATCGCTTCTGAATTTAAATCTAAGGAATAAATCAATATACGGATAAGTTTTACATGAAGAAGTCCGCATTTAACATGTTTTCCATTTTAGAACAATTTTTATGATATTTTTGTATGCTTTAATAAAATAGCAATTTTCAGAATTTGACTGATTCACATTTTACAGATGTGTTATTATGTTTGCTTAGAATAAAATTTATTCCGATTTTGGAAAATAATATTTGATTGTTGCTAATAAACATCTTTATGTTTAAATCCCATTCGCATCAAAATGTGTTCACACTTTTGTGTGGAAGTTCGTATTCCCTTTTGCAATGTAAAATATAAAATTTTGTTTGTAGTATAATGGTGTTTTGTATTTTATATAATAATTCGAGGGTGAGGTTACCAAGCCGTTTGTAAGTTTTGTTTCGATACTAATAGAACATTCAATTCTGTAAATTTAACAATTAGGCCGTCTCATAAGACTGTAGTGCCCAAAAATAAACATATTTATTTTTCTATTTTTTTTTGTCAACATACATCAGTATAGAATACAATAGATTATGTGCTTAAGCAAAAAAAGTTGAAATAAATTAAATGTCTTGTGAGCAAAAAGTCAGTGATAGACGTGTCTTACAAAAAATTACACTACAAAATAACGTTGAGAATTGTGAATAGAAAGTTATAATTACACAATTTATAACATTGAAAAAATAAACTTATGGGTTTGATAAAATAAAATATACAAATTACAATAATACTTGCGTTTCTTGATGCTTGATCTAATCCGGCTCAGTTCATGTTTCATGAAACAACACAAAGGCGCTTATTAGATTTCAAATCAAAGTTTATGATCTAAAACCAAATTTGGATCAGGTTTTCCATATAAAATTTGAACTGATCCGGATCAATATGTGCCATGAATTACGGCAATTATTACACCAATTTAAATAAAATATTTCACATAAACTTAAACAATAACTTCAAATAAAAATTAATTTACTCACAATGCAATAGCCAGATTTTTATAGAATTCATAAATTGCCCCTTAGATTGAATGGCAAAAATAATAAAATTATACAGGTCGGTATTTAATATTGTGCGGGCACTGCTTTAATAGAATATTTATAAAAGTAGGTTGTACGCACTTCGGACATAGTTTTTCCTCAAACTATGACTATGACTGCTTGAATTGCGATTACCACTTATACTGAAATGTATGTATGATTTTGAAATACATAAGGCGAAGCCTATGCTTCTGTATGAGCTGATATTAATACAGGGTGGCGCACGAATCGTGCTACAAAAACAAAACGTAATAACTATTTTTCTGTGTGACTAATCTGTTTTTTATTTTTTTTATTTTGCAGATTATTATTTAAATTTACTAAAATGGATGCTTGGAATACCGAAACGAGGATTTGGATAGTGCAGCGCTACCATGCTTTGCAGTCCATCATTTCCGTCCAGAGGGAATTTAGGCGGGAGTTTGGCGGCACTCCCCCGAGTAGATGGACCATTATGAGGTTGGTACGCATGTTTGCTGAATCTGGAAGCATCGCACGTCGAAGCCACAATCGCAGCTGTAGCATCATCAATTCAGGCAAATCCAAGTGTTTCGACTCGAGAGTTATCGGCGCAAATTGGAGTTAGCAGACGGTCATTACAACGGATAATTCATGATGACTTAAACTTGTTTCCGTACAAAATCCAAATTACAAGCAAATTAAAACCTCTGGATTTGCCTATTCGCCTGGAATTTTGCCGGAAAATTATTGAAATGGCCGAAGAAGACAACAACTTCATAAATTGCTTGTTTATGTCTGATGAGGCCCATTTTGATCTAAACGGCAATGTAAACAAGCAAAATTGCCGTATATGGAGTGAAACTAATCCAGAAATACTCAGTGCGCAATGAATAATTCAATGAATAATTCCCTTCAGTGCGCAATGAATAATTTTCTGATCAGGTGTCGCACATGCGTGAATGAGCATGGAGGTCATTTACGGTCTATCATTTTCAAAACTAATTAGTTAAATAAAAATAAAATTGAATTATCTATACAATAAAAAAAAATAAAGCCGATTAGTCACACAGAAAAAAAGTTATTACGTTTTGTTTTTGTAGCACGATTCGTGCGCCACCCTGTAGATTAATTGTTTCAGTATAAGTTGCGCCCAAACAACTAATTCAATAACGTAATCTTTATTTAATAAATACACGATAAAATATTTTAAGCACTTTAAGTGGACAATGATTCCATAGTCTACATTTTTCTAATGGACCAGTGTTGTTCATGTAAAAATGCGATATAATAATTCCACTCCTAGTGGTAAAAATCTTCAAAAATGATATGATTTTAAAAAGAGCGATATTTGTTTAGGTTAAATAAAACAACTTTAGCACTCAACCATTTAATTAGAATATTTAGTTCGTGATTGATGCTATCAACAGTTGTTAAGTGATTTGGACAGTTGTATGCAAACGTGATATCATCTGTGAATGCTACTAATTTTCTTTTGAAATTTAGTTTGAACACCGATTTATTATAGATTACGAACATAATTGGGCCTAGTACAGAGATTGTGGGACATCTGCCGCCAGTGGTGCGCTTAATCTATACAAACGATTCGCACTTTCTGTGATCGATTTGTAATAAAGGAGCTGAACCAATTACACCTTGATTAGAAGGTCAGTTTATAAAGTAAAATTTGTTGATCATCATATAAAATGCCTTACGTATGTCAACAAATAGATCCACTAATAGTGTAGTTTTCTGCAGCTTCTGGACCTTCATGATACGTATTCATGAGGGCAATTTAAGCGATTACATCTAAAACCGAACGGGCATAAGCTAAAATAACTATGTTGGCCCAGGAATTAATTAAAATGCTTCAAGAATGCCCGAAGTGGCTGAAATTAATTTAGATTGTTCTTCGATTCGATTATTGAGAATGATTACTCAAATATGATTTAAACCAGTGGCCCTATTCTGGCTTTCCCAGGGAATAGGGAATTGGGAAAATATTTTGCTGTAATTACAAATTGCAATAATTCCCAAATATTTATTCCCCGTTCCCAAATGTATATTCTGGTAGACTGGGAATAATTTTTTGGGGAAAAATTTTTTATTTTGTTTTTTATAAACTAAAACACATGTTGCGATCTTAATACAAGTTTAATTTACTTTTAAATAAACATTTATTACAATAAATAATGTTTAAAAATTCGAAAAAGTACGAATTACAATTCAATAAAAAAATAATTAGGAAAAATTAACGTCAAAACTGCTATAAATGGAATTACTTTTTCCCAATAAAAAAAATTCCCAAGCGCCAGAATACACTTTGGGGAATAAATAATTCCCAACTGCTAGAAATACGTCACTAATTCCCAATTCCCTATTCCGGGGGAAAACCAGAATAGGGCCACAGGTCACAAACTGACTACAGAAACCAAATATGTACAAGCAAACAGGTTTTATAATGACTGATCGAGTTTGACTCTCAGTCTTAGCTAAGTCTATATATACCACATCAACCTCCTGGTTGCTGTTGCTCTTTTCAGATCAATCTTCATAAAGCCATGTTGACTTATTTATACAAACCGTGGTACCACGATCGTTAATGAATTGCATATTACAAGTTCGAATAACTGTGGAATTGATTAAATGGAAGGTATTACCTCTTAACATGGAATATTATTCTGTGTTTTAGTTTGGAGTATTTTTTGTTTCAACGGTCCTCTAATAGGGCTATTTCAATGAGCTATCATATAAATTTAAAGGTCCTAGTTGTTTTTTTTCTAAAATCAGGCCAGTGGAAGTGGCAGCTTCCATAAAAGGGTTTTTATAAATTTCTAAATATTTATATGAAAAACGATTAGTTTAAAAAACATATAAATTAAATTTGTTACAAACTTCGTTACGGATAATGTACATGCATTTGCATTGATAGTATACAATCTTGATGTTGTATTGTTGTTCTGAAAATAGTTTAGCTAAATCGCACAAATATTTTTTTGCAAATCAACCCGCAACGGAGTAAAGTTTTAAATTGTGGAAAAATATGTCATACTCTGTAGCAAAATAACAAAGCCATCGAATATTCAATTTATGGAAATAATTGTAGTACTGAATTTTGTTATTTCGGTTTTGAAACATATAAACATCAAATTATTCATTAAGCCTGTACTTTATATAATTGTACGATATAATCGGGATGAAATTAATTCGTTTATTGGTTAAGCCCATTTTTTTCTTATACAAAGAAAAAGGAAGTATAATTATCATAAACCGCATCATCACCTGGAAGAAGCAGATATACTAATTTATAAGGTAAGGGCACAGAAAAAAATAAATATTACTTGTCTAAAAATAAAAATAAATATTACTTCACTTCTTAGTAGCTGTAGTTAATCAATAAAACGATATAACGATATAAAAATTGAGGAAATTATTAAAAATATCATAATTACAATATTTCAGAATGACCAATCCTACCTTCCCTAACATCACTCTGTTCTGTTTATCAAGGAGCCGTTTTTCGAAACAAATGACAAATTAAATATGTAGAAAAAAATGTAACGGAAATAAGTGTCCAGAACGCGATCCTTATCCTATAAGCGTGAAAGAGATGATGGAAGTTATGACTGCTTAATACAATTAGAAAAAGCGCTAGTTGACATTAAGACGAAAAACGGATAAATATTTAAAAAAAAAGAAATATAAAAAATATAAGGAAAAAGAAATTGAAAAGTAGTGTTCTGAAACTGCGAATTGTTATCGTAAAACGTAGGCTAAACAAGCTTACATTAAAATTTTCATAAATCATACGATTATGTACACTAAAAATTGTATTCATAAAATATTCTAAAGCTACTGATTGTATTTGCTAAGATAAATAAATGATGGAATCACATTTGTCCACGATCAGTTCAAGCAAGTTTTCCTTACATCAGTACTCGTCTAGCTGAAGGAGTATTGCGTCCATAGTGGATAAGTAGTTGTGCTGCAAACCAATAACCTTGGTTCTACTATTTTAAAGAGAATTTCCCAATTGTTTTCAAACTGATTTTTGTTGAAAATACCACTAGTGCTAGATCTCCAATCTACAAAAAATCGATGTTCTGGAAATGTTATTAATTGTAATAGGAATTAGTTCTATTTGAAATTGTTTGATATTCGGAAAGTGTATTATACAATTAAGTTTAGTTAAAAAATAAACAATTTTCACACTATATTAGGAATAACCGGAGTCTGGTTGGGGATTACACTTTGAGAAAAATTCTCTGGACCTGTTTTTCACGTCGAGAATGCAATTGTTGGATACAAGAATGGTTTTAATTCGTTCCAAATTTTTCAGATGATAAATTTCGAACGTACACAAAATCGGTAAAAGATAACTGAACAAGCAGAAATAGGACATGGCACAATACTTAACGCGTTACTGGTAAATATAACAACAATAACAAAAATAATAAAATGTTTATTGTCGCCATATACGCGGCATTGGATGCAGTAAGTAAAAGTGCGATACCGAAAATTGTCGAGCAAAAATGGTTTTGAGTTTTAAGTTACTCATCACATATTCTATCCCGTAATGGATAAGGGGTGTTCTATTTAACAAGGAAGGTTTCAATTTTGGTAACAACAAAATTTAAGTAACTCATCATCCACGTGAGTATTACTATGTAGAACATCTCTAATAACTCTATTGCGATATCATTATATATTGATCAACTAAAATTCTACTGACAAACTATCATTTTCGTTTTTTTAATACTTTTCCTCCAATTTACTTACGAATTAACAAATTATTCTTCGATATCCGTTTGAATTAATTAATTAAATTTATAGTGAATTAAGTAAAAGTATTGGAGAAATTTTTAGTTAGCGGAATTGGAATATTGCACGCCAGTTTCCCAAACTAACCTACAATAACGAGTAACATATTCAATTATATTTTACTATAATACAGTTCATTAACCTTTCACTTCACCAAACATATTTTATAAATGTTTTAGTCGTGCGCTGCCAGTATAAAAACATTCAACTGATAGCCGTTAAGAACAATTTTAAGATAATGTATTCTATCTACTATTTAAATAAATTGATTCTTATGTAAGCCCCCCGTCATTCATGGTCTAGGCAAATAGGATATTAATAGAATAAGTTTTACAAACACAACATGGTATCCTACGCACTGCTGATTTTTTCAAGTATTTGTAATTGGTTTTTATGGAAATGTAAAAAATATTCTGAATTAATTTTTTGACAAACATGAGATTGGAAGCTAAAAAAATAATCTTTCAGTGTTTATAACATTACTGTGGCATAATTTAAAGCGTTGGTGTGGTGTGCCTATCGGAATATACCGTTTATAATCTTAACAATATGAATAATTTTAATATACCAACACATTATAGAGTGATTCAAAATGTCAAATACATGTTATATACGGATACATACATTCAAAGTAATTGTTTCTACTAGAAAACTCCATGACGTGGCTTTTCATGGCTATATAGGAAAGTTAAAACAGTTACCTAGATTCTGGAGAAGGAAAGGTTTGAATGCATTTATCGAATTGGAAATTAATCCTTCATGAACTCTGTTGAGTTCAACATCAACAGGGCATCGATCTGCACAAACATTATAATTGTAATGTAATATGTATATAAGTAAGCATGCTTGTAACATACATAATGTATAAGCTTACTCATCAAATTATCGTGTAAATTGTCTAGTGACATATAATACAACATTTTTTACACTAACATAAATTTTAATGATGAGCACTTATTTTTGTATATAAAGAACTAAATTTTCAATAATAAAGCAGAACGAAATTATATCAATAACGTTTTAGTTTTGAAAACAAAATAATTTTAATTCAGAAATAGTGAACCCTCACCAGAGGTAAGCTCGCTAGCATCTGAGATTAAACATTGGTCCTTCGAGCCATTAAAACAACTGGCATCGCTAAGTTAAACGCGATAAGTTTACATTAAAAACAGTAAAAAAAAAACGAAAACTTAAGAATAACAACAAATTTGAAGTTAAGTTAAGGCACCTGTACACATCAAAATAACAACAAAAATGGAAAGCATACTCCAGCAACAAGATGAAGCAGGTGACAAAATCGTCCAAATGGAGACAAACTACCGCAAAGACGGGGAGGATAGGAAAACGAAGATATACATATTTGGAAAAAAGGTTGGCAACTCTAAAGGCGATTTATAACGACTACGTCGATAATGATACGAAAATCCTGGACATGACCCCACCTCTAGAAAAGGGCCATGCATATATCTGGAAAGACGGAAGAAAGTCACAGACTCATACCAAAAATTAATAACGGATATGCGTGAACGCCTAAATACCGCATCAACGAGTTCAACAGGGCAAATTGCGCAGCAAGAAACTAGTTCAAAAGAAATCAACAACAAAAAGTTATTCAAACGATGTCCTCATGCGCCAAATGTATTAAAAATTGGCGTCAATCAATCATTCATTGGAGACTAACAACTAATCCAAGGAATACATAAATATAAAATTAAAACGACTAGAAAAAGACATCCAAGAAGTAGCAAACCAACACACTGCAATCTTAATAGAAACAGAAGAAGACGAGCAAACGTCTGACTGCTTCAAAAAAGATTATTTTGGCCAGCTACAAGAAAAAGTAGAAACCACAATGATCGAGTTATAACGATTTCACGGCGATAATACAACTACGTCAGAATCAGTCCAGATGAAACTGCCAAAAATAGAACTACCAAACTTTTACGGTGAATATGACCGATGGGAAACATTTAACGATATATTCACCGAAATGATTCATCAAAACAACAAAATATCTGACACGGTGAAGATGACAAATTTAAAATCACACCTACAAGAAGGAGCAGCTCAACTCATAAGTCATCTAACAACAACAGGTGACAATTTCCAAACAGCCTGGAGCATAATACAAAATAGATATAACAACACGAAGTTACTCGCCAACCATCAATTCAGTGCGTTATTATCACTAACAACAATTCAAATGGCGTCCGCACAAGCGGTAAGGAACTTGCACGATACAGCAAAAGAAATTCTGCATAACATAAATCGGCTCAACATAAGTTCATCTTTTGAAGCATTCATAAGCTTCATATTAATGAAAAAACTGGACCCAGAATCCATCAGGCTCTATGAATCATCCATAGATAAACCCAGAGATATTCCACAACTAGAAGAAGTTTTCAAATTCCTTGAAAAAAGATTTCAATCACTGGAAGCCATGGGCAGCAACAAACAAACGACAAGCCGACCACAGTATATACCACCGCTAAAACGGGCCTATACAACCACAGCAAGCAGAATATGTTGGGTAAATAGTTGCAAGGAACGACACAACTTGGATCAATGTCAACAGTTCAAAAGTATGTCAACATTAGATAGATCAAGGCTAATAAATGCAGCAAGCCTTTGTGTGCGTTGCCTAAACCATCACCAAAGTAAATATTGTCAGTCAGAACCATGCGTCGTATGTAAAGGGTCACATAACACCCTACTACACTGCAATAACGCATTATCAAATGGCGGAACTGGAGTTAAAAGCGCGAAAACCCTTATAGTAAATCAACAGGAACAAGTTTTGTTACCAACCGCAGTAGTTAAAGCCATAACTTGCACGGGAAATCTAATCTTGCTAAGAGCATTAGTCGATCCTGGATCACAGGTGACATTAATCTCATCAAAAGCCGCTAACCTACTAAACCTTAAGAAGAAGAAGGTCAACGTTTCTATCTCCGGTATAGGAGGAGGGAAAGCAGGTGATTGTAAACATGCAATCAATATACAAATCTTGCCAAGATTCGAAACCGATTTTCAACTAAATATCGAAGCGTTGATATTTGATAAACTCAACCAACAGTTACCGGAGGTGGACTTTGATGCAAGATGTTGGACCCATCTCAAACAAATACAACTCGCCGATCCTTATTATAACAAGTCACAACCAATTGATCTCATACTTGGTGCCGACTATTATCCAGCAATCATAAACAACAACATCATAAAAGGAGGTGAATTAGAACCAATGGCACAACAAACTGAAATCGGGTGGATACTAATAGGCAGCAGAGGCGGCACCAGAACAAACCAGCCAACAACAATGATAGCTACTAAAGGCATTGAAGATCAATTGAAATTACTCATGAGGTAGATTCGATACCAGAAAACAGAATTAATACGGAAGAGGAAGACATGGTTGAACAACATTTCCAGTTAACCTCAGGAAAGGGATCAGATGGAAGATATGTGGTAAGAATTCCATTCAAGGATAATCATATCAAATTAGGAGAATCAAAGAAAAAAGCCGCTGCCAGGCTAATACAAATTGAAAATCGGTTCAAGAGAGATCCGTCTTTCAAACAGTTATATCATCAATTTATGCAGGAATACATAAATCTAAAACACATGGAACTTGTGCAGGAAGAGGTTGAAGATCACAATATAGCAAGTAACACCTATTACATACCGCATCATGGTGTAATCAAACAGGATAGCACCATTACAAAACTTGAGTAGTGTTTGATGCTTTGGCTAAAACTACGACAGGAGTATCTTTAAACGATTGCATGATGAATGGTCCCAAATTACAAGATGACCTAACGGATATATTATTGCGATGGCGGAAATACAAAATCGTAATGACGGCGGACATAGAGAAAATGTATCGCCAAGTCTGGATAAACGAACAAGACCGTTCTGCCGACATGACCTTCTGCCGACATGTTCTAACTATCACTTTTTTCGCTTCGATGCATTTTCGATGGAATAACGGTATTTTAGAAGTAAAAATATTTTTTTTGTAAAAATATTACTTCTAAAATACCGTTATTCCATCGAAAATGCATCGAAGCGAAAAAAGTGATAGTTAGAACATGTCGGCACAGAATTACCAACGAATATTATGGAGAACTCAACCGTCTAAACCAATGACAACTTATAAACTCAAGACAGTTACATATGGGACAACAGCAGCCAGTTTCTTGGCGATAAGAGCATTGAGACAGTTAGCTCTTGATGGAGCCAACGAGTATCCAATAGCAGCACACATCATATTGAAAGATTTTTATGTAGACGATTTGCTGACCGGATGCCACAATATAAGGGAGTCATGTCAATCAGTTCGCGAATTAAAACCGCTAACAGATCGAGGTGGATTTAACTTACGAAAATGGTTTTCTAACTCAAGTGAATTATTAAAACATATACCAAGAGAGCTGCACGGTAAGGGTAATATGGAAATCAAGTTAAACGATTGCATCAAGACTCTAGGCATTTTGTACGATCCACAAGAAGACAACTTTAAATTTGATGTTGCAAAACTTCAGTTATCCAGCAACCAAGCTACAAAGCTTTCATTATTATCCGAATCATCGAAACTATTTGATCCAGTTGGATGGCTCTCTCCACTAACAATTACAGCAAAAATTATGATGCAACAATTATGGCTAAGCGGAATAAAATGGGATGAACATCTACCAGAACATATCAACACAAAATGGATAAAATATAAGGCAGAATTAAGTGATATCAAAAACATAAAGATTCAAAGGTGGATCAATACAACTGAAAATACCGACATAGAGCTTCACGGTTTCGCTGATGCTTCGGAATACGCATATGCCGCTGCTATATACTGTCGAACAGTAAACGAAGATGGAACAATTACAACACAACTTTTAACATCGAAGACAAGAGTCGCTCCAACTAAAGTGAGGTTGTCAATTCCTCGACTAGAGCTAAATGCAGCTTTATTATTATCAAAACTGCTCAAACACGTCCAAGAAGCCTTAAATCTAAACAACTGCAGGATGTATGCGTGGTCAGACTCAACCATTGCACTATGTTGGATCACAGGCGAGCCAAACAAATTTAAGGCATTCGTGGCGAACAGAATTTCTGCTATAAATCCTTCATACCGACCACAACATGGCATCACGTAAAATCTGGCGACAACCCAGCTGATATAGCTTCACGAGGCATACCACCATCCGCATTAACAAACAACAAATTATGGTGGGAAGGACCGGACTTTCTGGGACAAAATATAACTAGTTGGAAGGAAATCTATAGTTCCTCACTTACTCATATACATCATCGTGAATAATTAGAAGAAAAACATTCAAAACTACTGACAATAAGCAGAGAAGAGCACGTATTTAATGAATTATTTGAGCGATGTTCGAATTACAACAGATTAAAACGCATAGTTGCGTACTGTAAACGATTTATCAACAATGCCAAGCATGGCAACAATAATCATAAGCAGCTAATAGGTATAGAACTCCGGGATGCGGAAACAACAATTCTCAAGGCACTACAAAAGCAAGATTTTTCTAATGAAATTAGCTGTCTTAACCAGGCTAAACAAATTAGCAAAAGAAGCAAGCTACTATCATTGAATCCAACTTTAGATGAAAATGGCTTGTTACGACTAAATGGACGACTTCAAAATTCAACATTATCAAGGTCCAGCAAAAACCCCATCATCCTGGATAAACACAACCTTGTAACACAAAGAATTATAGAAAATGCTCATGTCAGTACCTTACATGGGGGTGCCCAACTAACATTGTCGCATTTGAGAAATAAATATTGGATTATTGACGGTAAACGTGCCGTACGTCGAGTAATTCAAAAATGCATTATTTGCTTTCGTAACAAAAAGCATCTTGCACAACAACAAATGGGAAACTTACCATCTACTAGAGTACGGCCGGGAAGACCGTTCGCAAAAACGGGTATCGATTATGCTGGCCCCATTCAAGTGAGAACAAGCAAGGGAAGAGGTCACAAAACTCACAAAGGTTACATTGCACTGTTCATCTGCATGGTAACAAAAGCTATACATATTGAAATTGTAAGCGATTTAACAACCGAATCATTTATTGCTGCTTACAAGCGATTTACATCCAGGAGAGGATTATGCACGGATATCTACTCTGACAATGGGACATACTTTGTTGGAGCGAACAAGGTAATGTTAAAAGAACACCATCGCGCAATAACCACATGACCGGACGAGATCGCCACTATGATAGCCAACGACGAAACCAATTGGCATTTCATACCGCCCATGACACCCCATTTCGGTGGCATATGGGAAGCGGGCATTAAATCTATCAAGTTCCATTTAAAACGAATCATAGGAGAAGCAACCCTCACCTTATAGAAGCTTTACACAGTAGTTACACAAATCGAGGCGTGTCTAAATTCTCGACCGCAAACTCCACTGACCAATAATCCAACAGATTTATCAGCTTTAACACCAGGACATTTTTTGATAGGTGATTCTCTCAAGTCACTGCCGGTCGCTGATACAGGTAACATCTCTTTAAAAACAAGATGACACCTTGTTGAGAAAATGGTGCAAGGCTTTTGGAAAAGATGGTCCTCTGAATATCTCCATCAACTACAACAACGAACTAAATGAAAATGTAGCCAAGCGAACCTAAAAATCAACGACTTCGTGTTAATAAAGGATGACCAACAACCAACCACACGTTGGAAACTAGGGCGAATTATCGAGACACATGTCGGAAGCGATGATTTAGTTAGAGTAGCTACAGTGAAGTGCGAGAACAATATCTTCAAGCGGCCAATTGTAACGTTTTTGTTTGTTTCGTAATGACACAATCAATACCGTTAACAGACTCTTACAACTTATGGTGATGCAGCATATTGCCGGCTAGGTGGCAGTCGTCGGGTTGGGTACTTTTCACCATTTACTAAGAGCTTGAAAATGCTGCTTCTAAATAAAGGATTCCACTACATATTATGAATAAAATTATTCGTGCTCCCCAATTTACCATTAACCCTTACAGGTTCACTTTTGATCCGCTATCCTAGGTTGGATAACCATACCTGTTTTGGTTATCGTATCCCGCACCTCCTTACAGATTTCTTCAAAATGAAATCCCATTGTATGGTGAACACTCAACTCATCGTATTTAAAATTTTAATTTAGTTAGACATTTGGTTTTATTTAGAATCGCTTATGCACTTGAAACAATATTCCCAAACATCACCCCACTCTTACAAAAAAAGACACTGAACAATAACTTCCCAACACACAACTTCTTCCAACAGTAAGTCAAAATGGAGTTATAAAAATTCACAAAATTTATGATTAATATTTTTAATAAATTTTAATAGATGAATAAATTAACTTGCATGCGCACTTTAATAGGATATATAATCTAAATATAAGAAATAAATATATAAATATAATATAGGTAAATAAATATATACCAATAAATATAATTTAATAAATAACTACAAATATTTTTATTATTTTTTTTTTTTACATGCTTAAATTTGAACCATGGTTCTTGGAGGGTTAAAATTAATTGTATATATATATATGTAATAAATTTTATAATAGATATAATATATAAATAATAAATTAATATAAATAAATACACAAATCAATATAAATATATGAATATAGGAAAATAAATTATAAGTTTTATAGTTGAAATAAATTAGTATGCATGAATTTAATTTGTTCCAAAAAAAAATTACATTCAAAACTTTGCGTTATTCGCGTCGCAAATCGCCATTACTTTCGCTACGACCCACTATTATTTTATATATATGTACAGAATTTTTCTGGTATTGGTGGTTGTTTAGCGGTTCAAATTATTATTTTATTAATGTGATCGATGGATTTTAAAATTACGAGTATAAAAAAAATTACGCTTACCCAGAAAACGGATCTGCACGTCACGTACTGTACTATACGTATGATTATAAAAATTTTGTTTTCAATCCGTTTCTAAAATTTTAATAGCACGAGAGAAAACTTATAAGCACACAATTAATAAATCAAACTAATAAATAGGAATACCTTGGTAAGCGACCCCGAAAATTAAAAAAAAAATCCAACCGGTATGATCATCAATTGACTGCCAACACTGTGTAATTTGTACCCCAGTCCACATAAATATTTGTTCTTTTTTTTCTTGGTTTTAACTTGTTTTATGTTTTAACTTATTTATTTTTTTCATACCGCCCATGACACCCCATTTCGGTGGCATATGGGAAGCGGGCATTAAATCTATCAAGTTCCATTTAAAACGAATCATAGGAGAAGCAACCCTCACCTTATAGAAGCTTTACACAGTAGTTACACAAATCGAGGCGTGTCTAAATTCTCGACCGCAAACTCCACTGACCAATAATCCAACAGATTTATCAGCTTTAACACCAGGACATTTTTTGATAGGTGATTCTCTCAAGTCACTGCCGGTCGCTGATACAGGTAACATCTCTTTAAAAACAAGATGACACCTTGTTGAGAAAATGGTGCAAGGCTTTTGGAAAAGATGGTCCTCTGAATATCTCCATCAACTACAACAACGAACTAAATGAAAATGTAGCCAAGCGAACCTAAAAATCAACGACTTCGTGTTAATAAAGGATGACCAACAACCAACCACACGTTGGAAACTAGGGCGAATTATCGAGACACATGTCGGAAGCGATGATTTAGTTAGAGTAGCTACAGTGAAGTGCGAGAACAATATCTTCAAGCGGCCAATTGTAACGTTTTTGTTTGTTTCGTAATGACACAATCAATACCGTTAACAGACTCTTACAACTTATGGTGATGCAGCATATTGCCGGCTAGGTGGCAGTCGTCGGGTTGGGTACTTTTCACCATTTACTAAGAGCTTGAAAATGCTGCTTCTAAATAAAGGATTCCACTACATATTATGAATAAAATTATTCGTGCTCCCCAATTTACCATTAACCCTTACAGGTTCACTTTTGATCCGCTATCCTAGGTTGGATAACCATACCTGTTTTGGTTATCGTATCCCGCACCTCCTTACAGATTTCTTCAAAATGAAATCCCATTGTATGGTGAACACTCAACTCATCGTATTTAAAATTTTAATTTAGTTAGACATTTGGTTTTATTTAGAATCGCTTATGCACTTGAAACAATATTCCCAAACATCACCCCACTCTTACAAAAAAAAGACACTGAACAATAACTTCCCAACACACAACTTCTTCCAACAGTAAGTCAAAATGGAGTTATAAAAATTCACAAAATTTATGATTAATATTTTTAATAAATTTTAATAGATGAATAAATTAACTTGCATGCGCACTTTAATAGGATATATAATCTAAATATAAGAAATAAATATATAAATATAATATAGGTAAATAAATATATACCAATAAATATAATTTAATAAATAACTACAAATATTTTTATTATTTTTTTTTTTTACATGCTTAAATTTGAACCATGGTTCTTGGAGGGTTAAAATTAATTGTATATATATATATGTAATAAATTTTATAATAGATATAATATATAAATAATAAATTAATATAAATAAATACACAAATCAATATAAATATATGAATATAGGAAAATAAATTATAAGTTTTATAGTTGAAATAAATTAGTATGCATGAATTTAATTTGTTCCAAAAAAAAATTACATTCAAAACTTTGCGTTATTCGCGTCGCAAATCGCCATTACTTTCGCTACGACCCACTATTATTTTATATATATGTACAGAATTTTTCTGGTATTGGTGGTTGTTTAGCGGTTCAAATTATTATTTTATTAATGTGATCGATGGATTTTAAAATTACGAGTATAAAAAAAATTACGCTTACCCAGAAAACGGATCTGCACGTCACGTACTGTACTATACGTATGATTATAAAAATTTTGTTTTCAATCCGTTTCTAAAATTTTAATAGCACGAGAGAAAACTTATAAGCACACAATTAATAAATCAAACTAATAAATAGGAATACCTTGGTAAGCGACCCCGAAAATTAAAAAAAAAATCCAACCGGTATGATCATCAATTGACTGCCAACACTGTGTAATTTGTACCCCAGTCCACATAAATATTTGTTCTTTTTTTCTTGGTTTTAACTTGTTTTATGTTTTAACTTATTTATTTTTTTTTTTGTGTTATTACTCTTTAGTTAAATATTTTAAAACACTTTGAACAACTATGTTAACTTGCTGCGACTAATCACATAATGACCATACCGATCCAATTTATTAAATTTTCTTTAGCATGGAGGGGAAATTAAAAACTTGTTTCTCCATCTACTATAAAATTATATCAACAAACTTGATTGCAGGAGTTGTGCGTTGTCGTAATTACATTTCGTACACTGCACTACTAGAGTATCAGTCGAATTGTTGTGTGACCAGGATTCTGTGTGATGTTCGAGATTTGCCAAGTTCAAAGGACACCAAAGTAATAATCTGTAACAGCAAACTGTTACACAATTGTGAAATTGTGCAAACTACCAATTGAGGAAAATTTAAAGGATCTAATGCCCATGAAAGCCAACGAGAGTGAAGAGGAGAAGGAGTCACAAATATCCAAGAATTCCGAGAGATTTCTGCGGCAGCAACCTCATCGACAAGTGAAAACCCAGAGCAAATTGAAACATCTGATGCTTGCGACGTTGTCCATATGTTGCATTTTGGGACTTGCTCAGACCAACATAGACATTACTCCATTCAACCATTCTACAGGCATACACTTTGATAGGCAGACTCGAGGTAGTAGCCATGAAATGGTCACTAATAATCTATTATAATATGAGTAATTACTGGGAGGAAATTGAAACATTCAAGACCGCGCAAAGTCAACTGAAGAAGTCCTGCATAGACGTTGTCGAAATAAATTACGAATTAATTCTTCAACAAATTCAATGGAAGTTCAATAATTTGGAAGCAGATAATGAATTATTATTAGCCAGCAACAAGGAAGTGCGCAGACCAAAACGAGGTTTAGGCGACACAATAGGCGTTGTGTTAGGCGACATGTTTGGGATTCTTACAGAGCGTGAAGCAAGAGAATATGAAAGTCAATTTGAAGCCATAAACGATGATCAGCATCAATTAGAGGCACTGATAAGGAATCACACCACAATAATAGACAACGCAGTAGAGTAACTCCAAGGAACATTAAAGTAGATCTCACCATTCCATTATCGTTTTTTCAGTGCCTAATATCGAACACAGGAATTCGCAGTCTTACATCGACACCAAGGCAGAATTTTTAGCAATAGATGCTCACCGGGAACAGCTCACATTAATGACTAGAGAGCAAGTAAAAAATTGTCAATCATTTCAAGGAAGAAGATTTTTGTGTGAAATATCGCCAATATATAACATCATGAGCAGCCAAGCTCAGTGCGAGGTGGCAATCCTACAACGGAAGAGGAATCTTGAGGAATTATGTTCCATCGGAACCGTAAATGCATCAAATCACTGGATAAAACTTAATGCCAACAATCAGTGGGTATATGCCATTCACAATGAAACAACAATCGATGTAATATGCGGTCATGAAAGCAAATCTTATAAAATTCAAGGATCAGGCATAGCAAAAATCAAAGCTAGTTGTGTGCTACGGGATGCAAATTTTTATATCGTTGCAATCGGATCCCATTCTAACCATTTGGAAAAGGGATTCAATAGATCGGTTAATACGTTAGCTGAATCTATTCACTTAAAGAAGTTCATCACCCGGATCAAAGATAGCCCAGTCCGACATAATCATCCACAGTATGTAACGCTTCAAGATACCAACAAATTGGAACAGGAGATAAAGACGCTCGAAAATATGAAGATCCAACTACATGAGGGAAGGAATCATCATATCCACCATTATACCATGACTCATGTCATTTCTGGGATCCTTTTAGTTTTAGGTGTCATTTGGGGCATCAAATGTTTAAGACAAAGACGAGCGAATCCTCGCCGACCACCTACGCCACTTCAACGTGCAGAAGTCTAATCATCCCAAGTAGGCGGCCCGGAATATGTTGAGTTCAACATCAACAGGGCATCGATCTGCACAAACATTATAATTGTAATGTAATATGTATATAAGTAAGCATGCTTGTAACATACATAATGTATAAGCTTACTCATCAAATTATCGTGTAAATTGTCTAGTGACATATAATACAACATTTTTTGCACTAACATAAATTTTAATGATGAGCACTTATTTTTGTATATAAAGAACTAAATTTTCAATAATAAAGCAGAACGAAATTATATCAATAACGTTTTAGTTTTGTTTTCACAAATAATTTTAATTCAGAAATAGTGAGCCCTCACCAGCGGTAAGCTCGCTAACATCTGAGATTAAACAAACTTTATTTTTGATATCAACCTGAATTGCTGTAAGGGAAATTTGATTAGTTGATTGATTGAACTTAGGGGACCAAGTGCTAGACAGGATGTGTCGATAACACTGGTCCTATTCATACAGGCTGGGAAGGTATCACCAATAAAATAAATTAATATCTTATATTTAAAAAATGCAGATGGAAAGATCCCCAATACCAATCATCATAACATCTTATATATTAATACGCTTAATTTTTAGTTTGTGCTGCTTTTTTAACCTATTTCTCGTGCGCGTATCTTAATAACCCATTTGAATCCTTTGGGTATTTTTATACCCAATAACATTGGGTATAAAAATACCCAAAGGATTCAACTGGGTTGAAAATACTGAATTGAAATACTCTCTATTTTTATATTTTGTGAGAGAAAATAACGGTTTTGTGTGGTTTTAATTTGTTTTAATTGTTGATCGTCTAAATAAAAGTATAATACACCGATTCCCCGATTTACACGGTAGATTGGTTCCGAAAAATACCGTGCAAATCGAAAGTGGGATTTTTGTATGAAAAACCGCGTAAATCGAAAAAATACAATAAAATGCTTAAATTATCGTTTGGTTGTTGATCCTTGTGTGAGTGATGAGATACCCGAATAGCTTTTGCATTTTTGAACGTCTATTTTTGTATGTTTCAGTAGCAATGAAACTTTGGATTTTATGAGAACTTTTAGTTCAATTAATAGATTGCGATTACACCTAAAAATGAAAAAATTTCCCAGCTTTGACGAACGTGGGAGCACAAAGTAATTTGAATGCCCAAATTAGAGTACCAAAGGTACCCGGGTACTTTTATATATTTTGTACGATATTTGAAAGAAGTGGTATGCGGGTGTTTTGTGGTTTTGTGTTATATGTTTTTAACTGATGTAACACGTTGGTCTATTTATAGAATGTTTTTCGCAAACTGACATGTTTCAGCTAAAGCACGATTGTTTTAAATTTATGTAATTTTAACAAAATCCGTTATACTTTTCACAATTGCAAACAAAATTAAAAATTAGTTTCCATACCGAATGCATGTCACTCTTATTAATAAAACCTATCTTAATAAGAGTGACTATGGTACCTGGTCACTCTTATTAAGATATTTCTTCTTTACTCACATTAGGAAGGAATTTAGGAATAGTTCATTTATAACTTTAACGTAAAATATATAGAATAAATTAGAAATAACAAACAAAAAGTAAAAATATAATAATTTTTTTTGTTTTTTTTCAAACCGTGTAAAAGCAAAATCGTGCAAAAGAAGTACCGTGTTAATCGGGGGATAGGTGTATAGCCCATTTCGTGTTATAGCTATTGTCTAACCGTAAGTGTTGTAAATAATATAATTTTTATTTTTCAATCATTTAAAATGAATGTTGATGACGAACGATACTGGTAAGTTGAAAATTTTTGTTTTCTTGTGTTTTAATGCCAGTGTTATGTGCATATAGTGTAGTTAAACATAATTTATTCATAAATTAAAATTTCATAGTGTAAAATTACCATTTTATTGGTTGGGTACTTAAATACCCAAAAGGATAAAGGGTGTAAAAATTTGTTCGGCTGCAACTTGTAATAATACGTATTATTATAATAAAAGTATTATTACAATTTGCGCATTGTTTCCACTAATATAAATTTTCTGACAATTTCTATAGGACTAAACCATTGTTGCTAAACCAAGCGTTGGATTTTCTGGAAAGCTTGTCGGATAACGATGAAATCCCTAGCGAAATTATTCTGATAACCACCAATATAGGAAATGAAATATCCGACGAAGAATCTGGTGATGAGGATGAAATAAATATAAATCACCTTAGTGGAAAAACACTAGTCGCTGATGAAACATATATCAGGTGAAAGGTATTTTTTCATATATGTTTTATTAAGGAATGTGCACGGGAAATAGGTGTAAAAGCCAAGAAACGTTTTTCCTATACTGTACATCATATATATTAATCACGACGCCAGAATATCATGACAAAATATGTTTGTATTGAACTGTCATAACACCGTGACAATACAGAACAACACAGAGAACATAAAATGATTTTACATACATACAAACATTTTGGCGTTAATAGTTGTGAGTGTAAAAATATAATTTTGTCATGGCACTCTATCGTCATGACAAAATTTTGCGAGTAAAGATCGACCTTAGTACTTACACAAACATAATATCTATGGAAAGTTTGGAATAATCATTTCCGTCCGATTTCAGGTAAAAGTCATGGGATCTCTTAATTTATGCGAAAAGGTTCAGTGGGAAGTTTCGCTCCGATATGCTGTTGATTTGTGTCCCAGTATATTTCGTAACCGGATAATTTATTACGCTGTTAATTTCATGCTCGAACTAGGGTGACGTGTTTCTGCTTTCTGTGTGGTGGTAAATCGACTATATAATCTACATAAGTACGTTAGTTTAGTACGTCAAAATTATTTATATACAAATGAAAATAACACACAAATACAGCGGTCTTTTTATACATTTCTTATTAAATATTTAGATTAAAGTTGCGCGCTACGGCAATTGTGTGCTTTTCCCTTTTGAGATTTTTATATGCAGAAATGGCGCGTTTCGGCGACATGTATGCGAGTGCAAATGAAGACCAGAAGCGCGTCATTAATTAGGTCCGAAGCGCGCTCGAATCTAAAACCCGGTCAGCACAGATCTTTTACGTTGACGCTACCGACGTGTGTGGCAAGACATTTGTATTGCAATAACTCATTGCATTTGCCAAGGGGCGTGGCTTGGAGTCCATTTGCTCCGCCTTCACTGGAATCGCCACGGGCTTGATGGAAGTTGGGCGTACGCTACATATGTAACATTTTCAAACTGCCGGTTCCAATGGATGAGTCATCAGTTTCATCAATGAAACCAAACTCCTCGCACGCTACCAAGTTGAAAAGAGCGCGACTCATCATGATAGGCGAGGCCAGCATCATGCCAGGGGCCGCGCTCACAACCATAGACAAACGATTACGAGATTTGTACAGAGGAAAGCCGGAAGAGGGTGTTCCATTCGCTGGAAAAATCATCCTCATGTGTGGTGACTTCCGATAGTGCTTGCCCGACCATCGAGTTGAACCCGCTTTGGAAATTGGTAAACAAGTTTACACTCACCAAGACCATGCTGCGACCACACTTCCGGTGCGCTCAACACAATACTAGCCGAGGGAACCATCGAGGAGCGCGCAATCCTTGCACTCAAGAATGATGATTGCGCGCTAATCAATCAGCAGGTGCTTGACCTCCTGCCTGGTGGACAAGAAGTCAAACTTAGTGTTGACAAAGTTGAGAGTGACGACATGAATGAGGAACTCCGCCTATCCGTCGAGTTTCTCAACAAGATTGAAGGGTCCGGGCTTCCGCGCCATGCTATTCGGCTAAAGGTAAACGCGATCGTTCTTTTGATGAGGAATCTAAACACTAGCAAGGGTCTTATCAATGGAACACGCATGCGAGTCGCAAAAATAAACCGCTACACTCTGGAATGTGATTTGCTGACTGGCTTCTCAAAAGGCGAGCGCATTCTCATCCCACGCATGAAGCTCTCACCCTCGGAAGGCACCTTCTCATTTAAAATGTCTCGCCTCCAATTTCCGGTCCAGTTCGCGTTCGCCATAACCATCAACAAGAGTCAGGGCCAAAGCTTGAAGAAAGTAGGAGTGTACTTGCCGGCCTCCGTATTTACACACGGTTAGCTGTATGATGGACTCAAGGTGTTTATGGTTGAGACAAGCGATCAATCAGCTGATCGGGACGGGCGCATCACAACAAAAATGTTGTTTTTGTAGAGATTCTCGCATGTAAATTGTAAATTCATATTTTATTATCCTTTTGTACATTTCTTATTAAATATTTAATAGCGTATATGGATTTACTTTATTTTTGATAAAAGTGCAGAAAATTTACATCTTAAATTATTTCTTAACCAAAAATTCAATTAAATGTAATCACGTGACTGATTATTCAGTCACAGGTCAGCTAGTTATCAATGAAAACAGTAACTGTTTTCTAAACTAATTATTAGGTTTAAATAAAGTATACGAAGAAGTAGCATTATGTTTAAACTAAATTTATATTACACACATTTTACACTCTAATATGGCAATCTGAAAATAATTATTGGGTAGATATAATAAGTTCAAAAGATCTAATTAAAATATTTTTAATTATTTTTATATTAAGACTGATGGCGGATTCATATCGTTCGTTCAAAGGTGGCATCAGTATCTTTTAAATATGCTGTGCCTCCGATTGTAAACTAAATTGTGCGCCAGGTTAGAAATGAAAAGTCTCCTCGCGAGGTAACTTTTCAATTTAGTCGTCAAATGTCTTTATTTGGTATTTAATGCAAATGCATTGTGTATAAATTTTTACATGACACTTTTTTTATTTATAAACATTTCGTAGTTTATAATAACATTTGCAAATAATGCAACTTTCATATTATCTTCTATTATTTAATTTAATTTAATATTTCCTTTATTCACGAAAAGTCAACAATTTAGTATTTCGAATAGTTTGGCACAGCTTGTTTGTTGATGTTACTGCCACCTATGAATGTTTATTATGAATTACTGAGCAATTTAGTTTAGTTCATAATGTAGTCGAAAAAATCGACCTGATGCACACAGTCTAAATTGCATAATGGCTTTAAAACCCTTAAGCAGGAAAACTGCTATAAACAAACCTGAAATTACTAACAATGAACCGGAAATATGCATAATTACCAAACATTATTTTATTTATATCATTTTAGCCCGATTTCGACTATATCAAAAATAATACAGCACGACCGAAAATGAACCAAACAGAAGTTACTTGTAGAAACAAATATTATATTCCAAAACTTTAGTCATGCTGCAAGGATTAGTTTCGATGTTAAACTTCGTTAGTTACTTATATCAATGAATCTTTTCCAATCCCACCAGACTCACAGTAACACTTTCTTGGCATGAATATTCATATTTGCAACTCATGTTGATGGCTGGCCCATTACACACGTAATGATTTTGTGCCAAAAATTTGTACCGAGAAAGCAAATTCATACAGATGTAAACTCTTCGGTTTTTGTTTCCTTCGGTCAGTTTATGATGAAACCATTTTTCCTTCCTCCCATTGCATTCAATCGAAGTGATATCGCTTGGTGAGAACTCCTAACTGTTCTGCAAGCTCTTTTTGAGTTTGACACGGATTTTCGTCCAGTAAAACTTTAAGTTATTATTATATATTTTACTTTGGTTTTTGCAATTGTAACGGTGTTATTGTGATTGTTCTGTATATTGGTATATTTCAGCACTCTCGAATTAAATTCACAAATCGTAGGAAATTCTTCCATTTAGCGTCACTATCTGTGTGACAAACGAATATGATAATCGACACTTACTTATACACAATCAACTTCCCAACCACCCCATACTTTCTTTCCTTTAACGCTGGATCGCGGATAAATTTGTATTTTTTGACTTATAGATGGCTAATGTGTAAGAATCACAACAATCAGTTTCGAACAAATGAGACTATTAATTTGAAAAAATCAGTCTTCTCATCAGGTCGCGACAACTGATGTGAAATGAATGCGTAAAATTCGTGAATGCGAAAAGTTAGTTGTTAAAATAGAATATAGATGAAGGAAATGTGAAAGAATCAAATTTCGTACGCTATGCAGTAATTCGCTAGTAGTACAACTACATGGTATGTTCTATATATATAGACAATATTCCAATGTAATAATACATACAACATCAGTCGTCGCGACCTGATGAGAAGACTGATTTTTTCAAATCAATAGTCTCATTTGTTCGAAACTGATTGTTGTGATTCTTACACATTAGCCATCTATAAGTCAAAAAATTCAAATTTAAGTTATTAGTCTTAAAATTGTTTTACTGTACCTGGATCATCCTCAAGACCAACTTTATCATCGCGAAATCTCTCAAACCACCTTTTTACTGTTGGCAGACTCACAGAATGTTCACTCAAAGCCGAATTAATCAATTACATAGCTTGAGCAGCATTTTTTTTCATTTGAAAACAGTATAGAATACAATGACGGAAATGTTGCTTATTGACACCCATCTCTTAAAATTGATGCACATGGAACGACAGCTTGTAAATGACTGAAATTTATGTCATAAAAACCGAATGACTATATGAAAAATGGGAGGCGACTTGGGTGGCTTCAAGTATATTATAATGCAACCAACTTTAGTAGTAATATTTATGTTTTAAAATCTGTGTGAATCTTATTGTTCAAATAGAACAACAAACAAAATTGTTGTGTTTTATATATGTATTTGAGATATTAAACAGGACTTTATTGTATTTATTTGAAGTTTAGAAACGTCATACGACATCAGTTATAATACAATAATTACAACTAAATATATTTTGTAATCTGATTTCCTTTTTTAAAATTTATCCGCCACCTGTATGATATATGTTGAACCGTCGACATAGCGTTTCGTCATCATTTGGTGTAAGCGGCCTGTAGTTTAGGATGCATTGCTGAAACTATCAATACCAATATAATGAAAACCATACTCGTTATAACTGAGGTAGTGTGGGTAAGTCCAATAAAAATTTGGTGCAATACACAAATTGAAAAAAATTGTATCGGATAATTTTTTATTTGTAATAAATCTTTAATATCTTCTAAAATCGGTAAAAAAAATGTTTAAGACAAAATATGGTTCTTAGCAACTTCGGTAAACTTTAAACTTGTCTTTTTGCCCAGATGAAGTGCAGTTATTGGTACATTCACCTAAAAAACATGTAACGACGCCCGCGGCTGTCGTCGTTCCCAGTGCTGAATATTTAAAACTGAAGATTTGTATGGCCCAGTTTATGATGACGATGATTATGATGATGGAAAAAAAATAAATAAATAGAGGTTTTTTTGAAAGCATGCGATCAGTCAGTCAGTGTGTGATTTGCAAATGGTACGGACTATATTTAACTCTCTACCTAAAATTAAAATTTTGGAAATAAATATTTTTTTTTATTTTTTTTTTGTGATCGGTTTTGTATGATTTAGAATGTGATGTGAATATTTTTTGATAGTTAGTAAAAACTGAATATTCTAATAAAGTATAGACATATTGAAATGTTTTTACATTTGATGGTGCTTAAGCTCACCAAAGAATTGAACATGCGAGAATTTTATACAGTGAATTAATGTTATAATTTATAGCCACAGTTAATAAGTTAAGTTCTTTAGATAATTAAGTATTGTGCCCTAGATTAAGGTTTCGCTTATGTACCACAAACTATGTGTGAATGGGTTCTAGTGCAATTAATTATTAAGGCACGCAATTTAAAACTATCAAGTGCGAACGTGTGTAAAGAAAACCGAGCCGTGATTCGTGAAACCATGTGCTGTATATATACTTAACGGGCACGACTAAAGAGGTATACATAAAGACGGTTATAATTTTAGTGCACTCATAATGCGAGGATAACTAAAAAAATATATTAATAAATTTGAATAAATAAATAAATTAGTGACAAAACATAAATAATACACATAATAATCCTAAAAACAAAACATCCATAAAGACTAGTATCACAGTGCGCATAATATTTCATAAAATCGCGGCTCAGCAAAAAAAAAAAACAGTAGCGGCGTTTGATGCAAAGACGAAGGATTTATTGGTTTTCCTAATGAAATTATAAAATCGCATTGGTTATAATAATAATAAGTAATAATCATAATAATACGATAAACTACGAAAATAACCTAATAATCTCCTAAAAATAATTAAAATAAATAAAAACTTCGGGTCTACATAAATAGTGTAATACACGGCATTGGTAAAACCTACTCGAACCATATTGCAAGAGTTACGGTCATTGACCTCATTGAAATCGCAATGTGGAATTTCGATAATACGATCGATCGTTCAATATGATGAACGGTAATATTTTGTAATCAACATTAGTCAACGCGCCTGATAAAATTTTAAAGAACGTTCTTGACTACGCTATTTTCGATCGTAAATCCCATACTACGGTTAGCAGCTGATGATATCCATAACGGACCACAAACAACAATTATTCAATGGATACGTCGAAATAATAAATTTAATTAAGGTACCTTTTTGTTTATAATTTTAGTAAACTTTAGTTTTAGTATTTCCATAGTTAAGGTAGTTAATTCTGGGGAATCCAATTATGAAACTCATTGAGATATGTTATTTTTATAATTAATTTTCGGGCTACTATGAATTATATCTTAAGGTATGCGATTTCGGATTTATTTGAATAATTGGGTTTTTTGGTATTAATTTGATTTAGGCTTTTAGTTAATTAATTAAGAGGATTAATTTGGAAAAGTCAAATTATAAAATATTGTTTACGCTTATTGTTTTAATTACATACTTTGATTTTTCTTAATTAATATTTTTTTGTGGTATTCATTAACAATTTTTTTCTTGTATTTTAAATCTAATGTAAAGTATCCAATATATATTATATGAATTTACTTGAGCGTAATATACTTTTAATTATGCGTTAACAGAGATTCACGCGTGTATGATGATGTGTATCAGGTAAGTTCGTCGATTATGTGAAATGTTTCGTTGCACTTCCTTCCCATGCGGTGTAATCAAGATTTGCGGTATGTTCCTGGAATTCCCCCACGACCAACACCCTGAGCTTTAGTCGGCTGAGTACCACCGCCCAGGAACCTCTACGCAAATATCTGCTAACGGACTAGTCCGTTACAGTGGCGCCCAAACCTATATGGCTATCCTTTTCATTCTTTCCCTATCCTTTTCCGTTTATAATCAATTTTTTTTTTCATTACAAGTTTTCGGTTCATTCAAATATTTTGTTTTTATTCCGGCATTTTCGCTGTTTGAAGTTAAACTTTGAGTGAATTGAAGCTTTTGTTTAACGTATGTGTTCAGTAAGTAACATCCGACTGATTTCCCAACCGTTACTGGTATTGAGCTCTTACTGTTTCCGCGTTGTGAGTGTAGACTTCAGTATATTACTCGGTATAATTAAGTGGAGTAATCCGTCCATATGTTATTAATTTCAATTTTATCATCTTTCCCTTTCATATTTAATTTGTTTTTCTTTCAAATGTATTGTAGTTGAGATATTTTGTTGATTCCGCTTTTAGTGTTTAGATTTCCGGGTATCTTAGCTTCATTCGTTTTCAGCTTATATTTAGTTTGACAATTTAACATAATTTCGACATCCCAAATCGGTTTGATTTCATTTTTGTTAAATTTTTTACTTAGTGTTTTAACTATAGTTCAAATTTTCCTAATCTCTTTCCTTTATGTGCAACGAAATCTTTCTTCGGTAACGATTCAAATAAATATTTCTGCAACCAGTTAAAACGACGAAAAGACCTTATACACATCATCATCATCATTATAGTAAAACAAAACAATTAAAATATTCAAATTTTATTTTGAACTTATTATTCACGGTGCAAAAAAAAAAAAAAGGAAAAAAATTCTTAGTTTACATAATTTTAAACTTAGGTTCAACACTCGGACTTGTCTAATTTTTTTGATTATTTATTCTCTTTATAAACCCCAATATTTAAGTTTAAGTTTTTCCATCATTCATTTAATCAGCCAATTCTGTTGATTCTTACTGGCCAATTCGAAATATTATATTAGGTAAAAGAATTTTAGTTTTTTTTGTATTATTTTTCTCTCCTACATTGGAGGTATCCCGAAAATTTAGGAAAAATAATTATCAAAATGAGAGTATCGGCCTTAAAACCCGACGAGATCGAGGTGGAGTGCGAATTGCGAGCCATCTTGACTGGGTCTACGGAGGCCTTGGTCAATTTACAGCAACAAATCGAGTCCGAGAAAGCTGGAACTATTAGTGCTCCTCATCGAATGCATAGCAAAGCAGCTAAAAATCCTAACGCGGAGGTTGAAGTTTGTCGTAGTAAACTCATCCGATTGCGAGATGATATCTCAAATTTAAAATCAATTGAAGCCGCAGAACAAACCCATACCGCCCAACAAATTTGGTCCCGGTTGACACACGTGAAAGGTCGATTAGATCGCGTATCACTTTCCCCCACATACCAAGAAGCTGCCCGTCGATTGCTACAATCATGCGCTAAATTACTTGAATCACTCGACGCTTTCTTACAAAATTCAGACGATTTAAATAATTCTATCAAGACGGCCGAAGGAGTAGAGCTTGATGTCGTGAATCCCGCTCCGTCAGCCCAATCCATTGACATTACGCCCAATCCACAGACTACGATGGAGCTTGCCGAACGCAACCCCAACTTTGTGAATATGGTTATATCTGGAGAAGAACAGTCAAGTCCTAAGACCAGCCAAGTTATATCAGTGGACCATTCCGCGCTATTGTTGGAAATGATGAGACAAGTAAAGCAATTGTCTGAACAGGTACAAGTTCTAAACCTCAAACGAGTCGAGTCTCAACCACAAATTTTGAATCCCCCCATATCAGCAATATCCTCTGGCGATGTACTACCGGCCGTCTCTTTGATTAACGAGAACAAACAAATGGTGCTCCAGGACAAACAAACTCGCGTACAGTTTCACAGATCGAGTCCCGTGCACTCTAATCAACCAATTTTTACAAACCCTATATCTTCCGTGGCTACCATTAACAGTGTAACTCAGGCTTCAGTATCTACGAGTGGTAGTAATAGTCACCATCAAGTAATAACTCCCACAATACCCTCCCATCATAACAGTACTTTCCTCAATTGTCTGGGTTCAGACCAACAAAATACCATTCATGGTGAAAATTTGGGTCCCCCTTTATACCGGGATGACCTGCCTAGGCGTCAGCAATTATCTAGATGCGGTATTTCATACAGTGGATCCTCTTCTGGGATAACTGTCGAAATGTTTTTCTTCCAATTGGAAACTATAGCTGCCTCAATGAATTTATCTGAAGAATCCTTAATGTTTGAGATGAGCACGGTACTGAAGGACATAGCTCTCCAATGGTACTGGACGTACCGACGGCACCACCCATTTGCATCTTGGTCCATTCTAAAACACGATTTTCTTGAACGATTCAAAGACCGAAGGACGGACTTTGAGATTCGAAGGACCATTGAGGATAGAAAACAACAGGCTAACGAACCCTTTATCGATTTTTATCATCATGTTTGGGGTCTAACATTACAATGCCGCACTCCCTACCGAGACGAAGAGTTTATCCAACTTTTAATCTCAAACATGAAACCAGCCTTACAGTACCACTTGACTGACCAAAGATTTACGAACATTAACGATTTAATCAAGAGCTGTACCGCCTGGGAAGCTACGTTTAAACGTTTCCGTACACCGGTAGATAATTCTTTAACTAATCGACGTACCATTAACGAGCTTCAAACCATTGATTATAACACCCATATCACGGAGGAGACCAAATTTAACTCGCCTATGACAGCACCAGTGAGATACGAACCCATATCGGCTTTGCATACCTCACCAAGGAATCCGACTATATTACAAGACTGCCAAAACACGGCCGCAAGGAATACTCGTGCAAATTCACCTTCCTTGGGAACACATATAATATGTTATAATTGCTCCGACATCGGGCACGTGTTCGTAGATTGTCCCCTCGCTCCCACCGGAATCTTTTGTTATCGTTGTGGTTTGAAAGGTACCATTACACCTAAATGTCCACGGTGCGCGGAAACCTTGGGGAGAATATACCGGCGCGCGGAAAACTCATCCCGGGGTCAATGGAGGTCTGGGAACCAAGGGCCCCCGAATACGTTATTACCCAAAATTCCCCGAGAAGATGCGGCCAGCAACACCGATTCAGAGTTGGGTCGAATGAAAATCTCGAATTCATAGATACCAATACGAGAGAACCATATAATTCATCTTCATCAAACAACACCCAATCTCAATCCAATAACTCATTCGACGTTCCATTACGGCAAGATATTTCGTGCGATCGGCCGTTAAATCCTTATAGTTCTACCAAATTAGTTCCACCGCCTAATCTAGAGTCAAATACGCACGAGCATTTACCCACCTCATTTTCTATTCCGCAGTCGTTTATAAATCAAAATAACCCTGAAGTGGCCCTGGATTTAAATACTGGTGCCTATTTGTCCAGATCGTCATCACCTTCCAAACCCCTTAGTGGTAATACCCTCGACAGTAAACCTCATGCCCGACGCTACTATAATTCGGATCGGAAAAACAGATCGATAAATTATCGGGAAAACAGAAGAATCCGAAAGGCTGGTATTGTTGCTTCTGTACTTAATACAGAAATTACAGATAAGAGACCATACGCTAAAGTCACAATCAATAATGTACCCTATACGGGTCTCCTTGATAGCGGGGCCAGTGTCAGTGTTTTGGGTCGCGGTTCAGAAACATTTCTGTCAAACGATCTTAGTAAATTTTACAATTTTCCCACCCATATCCATACAGCTAGTGGACAATCCCAGCGTGTGTTTGGCTACATATACGCACTGGTTCGGTTCAATAATCAAACGCATAGTTTAATGCTTTATATAGTACCCTCTCTCGAGCAACCACTATACCTGGGAATTGATTTTTGGAATAAGTTTGGCATTACCCCAAAAATATGCTCCATCAGTCTTACAGACGAAATATCTGAACAATCCAATTCTCCGAAACATCACGTTCTCACAGCAGCGGATCGAGCGCGATTAGATCGCATAATAGATAGTTTTCCCTCGAGTATTAAGTTGGGTCTAGGAAGGACCAAACTCGTCACGCATGTGATTGATGTTGGCGAGGCCAAACCTCTAAAACAGCGATTCTATGCCGTGTCCCCGGTGAAGCAAAAGCAGATGTATGAGGAGTTGGACCGCATGCTGGCCCTAGATGTCATCGAGGAGAGCCAAAGCTCATGGTGCTCGCCTGTCACTCTGGTGCATAAGGCGAACGGCAAAGCACGGCTCTGTCTGGATGCCCGAGAAGTGAATAAGGTGACCGTCAAGGACGCGTATCCGCTGCCACTTATCAACGGATTGTTGGGTCGACTGGATCAAACCCGATATATTTCAGCAATTGATTTAAAAGATGCCTTTTGGCAGATCCAGCTTGATCCCCAATCCCGCGATAAGACGGCGTTTACGGTACCTGGACGGCCCTTGTATCACTTCAAGGTTATGCCTTTCGGGCTGTGCAATGCCCCACAAACCCTCTGTCGTCTTATGCACCGCGTGATTCCCTATCAACTACATGATAGAATCTTTGTCTATCTCGATGATTTATTGGTTACCTCAGCTTCGCTGGAGGAACATTTCTCTCTGTTGCATGACGTGGCAAGATTATTGACCGAAGCTGGTCTTACTATTAATATAGAGAAGAGTCAGTTTGTGTTGAGGGAGGTCAACTATCTTGGTTATATCGTAGGAGACGGGTGCCTCCGCACAAACCCAGAAAAGTGTAGAGCTATCGTTGAGTTTCCAAAGCCCAGAACGACAAAACAGATAAGACGCTTTCTGGGGATGTGTGGATGGTACCGTCGGTTCATCCAAAACTTCGCTTCGTTAGCCGCTCCGCTGACTGACCTCACTGGCAAGTCCGCCTTGAAATGGTCTGCCTCCGCGGAAGAATCATTTAACTCCCTTAAACTAGCTTTATCCTCGGCCCCCGTGCTGGCCAACCCTGATTACAGTAAGCCCTTCTATATACAGTGCGATGCCAGTACCGTCGGCGTAGGCAGCGTTCTGTTCCAGACGGACACCAATGGTGGGGAACATCCCATTGAGTATATCTCACATAAGCTCAATGGGGCCCAAAAAAACTATTCGGTGACCGAGCTGGAATGCTACGCCGCGGTACTCAGTGTGCAAAAGTTCCGGCCTTATATAGAAGGGTATCCTTTTGTGATATACACGGATCACGCTAGCTTACGTTGGCTGATGTCACAAAAGGATCTGTCAGGGCGCCTAGCACGGTGGAGCCTTAAGCTCCAGGCCTTTGATTTTCAGATAGGATATCGTAAAGGATCGGTAAACATAGTACCTGATACGTTATCTCGGGCCTTTTGTAAAGAAACATCTCCAGGGTCCAAGGATGCTGCAGACAAAATGTTTCCGATCTCTGATAATCTGTCTGACAATTGCTTTTCTCCATCGTTGTACTCGAAAAATCCTATCGATCCGTTGTTGATTTCAAGTTTGGGTTGTGCTGATAATAGTAACTATTCGATATTGCAGATCGATCTTAACTCACCGTCTTTTCAGAACTCCGAATACCTAGAACAAATCGAAAAGCACAAGCAGATGAAAAATTGTGATACGAATTTTCGAATACAAGACGGCAAACTTTTAATAGCCCCCTCTTACGGCAGTCGTTACCTAAATACGGATATTCCAGACTGGAAATTGGTCGTGCCGGAGGCGCTTACTCACAATCTTATCGAGATGGCCCATGTTCCCCCAACCTCGGCACACCTCGGCACCAGCAAAACACTCGAAAGGCTGCAGCGGCAATTCTTTTGGCCTCGAATGGCATATCAAGTAAGCCAATATGTGTCAGCGTGCTTAAAATGCAAGATGAATAAAGCCGTCAATTTTTCCACACGGCCTCCTATGGGAGCACCAACAGAATCCACACGCCCTTTTCAAAAGATCTATGTTGATTTTTTGGGACCTTATCCTCGTTCAAAACATGGCAATTCGTCTATAATAATAGTCTTGGATCATTACTCCAAGTTTGTACTCATCAAACCATTGCGTGAAGCCTCCGCTCGCCTACTATGTTCTTTTATGGAAAACGAAGTATTCTTACTATTCTCAGTCCCAGAAGTAGTTACATCTGATAATGGTAAACAGTTTACCTCAAAGCTTTTCAAAGAATTACTTTTAAAATATAATGTTTCGCATGTACGTACCCCAATTTACTCCCCACAGAGTAATGCATCGGAGCGAGTTAACAGAACGTTGCTTGCCGCCATCCGATCTTACATTTCCGATCGTGAACATAATGAATGGGACCGTCACCTCCAGGAGGTGGCTGCAGCCTTACGGAATGTACGACATGATTCGACCCAGTTCTCGCCCCATTACCTGGTCTTTGGCCAACACATGTCACTGCATGGGAGCGATTATGCCTTACGACGCTTTTTATCTAATAATGATGCGAATGAAATCCATATGCTGACTAAACCCGACCGACTAAATCTTGTTCGTGACCAGATTATCCACCATTTGAAAGTGGCCCACGGAAGAACGTCTCGCCGATATAATCTACGCAGCCAACATCGAAACTTCCATCCGGGGCAACCAGTGTTTGTACGATCGTTCGCACAGAGTGACGCCTCGAATAGATTCTCTTCCAAATTAGCAGCCAAATTTATACCCGCAATAATCGATGGTAAAGTGGGTAATGTGGCATACTCTGTCCGTGATCTGGAAGGAAAGTCATTAGGCACTTATCATGCCAAGGACATTCGAGTTTGAGATACTTTAATTACTGGCTCGAGCATTATTTTTCGGTCCTGCGGATTATTTATTAGCCCGGCTTCATGAGACTCCATCTCGGGTATGGGTCGTCCCCACGTTTGTAACGACGCCCGCGGCTGTCGTCGTTCCCAGTGCTGAATATTTAAAACTGAAGATTTGTATGGCCCAGTTTATGATGACGATGATTATGATGATGGAAAAAAAATAAATAAATAGAGGTTTTTTTGAAAGCATGCGATCAGTCAGTCAGTGTGTGATTTGCAAATGGTACGGACTATATTTAACTCTCTACCTAAAATTAAAATTTTGGAAATAAATATTTTTTTTTATTTTTTTTTTGTGATCGGTTTTGTATGATTTAGAATGTGATGTGAATATTTTTTGATAGTTAGTAAAAACTGAATATTCTAATAAAGTATAGACATATTGAAATGTTTTTACATTTGATGGTGCTTAAGCTCACCAAAGAATTGAACATGCGAGAATTTTATACAGTGAATTAATGTTATAATTTATAGCCACAGTTAATAAGTTAAGTTCTTTAGATAATTAAGTATTGTGCCCTAGATTAAGGTTTCGCTTATGTACCACAAACTATGTGTGAATGGGTTCTAGTGCAATTAATTATTAAGGCACGCAATTTAAAACTATCAAGTGCGAACGTGTGTAAAGAAAACCGAGCCGTGATTCGTGAAACCATGTGCTGTATATATACTTAACGGGCACGACTAAAGAGGTATACATAAAGACGGTTATAATTTTAGTGCACTCATAATGCGAGGATAACTAAAAAAATATATTAATAAATTTGAATAAATAAATAAATTAGTGACAAAACATAAATAATACACATAATAATCCTAAAAACAAAACATCCATAAAGACTAGTATCACAGTGCGCATAATATTTCATAAAATCGCGGCTCAGCAAAAAAAAAAAACAGTAGCGGCGTTTGATGCAAAGACGAAGGATTTATTGGTTTTCCTAATGAAATTATAAAATCGCATTGGTTATAATAATAATAAGTAATAATCATAATAATACGATAAACTACGAAAATAACCTAATAATCTCCTAAAAATAATTAAAATAAATAAAAACTTCGGGTCTACATAAATAGTGTAATACACGGCATTGGTAAAACCTACTCGAACCATATTGCAAGAGTTACGGTCATTGACCTCATTGAAATCGCAATGTGGAATTTCGATAATACGATCGATCGTTCAATATGATGAACGGTAATATTTTGTAATCAACATTAGTCAACGCGCCTGATAAAATTTTAAAGAACGTTCTTGACTACGCTATTTTCGATCGTAAATCCCATACTACGGTTAGCAGCTGATGATATCCATAACGGACCACAAACAACAATTATTCAATGGATACGTCGAAATAATAAATTTAATTAAGGTACCTTTTTGTTTATAATTTTAGTAAACTTTAGTTTTAGTATTTCCATAGTTAAGGTAGTTAATTCTGGGGAATCCAATTATGAAACTCATTGAGATATGTTATTTTTATAATTAATTTTCGGGCTACTATGAATTATATCTTAAGGTATGCGATTTCGGATTTATTTGAATAATTGGGTTTTTTGGTATTAATTTGATTTAGGCTTTTAGTTAATTAATTAAGAGGATTAATTTGGAAAAGTCAAATTATAAAATATTGTTTACGCTTATTGTTTTAATTACATACTTTGATTTTTCTTAATTAATATTTTTTTGTGGTATTCATTAACAATTTTTTTCTTGTATTTTAAATCTAATGTAAAGTATCCAATATATATTATATGAATTTACTTGAGCGTAATATACTTTTAATTATGCGTTAACAGAGATTCACGCGTGTATGATGATGTGTATCAGGTAAGTTCGTCGATTATGTGAAATGTTTCGTTGCACTTCCTTCCCATGCGGTGTAATCAAGATTTGCGGTATGTTCCTGGAATTCCCCCACGACCAACACCCTGAGCTTTAGTCGGCTGAGTACCACCGCCCAGGAACCTCTACGCAAATATCTGCTAACGGACTAGTCCGTTACAAACAGTTTCAGTTGTACTACCTAGCTTTCTTTACCTATAAAATGTAGGTGTATATGGAGGTACTGTTAAGTTGCATAACATTGACATTGGATTGTACAACTTAACTATGGTTATATTCAAAACTTAATTACTCATTCATGCGATTCTGTCACCTGGCAAATTTAATAGAGCCCGTTTTTTGTTACTTTTAGTAACCTGATTTGCTAAAAGCTCTGCTGCATAATGCAGTTTACTGGGTTAAAATAACATTATGAAGTATCATAATTAATTTCAGAAATGCGGCATCAATATTTATAACACAATTATTTTACTAAATGTAAGAAGAGAATTAGAAGAGGAAGAATTTTAATAAGAAATATATTGCTCGATTAGCATTTATTATTGACAACAGCTCAAAATTATTATCATTCGGTTACAGATAAGAGCAATCACTAACTTCCCCACCCATTCAAATTTAACGAAGGTTATACAAGAGAACAAATAAACCATAAAATGAAAAGAACTTTTTTATTTTTTATTTCATTTTATTTAAATTCCTACATTCCAATTATAAGAATTTTTCGTCATATTAAATTCTATTATTCAAAATAATTGATTCTCTCTGTCTCATTAACTAATTTTAAATTTTAATAAAATTTTTAGCTTTCATTTTCCCGTACTTGAGTTACTTTACACAATTATCACTTTAACCTTATAATTACTTGAGCACTTGCAAAAGCAGAAAATACTAACACAAACGGAATCTCGGGAGAGTTTCCACCTTTGAAATATATTTTTTTAGATAATGTCTTGCTTTACAAAAATGTAAGATAATTAAGAGGCTTAATTAAAATTATCGGAACTCTGAATAATGAAATTAAAAAATAAACTTATTTCGCGATGTATTTGAGTTAGTTTTTATACTCTGTAGCATGGAAATACATTCCGATTTTTAGCGCTAACACGTTTTTTATGTGTTGATTCTAAAACGTGTATTACTTAGGCCGATATCTGTAAAATAAATGCATTTTTTATGCTCATTTGGATAATTATCATTGTACGTAAGAATATCAAAGCTGAAGCTTAATTTAGTAAAATTATTTATCGTGAAGTTCAGACACGTTTTTAAGGCATAAATCTTTTCTTTCGTGAGGACATTTAAATATTTTGCAAGCCATTTTCTACAATTTATCTCACGATTTCATGAGGTTTTAATTAAATGTTTTCATGAACCTTACTAACTTTCTTTCAAGTTACCGAGGTTTCCGTGAAGGTTTCTGTAGAATAGTTTCTAGGATAATCAAACGTAAATTAGGATTTTCGTCTTCGATTTTGATGAGTTGCATTTCAAACAAACAAAAAACTTACCTGTGATCTGGATTAATCAGTGTGGTACACTGGCGATACTTACCTGTTACGTAGGGTAATAAAAGAAACACATCAACCCTTCAATTCATAAAACCTAATAAAAATAAGTGAGGTTCAGTGATAATATGAGGTGTGAGGTGGGTACTTTGATTTACTGTATACAAAAAATAAAAGAACGTTATAGTTTCCATCTACCCGAATAGGTAGAGGGCCTCGGTAGCATAGTGTGCACAAAAACAAATTCTCATTAACAAATGAAAATGAACAAAATTGTTTTTTCCCCTAAAAACATTATACTTAGATAAAACAACGGCATTTTATTGTATATTATTTTCAAAGAGAAACATTTATTATACCGGGTGTTTCTTTTAAACTGAGACGATGAAATATCTCGAAAAATAGCCACTCTACGGAAAAAATGTCCATAATCAAAATTTAATCATATCCCCCGCTTTGTAGGTGGGGCGGGGGTAACTTTTAAACTAAGATAGGAAGCCATATTTTTTATTGCAGATACGGATTCTACGACTAAAAGTACGTATGATTTGAATGAAATATTTTGTTCGGTTCATGATAGATGGCGTTGTAATCGACGAAATTTAATTTTTCCAATTTCTTTTTCTTAGAACACACGCATTCGATTCTGCAATACGTTTGAAATAAAAAACATCACGTTTTCATTGGAAATACTCGAAATTCGTCATCAAAACAATTTATTCAGTTTTGAAAATCACATTTAACGTTTGAGTTATTTCTTATCTTCATGTTTTTCGTAATTGCAAAATAAACGATAAAATACTTTAGAAAAGAGCGTTTAACTGTGCCAGAGAAAATTGAAATGGTTCTGGTTTATGGAGAAGCTGGCAGAAATCTTGAAAATGCTGTTGCTATTCACGCTCAACGTTTTCCGGATAGGATTCGTTCACGTGCTTCATTTGGCCGTACTATCAAACAATTTATTACTGATGGAAATGTTCAACCGAAAAAGAGGAACCGTAGAGCAACAGTCACTGGAGAAAATAATGAAATTGTTGTGTTGGCAGCAGTGGCTCATAATCCTCATGTTAGTACACGAGAAATAGTTCGCGATTCCGGATTGTCCCTCACCAGTGTTGGGAGAATTTTAAAACGGCACAAGTATCATCCATATCATGTGTCTTTACACCAAGATCTTCATGGCGCTGATTTCCAAAATCGGGTAACTTTTTGTCAATGGGGACGTGAACAAATACAACAAAACCCCATTTTTTTCGTTGCGTAATGTTCTCTGACGAATCGTCTTTTACAAACCATGGAACGGTTAATCGACACAACATGCATTATTGGAGTGTTACAAATCCGCACTGGCTTCGTCAAGTTGAACATCAGCGTCCTTGGACTGTCAACGTGTGTTGTGGAATAATTGACAACAAACTCATAGGCCCCCACATTATTGAAGGCATCTTGAATGGTCAAATGTACCGAAACTTTTTGGAAAATGAACTGCCAATATTACTTGGTAATTTGAATTTAGAAGTGAGACGGAACATGTGGTTTCAACCTGATGGTTGTCCTGCACACTATTCGGTGGTGGCACGTGAAATACTTGGTCGTGATTTCAATGGTCGCTGGATCGGTAGAGCTGGTCCGATAAATTGGCCCGCCAGATCACCAGATCTTACTTCGCCACATTTATTTTTGTGGGGCTATCTCAAAGACAAAGTTTACAAACAAGAACACGATTGAGCGAATCAGAAATTTTTTTTTATTTTTTTTTTTTATTTAATAAATT
The DNA here is from genome assembly GCA_932526605.1 of Nephrotoma flavescens. Taxonomy (NCBI): domain Eukaryota; kingdom Metazoa; phylum Arthropoda; class Insecta; order Diptera; family Tipulidae; genus Nephrotoma; species Nephrotoma flavescens. The sequence continues at coordinate 142,654,341 of OW052220.1, forward strand.
TATTTATTTATACAATATTACAACTGATTCAGAGATCATCTAGTAATTTATCTTTCTTAAATTAAGTTCTCGGGTTAAGATGAGTAACCTATTGGTTACTCATTTTATAATACTTTCTTCTAAAACAAACTGCCCAGCTCCAGAGGTTTCTGCCTTTGGAGTCTCCTCACGCCGTTAGTGGTGTCCAACATACGACGGATATCTGCATTTTCGTGTAGAGATAAGCGCTGTACGTGTTTCCTTGCATGATTCTTTATTTCATCGGTGACGTATTCCATCTTCAAGTCTCTATGGATGTTGTCATTCCTAATGTACCATGGGGCGTTCACAATCCCTCGTAGCACTTTATTTTGGAAGCATTGTATCATTTGTACATTGGTTTTCTTGGCACAACCCCAAAGCTGGATACCATAGGTCCATACTGGTTTTAGCATTTGCCTGTATAGAAGCAATTTGTTGTGTATTGAGAGCTCAGAGTTTCTACCCATGAGCCAATACATTTTTCTATATTTGATGTTTAACTCTTCTTTTTTCGTCTTGATGTGTTCTTTCCATCTTAGCTTAGCATCGAGGGTCATGCCAAGGTATTTAGCTGTATTTGCATATGGAATTTGGTTTGAGTTGAGAACCACGGGAATACAGTTTACATTTTGATTTGTAAAGTTGACGTGTACTGATTTGGCTTCATTTAATGAGATGCGCCATTTTTTAGTCCAGTTGCTCACCGTATTAACTGCACTTTGAAGTTTGCTTGTTGCTTCCGAAATATGTTTTCCAACTGCTAGAATAGCTGTATCGTCTGCAAATGTTGCTACTGTGGTACCTTCAATATTCGGTAAGTCTCTCGTATAAAGAATAAACAGAATAGGTCCAAGTACGCTACCTTGTGGTATACCTGCTGATATTCTTTTTATTTCAGAGTACTCATTTTCAAATTTGACTCTAAAGTGTCGATCAGCTATGTAGGATTTAAGAATTTGATAAAATTGCTGAGGCGAGTCTCGATGCAGTTTAAATTCAAGCCCTTGGTGCCAAACTTTGTCGAAAGCTTGAGCTACATCTAAGAAAATACTGGAGCATATTTTCTTATTCTCGAGTGCATCCTCAATGACATCCGTTATTCTGTGAACTTGTTCAACTGTAGAGTGATTTTCTCTAAACCCAAATTAGTGTGGTGGAATTAGGCATCTCTCTTCTATTATAGGTTTGAGTCTTTTCAGCAACAGTTTTTCAAATATTTTTGATATGATTGGAAGTAGTGATATCGGCCTATATGATTTTTTATCGTTTCCTGGTTTGCCTGGTTTAGGAATCATTATTACTTCGGCCACCTTCCATTGTCGTGGAACATATTTCAATCTGAAAGCTGCATTAATTATTTGATTTAATTTACGCAAACCTTTCTCAGGAATGGCTTTCACAATTTGCCCAGTTATTAAATCATAACCTGGAGCTTTTCTAATACTTAAGTTACTATTGATTTCAGTTTTAAGCTCCAATAAAGTCACATGCCTTATGTCAAGATCATCTGCTTTGTTTACGACTGTTGTATTTTCATTTGCTGTTTGCCTCGGCAACGGTTGAAAAGTCTCTTCTAAATAAGCAGCAAATAGAGAGACTTTCTCTTTGTCACTTTTTGCCCATGAACCGTCATCGCATTTGATAGGCGGCACATGCATTTTGGATCTTTTTAGTCCCTTCGTTGCTTTCCAAAGCGAGTAATCGTCATCCTTTAATTCAGAAAGACCTCGTAGTCGCTTAGTTATGCTTTCGTTCTTTATTTCTTTTATTAGTTGTTTTAATTTGTTGCACAAAAAATTTAGAATAGTTTTGTGTTGCGGTGCACGAGTGTGCTGCCAGATTTTGCGAGCTTTCCGTTTCTCCCTAAGTAGCTCTCTGACTTCAAGAGGATAGTTATGTTTCATTATAGCGTTGGTATGAGAAATCGGTGAACTTTCCCAAGCCGCTTGTTGGATGTTGTTATTAAATATTTCTAGTTCATCTTCCAACTGCACCTTCGTTCTAATTGGTTCGCCGAGATTTGTTCGATCTTCTACTAATTTCTTGAATAGATCCCAATTGGTTTTATTGTTTGTTAACTTAGGTGAATTATCTTTTTTTATTATCATTGTACTCAGTGTCATGATCACAGGTGAGTGGTCAGATGATAGTGTTAAAGCTGATGAATGGACCGCAAGCTGATTCCTAAAAAACACAAAGAATTAATTCTTAATTTAATATTTCACGCAAAACAACTTATCTAAAATCAACAGCTGATCTTGTGACCTTCAATCAAATTTCGTAGGAGTTTAACCGCACGGTATGATGACGCAAATGAACATTGTAATCTAAAAAATAAGTACATAATTTAGAAAAAGTTGCATTATATAAAACATTAGAATTTTATTATTAAGTTTTTAATTGATTAATTTACATTATTTTGTATATATTTACCTTAAATTGTACACTATTGGATTTACCATTCACGACAGCTGATGCTTATTGTTTATTTATCGGTGACAGTTAGAAATATTATTTACAATAATTAGGTACAAACCTTAATTATGGCATATGTATAAATTTTTATGGTTAAGGGTAAAAATTAATTTAGTTTAATGTTGAAATACTAGATGTCATAAATTCTCATTTTTTTATATATAAACGTTAACTTTCTTTCTGAAAATCAAAATTATATGTCAAAAATTGTATTATTAGCAAATATACAGTGATTTAGAACACATCTAAAAACAATAAACAGTGATTAAATTATACAGTCTTTTTTGTGAAATTATACCGGAACGTAATTGGATATTCGAGATACCGCCTTTGATAAAATATCGACCCGCATTATACCTGGATTTTGAGAAACATCGCATCGAAAAGGATTTGACCCACGCATTTTAATTGGACACGGCAACCAGCACTCGATAATTTTGGACCTCGCATTACCTTGGGATACGACATTACTGTACCTGTACATTTTGAACCACCGCTATAATCTTGGATACCTTTTATGGTGATTACGCGTACTTTGGCGCAACCAGAAAGTAGCCGGCAATATTTAATTCAACATAAATTGAACTGAGGCATTGGGATTATACTGCGATACTACTAGCATCCGTGTATTTGCTAGAATATAATAATTCCCAACCAAGTTCATTGGCGTATTGTACATGGTCCTTCGAGCCGGATCGGCGCCAAATACCGTTCTTTGATAAAACTGTAAGTAAGAACATTAATAATTCATAAGTGCCAAATACAAACGTGAAATAGTGTTTGAAAGAATTATAATTTCAACCGTGAACTCTTAATAATTCTTTAATAATATCGAGAAATCTGTGTGCATAAAAAGTGAATTATCTGTGAATAAATTACCGCGTTCTTTACCACTTTTTGGCGAATTATTAAAATGGCGGAGACAAGAGTATTGAAGCGTATTCTAAAAAGCTACGAATCTATTAAATACTCGCATAAACGAAGTTAGAGCATGCTTAGCTATTTTATCCGATGAGTGGAAAGAATTCCAAACTCTCGAGAAAACGGTCAAGGGAAGATTTGATGACGCGAATTTGGAATCAGTAGACAAAATCGAAAGTAGTCATTTTGATTTAAGGAAAAGGCTTTTCCAATGGGAAAAATTAATTGAGGAAAACATTGCTCAAGGGAATACCACGATGGAGGAATTGCTATTAAACCAAAGTAATTTTATTCAAGAAATATCCTCGATTAATAGAAGAGAAAGTGAAGTTCGTTTGCCGCGCGTAAATATTCCCTCATTCAGTGGGGAATATTCCGAATTTCCATCATTCCGTGATCTTTTTGAGGCATCAATTCATAATAACACCCATATTTCGAAAGTACATAAGCTGCAATACTTAAAGGGACTACTGAAAGGAGAAGCGTACGCCTTGATTAATCATTTTACTGTTACAGACGCTAATTATGATGAAGTATGGGACAAGATAAAGGCAAGGTACGATAAACGTAAACACGTAGTGCACGCGTTATTAAAACAATTTATGGAACAATCAAACGTATTACCAAACTGCGCAAAATCACTTCGTCATTTGTCAGATAGCTCTGATGAAGTAATGAGAGGACTAAAGGTGCTTGGGGATCAAGCTGAAGGGCGTGATCCGTGGCTAATTTATATTTTAACAAATAAATTAGATGTCGATACGAAAGAGGCATGGGCCCACGAGACTGCTGAGGTAGACTTTCCTACTATTATCAATCAACTATTTAAATTTCTTAACAAAAGAAGCGATGCTTTAGAAAGTTTAAATGCAGGCCAAATAAAACGTTCCAATCCTTCGAAACGAGTCAGTTTTTTGATGTCGCAATCATACACGGTTGTTTGTCCCTTATGTTCAGGAGAGCATTATCTAGGTAAATGCGAGACATATATGGAGCTACCCAGTTCTAAGCGAAAACTGTTAGTAGCAGACAAAAAATTGTGTTTCAACTGTCTTTCGTCTACTCACCAATCAACGGTATGCAAATCTAAATATAGTTGCAGGATTTGTAGACGACGACATCATTTAACGTTACATCCTGAGATAACGGTGGAAAATCAAGAGAACAATTCAACGGTTTGTTCAACGGAGCAACAAGAATCAACAAACTGCAATGCAATGTTAAAAGTGAAACATTTACCGGTTGGACAACCTCAAGCGATTCTACCAACGGCAATTGTTTTAGTGAATGATAAATTTGGAAAACAACATAAATGTCGAATACTGCTGGATTCAGGATCCCAATGTTCATTTATTTCTGAGAATTGCGCACAAAAGTTACAAATAGAAAGGCAAAGAGCAAATGTGAATATAACGGGTCTTACATCTGGCACTATGGTTTCGAGAGGAAAGGCGTGTATAATGATGAGATCCCTATATAATCCCAGTATACAAATAAAAGTGAACGCGTTAATAATCAGCCAGTTACCATCTAATCTACCAAGATACCCCATTGATATTCAGGATAAAAGGTTAATTGAAAATATGGAGTTGGCTGACATCAATTTCGACACACCAGGTCCCATAGACTTTCTAATTGGAGCTGATCAATTTTTCACAATTCTTGAGAACGGCAAAAGGCAGTTTAACTCTATTCTTTTACAGAAAACTGTGTTTGGTTGGATAGTATCTGGTCAACCGAAATCTGCACCAGATGAGAATGCTTTATGTTCCTACACGTCTCTAAATGTGCAAATTGATGCAAATGTTGACGAAATTCTTCAACGATTTTGGAAAATTGAAGAGATACCAAATATTGATAACGTTTCTCCAGAGGAAGCTGAATGCGAGGAAATTTACGACCGTACACATAAAAGGCAGAAAGATGGCAGATATATGGTTAAACTTCCATTTAAAGCTAAATCACCAAAATTGGGGAACTCCTTAAAAGTCGCAACACACCGTTTCCTATCACTGGAACGCAAGTTAAACTATAATTCGAAATTAAAGGAACAGTATGTCAATCAAATCAGAGAGTATATCGAAATGGGGCATATGACGGAAATTTCTCAACATGACACCATAAATGATTCGCGTTCGTACTATCTGCCGCATCATTCTGTGATCAAAGAAACTAGTGACACTACAAAGGTTCGAGTAGTTTTCGATGGCTCAAGCAAGAGCTCAACAGGCGTTTTTCTGAATGACAAATTGATGGTTGGTCCAACCATTCAACCAACATTATGGGCTACACTTATGAGGTTTAGACAACACCGAATCGCGATCACTGCCGACATCGAAAAAATGTATAGGCAAGTTTTAGTATTCCCTGACGATGCAGACTATCAACGTGTCTTATGGCGTGAACATCCTAATGAGAAAATAAGACATTACAAGCTAAATCGCGTCACATTCGGACTCGCTTGTTCTGCATATTTAGCGATACGCACTCTTCAGCAATTGGCTCGAGACATTGGAGAAGAGACAATCACTCAGCATATCAGGAACGATTTTTACGTCGACGACTTTTTATCTGGTTCTTGTGATCTAGAAGGGGCGGTTCGACTCAAAGAAATGATGATGAAAGTTTTGCTACAAGGAGGTTTTGTATTGCGAAAATGGCAATCTAATGTAGAATGTCTGTCAGATGAAGGATCCAAAGAAATTACAACAAAATTATGCAGTGATGGGGGCAATTCGGCAGTGACGGTGCTGGGACTACATTGGCATCCTACATCTGATATATTAACGTTCAAGGTGTGTCCAGAGCAAAATACAGAGATAACAAAGCGGAAAGTAATATCCGAAGCTTCCCGAGTGTTTGATCCATTAGGATTTTTGGCTCCTTCAACTATAATTTTAAAGATATTATTCCAAAGGCTCTGGCTTTTAAAATTAGATTGGGATGATAAGCTGCCAGAGTGTTATTACAAAATGTACAGGAAGGTCAGAGACGAATTTAAATATTTTGAAAATATAAAAATAAAGAGGTTCACGGATCATTATGAAACTATGCAAATACATGGTTTCGCAGATGCAAGTGAGGTGGCTTATTGCGCCGTTATCTACAGCAGAACCATAAATAAATTAGGAGAAATTTCGGTAAATTTCTTGACCGCGAAAACAAAGGTTGCGCCTGTAAAAAGGGTTTCTTTGCCTAGATTGGAGTTGTGTGCAGCACATTTATTAACGAAACTCATGTTCACGGTGAAAGAAACAATTGCACCCAACGCAATGTGTTATGCATGGACTGACTCATCTATCGTCCTAGCTTGGTTATCTACTTATCCTGCGAGATGGAAGACATTTGTGGCGAATCGGACGAGTCAGATACTAGATAAATTATCCCGGAAACATTGGACTTATGTTAAATCCTCTGATAACCCAGCTGATCATGGTTCCCGAGGAGTATCTCCACTAAAACTGGTCGACTTAGAACAATGGTGGCACGGACCAAGTTGGCTAAAACAACCCGAAACTCTTTGGCCGGCTACTCACTCAACAACTTTAGACGAAACCGCGATTCAAGCTGAGCTTAGCAAAATCAAATTACCAATAGACACATTTCAAGCTGTAGTGCAGGACGACTGGTTGGATACTTTGTTTGAAAGAACATCGAAATTACAAAAAATAGTCCGAGTGGTAGCATACGTAAAGCGCTTTAGTATAAATTTGAGAACGAGAAATCCCGCGCAACGATTTTCCGGTGAATTGAAATCGAAAGAGATTGAAGTTGCTAAAATTCTATGTTTTATTTGGATGCAAGCTACAGAATTTCGGGAGGATATCAACCATTTACGCATAAATAAAATTGTGAGCAGCAAATCGAATTTACTATCGCTAGCCCCATTTATAGATGTATCAGGAGTGTTGAGAGTGGGTGGTAGACTAGCCAATGCCGATTTTGATTATGATAGTAAACACCCAGTGATAGTTCCGTCAAATCATATTTTTACCAACAGACTGGTATGGGAGACGCACTTCAAAAATTTGCACGCAGGGCCCACACTCACTAACAATATAATAAGACAAAAATATTGGATAGTTAAAGGACGCACCAAGATAAGGTCAATTTTGAAAAATTGTGTAATCTGTACCAAATATGCCCGTAAAACCAGTTCACAGTTAATGGGAAATCTACCGGCGACGAGAATAGTACCGTCAAAACCATTTACCAACTGTGGTATAGACTTCGCTGGCCCACTGTACTTCGCTGCAAAGAAGGGCAGAGGTGGAACTAACCCTATTAAAGGGTATCTTTGTATATTCGTTTGTCTGTCCGTCAAGGCAGTTCACATAGAACCAGTAAGTGATCTTACTAGCGACGCTTTTCTAGCTGCTTTGACGGGTTTTACTGCAAGGCGAGGAGTTCCAAAGGGAATATACACGGATAATGGATCAAATTTTGTCGGAGCGAAGAGAACCTTAAATGATGCATGCAAGCTTATTAAAAACATTAACCAAAATTATATACTTTCAGAATTTTTAAGCGAGAATGGTATAGCTTGGCATCTCATTCCACCGGCATCCCCTCATTTCGGTGGATTATGGGAATCCGCCGTGAAATCTGTGAAGACTCATTTGTTAAAAGCGACGGGTAACGTAAACCTTACTTTCGAAGAAATGGCAACAATGTTATGTCAAATCGAGAACATCTTGAACTCACGCCCGTTGTGTACTACGTCGACAGATGATGACTATGAAGTATTAACGCCTGCTCATTTCCTGATAGGGACATCCACCGGGTCCGTTCCAGAGTCACATATAACTTCAGCAGATTCCACATTATCCAGATGGCAACGTATTCAATCTAGAATACAAATATTTTGGAATAAATATCGCACGGATTACATAAATAACCTTCAACAGAGGCGTAAATGGCAACAACCTAAGGAAAACATTAAAGTTGGTGACATAGTTATTATCAAAGAAGACGATCTTCCAGTTTGTAAATGGCCGCTTGGACGAATTCTGGAAACACATTCTGGTGACGACGATCTGATTCGAGTGGTAACCATCAAAACTTCAAGTTCAACGTTACAGCGACCAATCGTAAAAATTTGCAAGATACCTGTGTGTTAACGAAAAGTCGTTAACGGTGGCGGAGTATGTTAAAGCTGATGAATGGACCGCAAGCTGATTCCTAAAAAACACAAAGAATTAATTCTTAATTTAATATTTCACGCAAAACAACTTATCTAAAATCAACAGCTGATCTTGTGACCTTCAATCAAATTTCGTAGGAGTTTAACCGCACGGTATGATGACGCAAATGAACATTGTAATCTAAAAAATAAGTACATAATTTAGAAAAAGTTGCATTATATAAAACATTAGAATTTTATTATTAAGTTTTTAATTGATTAATTTACATTATTTTGTATATATTTACCTTAAATTGTACACTATTGGATTTACCATTCACGACAGCTGATGCTTATTGTTTATTTATCGGTGGCAGTTAGAAATATTATTTACAATAATTAGGTACAAACCTTAATTATGGCATATGTATAAATTTTTATGGTTAAGGGTAAAAATTAATTTAGTTTAATGTTGAAATACTAGATGTCATAAATTCTTATTTTTTTATATATAAACGTTAACTTTCTTTTTGAAAATCAAAATTATATGTCAAAAATTGTATTATTAGCAAATATACAGTGATTTAGAACACATCTAAAAACAATAAACAGTGATTAAATTATACAGTCTTTTTTGTGAAATTATACCGGAACGTAATTGGATATTCGAGATACCGCCTTTGATAAAATATCGACCCGCATTATACCTGGATTTTGAGAAACATCGCATCGAAAAGGATTTGACCCACGCATTTTAATTGGACACGGCAACCAGCACTCGATAATTTTGGACCTCGCCTTACCTTTAGATACGACATTACTGTACCTGTACATTTTGAACCACCGCTATAATCTTGGATACCTTTTATGGTGATTACGCGTACTTTGGCGCAACCAGAAAGTAGCCGGCAATATTTAATTCAACATAAATTGAACTGAGGCATTGGGATTATACTGCGATACTACTAGCATCCGGAATTTGCTAGAATATAATAATTCCCAACCAAGTTCATTGGCGTATTGTACAGATAGTCCTTCACTATTTTCAATGCATGTGTAGTCCTCTAAAACTCCTTTTGTTACAAAGAAGTCAAGAAGATCTGGAATTTTTTGTATGTCAGCAGGCCAATATGTTGGTTTATCGCCAGAGAGGAATTCACAGTTGTTCTTGCGAGCTGCATTAAATAACTCTTTCCCTTTAGAGGTTGTAAGTCTAGATCCCCAATAGGTGTTCTTTGCATTAAAATCACCGCCTATGATAAAATTTGATCCTAGTGATTTAAAAAGTCGACTGTAGTCTTCTTTTTTTAATTGATGGCGTGGGGGACAGTAAATGGAGGAGATACTGAGTTCCCTATTATTTATTGATTCAACTATTATGGTTTTAACCTGCATAATTTCTTCCTCAATGCCGGGCACTTCATAATGTTTAATATTATTTTTAACAATTACGGTAGACCCGCCTCTAGCGTTTCCTCCTGGATGAATAGCATGGTAGCATTGATAGTCACGTATTTTAATAAATGAAGTTTCTGTTAAATGAGTTTCCGAGACAAGACATATATCTATTTTTTCTAAGTTTAGAAAAATTTCTAGTTCTGGAACATGCTGTGGTAATCCATTCGCGTTCCAAATAACAATTCTAAATGATCAATTCATTTGATTAGTATAGCATTGATGTAAGCTCATTGGTAGCTTCTTGTCTATCTAGCCGCTTATATATAGCTTCTAGACCACGTTCTTGTTTTGCTAGGCGTGCATTTATCGTTTCTATACTTCGAAATATCCTTTCTAGTGGATTTTCTTCAATAGTATTCTGTTGCGTTATCTGAGAGTAGGATCTCCTCTCTGGTCCTATGGGCTCTGGTTGTGTCGGCACTCTAGTTGTAGTTGGAATCCTTTCTCTTCTAACATTACTGTTTTGAGTCGATTGGCGTGTTTTATTTCTTAACCTTTGCAGTTGTACCGCTACTTCGCATCCTCTATAGTTGGCTGGGTATTGTCCTTTACAGTTTATACACCTTGCAGGTTCGGTTCGACTAAGAGAACAGTCTTTCGCGTTGTGCCTACCGGCACATTTTACACACCTAACATCTCTCCCGCAATATATTTGGGTGTGGTTATAAGCTTGACATTTCTTGCATTGAGGTATTAATCTCGTGTTCTTTTTCAGTGGTTCTATTTTAACCCTCATATTAAGTATTGCTTTGATATTAAATATATTTTCAATTTTTTCGCTTTTGTTGAATGTGAGCATGAATAGCGGGAGCCCTCTTTTAACGATCTTGGTTCCTTGACTATTTTCAACTTTCTCTCGTTTAAGGATATTGACTGCGTCTTCAATTTGCAGTTCTTTCATTTTGAGATCTTCTATTATATCCTCCTTCCTGCAGGTGGGATGTAGACCTCTGGCCATAACCTTGATGTTTCGGTTATTTTTGTCTTCATATGTATACCACTCTTTACCTCCTTCAGTGAGCTTTGTGGCTAAAGCTCTGTATACATCGGGATCTCTTGTGTTTATCTTCCAAACATTATTGTTTCGTGCAACTACTCTATAGTCGTTTGTGGACACTGATTTCATTAGAGCTTGGGTATTCGCAAACTCAGTAATGCCTATCACACTAATTGGCGGTGGTGCTTTGGTCTTCATTGCAATCTTGCGTTGTTCTTGTCGCTGGTGATGTTGGGGTACAGGCACTGGTTTGACAGTTTCATTAACTTTTGCTTGCGAGAGCTCCTCAACTTCTGGCGAGAATTCTGCTCTTCGTTTTTTCCTTGGTCTTTTCTTCTGTTTGTGTATCCAATCAGTTTCTCTTGCAAGTTCCTCCTCATCTGTGTGGAACTCAGCGTCAGTACGGGCAAGGGTACTGGTTTCGTTATAACAAGTAAGAGGAGTTTCCACAACCTCTATCAGATTGGGCTTCTTTAGCTCCTCGTTTTCTTTCTTTAACTTAGCGATTTCATTGCTAAGTTGCGATGCGACTTTTTCTATTACACTCAGTCTTCTGCGTAGTTCAGCATTTTCGATTTCCTGCTGAGTTGCGAACTCTATTTGTCTAGGTGGTGACCTAGCTAATTTTGAACTTCGATCGAATGGGAATAGCAATGGTTGGCTCACCTCAGAATCCTTTGAGCCGGCCTCGTTAGAGGGTGGATTAGCCAACTGAGCAGTTGGTGTACCACCTGGGGTAAAAATTCCTTTTTGTTGAAAACTCATTGCATTATAATGACTGGTTATTGAAGCAGCTACCAATCTAACCAGTGAAATTGGCAGTGGGTCAGTGGAGAGAACATCATTTACTAGGTTCTCGGTGTTCGGTTATCCCGCCGTTACTCGGTCGCCAGAGCCTCGTTGGTTAATTAGCAGGGAGCACCACGTGCAGGTGAGGTTGACATTTGGGCTGGTGTATTGACCTTCTAGACCGATGCCCCTTACCCCCCGAATCAGAAATGAGTGTGCTGAAATTCAACCAAACACACTTCTCAGTTGTGTACAATCATTGGAAATGCGTATTAATAAGTGCATTGAAGTCGCAGGCCATCATTTTGAACACTTATTTTAAGTTAAAACTATTTTATTTACCTGCCATTTACATTAATAAATTGTTTTGATGACGAATTTCGAGTATTTCCAATGAAAACGTGATGTTTTTTATTTCAAACGTATTGCAGAATCGAATGCGTGTGTTCTAAGAAGAAATTGAAAAAATTAAATTTCATCGATTACAACGCCATCTATCATGAACCGAACAAAATATTTCATTCAAATCATACGTACTTTTAGTCGTAGAATCCGTATCTGCAATAAAAATATGGCTTCCTATCTTAGTTTAAAAGTTACCCCCGCCCCACCGACAAAGCGGGGGTGGGGGACTATTTTTTTGTACTAATGTATTACCCCCGCGGTATGATTAAATTTTGGTTATGGACATTTTTTCCGTAGTGGCTATTTTTCGAGATATTTGATCGTCTCAGTTTAAAAGAAATACCCGGTATATAGTTAAATTCCAATAATCTACTATACTCTGAATTTTGCCAAATTCTGTCGTTTTATTCTGACGTTAACATATGATGATATGTAATGCACTTCCAACGTTGTAGTTTCATACTGTAAGATGTTACCAAGTTTAAGCACTCGGTTAGTATTACGATTTAAAAATGAGTCGTACAATTTGTAGCATTTCGTGTATTTGCAAAAGCGCCTTTCAATTGTTAATTGAAATATCGATTTACAAAATTTTGATTTGTATTGTTTGCACGATTTTCGAATGTGTATTCACAAAAGCGTCTATAAATGGGTAGCACTTTGACAATTGAAAATACAATATCGATAATAATATAATAATAATATCGATATCCAAATATTCCAAAGTGCGTCTTCAAGGGGATGCACTTTGATTATATGTACAAAACAATATCGCATAATGTCAAAATATTCAATGTTGATAATGCATGATTTGAAATTCCATATTAGAGAAAAATATGATAACACACGACATATATAAGTCTCATATGCATGATAAAATGGTAGCAGTTTTATAAAAAAAATAATCAAGAGTTAGTTAGATACTCTTTATACATCCAGTAGTCCAAACCGACCCTAATATTAACCAAACTAATCATCATACCCGTTACTGCCCATAAAAGTTTCAAGATGGCGCTTGTGATTGGCGCTACAGGCTCATATATGAATGGGTCAATACATTTGACAGAGATTTGCTTTAATAACTCCTGAAAACATAGAGTTGGGAGACTAAACCTAAAAATTACTCATAGTTATGCTACGCACCATACAAATTTCAAATCAACCAAACTGTTCTGATTGGCACTACAAGCGCACACGTGTTTGGCCCAATATATGAACCGTTTTACTTCGTGGTTCCGGAAACCAAACAAGTGTTGTGTGTGTGTGTCTCAATACATGAAGTGTTTTACTTCCCTAGAGAACAAGTTCCGTTCAAACGTGGTAATAACCACTTATCATTATGTCCGTTTCCGATCCGTTTTATTGAATGCGGGCTAAAACATTTTGAAGGGATTTGCTTTAATAACTTCTAGAAACAAAGAGTTCCAGAAACCAAAAATAATAGAAACATTATGGTGTTATTATGTTGTCTACGCACCATACGCATTTCAAGTCATTCACACGTGTTTGGCCCAGTAAATAAATTAGTTTACTTCATGGTTCCCAGAAACCCTTTCCGAGCTTCCGGAAACCGAACCTGGTAATAACCAGGTAGCAACCAGACCATCCAAATTTCAAGCAAATCCTACTTTTATGACTATCGCTATGAACGTACATGTATTTAGTTTAATATAAATATTTGAAAAATTTTCGTTGAAATATGTCAGGGTTCTAAATACATATCTTTTTTGTTACCATGCGAATGTTTTATTAAGAGGTTATAAAATTTCATGGGCTAAATTGTAGTGTTTTCTGATGCAATAATTTATTTTTCTCGGCTAACTTCACATACAAGATTGATTATAGCACGGAAATGTTAAATCGGTTCTGCAGGCAAAATCATAAGCATCCATGAAAATATACAGGCCGCAAAATTACCGAAATATGGCGCGTCAGCCACCTTTCGTTGGCCCTAAACCTACTCTTGGCTATATGATGATATGCTATAAAAGAGACATTTCAAGAAAATAGAAAGCATACCTCAAACAAGGTGGGCCAACTATCCCACCTATCGCTCATTTAAAATTTTTCTTGAATTCAAAACTCGGCGAAAAACGCAAGTACTTTAACAAAATGATTCAAAGCACTTTAAGAATTTTCCTCCTTCAGAGAAGGAGATAGTTGAGCACTTGGTATTGCTCTCTTCACCAAGCCATATTACTTCCGTTCATGTTTCCTGTTTGAAAGTGAGTGAACACTCAATTACTATAAGATATCGGAAATTTTGGAATTCATCAGAAGCACAAACCGTTAGGGGTGTGATGGGGTGAATAGAGAAAAAGATATCTGTTAATCTTTCAACTTGATTAGTTATATAAGGTCTACACTTGGAATCTAAATTCGCATGTAGGGATTTTTCAGTAGTTTCATTCGAATTGATGGAACTCTTTAAATATTTTTCGCAAAATCAACGAAGAAAGAAACTGTTATATTTTCCTATGAGAAGTTATTTTGTTTAGATAATTGTTTAGCAACGCACTTCATGCTGTCTGTTGCAGTACTGGCACATTTGCATTGTGGGGACACCGCATGGTTTTCTTAGAGTTTGAATTTCTATTTTCATTATACATACAACGACTGGAAAGTATCCTTCCTTACAGATAGACCATAAAATATCGACCATGGTTTACTGTTACATTAGTAACGCTATTTTATATATTCTAATCAATCGAAAAACCAACATCGTGCATGATATAAATATGGAAAAAAGTTCCGTTGTTCCATTCAAGTGACGAATTAGGTTGAAAAATTAATTAATGTTCAATTAGTCCTAATTATCATTAAAATTTCATTTAATTATAACATTTTTTTATAAATTAACAGTATTACGAAATAATGTTTACTTCACAATTTATTTTAGAATACTAAAGGGTGGACAATATTGTTATAGAAACAAATGGCTTTTTACTTTTTTTTCAAAAACTAATTCAATTCTACAGCTACATAGCTACATAATTCTACAAAATTGTACCTGAACATTTCTACTAATCTGTATTTGATTTTAAAAAAGTTATCTCCGAGAAAATTTTATTTAAATGTTAAAAATAAAATATCACCAAAAATGTATAGGTATAGGTATAACTCGAATCGATATAATATATCTGACTATATATTATATAGTCAGAGAAATTCATGTTTGCATGATATGAAATTCACTATAGATGTTTGTAGAAAAATTTACAATTCAAATTTATAAAAAATTATTGCACGACTTCTATTAGTAATTAGAATCAATTCTAACAATATGATTATTAGCTCGATCTTTCTATTGGGTTCTAACTACTACTTCATTCTTAAATATTTATTAGGCAAGGCATTAGTAAATAAAATGACACCTTCCAAATTAAATCACTCAGAAAAAACATATGATAAATACATGATTGCATTTACCATAATATCATCACTGTATGTTAAATACAATTATTGAAATGATTGATTTTATCATACTATGATATTCTTGATCATTTTTCTTGATCTTCTTCATCATAACAATGATGATCACTGAAAAAAAAAATTTTTTTTTGAGTGATCATCATTTTTATGATGAAAAAGATCAAGAAAAATGATCAAGAATATGAAATCAATCATTTAAATAATTATATTTAACATACAATGATAATATTACGGTAAATGCAATCATGTTTTTATCATATTTTTTTTCTGAGTGATTTGGAATTAAACAAAAACTGGTTAGCTTCTCAGAAATTTTACGAAAATGTAATTACATTTTGAGAGGTTTTTAATTCATTCCAAATATTTCGGACGTTCCGAACAAGACATATTATGTTTTTTTGTTTATTCCATCCCATCTATTGCTTTTCTTTGCTATTTTGTTATTTATTTTAGACGTTCTGAACGTATTCTTTTCGTACTAGATATAAAGGTAGAACGAAAAGAATATTTTTGTTTACTTTTCTTCAATCTCTTTATAGTTCTTATTCTCCATTTTGAATTTATGTTTAACACTCGCACGTACATTATTAAATGCGATGAAAAATTTTGGTTTTCTTTCATCAATAAGAAAACACAAAAGAAAATTTGGAAAATTACGTAATGAGGAAAATATGGTTTGTTTCGTATATGGTACAAAATACAATTAAAGATATATCATATTTCATTTTTATTGCATAAAATCATAAATAATTCAATTTGCAAATTGGAACTTTATATTTTTCGCACTGTAAATTTGAACATTATTTTTCCACACTATATTGCTGAGAGAAACAATCGCGATCAGATGTAAAGCACTTGGACTTTTCATAACTATTTTTTTCGATGAGCAGTACACACATCGTTGTCTTTTCTCGGCCTTTTCCAGGAAGTGGTTATTCTGGTGAATCAAAGAATTTTTGATTTGGCAAAGGCGTTGACAGTTTGATAGCTTGAAAAATGGCTTGTTATTTTCCTAAACGATACGTTATTAATGAGTCCTTTTGCTACAAATTGCCGAAACTCTAAAGAGTTCAGTTTAGAAGAAAAGCGGTAAAATTTTAATATTGACTTGTGAACGATAAATGCATTATTCCACTGTACAGTGGAGTAGGCGGATGGTCTGGATTAAATAATTTAGTCTCGAACGAAGCCGGCTCAAAAAATTTTATTTTATCCTCACATTCAAAATTTTCAGCTACATATTCCGGTGTCCAATCAAATCCGTAGTTAGGTGCCTGTTATTTCATTATAATAAAATCTGTTGTTTGAATTTCCAATGTCTGATTGATTGTTATCCGGATTGGGAATAAAATAAAATTACCACTAACATCATTATTTTCAGATATTCAAATCGTTTTCCACTCGATCTTCTTCATCTATTTGTTTATTGATTTCACCGGAAAAATTGGTTGCATAACATCATCTTCTGTTACGAGGAATCTTCGTCCGTTTTCCACTGTATATATGTTATTGGCCAGTATATTCTATATTATAAATTAATATTAATCATAAATAGCTGTAACAAAATTCACCAAAAAAATTTTATTCTAAATTTGTTCCTTACGTGGAACAAAATACACGAACATTAATTAAGCATTTTGTTCCACCGGTGGAACAAAAGAAAAACACGAATAACAAAAGTAATTTTAATTTAATTTATCGAAACTATTAATTTCGATTTTTTTATTATTTTAGTAGAAAAAAAATATTTACCACTGTGTTTACGAATTTTTATATTATACTTTGTTATTTCGATCGTAATGGTTTTATTGTGATTGTTTTGTACATTGGTCTATTTTCAGTACTCTCGAATTCGCTGATGACTGATTATTTCAAATCAATAATCTCATCCATTCGAAACTGATTGTTGTGGTTCTTACAAATTTCCCATCTATGGAAGTCAAAAAATCAAATTTATCCGCGATCTAGCGTTAATAGAGAGAAAAAGTATGGGGTGGTTGCGAAGTTGATTGTATATAAGTAAGTGTCGATTATCATAGTTGTTGTCACGCATTTTGACGCTAATTGGAAGAATTTCCTACGGTTGTGTATTTAATTCGAGAGTACTGAAAATAGACCAATGTACGGAACAATCACAATAAAACCATTACAGTCGAAATAACAAAGTAAAAGATTTGAAATAGCCCAAAAGTAAGAAGTATAAATCGGGGCCCGTGAAATATTCCATAGATTTTTCCATAGATTAAATTCGTATACGTATACACATCTAATTGGAATTCTGCCAATTCCAATTGGAATTTTAAAGCCTTTCTATGTAGTTGTGTGGAGTACACTGTTATGATTTTTAATTTGCGAAATTCTTAATGAAAAGTAAAATATTATGTTTGATTTTACATTATTTTAAATCGTTTAGAAAGCATAGAACAAATTTTTATATAAATTACAAAATTTATACACAATTTTAATTCAAATCATTGAAATAAAATAAAAGTGAGATAGAAACAAGAGACAGATGTATATTCATTGAATTGACGATATTTAAAAAATAAGCACATCAAGATAAGTTTAATGAAATCGAGCAAATTTTATCAGTATATTTATAAGACGTATATCAAATTGTCCTAATTAAAATGGCAG
Organism: Nephrotoma flavescens; assembly: GCA_932526605.1. Classification (NCBI taxonomy): domain Eukaryota; kingdom Metazoa; phylum Arthropoda; class Insecta; order Diptera; family Tipulidae; genus Nephrotoma; species Nephrotoma flavescens. The sequence goes on from OW052220.1 coordinate 142,672,598, forward strand.
AAAAATATAGTATCTTATAAATAAAGTAAAAATTAAAATTTTAATTGATAAATTACGGAGAAAAAAATATTACTGTAACATAACCATAAAATATTTAACCAAAATATTGTACTAAAACAGTCGGGACGCAAACCAAATATCCTGAACTCAAACCAATTATAAATTTCTCATTGAATTCTAATAAGAAAATTCCAGAGATTTTTCCAGAGATTAAGAAACAACCGAATCAACTTAAGAATTTTTTTACATTTATAAGCAAATAAGAAGGTCCTTTTTACGCAGTAAAACTTAATAAAAAATGGTACCAATCAACTAGAAGCGTGCATTATTAAAACAACATGCGTTTAGGTAGGTGCCAGATCAACTACTTAACGAATTAGCGAGAACTGAATCACAATATTCAGATATGGTCGTCAATAGCCATCAAAATGTAGTAAAAAACAAAAAAATCTACTGACTACTGATAGGTGACTCTGACCTGAATAACAAATATCAGAAATGGCTAATATTAGCCATCTAACTTTGAATAAAATAAAATCAGTACAACAAGAATAACAAAATTCGTAGCAAAATATCTGAAGCCGAGCATTATAAGCACTAGGTGGTTTTGGTTAGGTGACTCGATGACTAACTTCATGTACTAGTCAGACCTGAATCACGATCTCTGGGAATGGCCGAAAATGGCCATCCAAATTTGAGTAAAAATGATATCTGAACACCTTGAATATCAAAATTCGTAGCAGTAAACCTGAGGTCGACCATTATTTGCATTAGGTGACTTTGGTTAGATGACTCATTGACCAACTTCATGTACTAGCCAGACCTGAATCACGATCTCTGAGAATGGCCGATAATGGCCATCCAAATTTGAGTAAAACTGATATCTGAACACCTTGAACATCAAAATTCGTAGCAGTAAAGCCGAGGTCGTGCATTCTTAGCACTAGGTGATTTTGGTTTGGTGACTCAATGACCAACTTTATGTACTGGCCAGACCTGAATCACGATCTGTGTGAATAGCCGATAATGGCCATCCAAATTTGAGTAAAAATGATATCTGAACACCTTGAACATCAAAATTCGTAGCAGTAAACCCGAGGTCGACCATTATTTGCACTAGGTGGTTTTGGTTAGGTGACTCAATGAACAACTTCATGTATTAGTCAGACCTGAATCACGATCTCTAGGAATGGCCGATAATGGCCATCCAAATTTGAGTAAAAATGATATCTGAATACCCTGAACATCAAAAATCGTAGCAGTAAACCACAGGTCGGCCATTATTTGCACTAGGTGGTTTTGGTTAGGTGACTCAATGACCAACTTCATGTACTGGCCAGACTTGAATCACGATCTCTGGGAATGGCCGATAATGGCCATTCAAATTTGAGTAAAAATGATATCTGAACACCTTGAACCTCAAAATTCCTAGCAGTAAACCCGAGGTCGACCATTATTTGCACTAGGTGGTTTTGGTTAGGTGACTCAATGACCAACTTCATGTACTGGCCAGACCCGAATCACGATCTCTGGGAATGGCCGATAATGGCCATCCAAATTTGAGTAAAAATGATATCTGAACACCTTGAACATCAAAATTCGTAGCAGTAAGCCCGAGGTCGACTATTATTTGCACTAGAAGGTTTTGGTTAGGTGATTAAATGACCAACTTCATGTACTAGTCAGACCTGAATCACGATCTCTGGGAATGGCCGATAATGGCCATCCAAATTTGAGTAAAAATGATATCTGAACATCTTGAACATCAAAATTCGTAGCAGTAAACCCGAGGTCGACCATTATTTACACTAGGTGGCTTTGGTTAGGTGACTCAATGACCAACTTCATGTACTAGTCAGACCTGATTCACGATCTCTGAGAGTGGCCGAAAATGGCCATCTAAATTTGAGTAAAAATGATATCTGAACACCTTGAACCTCAAAATTCGTAGCAGTAAACCCGAGGTCGACCATTATTTGCAGTAGGTGACTTTGGTTAGTTGACTCAATGACCAACTTCATGTATTAGCCAGACTTAAATCACGATCTCTGGGAATGGCCGACAATGGCCTTCCAAATTTGAGTAAAATTGATATCTGAATAGCCTGAACATCAAAATTCGTAGCAGTAAACCCGAGGTCGACCATTATTTGCACTAGGTGGCTTTGGTTAGGTGTCTTAATGACCAACTTCATGTACTAGTCAGACCTGAATCACGATCTCTGAGAATGGCCGAAAATGGCCATCCAAATTTGAGTAAAAATGATATCTGAACACCTTGAACATCAAAATTCGTAGCAGTAAACCCGAGGTCGTTCATTATTTGCACTAGGTGGTTTTGGTTAGTTGACTCAATGACCAACTTCATGTACTAGCCAGACCTGAATCACGATCTCTGAGAATGGCCGATAATGGCCATTCAAATTTGAGTAAAAATGATATCTGAAAACCTTTAACCTCAAAACTCGTAGCAGTAAACCCGAGGTCGACCATTATTTGCACTAGGTGGTTTTGGTTAGGTGACTCAATGACCAACTTCATGTACTAGCCAGACTTGGATCACGATCTCTAGGAATGGCCGATAATGGCCATCCAAATTTGAGTAAAAATGATATCTGAACATCATGAACATCAAAATTCGTAGCAGTAAACCCGAGGTCGACCATTATTTGCACTAGGTGGTTTTGGTTAGGTGACTCAATGACCAACTTCATGTACTAGTCAGACCTGAATCACGATCCCTGGGAATGGTCGATAATGGCCATTCAAATTTGAGTTATATTGACATCAGTGTTATTCAAAACATCTAGAAGATCAAAAGTCGTAGCAAAAAAACTGAATTTGTCATTTGATAAGAATAGCTTATTAAGCTTAGTTTTTACCTGTATTTACCTATGACAATGATAAAAATCTGGATATTTTGAAAAGGGGATAATCATTGTTTAACTCTATAAAAATATTAACTACAGATAAAATATTTGTATAATTGTTCTTATTTGATTTAGAACTAATTAATATATCACATACTCAAACCCTAATCGGCATTTTCAAGTTGAAGTACTTTTAAATTAAATTCGTTTAAGGAGATGTATTTAAAATACAAATATAGGTAGATATAGTAGAACGATCTGATGTTACTGAAATACAAACATACATACGAGTAGTTATATATTTACGCCTCATAAAGCATTAGAAAAATAAATTGATTATATGAGAAAAAGCCTCATGCCATTTTTCGCTTAACTGGCATCTGACGGAATATTTTTAGAACTAGAGCGAATTTCTCAAAAAACTAGTTTTAATATAATATAAACGTCATAGTTGACTGAAGTTCGACATTATATTATAAAAAATGTTTAATTAGTTTACAATTCATGTAATAAAATAATGCTGAAATAAAATAAAATAACATAAGGCTTTTTCTCATATAAACAAATCGCATAGAAAGTGGCGCTAACTAGGCGGCGTTTAAACGATTAATAATCATTTCATCATTGCCGCTATATATGGCCACGATAAAATAAAAAAAATTATTGAATTTGTGTTAGTGTCAGACATAATCGATTATACATTTCCATAGAAAAATATTCCTACTATACCAGGGCTGGGATGTTCTAACATCACCATGTTTCGATAATTTATCGAAGTTTATTTCTCGTTTCTGTAGAATAAAATTTATCTCCGTTTCAATTTTTATATCATTTACCAGCCTGATAGATTACAATATTGTGATGTTTTTACTGTGTTTCTATCACCAAATAATTTTTTTTCGGTTGTAGAACGAAAATAAGTGAAATAGATATTGTTCAAATATAGTCTAGTAGGTCGTGATAGCAATAGAGACGAAATAATTGAAAAACGAAACAGAAGTCAAATTAATTCTAGAAGAAAGAGACGTATGCTTCGATAAAATATCGAAAAATGGTGATGTTAGAACATCCCAGCCCAGATTTTTTGTTAGGCACGTTTAATTTTGATTATGTTTCCTTATCCCATTTTCAACCAAAAAATAAAATTAATAAAAATTGCTCAGTTTAAGTTCAAACCACACAAATGTGTGAGTAAAAAAAATATTGTATGTAATGGCGTTTTTGATCAAAAATTTCACTTGATTTGAAGTACAACCAACACAATTGTGTCAAAGTTATAGTGTTTTTGAAAGATTTCACTTGATTTGAAGTACAACCATATATTAAAAATTATCTATATAGGACGTTCGTGTTCTTTTTTCTCTTATCTTATTGTAATTAGATTTTATGTCACGGTGTCACTTTTGTCGTTTTTTTCAAACTTCGAAAAAATATTCGAAGTAAAATCAAATGTCAAAAAGTTTACGATTTTTTATACTTTCCACAGTAAAAATGTACAGAAGCATATCACAGTTGTTCTGAAGTTCTAAGTTCAACTCTTTCGCGGTTCGTTTATCCCGTTCTACCTTTTCGCCGTTTCAGCCAATCACTGCTTTAATGCTCTAAACAGTAGGATAATTTGTAAACGTGTAAACTATAATTTATCTTGCCTTTTTACAATATTCGCATTCTCTAATTGCACTTCAGGATAAAATTTAAAACAGTTAAGATAAATAAATATCAAAGCTTAACACACTTGTGATTTATGTAGATTCACATTTAAACTTTGAGGGCCCGTAACTACCGTTCCTATTTAAATTTCAACATTATTTTTATGGATACAAGTTGTTCTAAGCAGCATCTGTTTACAAACAATAGTTGAAGTTGTTATTGGTTGTTGTATAGCTAATTTTACAGGTGAAAATTTTATACAATAAATCATCTTAGCATTTTTAAATCGTATTCTTTAAACATTTTTTTACCCAAGATAAAACAACTGACGACAAGTGAACAAGATAACATTAAACGTTAAAACGAAATTTTAATTTATTTATATCCTTAATAACTCAAAAAATAAAATCACTAGAAAGGTAAATTCTTGCATATACATCAAAGCCACACATAGCCCCAAAAACCATATTGAAATATAGTCGGAGTCGGAAGTTATTCTAAATAAAAATTAAGATACGGTTAGATAAAGATATAAAACAAATCAAATGATTGAAAGAATATTACAACAGTCAAATAGGTAAAGAAATATTTCGTATGGTAAAGTTGTGTACAATATAAATTTTATATACAATTCATCCGTTCAATTTTGATTAACCTTAAAACCGCGTTTGGTGCATTCAGTGCCCCAATTGATTTTTGAAAGAAAATAAATTGTTTTTGCAGTGGATTGGTATTGAAACAACATTACTGTGAAAGTCACACATCGTTACTTTAGCGTTTCGGAAGTAATACATATTCTCTTGATTGTTGTAGTATTTGATAAACACTTGTAAAGGAAATTTCTAGCATAACCGTGTTATGGGGCATACAGCGCCCCTAATTGTTTCCCATATATTTTGCACTATTTTCTCTGAAAACGATACTAAACCAAAAAATAAATTGTTTTTTTTTATAAATAAATTGTTTTTTCCATCGTTTATAACGGAATTCGATATTCATATATAAATACTTGTACGTTATTCACTATTTAGTTTTGTAGTTTGTTTTATACGATAGTTTACATCGTTTATTTCGTAAGTAAATCATACGAGTAGTGCCGTAAAATGGAAAACCAAAACAGTATCAATGAGATTATAAAATTATTGAACCTGCAAATCAGAAGAGAACTTTCAGCAAAGGAGGAAGAACAACTAACCAATTTATGGGTCGTTACGGCCATTGGTTAATAACGGCCGAGAGAATACCGGCGACACTGCAGTAAGCGATAGTGATTCTGATAGTAACGATGAAAATTTTGGCCAAGCAAATGCTGAACCGGATATGTATGGTCCAGCAACGATAGGGCATACCCTTATAGACCCACGAATACTGGATTTAGCCGAAGGTTTACAAGAGGCAGCGGGCAATGAGGAGGTAATAATCCTCATGTGTGGTGGGCATTACCGAGTGAATCTGAAGAGCAGCGTACTGCTGTAGCAGAACAGAAACGAAAGCAACACAGCCTTCCAATTGTAAAGCAAACGTTCGATTCAAAAGCTAATACATTTAAATGCTTACTAACACCAAATATTATTTCGAACGTGGTGTTTGAAACAAATCGCAAGACATGGCGGTTCTACCAATCATGTACCACTCCGAACGCTAGAAAGTGACATGACACAAACGAGGATGAGGTATATGCTTACATTGCTGTTCTTCTTTATGCCGGTTCTGAAAAAGCATCGATGGTACCAGCAAAAGACTTATTTCATAAAACAAATATGCCATTTTATCGTGCTGTAATGTCATTAGAACGATTTGAACAGCTAACTCGTTTCCTTAGATTTGATGACTCACGCACAAGACCCATGCGTCTGAAAGAAGACAAATTAGCTGCATTCCGCTACGTATGGAAATTGTTCTTAGATAACTTCCAGGGATTGTATAAACCATCTCTAGAACTAACTATTGATGAACAACTAGTTGCTACTAGAGGCCGCTGCTCCTTTCGCCAATATATCCCGAGTAAACCAGGCAAATATGGATTAAAAATTGTTTGACTGGTTGACGCGTGCACCAACTATCCATTATAACTGGTGAAATTATGTTGGAACGCAACTGACTCAGAATCGAACTAGACACGTAGCAACTGACCTGGTCTTGCGATTGTCGGATAATTATTTGAATGGCGGATATAATATAACAATGGACAATTTTTACACCAGCATTCATCTAGCCGAGGAACTTGTTAAAAAAATACTACTCTAGTGGGAACAGTAAGATCAAAGAAACCAGAACTGTCACATGATTTTGCAAACGCAGATGTAGCAAAAAAGCGAGGCCTATTTATCTCAATATTTTGCTTTTCAGCCCCAACTTGCCTTGTTAGCTACAGAAGTAACACAAAAAAGAATGTATTACTGCTATCAATGGCGCATGTCTCACGAGTGATTGATGAAATCAAACGTAAACCTAAAATAATTCTCGACTATAACAAAAATAAAAGCGGCATTGATACATCGGATAAGATGGTGAACTCGTTCACGTCTAAGAGAAAAATAAATTGCTGATCGATGGTATTGTTTTTTAACGTAAACGACACAGCACCTTTAGCAGCATATCATTTATTTAGTTTGACAAATCCGTCGTGGTCTCAGGCTAGATCGAGTAGACGAAATATTTTCCTTAAGGCCTTGACGGTGGAATTTGCTGATTGCCATATCAAAAAGCGTATCGAAGAAAGTAACCTAAAAGATTTCGCAATGGCAACCATAAAATTGTGTGGTTATACTGTTAGAACTATAAATATATCTCCACTAATTCAAGAAAATAATAAAACAACAAAACGGTGTGAAGATTGTAAAGTAAATCGCAAAAGCACAAAGGGAGATACAAAAACTACTGCAGTGTACCATGTTTGCATCAACCCGACGTGTTCAAAACATTATATTCGGGTTTGCCAAAAATGCTTCCAGACAAATGCAGACGCAATAACCATCGACGAGGAAGTAGAAGAACTGTTCAGTGTAGTGCCATCAACGTCATCTGATTTACCTCCGACCAAACGCCAAATAACACATTCTCCAGTTTAAAAATTTTTTTAACTTTTTAAATTAGATCGTAATTATTATAATTTTTATTTTAAATAATTTATTTTGTATTCTTTAAATAATATAATTAATTGACACAAACACGGTCATATGCTTTTTCTATGTGCACGGATCTAAGGTTAATATTGTATATTCTAAATCGTTTAAAGGTTTTTCTTTATTCTAAGTACAAAAACACATTATTATGTAATTATTATTTACGATATGTTTTTGAAATCCAATCAAATCTGTGCTAAGCAGATCTCAATTTCACTGAATTTCATTGCTGAAGACAAAATGGCCTATTTAACTTTTTCTGCTCGTGTGAGTTAACGATATCTAAGTATAATAGTTGGATCTTGGAATCTTGAATATTTTCTGTAATCCCGGGATTATCTTACAAGAATTTCGAATAAATTATAAAAACATTTATTAAATACTTGTTTTTATTACGTAAAAAAAAAAAAAAAATTGTTCGAAAAGGTTCAAAAATCACTCAATCAATTTCGGCTTGTTAGACCATCATCAGCCAAAAACAGTAGATACTCCTGATGATGGCGTAACAAGCCGAAATCGATCGAGTGATTTTTTTAAAGATTTGGACAATTTTTTTAATTAAAATATTCAAAAATTAATTTTTTTTTCTGCGAAATAAAAAACAGTTGTTTAATAAATGTGTTAATTAAGTAAAAAATGTTTAATTAAAAATCATCATCATCTATATTTATAAACCCCGATGGCATGAAGATTTACTTATGGGTTTCAAACACCACCGAAAAGAGCCTACTTCAATCCGACCTCAATAACTTCTCCGCTTGGTGTGCAAAGATCAACCTTGAGTTGAACGTGGGCAAATGTCAAACAATCAAGTACTTTCTCAAACGTGCATATTTTATTTCAAGTGACAATTATATTAACAATGATGCCAATACCAGGGCCAGTTCTGTCCGTGATTTGGGTATCATTTGTGACAGCGAATTAAATTTCAGACGTCACATTGATCGTATTATCAATCAAATAAACTCTGCGCTCGGTTTCATCAAGCGTTGATCGAAAGAATATGACGATCCTTTTCTTACGAAGGTTCTTTATTCAACATTCGTTCTTCTAAAGCTCGAGCATACTAGCTAGGTGTGGTCGCCTTATCATGAGGTTCATTTAAAGAGAGTTGAAACAGTTCAACGTAGATTTCCTACGTTGTTGAGTTGTTAACTGGTTTGATATTTTGGTTATATTTTATTTTAATTTTGTTTAAATCTGTGTGTACTAAGCAGACTCAACTTCGTTGCTTAACTATCCACTTAGTTTGCCTTCTTATAATAAATTTGATGTTTATACTAATTATTTTGTTTACCGCTTTTTAACTTCTAAATTTTCTCGAATTTCACTGATTTAGCAGTTTGATATTATTGGTTACAATTCGCGAATCAGAGGGGTAAAAGTTTGTTCGGAATTATTGTTACCATAAGTATTAATATGGCTGTTTCAGCACATTTTTTGTTATTGAAAAATTGTAAGAAAATCGTGAACATATAAAGAAACATAATCAAAATTAAACGTGCCTAACAAAAAATCTCGTATAGTAGGAATATTTTTCTATGGAAATGTATAATCGAGTATGTCTGACACTAACACAAATTCAATAATTTTTTTTATTTTATCGTGGCCATATATAGCGGCAATGATGAAATGATTATTAATCGTTTAAACGCCGCCTAGTTAGCGCCACTTTCTATGCGATTTGTTTATATGAGAAAAAGCCTTATGTTATTTTATTTTATTTCAGCATTATTTTATTACATGAATTGTAAACTAATTAAACATTTTTTATAATATAATGTCGAACTTCAGTCAACTATGACGTTTATATTATATTAAAACTAGTTTTTTGAGAAATTCGCTCTAGTTCTAAAAATATTCCGTCAGATGCCAGTTAAGCGAAAAATGGCATGAGGCTTTTTCTCATATAATCAATTTATTTTTCTAATGCTTTATGAGGCGTAAATATATAACTACTCGTATGTATGTTTGTATTTCAGTAACATCAGATCGTTCTACTATATCTACCTATATTTGTATTTTAAATACATCTCCTTAAACGAATTTAATTTAAAAGTACTTCAACTTGAAAATGCCGATTAGGGTTTGAGTATGTGATATATTAATTAGTTCTAAATCAAATAAGAACAATTATACAAATATTTTATCTGTAGTTAATATTTTTATAGAGTTAAACAATGATTATCCCCTTTTCAAAATATCCAGATTTTTATCATTGTCATAGGTAAATACAGGTAAAAACTAAGCTTAATAAGCTATTCTTATCAAATGACAAATTCAGTTTTTTTGCTACGACTTTTGATCTTCTAGATGTTTTGAATAACACTGATGTCAATATAACTCAAATTTGAATGGCCATTATCGACCATTCCCAGGGATCGTGATTCAGGTCTGACTAGTACATGAAGTTGGTCATTGAGTCACCTAACCAAAACCACCTAGTGCAAATAATGGTCGACCTCGGGTTTACTGCTACGAATTTTGATGTTCATGATGTTCAGATATCATTTTTACTCAAATTTGGATGGCCATTATCGGCCATTCCTAGAGATCGTGATCCAAGTCTGGCTAGTACATGAAGTTGGTCATTGAGTCACCTAACCAAAACCACCTAGTGCAAATAATGGTCGACCTCGGGTTTACTGCTACGAGTTTTGAGGTTCAAGGTTTTCAGATATCATTTTTACTCAAATTTGAATGGCCATTATCGGCCATTCTCAGAGATCGTGATTCAGGTCTGGCTAGTACATGAAGTTGGTCATTGAGTCAACTAACCAAAACCACCTAGTGCAAATAATGAACGACCTCGGGTTTACTGCTACGAATTTTGATGTTCAAGGTGTTCAGATATCATTTTTACTCAAATTTGGATGGCCATTTTCGGCCATTCTCAGAGATCGTGATTCAGGTCTGACTAGTACATGAAGTTGGTCATTGAGTCACCTAACCAAAGCCACCTAGTGCAAATAATGGTCGACCTCGGGTTTACTGCTACGAATTTTGATGTTCAGGCTATTCAGATATCAATTTTACTCAAATTTGGAAGGCCATTGTCGGCCATTCCCAGAGATCGTGATTTAAGTCTGGCTAATACATGAAGTTGGTCATTGAGTCAACTAACCAAAGTCACCTACTGCAAATAATGGTCGACCTCGGGTTTACTGCTACGAATTTTGAGGTTCAAGGTGTTCAGATATCATTTTTACTCAAATTTAGATGGCCATTTTCGGCCACTCTCAGAGATCGTGAATCAGGTCTGACTAGTACATGAAGTTGGTCATTGAGTCACCTAACCAAAGCCACCTAGTGCAAATAATGGTCGACCTCGGGTTTACTGCTACGAATTTTGATGTTCAAGATGTTCAGATATCATTTTTACTCAAATTTGGATGGCCATTATCGGCCATTCCCAGAGATCGTGATTCAGGTCTGACTAGTACATGAAGTTGGTCATTTAATCACCTAACCAAAACCTTCTAGTGCAAATAATAGTCGACCTCGGGCTTACTGCTACGAATTTTGATGTTCAAGGTGTTCAGATATCATTTTTACTCAAATTTGGATGGCCATTATCGGCCATTCTCAGAGATCGTGATTCAAGTCTGGCTAGTACATGAAGTTGGTCATTGAGTCACCTAACCAAAACCACGTAGTGCAAATAATGGTCGACCTCGGGTTTACTGCTACGAATTTTGAGGTTCAAGGTGTTCAGATATCATTTTTACTCAAATTTGAATGGCCATTATCGGCCATTCCTAGAGATCGTGATTCAAGTCTGGCTAGTACATGAAGTTGGTCATTGAGTCACCTAACCAAAACCACGTAGTGCAAATAATGGTCGACCTCGGGTTTACTGCTACGAATTTTGAGGTTCAAGGTGTTCAGATATCATTTTTACTCAAATTTGAATGGACATTATCGGCCATTCCCAGAGATCGTGATTCAGGTCTGGCCAGTACATGAAGTTGATCATTGAGTCACCTAACCAAAACCTCCTAGTGCAAATAATGGTCGACCTCGGGTTTACTGCTACGATTTTTGATGTTCAAGGTATTCAGATATCATTTTTACTCAAATTTGGATGGCCATTATCGGCCATTCCCAGAGATCGTGATTCAAGTCTGGCTAATACATGAAGTTGGTCATTGAGTCACCTAACCAAAACCACCTAGTGCAAATAATGGTCGACCTCGGGTTTACTGCTACGAATTTTGAGGTTCAAGGTTTTCAGATATCATTTTTACTCAAATTTGAATGGCCATTATCGGCCATTCTCAGAGATCGTGATTCAGGTCTGGCCAGTACATGAAGTTGGTCATTGAGTCACCTAACCAAAACCACCTAGTGCAAATAATGGTCGACCTCGGGTTTACTGCTACGAATTTTGATGTTCAAGGTATTCAGATATCATTTTTACTCAAATTTGGATGGCCATTATCGGCCATTCCCAGAGATCGTGATTCAGGTCTAGCTAATACATGAAGTTGGTCATTGAGTCACCTAACCAAAACCACGTAGTGCAAATAATGGTCGACCTCGGGTTTACTGCTACGAATTTTGATGTTCAAGGTGTTCAGATATCATTTTTACTCAAATTTGAATGGCCATTATCGGCCATTCCCAGAGATCGTGATTCAGGTCTGGCCAGTACATGAAGTTGGTCATTGAGTCACCTAATTAAAACCACCTAGTGCAAATAATGGTCGACCTTGGGTTTACTGCTACGATTTTTGATGTTCAAGGTGTTCAGATATCATTTTTACTCAAATTTGGATGGCCATTATCGGCCATTCTCAGAGATCGTGATTCAAGTCTGGCTAATACATGAAGTTGGTCATTGAGTCACCTAACCAGAATTATCTAGTGCAAATAATGGTCGACCTCGGGTTTAGTGCTACGAATTTTGAGGTTCAAGGTGTTCAGATATCATTTTTACTCAAATTTGAATGGCCATTATCGGCCATTCCCAGAAATCGTGATTCAGGTCTGGCTAGTACATGAAGTTGGTCATTGAGTCACCTAACCAAAACCACCTAGTACAAATAATGGTCGACCTCGGGTTTACTGCTACGAATTTTGATGTTCAGGTTATTCAGATATCAATTTTACTCAAATTTAGATGGCCATTATCGGCCATTCCCAGAGATCGTGATTCAAGTCTGCCTAGTACATGAAGTTGGTCATTGAGTCACCTAACCTAACCAACGTCACCACCTCGGGTTTACTGCTACGAATTTTGATGTTCAAGGTGTTCAGATATCATTTCTACTCAAATTTGGATGGCCATTATCGGCCATTCCTAGAGATCGTGATTCAAGTCTGGCTAATACATGAAGTAGGTCATTGAGTCAACTAACCAAAGTTACCTACTGCAAATAATGGTCGACCTCGGGTTTACTGCTACGAATTGTGAGGTTCAAGGTGTTCAGATATCATTTTTACTCAAATTTGAATGGCCATTATCGGCCATTCTCAGAGATCGTGATTCAGGTCTGGCCAGTACATGAAGTTGGTCATTGAGTCACCTAACCAAAACCACGTAGTGCAAATAATGGTCGACCTCGGGTTTACTGCTACGAATTTTGATGTTCAAGGTATTCAGATATCATTTTTACTCAAATTTGGATGGCCATTATCGGCCATTCCCAGAGATCGTGATTCAGGTCTGGCTAGTACATGAAGTTGGTCATTAAGTCACCTAACCAAAACCACCTAGTGCTAAGAATGGTCCAGCTCGGGTTTACTGCTACGAATTTTGATGTTCAAGGTGTTCAGATACCATTTTTACTCAAATTTGTATGGCCGTTATCGGTTATTGCAACTGATAGTACATGATGTTGGTCATAGAGCCTCCTAAATAAACCATTTAGTGCTTATAATTCTTGACTTTGGGTTTTTTTTGATAATAAGTTTTATTTTCTATTATTTATTCTAATCGTTTTAAAGTTCTAATATATTTTAATATGAATCTCGATAATTTCAACATAATACGTGTAAGAGTTTGTTGATAAATTTTTATTTTAGAAAATATTATATATTTTTTATTTAAATTGAAGTTTGAGTCATTTTCTTAAAAAGACTCATACTTATATGATTGTACTAAAATTTCCAACATGATTCTTTTTTTTCCTATTAGAATTTGAATTAACAGTGTGATACTCATACATACATAACATCTATGGAAAGTCTGGAATACTTCACACCCGTTATAAATCGTTCAATAGCACGACCTCGGTGGCCAGTACACGTTGCCGCCGCGCAAGATAACCATGCCCCACAAATCGCACGTGCAGAATGTATATGTAGCGCCGACCTGTTGGAACGACATGTTATCGGTGTCTATATCATCCTGTTTATGCCATAAGAAGTTGCTTATTATCGATCTGTGGTGCCTGCCGTTGACGGTTATGGTAATGCTAGTTTCTTTTTGAAAGACGAACAGTTGCAATATTTTAAGCAGGCCTTGTGTTTCGGTGACGTTTGTTTGTTGGCTCATTATTTACCGAATCGCTTGACTCGAATTTGGCCACCAAACGTCGAACAGATTTTGTGGCATGTTGAACCGAATGAAAACTTCTGTGTATTTACTCCGGGGTCAATTCGCGTTCCGTGAAATAATGAAAATGAAAAGTTTTTTCATTAGCATTCAAGTAGGTTTTCATTCCCCATAAGAAATTTTGATTTCACGCAGTAAAATTTAAAATTACGTGCAAATAATTCAAACTACTAGATTGTCAATGAAAAAAAAATTTCATTTTCATCATTTCACGGAACGCGAATTGACCGACCCCCTGAATATGATTTTGGAAAGTAATTTCGCATTAGTTTAGGAGGTTAAAATATAAACTAAATGATAAGCGTTTATTGATTGCTCTCAGAAAATTTGGTTTATGTCTGAAAGAGTCAAGTTCTTAGCTGTGGTCGTTGCGTTTTTAATTATTTTTGCAAAATGGATAAATGAGTTATGAAATTCCCAGGAGCAGTACCGCTAGTATGTTATCAATTAATTATGTTTTTAATTTATAAAATGCGAAAATGAGTTTAACCGTTACCTTGATAACGATATTTCAAAACTATTGTAGTACCGTTCATTTATTTTTTCAATATAACTTCAAGAATTATTCAGCTAAATAACACAGCTAGTTGGTCTTGATTTTATGTATCGTTAAATAATATCTTTTTGTATGTAAACAAACATACGTTCTATATTTATGGACATATTTTACTTAGACAGAAATTACCTAATCGAAGGTATGAGTAATGTTTTTCATGCTTGATTTTTTTTGTTTGTGTATCCTAATTTTTACGTCTAAACATGTTTGTCTAACAAAATTAATTAAAGTATGGAACTGTGGCAATTGCTCTGTAAATATCAGATAAAACTTAATTATTGAATTACAAAACGAACTTTATTATAATACTACTAAGCTATAATTAGATAATTTATTAGAATGCTTTAGAAGTTTATTTTGATATCATCGATTCCCAATTATTTAAAAAGCCTTTTCTAAAATGAACCCAACGGTTTTGGTTATAAAATATTACAGTTAGTTATACTAAGCAATACAAGATATACATGACCAAGGTCGACAAGAAAAACGTAGACTGATATAGGATTATTCGTGCCATTTATCTATAGCAATAAAACACGGAATGCCAAATAATTGTATTTTTTTTTCTTGGAAAATAAAATAAAAAAAAATTGGAAAAGTAAAATTAAGCGATGATTAAAGATTCAACAAAACAAATGGTACTATTAGTGAATCGTCGATCTAATAATTTTAATTCTATATGTAAAATTACGTTTAGCCTTGGCGGATATACCGAGCATCTAGCCAGTAAGCTATATAGGGTAAAACACCCAGTAATGAGCCTTCTTTAGATGTTTTTGTTCTTTAAGCATGTATTATGATTTAATCGGTAATTGAACTGCAATGAAGGTATGTTTTTTATGCCAAGGAAACATTTAGGATTTCATCAAACGGTGAACATTTTACATTTTTAATTGCAAACTTATAAACAAATAGATTTAATTGAAACAATTGAATTTTCCCCTCTTTTCCGATAATGGGCTATTCAGTTTTGCCGGTAATAAGCCCCTCATTTTTAATAAAAAAAGTTTGATGGTCGTCCTAACTAAGATCAAAATGCCTATCTACCTAGGTAATAAAAATTCTAATGGTTTAAAAGACAGTTTTAAGTATAATAAAATAAAATATATTTATTCAGTTTTGTTAAAATAAAAATATACAAAATTAAAAAAATTCAGGTAAAATAAGTATTAGATAATAATAATGCACTTATAAATCACAATTAATGATTATTTCGGTATACAAAATTCGCAAGTGAACTCCTTAACACTACTAGACTTACTTTTTGTGCAACCAAAATGATAGCTTCTATATTTACAAACACAGCATGTAATTCCAACATTGTTGCATGTAAAATGTCCGGCACATTTAAAACAAATGCCAGTTTCAATGATGGAATTAAAATAATTGTCTTTGGTTTTGTGTTTTGGTCCATTTGTTGAAAGCGCTGGTTGGATATTAAGCGTTTCGACAGTTTGTTGATGTCCATTTGTATCTGTTGGCTGATTTACGTTTTGATGTAAAGGTTTTTTGTGTGGTGATTGTTTTAATGGCACTTTTAAACTTCGCTTGGCTAACACTCCTTTTTTGGATTTAATTTTACAGTGGGTTGTTGATGTTTTTTCCAGTCTTTCCTTTTTCCGTTCAGCTTTAGCTAAATTTTCATTAATTTTTCCCTCCTTCTTTAGGATTCGCTGTCTAACCCGATTCTCCTTTTCAATAACAGCTTGCTGCTTTTTAATAATTCTTTCCTCTTCAATTTTTTGGAACGGCGTAGATGATATTATGAAGCTTCTGTGATCGTTGTTCTTAATTCCCATTCGCGCAGGTGTTGCAGGTACAGCAAGGAAACTTTCAATTTGCACACTTGGATGCTCCACGAGAATGACTGGTATGCCACTCAAGTCAAAATTTTCCGGACCCTGAAACTAATCCGCGTTTTTTCCGTTGCTTTATAGCTGAAAGCACAATCTGGACTTGTGTCTTTTGGTAATTTATTTTGGTTTACTGCTTCGCCATCATCGTCATGATCAAAAATAATAGTGTTGTCGTCTTCCTGTTATAAAGAATATTATATTACAGATACACAATATTGTTGAAAAATGAAGATCGTAATTTATACTTACATTTATATTTCTTGTGGTCGGTTAAAAAATTTTCAATAACGCTGTTGTTCGAATCGATAGAAGTATTTTCGTTATTGACCGAGTTTTTTCCTAAACACTTCGTGTAGTCAATCGCTCATTAACAATGGATTGTTTATTGGTGATGTGGTCTACGATTGTTTTCAGGATAGGGGCAAAAGAGGATTTTATCAGCTTTTTGTCTATGTTATTTTTTCTCCAATTCAGTACAGCCTTATGCCACGCTGTTTTTAATGGCTTAAAAATAGAGACGTCCGCTGGTTGCAGGATTCTCGAGGAATTAGGATAGAAGCAGACTAGTATAATTTTTAGTTCCTCGCACGTTTTTGAGAGTTCGTATGTTAAGTGGGTACGGTACGGTGTCGATCCACATATAAAATAATCGGGAATTTGATGTTTTGCGCCACAACACTTGGGTAGAAAATCTCCCTTATATACTGGTGAAAAACTTCGGTTGTCATCCATCCAGAATCCGATTTCAACCATTTAAGTCCATCCGGAATAGAATTGATAACATCAGTCGGTACTCTTTTATATGAATATATAATTAACAGAGGCACTGTGAACCCAGCAGCGGAAAAACTAAACATGACTGTTAAGTTTTCTTTAGCCTGACCACGATCAGTTTCGTACACATTTTTGGAACCTAATTTAAAAATTTTTAATGATTGAAAACTGCGGTAGCGGACTGTATTTTAAAACTCTTTAATTTATAAACTTTATAATTTTGATTTTTATTTGATTTTCTATTTTGTACTGCACTGATCAAGCGTTGTTAAAATTATAACCAAAAAATTATTGTTCATCGCAAAATATGAAAATACATACATGTCAAAAGGTATGAGTGTATGTGTATGCGGTCATTGGAATACATTAATAATTTGCATCGCGCAACCCTAGTTAATTGGTATAATGTATACTCTCATTTGAAATTGACTATATTAATTTGACAGTACGTAGTTTATGTCAAAACAATAATTTTGTGATCGATTTACATGACAAATTAAGATAAGTACATTTTTTTACAATTACTATATAAATATTGTCTAATTAAACTTTCTTTTGGATTTAGATGATATAAAATAGTGAATATAACAACAATAGGATTTACAGGTAAGTTTACAATGTTTTTTTCTCATAATTTTCTAATTACATTTTTCTCATTCGTAGGTTATACAAAATAGTGTTTCGATTGTTTTAATTAAGACACGACGGGCAGCTATGTGCTGCATGAACATCACGGCGGCCTTGAATACCGATGGTATTTAATTTATTGGCAAACGACAAAGTTTGGTGATGGATCGACGGATCGTGCCCCGGATTGTTTTGATTTCAGCCACACGAACTCGTCCATCGCTTCCTGGAAATACTTGTGTTATTCTGCCCATCTTCCATTGGTTAATTAACGGGTTCTCGTCTTTGACAAGAACTACATCATCGATTTGAATATCTTCTTTGGTTTTTTGCCATTTAGTACGAGCTTGCATCGACGTAAGATATTCTTGATGCCAACGCATCCAGAATAATTGGGTCATTCTCGTTATGGCATTGTAATGTGACAGTCTGTTATAAGGTACGTGGGTAATGTCAGGCTGTGGTATTGTAGTGATGGGATGGCCGATTAAAAAATGCGCTGGAGTTAATGGATCGATTTCATCTTCGGATAGAACGCACAATGGTCTTGATTTTAACAACCCTTCGACTTGTACCAACAGCGTGTGCAACTCTTCGTGCGTTAGGATTTTATCACCAATTACTCTCGTCATCTGGGTCTTCGCTGATTTTACGCTCGCTTCCCAAATACCTCCGAAATGAGGTGCGCTAGGTGGTATAAAATGCCAAGCAACCTGGTATCTTTGAAAAATAGAATTGGAGATTAGTTCTATATTATTTTTAATAAACTTATTTATTTCCTGTAACTTCTTGGATGCCCCTTGAAAATTAGTGCCATTGTCCGAAAATACATCAGTACTAACGCCCCTGCGCGCAAAAAATCGATACAAGGCGCATAAAAATGAGTCGGATGACAAATTCTCTACGAGTTCTAGGTGAATCGCCTTCGTGCTTAGGCAAATGATTAAGCAAATGTATGATTTTTCTGCTCGTTGGCCTCGCCCGCGTCTGATATAAGTTTTTATGGGACCCGCAAAATCCAATCCTATCTTGAGAAACGGTCGAATCAATTCTACCCTTTCCTTGGGCAGATTACCCATTAGTTGGCTTTCGGTTTTTGGACGTTGTTTGATGCAATACACGCATTTCCGTATTATTGATTTAATTAAATTTCTCCCTATGATTATCCAGTATTTTCTTCGTATCAGGCTTAAAAGCAAAGAAGCGCCGCTATGTAAGTGCATTTTGTGATATCGCTCTATTATTAATTTGGCGATATTGGAATTGGCCGATAGAATTATTGGATGACGCGTATCGTAAGGTGCAATTGATTTGTCAATTCGCCCTCCAACTCGTAAAAGTCCTCTTTGGTCCAGAAATGGGCTTAGTGATTTTATTGTGCTGTTCGACGAAACTGCCTTACCCTTGATTATATCCTTGATTTCTTCCTTGAACGCGTGCGATTGTGCATCCCGTAAGATCTCTGTTTCTGCTGCTTGCCACTCACTTTGAGTTGAATTGGCTGGTTTAGTTCTTATCTTGTGACATAAATAACAAAACTTCCGAATAACAATCAATACACGTACAACTTTATCGTAACTGGAATATTTGCTGCATAATTCCTCGATTAATGACTTCGATTTATCCAAACAGACACTGGTCATAACTTGCACTTTATCTCTTCGTTCTGGCAGGTTTTTCTTTTCTGTTTTTTGAAACTTAGGCCAATTGTCAACTTCTAAACTGAGAAATTCTGGTCCCTTCCACCATAATGTATGTACCTTCAAATCCTTCGGACTCAAACCTCTTGTAGCGCAATCTGCTGGATTAAGCTTGGATGGAATGTGGTGCCACTTTCCTCTCGGAAGTACCTCTAAAACTTCGCTCGTTCTATTCGCCACATATGTTTTCCACCTGCGTGGTGGTTCAGAAAGCCAATCCAGCACGATAGTGGAATCGGTCCATCCGAATACCTGACAATCTGGAATATACAAGACTTCTTGGATATGCTTAATTAATCGAGTTAACAACAATGCCCCATTTAATTCTAATCGAGGTAATGATATATTCTTAATAGGCGCAACTTTTGTTTTTGCAGCTATTAAATTGGTAACATAACTGCCCTTGTAGTATGTGCGTACGTATACGGCGGCTGCGAATGCCAACTCACTGGCGTCGCAAAATCCGTGTAATTGATGTCCTTCTCCACTGGTCATGAAGAGCCACCGGGGTATGGTTATGGTGGATATATAGCATGCTTCCTCTCTAATGGTTTGCCATTGATTTTGAACTTTGACTGGTAATTTGTCGTTCCATCCCAAATCGAGCAGCCACAATGTTTGAAAAAAACTCTTAATTTTTATTATGTATGGTGATAACAGGCCCAGAGGATCAAAAATCCGACTAGCTTCCAACAGTATTGCACGCTTCGTAGTAGGGATTATATCTTCTAGAGTGATGTGATAGGTGAGTTGATCTTCTGAAGGCTGCCATTGCAATCCCAACACCTTGATTTCATTGGGATCTTCGGAGATTATTTTTGGATTTGATGGGCACGACTCAGATGCATTCATTTTGACTAATAATTCTGGTGAATTCGATGATCATTTCCGGAGGTTGAAACCAGCTTGACCCATTATGCGTGAAATTTGGTCTGCTAATTTGATTGCTTCAGGTGTTGAATGCGCTCCGGTTAACAAATCGTCTATATACGTGTCTCTCTGCAATACTTGTGCTGCATCCGGATATTGGTTACGATTATCTTCAGCAATTTGGTGGATGACTCTTGTTGCTAAATAGGGTGCTGAGGACATACCATATGTTAATGTCTTCAGTTCAAAATGTCTTATTGGTGTGTTCGGTGTTTCACGCCAAACTATGCGTTGAAATCGGCGATCGTTTGGGTGTACCCATATCTGCCGATACATTTTCTCAGCATCTGCAGTAAATACAACCCTGTAGACACGGAAACGTAACAGGATATCATTTAGTAAGTTCTGCAGAATTGGCCCCGTCAGCAAATTATCGTTGAGCGAATAACCCGAACTGGTCTTGGAAGACGCGTCAAATACCACACGCAATTTTGTTGTAGTGCAAGTTTCTTTCCAAACTCCCTGATGTGGTAGATACAAATAATCGGAAGGATGCTCGGGTGGATCTACTTGTGCCATATGGCCCAGTCGCCTGTACTCCTCCATGAACTCAACGTACTTCTCGTGCAGATTGGGATTGTTCATAAATTTCTTCTCCATAGCGTGTAATCGCTTGATAGCGATACTCAACGATTCTTTCAATGGTGTTACTTCTTTTTTAAACGGTAACCTCACCATGTAACGCTTGTCTTCTTGTTTCGTGGTAGTGGATTCGAAAAGATCTTCGCAAATCTGGTGTTCTGGTAATAATGGAGTGGACCGAAAAACTTCTTCCGATTCCCAGAAACTTTTCAAATTCTTGTCCAACATATTATTATCCACTATAATGGTATTACATTGACTTGCGTCTTCCGGGTGTGGTGTATTTCCCGTAAATATCCATCCGAGATGTGTATTATGAGCACAGACTTTGTCATTTAAATCTCTTATCTGCTCTGGTTTCAAAATGTTGAAGAACTTGTCTGCTCCGATTAGTAAGTCGATTTTGGTTGTTGAATTTGGACTTATATCAGCAAATGTTATTGAGGAAACACATTGATACTCTAGCCACTCGTTTTTTCTCACTGGGTTAATTTTGGTAATGGAGGGCACTACATATGCAGCAATCTGAGATGTGAAATTGGATTTGAAATGTGGCGATACGACGACCTTTACTATTCCTCGAGTAGTCACGAGTTTTTGATTGGTTATGCCTTGAATGTTTATTCTTCCGTATGAACGTTTCAATCCCAGATTTTGTACCAAGGCTTCCGTTATGAATGAATTCTGAGATCCTGAATCGAGTAAAACCCGACATAGTTGCGACTGACCACTTATATCTTGCACTCTCACGGTCGCAGTTGGTAATATAGCAGGATTTATCGGATTACTGGAATGAAGACATGATGATGTTTGTGGTTGAAGATCGGCTACTGAAGATGTATTGGTTGCATTTAAGCTGCTGGTTGGTAGTGGTTGTTTACCAGTAGGACTCACCGCATCGCTGGGTAGGTGTAACAGCGAATTATGCCTTCTTCGGCAATAATGACAGCTTGCTTTTGATCTACAGTGATATACGGTATGAGATTCGCCAAAACAATTAAAACACCGATTTTCAGTTTTCACTAACTCTCTACGCTTCTCAACGGTCCATTCCTTGAATTTCGGACACGTAAATAAAGGATGAGCATCTTTCTTGCACACGGAACACAACATCACTGCATTGGTCACCGCATTGGTAAGCGTTTTCGGTATTGATTTCATCTGTGCCACTGGTTTCCGAGAGAAGCTTTTCACTGAATCCAGAGCATCTGCTCTTTTCATCAAAAAGTCGATTAGTGATTGGCAGGTTGGGAACTCAATATCCGATGTCTCGGTAGCCCATTTGTCCCTTGTTTCCTCATCTAATTTTTGGGTCAGTAGGAAAACTAACCACGGATCTCTAGATTCGGCTTCAGGGCCGATAGCCTTTAATCCTCGGATCACTTCATCGGCTGTATCCATTAACTTTCGAATATGTTGCGATGTTGAATTGATGGATGGTAGATCAATAAAACTTTTAATGAACGACTGCACCGTGTACCTTTTCCTATCGTACCTGGATTTCAATTTATGTAGCGCTTCGATGTAGTTTGCGTCGGAAATAGGGAGATGTTTTAAAAGGTTAGCGGCTTCGTCTCTCAAAAATCCCTTTAAATATTGGAATTTCTGCGCTGGATTTAAATTTATGTTTTCATGGATCGTTGACGAAAACAGATCATAAAATGATTGCCACTCTGTATAATTACCATGAAATGGAGCTATACTAATCTTTGGTAATTTGACTTCGATATTTGCGCTTTTCGTTTGGTCTCCTTGAGTATCGTTTAGTTCGACTGACATATTTCCGGCAGCCAAGTTTGCTTTTCGAATTAGCTTGTTTAACTCTGCGACAGTGGAATAATATTTTTCCTCGAAGTCGTCTTGATGGCTTTCATCTTGAGGGTCCAGTGCATTGATCGCATTCTCGGCTTCATAAAATTCTGATAATAATCCCTCTACACGTCGTAATCGGACTTTTAATTGTTCAAGATCCAATTGAGATGCCTCCATGCCTTTACATGTTCTAGCGTAATTGGATAATTTTGTCATCGACCCCTTGATATTAGCACGACGTTTGATGGCGCCGTCTATTGGTGGCATTATTCACGAAATTCACTGTAACTCACTGTAATCTGATACACAATATTTTCACTAATTAACCGTGACGTATTTAGATATTCTGTTTAATACCTTCGCGAAACCGATGTGGTGATTTGCAAACTTTTATTGAGGTTTTCGTTATTGCTTAGGACTACGGTATGTAGTAAGCCCTTATCAATGATAATTGCTCGAGATGATAGGAAATACGCTTCTTGATTTGTTAGGTTATGATTCCGTTGTCACGCAAAATCAGCACGCGGTTACGATACACTCAACTTCGATCAGTGGTAAAAAACTTCCAGTAATTTGGTCGAAATAATTGACAGTGAATAATAATACGAGTTTACGAGGCTTAGATTGTTCGAGGCTTAAAATATGGTTTACCCGAGTAACGGTATGTTATTCTAAAGTACAGTGATACGGTATATTTACCTCGTGTGATAAACTGGATTCTGGATATACGGTAGATTTTCCTCGTGGGATGAACTGGATAACGGATATACGGTATATCTTTCTTCGTGTGATGAGCTGGATACTGGATATACGGTATCTTTCTTAGTGTAATGAGCTGGATTCTGGATAAACTGTATATTTTCCTCGTGTGATGACTGGATTCTCGATACGTGCGATTTAATCAACCAATTTACCGGATCCGGCTCGAAGGACCATGAAAACTGCGGTAGCGGACTGTATTTTAAAACTCTTTAATTTATAAACTTTATAATTTTGATTTTTATTTGATTTTCTATTTTGTACTGCACTGATCAAGCGTTGTTAAAATTATAACCAAAAAATTATTGTTCATCGCAAAATATGAAAATACATACATGTCAAAAGGTATGAGTGTATGTGTATGCGGTCATTGGAATACATTAATAATTTGCATCGCGCAACCCTAGTTAATAGTGCGTTCATGACATAGGAAATAAATATTTGCATACTCGCTAACCAACTCAAAACCAATCAAATTATTTGAAATGCTTTATACCACGCCTACTAGTTCCGAACTCGATTTGAAATTTTTTAACTTTGTTGTTGTTTTAATACATTTTGTGTGTTACCATGGAATTTTTTCCGAACTTACTCACTATGTCATGAACGCACTATAATTGGTATAATGTATACTCTCATTTGAAATTGACTATATTAATTTGACAGTACGTAGTTTATGTCAAAACAATAATTTTGTGATCGATTTACATGACAAATTAAGATAAGTACATTTTTTTACAATTACTATATAAATATTGTCTAATTAAACTTTCTTTTGGATTTAGATGATATAAAATAGTGAATATAACAACAATAGGATTTACAGGTAAGTTTACAATGTTTTTTTCTCATAATTTTCTAATTACATTTTTCTCATTCGTAGGTTATACAAAATAGTGTTTTTAAATAAATATAATATAAGTTTAATCGATTGTTTTAATTAAGACACGACGGGCAGCTATGTGCTGCATGAACAATGATAAATTCAAAATGACTTGCTTTTAATTACATTGATCTTACCTTTAAGAGCGATAACTTTACCACTTTTCGGGCACATTAAAAAATTTGTTTCATCGCCGTTGAAGATTCTAGAAGGATCCTCTGTTGGTGAAAATAAAAAACACAAAACACCTTGAATTATTAAAACTTTATTTCACAAAATCAACACACAAATTATTGCAACGGATCTCATCAGCTGTTCTCCAGTTTGAACCTAAAATTAAACTTAAGAAAAAATTTAAATATGTAATCATATACTTACCAGTTTCATTATATAATTTTAAATAATATTTTTGCACCGGAATATTTGTTATAATTCTGAAAGTAAAATTTAAGTAATTAATTATCAAATTCAAATTAGAAATAATATTTTTTATACTTATCTTCATATAAATTAGAAATCCAATTGTAAACACTTGTCAACACGAATATGTCACTTTGAGTACTCTACGTAAACCAAAATTTGTACTAGAATTGGTTGCGTATAGTAAAATTAAACTCGTTAGTACTTTATTTGTAAATTTGAATATCTTAACTAAGTTCACCTTAAAATTGTAATTAATTAATTTAGTGTACAAGAATATGCCATTTTTTCCGAGTTATACATAAAATAAATAAAACTCGTTCACTTTTTTGAGAACTTTGGAGCAATCAACACGATATAATTGGCAAACCGAGAAATACGGCAGTGTACAGACCTATTTATATTTAATAATAAAAGCGTTTGTTAATCTGGGAATCATCGAGTGTTTTTCATTACATCATACGCATTCAACTTAATCTTCTGCTATATTCCGTGCTGCAATTTTATAGACAACATCTGGCAGTTTTACCAACATTTCTCCATCTGAAATTTCATCGCATCATCACCGGCTCATCACAGATCTACACAAAAATTTTTGGGTGCCAAAACCCGGGATTCATGACAGATAAGTAGAATTTTACTTTAATTTATTTTTTCTAAATTGAACGTGTTTATTAAAATCTACTGTGTCGAACCTGCCGCGTAATAGAAAACCGCGTGCTATAAATTTTATTTGTTATCAAATTAAACAAAACCCTTGTGTTTAAACGAAATCTGTGAAGTGCTATATAAAATATAATGACTGATAGATACGAACGCTTGCGTGATCGCGCTCATAACCAAATGGTTAATATTTTAAATTTTGCGAAAGCAATAACGGCGGAAACCAGTCTCGAAGCAATAAAAACACGACTAGAGGTATTAGAAGTTAGATACGAAACCTTTAACGAGATGGAACTCCAATTAATTGTAAACGCAGACTATAAGCCTATCACCGAAGAAGTTGATAATTTGTACTATAAGGGGGGTTATTATGTAAGCATTACGAGTACGACTTACGAATTACGACTGAAACTAATTTTGACAAATTGTCAATGAAAACAAGAAAAAAAATATAGTACGACTTTTGTGTCGTATTTATAAATGTGTACGACTCAAACAACAACAAAAAGTCGTAATTACGACAACTCAAAATGCTTTAAATGAAAAGGCCTTTTGACGTCATTTGTCGTAACTCGTAACTCGTAATGTTTACATAATTCACCTCAAGGCACGGGAATTGTTAACTCGAGCGAGTGGTACACAGGGACGAAGTGGCCTTGATACGAAATCTGATTTTAATAACACTCTCGAGCAATTCGTTGGTCAGCAGAAAACCTTCTACGAAAGTGTAAATACGTCACAACATATGCGGTTACCTAAGATTCATATTGAACCTTTTTCGGGTGATTACAAATATTGGGCGTCTTTTCATGATTTATTTAAAACTACGGTGCACAACAACCACAGCATATCTGATGTTCACAAGCTACAAATGCTTAACGGTTTACTAAAAGGTCAAGCGGCCGCGTTAATTCGGCACATATCGATTACCGAAACTAATTATGCGCAAGCGTGGGAAAAACTGTACAACCGTTACAATAAATTAACTCCAATAGTGGCATCTTTGGTGCAAACGTTCATTGACCAGAAACAGTGTACCCAGAATAATAGTAACGGAAGAGAATTACGTCGGATCAGTGAAACTTCTGATGAGATAATTCGCGGGTTGAGAGTAGTAGGGCCAGACGCTGAAACACGTGACCCTTGGCTCATCCATATTATTCTTGGAAAAATCGATGAGGAAACTAGGCAATTGTGGGCAAGTGAAACAGTCAGTGGTAATCTCCCCACATTTGAAAATTTATTAACATTTCTTAATAAAAGATGTGACGCCCTCGAAATATGTGAAGCAGCAACAAAAAAGGTGACAATTAGATCAACCGCAAAAACATTCGTAACATCTCCGTACAGTACTACATTTGAGTGTGTGGTATGTAAACAGCAACATCCAACCTTCAAATGTCCCGAATTTAAAAATATGGAGTTCGATGCTAGATCAAGAATAGTATTCGAAAAAAATCTATGCTGCAACTGTTTGAAGAAAGGTCACCCTAGTGCGAAATGTTTTTCAAAATCCTCCTGTTTAATTTGTCACAAGCGACATCATACTCTACTTCACCAGCGTCAGCCTGAAACTCCTTCCGGGTATACTCCAAAGATTACAACACATCATAGTTCAGTTGATCAACGAACAGACGAGCGGCTTTCTTCAGAACATAAAACTGAAGAATCTTCAAAGGTTCCAAATGAATCTCTAAAAGTTCTAAATAACCCCAACAACCAGATTAACGCAAAGGTTCTACATGTACACTATTCCTCTATAACCACGGTGCTACCAACAGCAGTTATATACATCATGTCACGCACCGGTAAACTCCAGTTGTATAGAGCCTTGTTGGATTCAGGCTCACAAACTTCGTTCGTCACCGAAACATGTGCTCAAAGCCTAGGCCTAAAGCGTAACCACGCATCTCTGTCGGTTTACGGTCTAGCATCGGCACCTGCAGGAAGAACACGAGGGAAAATCGATATGACCATAATCTCACGAATCGAACCAAATTACAAACTTTTAGTTACGGCTCATACCATTAATAGTATAACCAACGTTTTACCATCAAAGCCAATAAACTTCAACCAATCTGACTTGCAGTTGGAACTAGCAGATCCACAGTTTCATACACCGAACAAAATTGATGTACTACTCGGAGCTGACGTGTTTTTCGAAGTTTTAAATCCCCATAAACAAATAATCGATGGGCTCCTCGTACTTCAGTCGTCAAAACTCGGATGGTTGGTAGCAGGATCGTGTCACAATTCATCAACAGATGTAACTAACCTCCACGTAATCTCTGAACCAAAATCTCCAGTTATAACTGAAAACCTGTTTGGGAAGTTGAAAAGGTTAGGGAGGTTGAATACATACTGCCGAGAGCGTTAGTATCAAGAAAACTTCAGCAAACTCCAAATGACTCATATTCACAAATCTGGTTCGTAATAAGGTCATTTATTCAATACTTTGGTCTAAACCTAAACCGATTGGATTCATTTATTTCCAAATACGGCCAAATAATAAATTCTGCTGAAATAACGAAGAGCGATACTGATATGACATTACGTGTAATTAAACATTACACTATGTATTTAATAGCTCATATCATACCAAAACCCACTAACCCAGTCCAACTTAAACCACACCATCCGGCCGATACAATAACTAGGGGAATAAAATCCCAAGCGTTGCCAAAATTATCCCTGTGGTGGCACGGACCTCATTGGTTGAGTCAACCAAAATCTTGTTGGCCAAAAGAAATTGTTACGATTACATGATCGTAACAAGTGCTGTTTGTATGTTATTTTCTCGGGTTTGTGCCTCCACTTGCTATGTTTTCTCAATGTTGGTTGTTGTCCCCACTTTTGTGGATGTTGTTTTGTACGTACCTTTTGTAAGGTGGCGCGAGGGTGAGAAAAATGTTGGAGAGAGAGAGCAATGCGTATCGAGTGTGTGTCAAGCAAAACATTCCATAAGAATGTTTTTCTTATATGCCTCTCGTTTACATCAATGCGAATTGATGTAAACGAGAAACAGAGAAGAAAGACAATTCTTCTGGAATGTTTTGCGCGTCGTTTGTGCGACGCTCGAATTTTTTTGAGTAAATTCATTCGAGTTTTGGCTTTTGGGTGATGAGGAAAAATGTTTGTAGAAGAAAAAAAAAACTAATTTTATCTGTGAAATTTAATTTGGTAAATTGAAAAATAATAAAATTTGATATAAACATATTAAAAGTCAAATGTGTAAATTTAATCATTTGTTTATTAACGAGAAAATATGGTGTAATTTGCTCACAAGAGACAAACCAACAACAAAAATATAAAAATTATTGAAATTTGTAGTGTGTTCTAGAAGTGGTTGATACCAAACATAAATTGCCGAATTATACAAGGACAGAAAATTTGAAAAGTATTAGTGCCAGTTTTGGATAGTTCTGAAAATCAATTAATAGTAACCGTCTAGAGAGTTATCGGGTTTTTCTTGAACGTGTGTATGCTGATTGTCGCCGCAAATATTAGGTGAACTTGTTACGTTTTATTGGCGGATCCCAAATATTTTAACGGGATCGGCGAGCCAACGCCCAACCAGTTATTTTCGGGTGGTCAGTTGAGACCACTTGTGTTGTAAGAGTAAATATTTACTGTTTCTTTTGGCGAGAGAACGTGTTGTGCAGGTAGCCAGTTTTGTATTTATACGACGCCCAACGATACGGGTGGCCAACCGGCACCTCGTGTTATATTTTTTTGGTAACGGGGAAAGGCCCCGCAACTAGCGGTAGCCAACCGGCTATTGGTCTATTAATCGGTGGTCTGCCGCAACGGGGTAGCCAACCGGCTTGTTGTATTAATCGGTGGTCTGCCGCAACGGGGTAGCCAACCGGCTTGTTGTATTAATCGGTGGTCTGCCGCAACGACGGCCGCGCAAGGCCGCAACTCAAATTTTTATCGGGGAGAGGCCCCGCAACAAAATAATTAACGGCACCAAAGCCGCAACGGTCCGGGTGGGGCAAGGCCACCTGTGGCATGACGACACCAAGGCCGCAACAGTTTTTTAAATTAGATCAATAAGGTACAAATTTTTTATTTTTATTTTAATTTTTCTTTGATTTTATTTCTTATATTTATATTTTATATTATATTCCTATATAATAATTTTCAAAATTTTTGTGATCAAGCGTCGCACAGCGGGTGCACGCGCTCGGTACGCATTGCTTTCTCTCTCTCTCGTTTTCTTCTGGTGCGGGTGGAGGGGAAGTTGTTTCGCTTCGTTCCTTTTTGTCTTGTTTAAATAAAATGAATACTTAATTTTTTCGGTGTGGTGTGATGGGAGCGGAGACTCCCTCTGTGTCGGTTTAGTGTTTGCGGTCCCTTGGTGCCCGCATCCAATTCCGTAACCAGGGCTTGATCCCGTTTGAATTCGGATGGATGCGCGCACCAAGGCACCTCTTCCGTTATCATTTTTTATGTATTTATTATTTTGATTATTCGTGTCGTTCCTCAGGTTCCGGCCGACGAATTTCGGTGGAACTCGGTTTATTATTATTTGCGTTCTCCCCAACTTTCTGTATTGATCACGGTGTAGGCCAGGAGCCCTGCATGCCTCAAACCCCACGACCTTCGCACTTCTCCGCTGAGAACGTAGCCGGCAAAACATCACCGTGGAGGCCTCTGCAGGTGCTTAGTGAAAATCTGCAGGTTGGCAGCAGCCAGCCTGAAACAAAATTTCCATACCAACAGAAGCGGTTAACTTTTCATTCGAAAAAAGGTCAAAATATGCAAACGTTTTTACTGAAGTTATCACCGAAGAAACGTAATATCAAGGATCTCATCTTGGCTCAAAATACGCAAAATATTAGTGTATATGTTGAGATTTGGAAGTCCAACTCGAAGAAGACAATTGGCGAAGCAACAATATAACACAATTACTGTAGCCGAGTTAAATGACGCTGAGAACGTAATACTTCGGAACGTACAGCAAATTGCATTCAATAGCGAATTAACGATTCTCAGAAAACAATGTATATTATCATCGAAACGCCAATTAGCGTCACTTGACCCATTTATAGATTCTAATGGGTTACTACGAGTGGGTGGCCGCCTAAGAAAATCCTCCTTACCTTATTCAACGATGCATCCTATCACTTTGCTGAAGGATAATATAGTGTGCGGTAAAATTGTTCGAGATATTCACTTCAAGCACATGCATGCTGGAAATTCATTAGTTTTAAGTATTGTGAGAAACAAGTATTGGATGATTGGAGCACGAAACATCATTAAACGCTGCATAAAGTCCTGCACGGTGTGTATTCGTTACCGCTTTCACAAGAATGAACAAACAATGGCTGATCTCCCAGCAGCACGATGTAACCAAAGTCGACCGTTCTCACACACTGGATTGGACTATGCTGGGCCACTATATATCAAAGGGAGCAAACGCAGTAATTCTCCGGTGGAAAAGGTGTATGATGCAATTGTCGTGTGCTTGGCGGTGAAAGCTGTGCACTTAGAGGTAGTGGGTAGCCTAGATACCGAATCGTTTTTTGTAAAACGGTTCATTTCAAGACGTGGAAGTCGAGAGAAAATTTGGTGTGACAACGGATTTAACTTTGTTGGGGCTAACAAAGAATTCCAGAAACTTAAACTTCAGATAATAAATCAGTCGAACAACCAATTAATTTATGATTTTTTCTTGCAGAAAGGAATCACTTTTCTCTTCAATCCTCCTAGCGCTTTACATTTTGGAGGATTTTTTGAAGCTACAGTAAAATCATTTAAGTACCATTTGAGAAGGGTAGCCAACATAAACCTGATATTTAGGGAAATGACTACGCTCATAATTCAAATTGAGGCACTGTTGAAGTCGAGATCATTATGCAGACTTAACGACGATCCAGCAGATATAAAAGCATTAACACCCGCACATTTCTTGGGTGGAGAACCTGTGACATGTATTCCTGAGCCAATGTTGAACGAGATACCACAAAATAAACTATCGAGATGTAAAAATATTCAGCAGCGACTCCAAGGATTTTGGAAACGGTGGCATCAGGACTACCTAACGTCATTAACACAACATATCAAATGGAAATCTTCGACTGATCATTTCGAAGTCAATGATGTAGTTTTAATACGCGAAGAAAACTTATATCCCAGTCAATGGATACTTGGTAGAGTTATCACGATACATCCAGGCAGTCGACGGCATCATCCGCGTAGTTACACTAAAAACATCGAAAACTGAACTAAAACGTCCAGTTAACAAATTAATAAAATTACCTGTTAATCTTAAGTAATAAAATTCCTTAAGGTGCGGGAGAATGTTGGTGAGAATAAAAAACACAAAACACCTTGAATTATTAAAACTTTACTTCACAAAATCAACACACAAATTATTGCAACGGATCTCATCAGCTGTTCTCCAGTTTCAACCTAAAATTAAACTTAAGAAAAAATTTAAATATGTAATCATATACTTACCAGTTTCATTATATAATTTTAAATAATATTTTTGCACCGGAATATTTGTTATAATTCTGAAAGTAAAATTTAAGTAATTAATTATCAAATTCAAATTAGAAATAATATTTTTTATACTTATCTTCATATAAATTAGAAATCCAATTGTAAACACTTGTCAACACGAATATGTCACTTTGAGTACTCTACGTAAACCAAAATTTGTACTAGAATTGGTTGCGTATAGTAAAATTAAACTCGTTAGTACTTTATTTGTAAATTTGAATATCTTAACTAAGTTCACCTTAAAATTGTAATTAATTAATTTAGTGTACAAGAATATGCCATTTTTCCGAGTTATACATAAAATAAATAAAACTCGTTCACTTTTTTGAGAACTTTGGAGCAATCAACACGATATAATTGGCAAACCGAGAAATACGGCAGTGTACAGAACCTATTTATATTTAATAATAAAAGCGTTTGTTAATCTGGGAATCATCGAGTGTTTTTCATTACATCATACGCATTCAACTTAATCTTCTGCTATATTCCGTGCTGCAATTTTATATACAACATCTGGCAGTTTTACCAACATTTCTCCATCTGAAATTTCATCGCATCATCACCGGCTCATCACAGATCTACACAAACATCCTCAACGAATTTTTTCGACTAAATAATTTTTAATTTGTGTAAACCACCTCCGGATATTGGTTTCTGCAACCTTCGAACTAGCATCGGTAATTGCTTCTGGTGTGCGAACCGCTAAATTTGAGTGCCGTTTTAGGAAACTCTCATACCACTTATTGCCCGGCATATTATTTTTAAAAGGATTTTCACGAGGTGAGGCATTTAAAAATTCCTTAACCGCATTTTGGATATCTAGCTTCTGACGAGGAAAACCTTATGCATTGTTAGCTAACAGCCAGCTAACAATCTTCTGTTCTTCGTAAGTAGTTAATACAGGTGAACGACCAAAACTGGTTTTCTTTGATCTGTTATGCAGCCAATTGTAGCATTGACCTCGGAATCCCATATTTTCTAGCAGCGGCATGGATAGATAATCCATTACTAATTTCACTGAGGGGAACCTCAATATCGGTTGTATTTCCGTTGCTTTGGCATTTTGCCACCTTGCAATAGGTTAAAAAAGGCAGTAGATACAAATTTGGCTTGCGCCGATCTAAAAGACAAAAAGGTTTTAAACATAGGCTTATAACCGGCGTATTAAGAATTTTATTAGCAAACCCAGTTATAAACCCATCGGCTCTTAACTGATTAATGCATCTATAAATAACCATAAGTAAACCCCAACGTTTTCATTACAGTAAAGGAAAATTATTAAATAAAACTATAAAAATTGTTCACCTTTCTTATTCTTCAACAAAAACAGTTGCACATTATGTTCGGTATTCATGAATAATTACTGTAATAGCATAATAAAATATCAATACATTAACAAAATTGCTAATATTTCAGATTTTTTTTAAAACCCACGAACACGTTTGAACACCTTTGAATTTTTAAAACCCACGAACACCTTTGAACACCTTTGAATTTAAAAATAAACTGGCGAAGAATATTTAATTGTTTTATTAATATATACAAACAAAGATTTACAGTTATTATATTTACCGTTAAAAATAAAAAAAATTTCCCTAAAATGAGATAATTTAATAACAGAAACACAACTTCTTTATTTGAGAAGAGGGCTTATAACCAATTAGTAACTAAATATATGATATCCAGTTAAAACCCCCCCCCCCCTTCACCCTCCCCTCGGCTTTATACTGGTAAAAGCAGAAAAATATCACCAAAAGCAAACCCCCTACTTATTATTAAAACTACGTATAATTTGGATATAAAACTACTTTGGGGTTTACTGTATTAGTTGTCATACACAAAATAAAGAATAGAAATGGTATCTAGAATAATAAATAATTACAAAAATTACATAATAAAAAACCATTCCTTAAGGAAATGTTCTGTTTCTTCGAACAAATGATCATATCAAATAACAATCCTTATTTTCGTCATATAATCTTTTGGTATAGATATGTTGATGACATACTATGTCTATGGAATGGAACTGATACTGTTCGACTCTTTCCTTACATGGTTAAATTCTCAATATCCCTCAATCTATTGATTTTACGTTAGAAAAAGAAGAAAATAAATGTATTAACTTTCTAAATATAACAATAACCAGGATTAATTCTACTTTAGATTTCAAAATTTATCGGAAACCCACGTATGCAGACGCTGTTATCCCTAGTTCTTCAAACCATCCTCATAATATTAAAATGTCAGCTTTCCACTCACTCATAGATAGACTAATAAATATCCCTTTGACAAATTCAAATTATAACACAGAGCTTTAAATAATTCTACAAATCGCAACGAATAACGGATATGCAACTTGGACTATATTAAAGTTATTAAATAAAAAGCTAAAGCGTAAAACTCTAACGGGTATTTATCCACCGGATAGTCCAACGCGGGAAAATTGGCGTCGCTTAGAGTATATAGGAAAAACGAGCCAACGGATTAGCAACATCGTGTCCAATTATACCAATATTAGATTTGCTTTTTATAATAATAAAACAATAAAGAAAATGATTTTTAACAATAAACCTAGAGTTGATCGCCTTTCCAAATCTGGCGTTTGTAGGATTAATTGCAATGATTGTAGTTTCCCCTATATTGGCCAGACTGGGCGCAATTTTGGAGTTAGAGCTAAAGAACATTTATCTGGTTGCAATCAATCAACTTTCCATAACCATTTAACTTCAGAAAATCATACAGCTAGCTTGAACAATTTATACATATTACATTACAACCTAAAGGCAGACGTTTAGATACTTACGAAATTAGCTTAGAGCCTTACGAAATTCGAAAATCGGTATTTCTTAACCAAAATATCCTTAACGAACAGAGAGAAATTCGTTTCTCAATAGATTAATTTTTATTGCTTTTTATTGCTTATTTTTCTCCCTTCTTTTGCTTAATTTTTGCCTTTTTTTTCTATATATAAAATTTTTTACTAATACAAATCAGTAGATACTCCTGATGATGACCTAACAAGTGAAATCGATCGAGTGATTTTTTAAACTTTTTGAACAAATTTTTTAATTAAAATATTCAAAAATATAATTTTGCGAAATTAAAAACAAGTGTTTAATAAATTGTGTTTATTAAATATTAGTGTATTTCGCCAAGTGCCTACGGCAAATAGCGTAAAAGGTATTAAGGAAATGTGTTAATTTTACCTGCGTTTTGCAATGCTCCTGGCGCGCGTCCAAACACATTGAATATAGAAATGAAGTGACATGTTCACATGTAATTTTTGTATGAATAAATAAGAGATGAGAATTACCGTTATTATATTCATAAAAAAATCGACGAAGTTATACCGATTAGCATAGATATTACGTCATTTGTAATCAACTGGCCCATTACTGGTTAGGGGGCTTGTTACTGGGTATTTTACCCTACGATTCACGTTTGGGTTTTCCGTGGGGTAACATTAAATTCCGCTACATATAACTACAGATGAATCCCTGGCTTTTACCACTTTTGGTAAATCTTTGGTTTTAATAATTATGAGGAACATATTTGCTTGTGTTCTTGATCGAGGCAGCCTCAATAAGGCATTAAATGAATTTAAAGTACAAATTTTTGGGTAGGTAAGCTTTCCTGCAAAGCAGGCATTAAAAATAGTTATGATGCAGTTGCGTCAAAAATTACTGCAATAGTGCGTCGAAAAAAAATGTCTATATAATTTGGGTTTATATATTTTTTAGTGAATAATAATTCGCTAAGGCAATGTGTATACTTTTAATATAAGCTTAAAATATTTTTCGTATATTTCCTGTGTAAGGACGTCAATTGATTTACGTCCATCGATTAAAAGTAAAAAACTGGAATCTGGAACCATATACTTTTAGTTTAAATACAAAAAAATTTAAGTAACAACACTTACAATACAAATTATACTATTAAGCTCGAAACAGAACAAGAGCGAAGGCGGCGAGCGAAATCACCTGTCATATTACAAAACATGGAAAACATATAATACAAACACAACCATCGACGCAGGCGACGACGATTTTTTCGTTGAAATAATTTAGAGTCTATTTCTATTTTTATCGCCGACGAAACAATGTTGCCAACTGTTTTTTATATATATCTCAGTTGGTATCATTTAACAGTCATATTATTAATCAATTTTTTCAATTTAGTAGGCTAACGCCACAACGTCATTTGTCAAAACACAGAAGGATATGCCGTTTGTGGATGTTTTTTTTATCGCATAAGCTGACGCTTTCGACAGCGATACTGCGGCGATATTTTTTATTTATTCGTCGACGCTCGTCGTCGTCGCTCTTGTTCTGTTTCTAGCTTTATTTGGGAATTTCTAATGTAGTGTGCTTTACTGTTTAAAGCACTGGATTATACAATTATACATTACACTGGACTATACAAGGCCACTTACATTACACTGGATTATACATTACACTGGACTATACAAGGCCACTTACGACAAAAAATGATGCTTCTAAATGGATATTTTAATTTATTTTTTTATGCAATATCTGATATAATGAAACTTGTGCATTCGTTTGTAATGCAAGCTTGCCTCGGGCCTATATGTAATGCAATTTGCATTACATAGGTCATATTTTTTAATTAATATACATAATTACATAAATGGTAATAAATAAAAATATAAGCTATGAACAACCCAAATAAAATTTCCTTGGTTAATAAAAAAATTAATATTAAGAGAAATTATCGAAGACGTTTGCGGAAACTAACATGACAAAAAATATTCAACATTCTGAGAGCAAGTGGAATCTACTTTAAAAAATGATTGGATTGAGCAAAGTATAAACGAATATCAGTCTATCGCTTAACCTTCTACTACAGATTTGAGTCCAGGGGGCGGTATGTCGGACCATCATTTCGAATCGAAATTCGAAAAAAGTCGAATGGCGGTATGTTGTATCATTTTCGAAAAGCAAAAATGATACAACTTTCACTTTTTCGATTCGACTTTTTTCGATTCGAAGTGATGGTACAACATACCGCCCCAGTTGTTGTTCAGAAATAATCAGTTATTTCATAAAATCGAATTTCGAGTAGTCTATTTTATACAATTAAAAAACTTCTACTGGTTGAAGCCTATATATTTTATATTTACTTTGTTATCATTTATAACAAATCGCCGACGTTTCGGATATTAATCATATCCATTTTCAAGGCTGAGAAAAAACAAATTCACTAAAAATTAATAAAACACTATATAGATTAAAGTTATATAAACCAAAAAATTAAAACTTACCAAAATAGAACAAATAATGTATATACATATTATGTATTTTGTATATATTATAAATTTAAAAAACTTAATATAAAAAAAATTTAAATAAAAAATTAAAATTTCTTTTGTAAAACCCCCTAATTATTTTTTCTGACAACGGAAAAACTTATTATGAAAATAAAATGTATACGTAAAACCAAAAGCAAAACTGATTTCTAGGCTAAAAAACGTAGAAAGCTTTTTTTAAAAAAATTGGTAGTACATATACTAATATAATTCCGAATAAAAATATAAACTACAATACCACATTACAACAATGACAAAAATTCAAAAAACAAAACAAATGTAAAATCTTTTCGCTGTAAAGTAAATATGAGGAAGTTAGTCTAGGTAACTGTTTAATAATTTTTATTATTCGATTCTGTAGAATTACTAATGGATGCAATAGATACTCTGGAGCAGCGGTCCAGATCATGTTCATATAATTAAGATGTGATTTGACATGGGCAAGATTCAGCAGATTCAGAATTAACATAATCGGAAATACGTCGCATTACAAATAACATTGGAGAAATGGTTTTGTATAATTTGCTAATATGTTGCGAGCATTTAGTTTTGAATCAATTACCAATCCTAAATACTTAAAAAATCATACTTCTTGAATGTTAACATTGCCAAAATTAAAATAAGGCGGGAAATTTTCTCTTCGTTTATTATGAAAAATAATGTAATTTGTTTTGTTAATATTCAACGATAAACGATTAGCCACTAGATAGTTATTGATCAAATGTAAATCATGTCGCATATGCTTTGTAATGATATTTAATTCGCTACTACTATAAACTAAAGCTGCATCATCAGCATAAAGCTGTAATTTACCAAATACATTCAAATTAAAAATATCGTTAATATAAAAAATGAATAATAATGGACCCAGAATCGATCCTTGTGGTACACCGGCATAAATTGAGGCATATTCACTATAAATATTATTGAAGATTGTGCACTGAGTGCGATCATTTAGATAGTCTATGAGTATAGATCAGAACTGTTCGTTGGGTTTGAGTAGTTTGAATTTTTCTATCAGTATAAAATGATCAACACAATCAAAAGCCTTGCGAATATCAATAAATAAAGCGCCTCTAGTAGATATTAATTGTAAAATTTCACTATTAATCCAATGTTTATTATGTTTTTTAATTCTCATAGAGATAGTATGTCTTCGTATTAAATCGGTTAAATAAACAATTAGACTAGACATATCAACGGCAATTGGAACAACGCAGTCGCTTAATACTCTAAAAATACTTTGATGATCAATTATCGTTTTAGTCGCTTGTGGGAAAGTAAAATTACGACGAGCTTGAGAAAAATAATCAAGCACAAGAATTTTATGGTCTTAATAGGATACATCAAAGCTGTCGAGATTATACCTTTTTGAAGTGAAATCTGTTATCACAAAATCTAAAATAGAAGGGTTATTGGACATTCTTGTGTAAAAGCTAGATAGTCGAGGGTTCAATATAAAAAAAAACATGTGTAAGAACACAACTTTCAAGTTTTTGTGAAGGTAAATCATTAGCAAACAAATAATTAACATTTAAATCACCCAGTATAATGCAGTTTGTGTTCGTGTAAAGATATCATCTAATTTGACAAGGAAAAATTACGACTAAATAGCTGGCATTATCTGCGGACTCAGAGAAAGCAAAAGTTGAACAAATACTGTCATGCACAAATATAGAAACGCCTCCGCCGTGAATGTGCTAGGAAGTAAAATCTGGTAAACTGAAATACTGAACTTCATTACCATATATCCATGTTTCAGAAATAACCAAAACTTGAGGCTTTTTACGAAAGGAGGAAATAGTCATTTCTACTTCATTCAATTTGTTGCGTAAACTTCTTGCATTAAGGCTGTATGGTACTCAGAAAAAAAAATCTGTTTTGATGTCGATATTTAAATGCCCAAAAATGTGTCCAAGATAAACATTTGTTTTGTTCTTTTCATCTAAACGATGTATTATTATATACATACTTGTTTTTATTTTATTTTGTTATTGTGCTCTTTGTGTATTGTATTGATTGCTATGAAGCTCTGATAGTCTTAGTTTTGCGTACATAAACGGGATGAAATTTTATGAACGAGAAACTAAAAGCGAAGCAATTGCAAGAAAATAATTCAAATTTCGTTTAGGAGTAAAATATGTATATATATGTATACATTATATAAAAGCCAAACACCATTATGAATTTTTGATATTTTAAATCTTTATATGAAATTTTAAATTTATTTTCAATTTTGTCAAACAGTCGCAAATTAAAGTTTTCGTTTATAATAGTAATATAGGGGTATATCCTCTATCCGGTCGCAAGTTAATTATTTGCGACCAGAAATATGGTTACTAGATTTATTTTGCCATGCCAATTCTTACATCTTTTTTAAATTTAAATTATTTTTTGCGATTGTAAAGTAGAAATACATAAAAAGACTGCGACCTCAGAAAATGCGTAGCACTCTTTTCGTAGATTTCTACTTTACAATCGCAAAAATTTAATTTAAAAAAAAATGTGTCAATTGGCATGGCAAAATAAATCTAGTAGCCATATTTCTGGTCGCAAATAATTAACTTGCGACCGGATAGAGGATATACCCCATAATCTAACTCTGATGATGTAGCGGTTATATGGGAGCTATATTTGTCATAGCTGTGAAATACAACAAGGCAAGTTTGAATGGGATGCAGTGGAATGGAATCAGCTTGATCAGTACAAATAGACCGAAGTGTCTGGCTTTTATCTATGACAGGAAATTAAACTAGACACCTATAAGTTATTAATAAGCTGGAGTAGTAATAATAAATAATACACATTTGTTCGAAGCACGTGTCTAATACTACCGACTACTCCTCAAAACATGTTTTGATGATAGATTTGGAACTCATATTTGGCCGAATTACACTAGAGAATTACGCTAGAACAGACAGCAAAAATTCACGGTAGCTTATTCTTATTTCAAATCGTATCATAAACTCTCTCGATGAATTTAGACAATATAATTGAAATATGAGAAATAAATTAGTGCCCGATTAATTGAATTTGACATAACGACCAATTTAACTTCAGAATGTTTTATAATAAGATAATTCTTCAAAAGCCAACTGTGTTGACAGAATATGCTTGCTACAGAGATTGTCGAACATCGCTTTGCCCATTATTGTATTGCTCAGTAAGTTTTTCAAAGTACAACGAGTTCCGTCATTAGTGATGAAATAAGAGTTACTGCACTTACTACATTTTCCACTTGGTCAGTTGGCTCTTTAAATATTTACTTGAAAAATAATTCATGAATCATTGTATATATTTTTATTAAAGCAATATTTTTATTAAAGTAACACTCATTGTGAACTTCAAATCTAATTTAAAACGAGGGAAAGTGCATCGTTAAAAGTCCTTAAAATATAATTTTTTAACAAACCTGGATTTATTTTGATTCTATTTACTCTACGGTGCTGTATTTGTTTAATTAAACACAGCAACCAATTCAATGTAACGGAAACGAGTCGACCGGTCCATCATGTAGGGCCTCCCCGAAGTTCGGCTTAAAAAAGTGCCCATCGAACCAAAATTTAAGTATTAGCAACATACAGTTAGTAACTAAAATGATCATTTTCAATCACACACTGATTTTTGAGAAAAATTTACAAAATATAAGGATTATGGAACTTATTTTGCAGTTTTTATTAATTAGATTTTACAAATTAAATCCAAAAATACAAAATCAAATGTCATTTACCGTTTATAATAAAAACACAAAAAAAAATCACGAATGTTTTGCAACGAAAATTATCATACACTTATAGTATGATCCTTGAATTTTTTTAAAATCATTTACATAAATTATGAATGGAAC
Organism: Nephrotoma flavescens; assembly: GCA_932526605.1. NCBI lineage: Eukaryota > Metazoa > Arthropoda > Insecta > Diptera > Tipulidae > Nephrotoma > Nephrotoma flavescens. The sequence continues at coordinate 142,714,046 of OW052220.1, forward strand.
TGTAATGGTTGCGAATTGTTTGGCCGGTGTCAGATATCACACTACCAACGAAGAACGTCAAATAGTAATTAATATGAAATGTATTGGAAAATCTATGTGCGAAATTGGAAAATTAGTTAGCCGAAATCATTCTACAGGGGCCCAAATAATATCCAGATTCACCGTCACACAATCGGCTGAAAACGGGCAGCGAACAGGGCGAAAAACAATATTTTCCAACCAGGGCGAGCGAAAGATTTTGGATTTGGTGAGAGAAAATCCAAAATCAAGCGCTCCAAAACTACCTTCAGAAATGGAGAAGGTACTTAATAAAGCTACCGACAAGGATGACGACGAACAATGATCTTCTTATCCAACACCTTAATTTTGGTCTCAAATTTTATTAAACGCCTCACTGCCGATTCATTTGGCGCATTAGTGCGACCGAAAACTTTACGTCATTGGTGAACTGTTTTTGCAAAACTTTCAGGATTTTTGTAATACGTTTTTACAATAATTAAACGTTGTTGGTTTGAATACTTCTCCATATTCTTAAATCGCGTGGTCTGTATACGTGACAAATGTCAAAAAAAAGTCACCGTACAACTCGTATTAACAAAATGGCAGCAAATTTAAATCCGGCGCTCTTGTAGAGACACCCTTTAGATAGTGGCATAGTGGTGCGACAGCGGTTTTTTATTTCTAGCGATATAAAAACCGAACAATTTAATTTTTGTTGTTTTTTCTCTATAAAAATTGCATTTGTATTGTATATCAACATTTTATTACATAAAATAATATTATGTATTATGAAATGTTACGACTGTTATTTCACTTAGTCTTATTACACACAATTGTACAGGCTCTGATTGTACACCATCAGTATATAACAAAATAAATATAAGGTTGTATGGAGTTATCATTGACAGAGTCTACAGTATGCAAATTCACTGATATTTTCTATCAGGGTATCGATGTATGCGTGGGTATTTTATATAAACATTTACGCTGATAGAAAATATGAGTGAATTTGCCTAGTCTAGACTCTAGGACCTAGGTGAATGAAGTAACCTTAGTTTTAATTTGTTTCGAAAAATATAAAAAAAATTAGTACTTAATAGTTGCTTTCCAATCGACCACCGCAAGTACTTGTAAGTGCAAAAAATGTGTATTGGCTAAAGTGTCGATTGGAAAGCACAAAAAATTACAAAAGCAAAACATAACCTACAAATGTGTAGTTTATTTGTAATACCTTTTTAATAAAAAATATTTATACCGAAATTTTATTAGTGGTTCACATACGACATTCAATTATATTTTTGACAGAAAAATACTACACACATTCACCTAGCGGACAAATTTATCGTAACTGCTTTCAACTACTCATAATACAATGGTAGAGCAGTTGTGAGTAGTTAATTTAGCAAAGCCAAAAAGTATAAGTGCTTATAAGTACTTGCGGTGGTCGATTGAAAAGCAACTAATGTTATCTGTTGACATATGAAAAGTCAAAAATATGTCACATATCATCCTAGAGTCGCTAACAACACAACAACGCGTTTTGATTGTCCAAATTTATTTCGTTAAAAAACAACAACATTTTGTAAATTACGTGAGAGTTTTGATCGATATGAACGTCTTACTGAGCGTGTAATTGGCAAAATTATGGATCGTTTTGAAAAAACTGGTTCAGTGGAAGGTCGTAGACCGTTTCAGCTTGTTCATCTAGTTCCTACTCTTGATGCAGTGCCAGCTGTTACTGAAAGTGTTTGTAATCCAAGCCCATTAGCCAGGCATTGTGCACAAGAACTAACCATTGCACGAATCACGTTACGACGCATTTTGCATGTTGATCTTCATCCATTCAAAATTCAACTAATTCAAAAATTGAAGCCATTAGACCATTTAAATCGTCGTCGTTTTGTTAATTGGACGCTTGAACGAAATGAAGGTTTTTCATCAAGAATCCCTTTAGCGATGAAGTAAATGAGCTTCATCTTAATGGGTATATGTATATTTGGTATATGTCAATAAGCAAAATTGTCGAATTTAGGGAGCAAAAAATTCCCATGTTATTCACGAAGCAGAAGTTAATCCTCCAAGAGCCACTGTTTGGTGTGGTTTTTGGGCTTTTGTAGCCCAAATTGAATAAATTGCGTGTCCACGACAGGGATGGGCGATTACGCGTCGACTACTAGTTTTTACATGATTTCGTCGACAACGTCGACAACGTCGGCAACTCGTCGACAACGTCGAGAACTACTTGAAAAATTAATTTACGCCATCTATCGAAACTTATAATAGCTGCGTTTTTTTACTCGATGTAGAGTTCGCGATACCTATTTTCAAATTTGTCCAATTTAAAATTAAAAATTTAATTTTTTTTAATTAAATAATTTAGATTTAATAGAAATCTATGTATAACCAAAAAAATCCATCATAAAAATTGTATGGTTTTCTTGTAATATCGTTGTTCTGCATAGTTCTGAACTACTCCGTTATTATACAGAACTATACAGAACAACGATATTACAAGAAAACCATACAACTTTTATGATGGATTTTTTTGGTTGTACATAGATTTCTATTAAATCTAAGTTATTTAATTTAAAAAAAATTAAATTTTTAATTTTAAATTAGACAAATTTGAAAATAGCTATCGCGAACTCTACTCGATTATTTTAAAAAAAAACGCAGCTAATAAAACTCAGCATAAATTGCCTTTACTACTGATTGATAGCTGGCACTGTATTTATGAATCATTAAAACACACTGTACCTAACATTTGTATCATAAATTGCGTAATAAATTAATAATTATCCATTATCGAAATAAATTCTTTGACAATCGAAAAAAGTCATATTATATTTGCGGATTTGAATAAAATTTGAGTCTATCGTGATTTCGCTCGTATGAAATTTTGAAGCTTCTACTATTCATAACTACGCGGCGAATAATTAGTTAATTTATGATTTATGCTGACTTTTTATTTAATTTTGCTTTATTGTAGTACCTTCGAATAAGATAAACTATTCATTTACATATATCTCTTTTTCAACCAAAAAAAAAATGGCTCTATTAAAGTCCAAACCACACAAATGTGCAAGTATAAAATTTTTAGACATGGTACTTTTGTCGTACCCACACAATTGTGTTGGTAAAACACAAAAGGAATATATCTATTTGATAAAAGATGGCGCGCAAAGCATATAATCTATTGAAATATTCAATAGTTTTAGATAGATAGAGAGACGCCTCTAGTTCAGAGATTTTAAATTTATTTTTAATTTATAAAATGGTTGTAAAAATGTTAGAATTAAATTTAAGTAATTATTCATCAATTTTAATAGTGCGGTTAACGTAAAATAATTAAAAATTTAGTTTTTAATATCATTTTCTAAGTTGTCGACGTTGTCTACGTTGTCGACGTCTGAAAAGCAAAAAATCGGTATGTAATCTACGTGCTAGATTACGTGTCGACAACTACGTAGATTACCTTACGTAATCTACCCGCCCATCCCTGGTCCACGACCTTTGGTTTCAACAAGACTTAGCTACATGTCACGCAAGTGGTGCAACAATCCATTTATTGTTAACAAAATTTGCTGATCGCATAATTTCAAGAAATTGTCTCTTCCGGATTTAACACCACTTGACTATTTTTTGTGGGGTTATTTAAACAGTAAGATGTATGCTAATCATCCACTAACAATTCAACAACTTAAAAATAACATTTGAGCTGAAATTGAGGTCGTTAATCCGCTTTTATTGGAAAAGGTCATCGAAAATATGATGTTTGGATGCAGGGCTGTAGACGAAGCGGTGGTGGGCGTATAACCGATATTGTTTTTTTATACATAAATGGCATTCAAGGTGGTTACCTTGCCTTATCAACAAAACATTTTGCAGCTTACTTGATATATACTTACATACAAGACCTACTACATCACGTCACAAAGTACTTATATAAGTACTTTGTGATCACGTTTTAAATTGAATAGATATAAGTACTTTGTGATCACGTTTTAAATTGAAAATCTATTCCTTTTATCTTCGATTTTATTATACAACCAAAGTAAAAAGAGAAAGAAATTCGGGCTGTTGATATGACAAAAAATTTTCGTGTTATGAATAAACAAAAACAATGACACGTGACTTGCATGTGCAGTAAAACAATTCGCGCAACACAAATACTACTACATATCTGCCCGACTACACACATTTTGAAAAAAACGATATACAAAAATAGAAAAGGACGATTCAAGGATTTATTATATATATTTATTATATATATATATAATTATATACACATATAATATATAATATATATCTATATACAATAAGGCACTAAACGGAAATGTTTTACAGAAAGTACTTTTTCTTAAATTATATAATATTATTTATGATTAATTATAGAATTATCACAATAATATTTTAAATTTGAATGTGTTATGTACCTCAAATAAAACAAAAATTCAACATGTTTTCTTATTATAAAACCACCAAACGATAAGTTTCAAATTGTGTCTCCGCTAATTTTTCGATTTATTAGGCATTTTTGAGTAAGCCATCTATATTAGAATATAGCAACTAATTTTCAGCCGAGAAATTGTACATGACAAAAATATCTTATCGTTTTCAATCGATAAATATAGTGATGTTGATCGTTTTTTAATTATATCTTTGTTATTTTTATGTTAATCTTTATAATCATGAATTAATCCCTCGAAAATATCATTCTGTACATGTCAATATAAAAAACAAACATAATTTGGTAGAAAAAAAATGAATAAAACGATTCGTAAGATGGCAACATTTTTTAAAAATTCGTCAACTTTAAATAATAATTGCGGATTAAATATACAGAATTTTAAAATAATCATGTATTAATCCCTCAAAAATACCTTTAGCTTTTGTTTGTTAAAACAAAAATTATGCCATTAGCTAATTTTTTGTAGCCACTAGATGATTTGGGCGTAACGCTTATTTTGATAAAATGAGTACCATACAGCCTTAATGTAGATTATTCTTTCAAAACCGAATGCCACGCAATCAAAACTGCTATATTTTTCAAACGATATGTTGATTTCATTGAGCAGATCTTGTTCTTCACTAAAACCCATCACTAACAAAATATTAATTAAAATAGATTTAATTAAACTTACACAAAAAAAAGAATAAAAAATAAAACAAAAGAAACTCACAAAACTCAATACAATCACAAATATGTGTTACATTTGACCTTGATATAATGGTAATAGAAAAATGGTAAATATTAAGAATAAAAATATAATTTGTAGTAGAAAATTCGTTTTTAATGAATATTCCGTTGCCTTGAGTTTAGAGATGTCTACTGCATTGCTGATAATTGTTGACGTTGTGTCATCTTTGTTGATTTTAACAGAAAATATGCCGTTGCGAAACCAGATATTACTAAGCACTTTTTGTTTTTGTAATTGCCTCAGCTGATATACATAATAAATTTATGTTGAATTTTGTTAATCGATCATTGATGAATAATTTACGGTTAACATCATTAGCCGTAATACTGAATTGTGGTAACAATAGACGTAATAAAAGCGGTCTCTTAGTTCGAACCTTTTTAATGAAAACATCCGTACAGCCCAAGTCTTTAAATTTGATGAATAGTTTAAATTGTTGCCGATTACTATTTTGCCGAAGGTAATATCAAATAATAGCTTCGTTATGCAGCCTGTATATATTCCGAATAGAGTTCAGTAATTCGTCCGCAGTAATGTTTACAATATGTGGAATACCGGAAATGATAACGTCATTGTTAAATTGTTTCTGCTTCAAGTATTCAACTTCGTTCTTCAATTGCGTAATCTCATGTTGGACTGAACCGATTACTTTTTTGTTTATATTAATTTGTTTCTTGTTTGCCTCATTATCACAAATAAGATTTTTTATGTCATCCATCACTGAATCAAGTTTTTTATATGTAACTTCATTACTTTTATGAATGGAAGAAATGGCAATTAGAAGATCCTTATTACTTGGATTTTCTAAATTGAATAAACTATCTGCTAGCGTAACGGGATCACGTGTGGACTGTTTGCGTGTAGTGGGAGCAGATTTATTATTATTAAGATTTATTATTATTAAGCATTTAAATAAAACAAAAACACAAACATATTATTTCTACAATTCAACTTCTATTTGTATTTTATTTATTCAAAACATATAATCCTTTAATTCAAATTGTATTTTGTAAATATTCATAAGAAAAATGATAAGTTAAGATTCGTACGGTGGAACTGGTGATGAAAGCGATAACGATTCCGCATTAAAAAAAACATCATAAAATAATTTAATAATATGATTATTTTCAAATTTGTCTTTTGCAATTTGACGTCCAATTCCAAGAACAATCAGCAAGTAGAGAACGCTTGAACATTCTATCCAATACATCGTAGTCGTAGCATACAGTACGTCCACTACCGTTAAATTGTGCATTGAAACATTTGAATCTATTAAACTAGAACACAAGCAAAAAAGAAGAAAAAAGTTCAATGTATATGCACATAAGCGAATTCTCTTCGCATATTCTCTAATATGCCGATCTACACAGATTTATGCATCAACCAGTCAGACTTAAGCGCTTAAGTTACACGCCGATTGCACCACTTCGGTTAGTGTTAAATTTCTCGTCACAAGTAAACAACTGACCTCTAAAATTTTGGTGGTCGTATCGCTCTCCTAAGTGGTCCAAAACGGAGCACAACTTAAGAACTTAAGTCTGACTGGTTAAGGCATTAAGCCGCAGCCACACGAATGCAAATATCGACCAACGTTGGTGTATTTTATGTTTGGCAAATATTGCTAAAATATGTCAATTGACAAACTCTCCTGTCTACACGATTTGTAGTATTTGTTTTTTCCTTTGATCTTTTTTGAAAAACCGCCTATTGAGCGAATGTGTGCCAATGTTGGACAAATGTAATCTTGATTTGAATTTGACATTTTTTTTTGTGGTTATACGATTTGTTATTTGGACAAATACGCCAATGTTGGTATGTATTTGTATTCTTGTGGCTGCGGCTTTATTCTAAAATACTTACCAACGTTTTATAATAGTTGGAGTTGTTTTATTTATATAATATTTATAATTGTATCTTTTATAAGAATACTTGTTTTAAAATGAATTTTATTATATGGATGTTTTAATAGATAATTACGTTGATGTTTTGATAGATGAAATTTTACAATTTAAGTTTGATTTTACAACAAACAAAATAGCAATCAGACCTGCAAACCAATAGTAACTTTATGTGTAAATCAAATTCTCGATGTCGTTACAAATGGAAAAATATTTCGAGTGGCTGTTAGTAGAAATGCTTAGCTAAAACTCAAACCCTATTTCGTTTATCTTGCTCAATATATTCATATTTCTCGCTCAATATATTTTTTTAATACGCGCGCGAACAAATGAAAAATTTTATATTTGTGTGTACAGTATAAAAGAAACAAACGGAAAAATACAAATTCAACGTATTTTTTATTTTCGTTTGAAAATATCCTTTCTCTTATTGTATGTTTTAAATTTAATAAAACAGAATGTTTTGAAAACTAAAACGCACGTATTATGTATTATATACTATACATATACTAGATGTATATACATATGTGCTATTTAAAATAAAATGTGTGCACGATCGATAATTTCTTGTCGTTTAGGTATATAAAATTTAAAAAACATGTTTAAAAAACATCGTGAAAAGAAAGAGGATTTATTTTCGATGTATGTATGTATGTACGTATATACATTGATTATGGTTTGGTGTGCTGCATGAAATATAGTTTATAAAAAAGAAACAAATATTTGGAGGAAAGGATACGAAACATCAGAAATTTATGAACGAAAGGGAAAATATTATAATTAAATTGTTTTTTAGTGATCGCAGTAAACATTTAGATATACATACATATTACATATTTGTGTTTAGTTACATTATGTATATTTTATATGCCTATCTATAATGATTGGCCGAAATTAAATACATACATTCATTACTTAATTTTTCCTAAGTGTACTATAAGGATGATTGATATATGTTCTAAATTCAATAATATTAAAATTCCTAACAATTTTATAAATGATTTTAATTTTGAGAAAAATAATAAAATCAGCTTAGAGCGGAAAGATGCCTTAGGGAGGATGTACTATGTATTTGGATTTGCATCTAAAAAATTGGTCAAGCATATACATATAGTACATTTTTGTTAACACTTTCCCCTTATTCCATATTATCTGAAGCATAGTATAGTATTTGAATTGTTTCAAATAAAATCTAGTTATTGATTTTAACCAAATTTGCAAAAACATTAATATTTCGATGTCGGTTGTGATATATAGAATTATGAGTATACACAATATCCTTGGAATTCCATTTTTAAACTTCTAACCCCAAGTAAAAACCATCCTAAGGTTTAAAAATGAAAATAAATAAATTTCGTTTTTTGTTGTTTACAACCGAGTTACAAGCTTACATTATAAGTACACTGCAATTTTTCAGATACCAACCACCACTTATCATGAAAACTACCCCAAATTTCTCTAGAATAAATGGCCACTTTTTTGACAATTTTAAAAATAGACATTTCAATATCGGATATTGGGTATCGCTTTATAATCGTCATCAGAAGTGCAATTCGATTTTTAAGTTGTAACTTGGAACTTTAAATCATGGAAACAAATTTATTTAGCCACCCACTTTATTTATTAGGTGTATAACTTAATTTCTACAGATTTTTTTCACGGTATTTTGTGGTTTTTATACGATCGGACGCAAGGTTTCAGAACAACGAACGACAAGTTTACGTGAGTTACATAACCTCTCAGAATAGCAGAGTTTACGATTACAACTGATAAACAGCACATTCGGCACTGCATTCTATACGAATTCCAACAAGGAAAAAATGCTTCTAAGGCACGGGAATCAATTTGTAGCGTTCTTGGTGTCGACCTTGTGTCTTATGAAACGTGTAATTATTGGTATAAACGTTTTAGAATTAGTGATTTCGATCTTAGTGACAGCCTTGAAAGTTTGAAGATGTGCGAGCTAACCTGGAATCTACAACAGCAACAGGCATAACTCAGAAAAAACGAATACCTAAATAACATACTGCCTAATAATTGGTTTCATCTAAGATTTCAATTCCTAAAAATCATAAATAACTATCAAATGTTTAAATTCTCCTAAACTTCTGAAAATTTAAATAAATTTTAAGAAATATGTACTACGGACTTGGAGCAAAATATTTTCTGAACAGTTATTTTTCAGTAATTATCTTCTCCTGTACTAAATATTAATTTATTACATTAGTATGCCCAGCACCAAGTGAATTTTCTGAAACTGGTGGTTATGTAAATGTATTTAATTAATGTGTAGTAATCCATCACCATACCATACATGACATACTTTAGTCATATATAGTCTACTGAGATTGTCACAGATTTTAGTGAGGCCTCATTAAACCTTTTATGAAACATGTCTTTGTTTTTGGTAAGACTTCAGTAGGCTAAACTTGCTCGACATGTTTAAAGAGTTCGTAGTATAAATATTTTTTGTATAAGGCCTCCTGCCTGATGACATAAATCAAAGATAAGATCACGAACACCGCACGGAAGTCCAGAAAATACTCGAACTCAATTCAAATAAAATTAATTAATTTAAAACGAGTTCATAATTTTGAATTACAATAGAACAAAGAAAAATATTTTGAATATCAGTGAAACTAGCTTTATTGGATTGATAATTTTATGCCATTAATGCTTGAATATGATTGTGGCCATGTGGCCGCTGTGGCTGGTGCGTAGATGGCGCAATCTGCATGTCCAATTTTCACACACTTTTCGCAGCAAGCGGTAGACAAGTGACTTAACATATCCCCAAAGAAAATAATCTAATGGAGCTAGATCACACGATCTCGGTGGCCAATTAACAGGACTATTATGTTGAATTAGTCTTTCATCAAATGTTTCTTTGAGTAAATTAATTGTATTCCGCGTTGTGTGGCTTATGGAACCGTCCTGTTGGAACCACATATCAGCAAGATTAATGGCAGCCAATTGGGGTACAAAAAAGTTAGAAATCATGTCTCTATACCGTTCACTGTAAGATTCCACCCATCATCGTTTTTGAAGATATATAGACCAGAGAGTCCGCCGGCCCATAAAGCGCACCAAATAGAGATTTTCTATGGATGTAATGGTGTTTCAAAGGCAAAGGCTTCTAGATTATCTTCACTCCAAATCCAATTCTGTTTATTAACGTACCCATTCAACAAAAATTGAGCTTCATCGTTGAACAAAATTTTGTTTGGAAAATCAACATCAATAGAATTAGTGCTTCAGCCGATTGGCCGATTTGGCAAGCAGTGCTATGGCGTAAGTTTATTCATTATGAAATGGCAAATCAAACTAATGACAAAGCAAATGTTAGCTGTAAACTCGGTTGTCAAACAAAACAATGTTGCAAACTTAACGATGTGAAGCTATAAAACACACCCTTTACTGATTGAATAAGGAATTCATGAGATAAACACTTTTAATATTTCGATCAATGATTTGCATAATTTTCCTTCTAAGCAAAATGTACAAAAGTAATTCTTCACGATACAAGCTCCATTTAAACCTATATACTGATATAGAAAATGAGTCAGCGTCTACACTCAGAAAAAATATGATAAACTAATACATAATACGTGCGTTTTAGTTTTCAAAACATTCTGTTTTATTAAATTTAAAACATACAATAAGAGAAAGGATATTTTCAAACGAAAATAAAAAATACGTTGAATTTGTATTTTTCCGTTTGTTTCTTTTATACTAGTTGCTTTCCAATCGACCACCGCAAGTACTTGTAAGTGTGAAAAATGTGTATTGGCTAAAGTGTCGATTGGAAAGCACAAAGAATTACAAAAGCAAAACATAACCTGCAAATGTGTAGTTTGTTTGTAATAGCTTTTTAATAAAAAATATGTACACCGGAATTTTATTAGCGCTTCACATACGACATTTATTTATATTTTTGACAGAAAAATACTACACACAATCACCTAGCGGACAAATTTATCGTAACTGCTTTTAGCTACTCATAACAAAAAGGTAGAACAGTTGTGAGTAGTTAATTTAGCAAAGACAAAAACCTTAAGTGCTTGTAAGTACTTGCGGTGGTCGATTGGAAAGCAACTGCTGTACACACAAATATAAAATTTTTCATTTGTTCGCGCGCGTATTAAAAAAATATATTGAGCGAGAAATATGAATATATTGAGCAAGATAAACGAAATAGGGTTTGAGTTTTAGCTAAGCATTTCTACTAACAGCCGCTCGAAATATTTTTCCATTTGTAACGACATCGAGAATTTGATTTACACATAAAGTTACTATTGGTTTGCAGGTCTGATTGCTATTTTGTTTGTGATTTTACTTTACTAAACTTGGAAATTTTAATGAAAATGTTTTATAGAACAATTATGATTTAGTTGTTATAGAATGTTTTATAGAACAATTATTTTTGTAGATGTGATTCTTTGTTAGAAATTGTTATAATAGATGATTTTGGTATTAAAGTGTTTTATGGTCGGGGTTTATTATGATAGAATTATAATGTTTTAATTAGGATGTTATTATTTAAGGGATAGTGCGCTTACCACGGGTGGGGATTCAACCACTATTTCTAAATAAATTGATTAATTATAATAATATTTAGATTGGTTTAATTTTCGTGGATTAAATTGTCTTGGAGTTTGTACGCCAAGTATTTTTAGCCGTAATAACGACTGATAAAAATCTTATTTTTTATATTAGGTCAACGTCTGTTTTCTGTTGGACTTACGGTGATTTAACACTTTGTTAGAAAGGGGCTGTTCATAAATAACGTAATGCCCTCAGGGAGGAAGGGGGGGATTGGATTAAAAATTTGTTACGGTGCGGGCCGGGGTGTTTTTCAAAATGTTACGTAACCAAATTCCTTCTTTTTTATTAAAAAATTACATATTTTTTATGAATCATAATAGTTACCTATAACTGAATTTACTTTCCATAGTAGACTTGGGTTGGTGATTAAAGAAAATTTACTGTTCGTGAGATAACTTCTACTATAAAGGACTAAACACACGTCGCCGGCGAGCGGCGAATTTAATTATGCATTAATTTATTTATCTATTGTATACAAACGATAGTATAATCTATACTAATTATTTTTAAAAAACATTGTGAATTTTGGATTTTTATAGAAAAATTGTACTTTTAAGAAATTGCATCGAATGAAAATGCAAGCGGTCAAAAACATTCACCCATCGCCACCGAACATAACCTAAAAATAACAATCTTCAATTGTGGTTCATACATTTCTCATTCGTTATTAAAGTAAGTACTCTACCAATATAAAATATTAATACAACAAAAGGCCAAAATTCTCAAATCTATCCAAAACAAAAATACCCAGGAGAACTTAAATCTTGTTTAAGGAGAACTTAAATCTTGGCTAATGTTTAGTCTGATCACTATATTTTCGCTTTCAACTGGAAAATCGGGAGTGCGATTTGAATTTTCGCACCTTTGGAAGAATTATTATTAGGATTATAACCTAGATAAAAGGTGAATCCTCATCATCAAAAAGAGGATCAGGTTTTGATTCACTGTTTTCGGATTCTAGTAGTTTACGAAGCTCTTCTACTTTGCTTTCATATGAATACATTACTAGTTAATTGAAAAATTAAATATTTTTAATTATTATTTAATAAAAACACTAATTGCTTAAGTAAAATCAAAATAATTTCTACGCGACGGGTTTTATTCAAATAACTAGAAATATAATGAACGATTTTAATGCTACAGTATTGATTAACGTTTTCGCTGAATTTATTTTATAAATTCTAACTAACGACAAAATTTGGGGAAACAATTATAATACTATTTTGAACCTTTCCGAATGTTGAGTAAAAAGAGAAATATTGTTCGTTTAGTATGCTATCGTAAAATAAAACCAAAAGTAACGTGGTGTGAGAATGAGAGAAAATAAAAAGATTGCAGTTATTCACGCGTAGTCGATAAAAATTTACTCGAACGTGTTAAAATATAATTACATATGTAGTGTTTAAAATTTGTGTTGTGTGATTAAAACTAATGATATAATCAAATTAAAATCACTGACGTAAAGACATTTTAATCCTTATAAAATCTATGGTTATTTTTCAGTGCTTAAAGTTTTGTAAACTTGTGTGATAAATTTCAGTATTCAAAATTATTATTGTGGTATTTATACATTAAAACAAAGAAATTAAAAGATTTGTGTTCATTTTATTTCATATATTGTTTAGACTCTAATTATGAATAGGTCGTTGCTATATAAGTCGTTGAACGATAAGAATTTGAGGGCATATCCTGACAAGTCCAAACAGCAGTCCCAAAAAGTTGTAAACAATATATGGAACCAAATAAAACACGAGGATGATTTGTCTACAAAAGTTTCTGATCTAATAAAAAACTATGAAGCGGTGTGTTAGAAAAGGAAGGGAAATTTAATGCAAGTTAGGTCTAAATCGTCTACAAAACCGACTTTAACTAATGAACAAAGTGAAATTCATCAACTAATTTCGTTTAAATCAACGACAATTGATATCGATAAACCTTGCTCGTCTAAAAGTCAACCGTTACCATCAAAAGAATTCAAAGCTCCGATCCAAGAACAGTTGAAAAAAGGAATCGATATTTGTAATGCCGATCTTGTAGGTCTTTATAAGCGTAAAAATAGAGGAATCTCTTTTGAGCAGGAACAAGAAACACACAAATTGAATCGAAAAAAATGTGATTTGAAAACAAAGATGTTTAATCAAGAAAGACAAAAAAAATTTTAGAGAAAATACGTATACTCACTTTGGGAGCCACTTAGATGATCACGGACGGACAAAGGGCCTTGAATTAAAAAAGCAAAACTTCAAATTTGAAGGCGAGACTCTCCCAAATCAGATAAATCGGATATCCCACAAAACAATATTTCGTTCAGAAATTCTGAATGGTTCTCTAAACATGTTCAAACGAGTCAATATTGCACTCAAATTGATAAGTGTGATGATCGAAATTGCTGTGAAAAAACTAGAAGTTGCTATTTTACAGTGATGAACAAAAAAAGATTTTTAACACCACCAATTCTACTTATTCAAACTAATATTGAAATAAAAACTGCAACCGATAGAAAAAGTGGTGAAACATCAAATTTTTGCCCATTGTTTTTATTGAACAATTTATGCTTATCATCTTTAATTAACAACCACAGAAATCATTGCCGTCCGATTATTATTGTCCTTCAGTTCAAAATGTTCTGAAAGATAGAATATGCTCAAGTTGTGAAATGTACTTCGCTTCTCAAGTGATGCTAAAAAATCATGTCAAAAGTATCCAATACACATCATCGATCAATATAAAAAAACTATGCCAGTGCGTGTTGCAGCCCGAAGATAACGTGAATTAATGGCTATTATTGCCTTGCAGGAAGGTTATGAAGACGCTGAATGGATTGGTGAAGAGAACATTGATTTGACGAATGTTGAAATTGTTACGGATGATAAATCTAAAGGAAGTGACATCCCCGTTTTATCAATAGATGAATATTTTACTTCTCCGTGGGACGATGAATAAAGTATGCTAGGAATATATATTATGCATATATTATGCATTTATATTATGCATTTTAGCAAACTACCCGATATTGAGGTTGTACTCCCCAAAGGCGCAAACAGAGCTACACACCGATGCCAGTAAGCTCGGAATTGGAGCTATTCTATTACAACAATCTGATGACGATCATCGAATACATCCTGTTATGTATTACAGTAAAAAGACATCTAAGTGCCAAGAAAACTACAGCAGCTACGAACTGGAGGTCCTAGCTATAGTAAGCGTGTGACACTAATCTGGTCGGTCACCTTTGTATTATACCTATTAACCTACCTGTTACCCTAATACCATCCCTGTTTATGGCCAACTCAACTAGTTCATCCGCTTTTATGGTACTAGACATTATAAATTGCAGGACACCGAAAAATTTTGAAGAGTGAAGTTGAGAAAGTAAGACAGTGAAGTCAAAATTTGGTTTTAAAGTACCATATGTAGTTAATTTTTTTTTTTGCAATATAGTAACAAACAACAAAGTGGTCCGCAAAAAAATTGAAAAGCATAAAAATTATTAATAAATAATATTTAATTTTATATCGTGATTTGTTCGTGAAAAAAATAACTAAATAAAAGTTATGAATTGTTAATAAAAAAAAAAATAAAAAAAAACAGAAAACAATGAAAAACATATTGGTAGTCCGTGTCCAGTAATTAACGGTACCAATACTAAAAAAAATATATTGTGTGTGGTTATATGCTCACGTCTATAGTGGATTAAAATCGATAAATAATCAAATTTAACAATTTTGTATATATGATTTTTATTGCAAATAAAAAGAAATTAAATAATAATAATCTAATTTGAAAATAATATGTATGATCCATATCTGAATAAATTATATACTTTAATTATACAAGAAAAAAAAAATTTGTGGCCGTTATTGTTTTCTTTCAAGTGACAATGTCAAGTTATCATGGTTCGGTTCATTTCATGTGTTTGCTTTGTGAATGGTTTTGGTTGTGTTAAAATTCCAAGTGAATAAACGAACTTTTAGTGACAGGCAAGTTACATCATACTAGGATACTTGCTAAATAAACCAAATACAAGATTCCTCTGTGTGTAAATATAAATTTAAAAAAAAAAACCCTTATGAGTTATAATAGACCAACAACCAAACTCAACGTAGTAAAGACAAAACAAAACATTTAACAGCAACACATACTACACATTCAATTCGGCTAATGAAAGAATTGGTTTATTGCGGCACATAATTCGTCGGTCAGTAAAAAGAAAAAACTGATAAAACGATAATTTTGAAAGCTGATTGAAATCTGGGGTGCACGAGTGATTGCAGTTTGGCAGCGAAGCGGTTTTTTTTAATATAACACAACGGAGGTTGCTATCCAGCATATACGAATATATACGTTGAAGGAAAGTGGGCAAGTTTTTTCATTTTATCACATATTATTATATTTTTTTTTATTGGTGCATATTTTCTATAATTTTGTTATTTTTTGTAAACCATTATGTTTTTCCGTGTGTTCGGTTTTGCTGTATAGTGGCATTATGAATTCTTAAATTAAAAATCAGGGAATGAAACTAAAATAGGTCTGTTAGCTGACATGTGGTGTGATGTTAACTTCAAAACAGTACAATTAGTATTATAATGCGGTTACTTCTCGATTACTTGTAGCCTTGGACCACCCACGCCGTACCGACGAGTGATAGCCGGAGACCAGTCGACCGCACCAAGGTATGCTACAAGTAATAATTCTGCTAACAACAATTATCCCCTCATTTGGAGGATAAGGGCTATTACAGTGGCGCCCAAGCTTACAGGTTCAAAATTTTACGGCATCTAATTTAAGTTTTTACATAAAGTTTTCTATAAAGTTTTTTTTGTTGCAAAAATAGTGGTACCAACTGAAATGTCACGTCAATTACGGTATTCTGCGGTTTTGCATGGACGTTCATGGATTGACATGACATTGTGGTAATAATGACTCCGAATAGCAAATACAGCTCTGTGCATTTAAGCATATTTGAATAGGTATTTCTCTCGGATGGTCAATAATGAAAAAATAAAATAAAAATCAAATTTTCTGTGTTTAGCATATGAACTTAATTTTTATTGGATGATTTTTGCAGTAGTAGAATATACGAAAGATAATTAGGTCTGTGTATAATTTTGTGCATATGGAAATATTTTTCATGGATTCTACAAATTCTCTTACAACTTTACGTTAACGGAAGTCTCGGTTTATTTATTCGGATATCTGCCAACTATTGGTATTGAACCTCGCATATTAAATCGTAGAACATTATTTTATTGTTGCAGTCACGCCATGTTTATTCTCTGTACCGCGTTTTAGTTTTATTCCCGTTTATTTTCTAAATATTTGGCTTTGAATTTTTTTTGAAATATTATTTTGAATTTTTTTTTGTTTTGATGCTTTTTGATACATTTATGACATCGAGAATCTGTGATTATTTTTTTTGTTGTTAAATTACGTATTGCAATTTTTATACGATACCAAATTTTGACGACGGTAAATTTTTTTATAATATTATTATTCATTTATATAAATACTTGTGTATAAATATATACACATGTACCCAATATTTAAGAAATTAGTTGTGCTGGTTAGAGTTTTTCATTTAACTCTGAAATTTTTTTTCTACAAACGTTGAATTTTTTTTTTTATTTAAGTTATTATTAAAATATTAATTTTTTTCCAATTAATTTATTTCTTTTTTAAAATATTCATTTTCTTATTGGAAAATTAGTATTTTTTTTGAGTTGAACATAAAATTTTTTTTGTGTCGAAATTATCTGCTGTGCGATACACATATGTTTCGTACAAAGTTTGAATGACATTGAATTTCTGTCGTAGATTATACGTATTAGGTATACATATATTTTTTTTATTCTTTTTATTTTATTACTATGTTTTCATTTGCAATTTGAAATATTTTGTACCTCAAAGCTTGAATTTTTCTATATTTTCTAAAACATATTAATATTTTTTTTTTGTACTTACCATTTATTAAATAATGAATCCATCTCTACTCAAAGCCGATGAAATTCAAATTGAATTTGAGTTGAGAAAAATTTCCCTAAATGACCCTCACGGTTTGGAAAGGTTGCAACAATTTCTAGATGCTGAATTTAAGAGCTCTCAACCGAAACCAACAAAAATGACTTCAAAAGCTAGTAAAAAGCCAGATAAGCCAGATATGGAAATTGAGTGTTGTCGGATCAAGTTGGAAAACCTACGAGATCAAATTTTAAGTCTTGGCAATGTGCCACCCGATAACTTAAATCAAGAAGTCTTACAAATTCGGTCCCGCCTCTTGCATACCAAGAACCGTTTGGAACTCGCAACGACATCTCCTACGTATGAATCGTACGCTAACAAAATTCTAATCTCTTACAACGAATTACTTACGAGCATAGAGAAATATATTATCCTAGACGAGCCCCTCAATACATCTATTGACAGTGCTAAATTAGTGGAAATTGAACCACCAGCTCAGCCCGCTACAAGTCAGACACCTGTTAGCGGTACTAGTGTAGTGGCAACATATACAAACCCGATTATAATGACACAAGCTGCTTTCTCTTCTAAAGATCGTACATCTCAAGGCGCGCAGGTAGGAAACCAGTATTCCTCACAAAATAATGTTGGAAATAACCCAGAACTTAATACCGGAAACATGATTGCGACCTTAGCAGCGCAGGTACAACGACTTTCGGAACAATTGAATATAGTCTTGCAACAACAAGAGAGGCAAAATGTGAACGCTGAGAGCAAACCAAATGACACCTTGCTATCATCTAATATACCGCCAATTGGGTCGAGTTGGGTACCTCCTACTTTTTCTTCAGTGCCACTTATTACTAATCAAGCCCACTCATCAACTAGTCAAGCTCAAAATACGCAATTCAACGCTTATGTAAAAGCAAACGAACCTTACCAGGTTAGACAACGAACGCTTGCAAGATCAGGCATCACATTCGATGGTTCATCTAGTGGTTTGCCTGCTGACTTGTTCATTCTGCAGGTTGAAACGCTTGGTAGCACCATGAATATTCCAAAAGAATCCCTGATAAATGAACTTAGTTTTGTTTTAAAGGGTACAGCACTACATTGGTACTGGAATTACCGTCGAAATAATCCAAGTATTGGGATCAGTTAAGAAAGACATTTCTAGAAAAATTCGAAGACCGTAGACTGGATGTCGAAATTCGACAAGAAATTGAATCCCGGAGGCAATCCCCAAAAGAGACCTTCTTACAATTTTATCAACACGTATGGAGTTTGACTTTGCAATGTCACACACCTTATCCAGAAGACCGCCTCATTGAAGTGTTAATGCGCAATATGATTCCTCAATTGCAATATAACCTTACCGATCGCTACTTCACAAACATCAACGGCTTAATTAAAAGCTGTGCTGCTTGGGAAAACACCTGGTTGCGATTAATGAATTGAATTATCAAGACAACGAGTATGAATTCGCGGGGGCTAAACCTTCGGCTTACGGAGAACCAAATTTATCGGCAATGCATTATTCAACCGAGAGCGATCCGAACATGTCGAGGGCGAAACATCCCTCACTATTAAAACGACAGGTACACTTTAAATCTGTTGATAAAGAACCTATTTGCTTCAATTGTTGTGACCTCGGACATACATTTAAAAATTGCAAATTACCCTTGGGTCTATTTTGTTATCGCTGTGGGTATCGGAATACCACGAGTACTCATTGTCCACGTTGTCTGGGAAACTTATCGAGAGGACAGTGGAGGTCTGGGATCCCTGCACCTCAGAATGGAATTCCCAGTCAAAGTGTCGAAGAGTCCAACCCAGCACAACTCCATCAAAGTTCCCCCATGTCACGAGCGAATTTGAACACGGGAAGTCCACGTCAACCCCCGTTATAGATTCTTATAATCCACCAGTTATTCCTTCACATAATTCTAATAAAATAAACCAAGTCAATTTCGCACCCTATCCATCATATAATCAATTACTCAGTTTTTGGAAATCGGAATCTCCATATGCCAAACCTAGAATCCGACATTACAGTCAAAAGCAAAAGACACGTTCGCGTCGCTATTGGTATACTAAACGACAATTTAGATCGGTTATAGCTGCTTCCATCATTGACACTGATATGAACGATCCTCGACCATATGCCAAGGTGCTGATAAATGGAATCAAACACCGGTTTGTTAGATAGTGGAGCAACAGTGAGCATATTAGGATCTGGTTCTGAGAAATATCTCAAAAATCCATTTATTATCGTTCATAGTTCGGTTTCTTATGTCAATACAGCAAGTGGAGAGAAGAAAAGGGTATTCGGATATATCTTGGTAGATATTACCTTTAATAATCAAACACATAAACTCCGTCTGCATATAGTACCGGAGCTTGAGCAACCCCTTTACCTCGGGATCGACTTCTGGAAGTGCTTCCAAATTTCGCCTACAGTTCATAATTTAAGTGAACTAACTCTTGACCTTGATGAGCCGAAACGACATCAGCTAACACCGGAGCAAAACGTAAGACTCGAAGAACTTATCCTGCAATTCCCCTCCTCAAGTGACTTAGGACTCGGAAAAACCACGTTGATATCCCATTCCATTAAGATTCGTGAAGGGAGCGAGCCTGTTAAGCAGCGCTTTTATGCAATTTCACCCATCAAGCAGAAGCTCATGTACGCCGAACTAGATCGGATGCTGGCTCTAGGCGTTATTGAGGTCAGCCAAAGCTCTTGGTCATCACCCATTACTCTTGTGTCTAAAGCGAATGGTAAGGTGCGGCTGTGTCTGGATGCCCGTGAACTAAACAAGTGGACAGTCAAAGATGCCTATCCATTACCACTTGTCGAAGGATTACTGGGTCGATTAGAGCAGACCAAATATATAAGTTCAATTGATCTTAAAGATGCCTTTTGGCAAATACCTCTCGATCCGGAATCCCGCGACAAGACGGCTTTTACAGTGCCAGGACGTCCCTTGTACCAGTTCACGGTCATGCCATTCGGGTTATGCAACGCTCCGCAAACCATGTGTCGCCTTATGCACAAGGTAATACCTTCAGAGTTGCATGAATCTATCTTTACATACCTTGATGATCTGCTTATAACTTCTGCAACCCTTGAGGAACATTTCAATTTGTTGAACCTAGTGGCTCAATTATTGAAACGAGGTGGGCTAACAGTAAACGTCTCCAAATGTAAATTTCTACTCAAGGAAATCGTATATTTGGGATATGTGGTTGGAGACGGGTGTTTAAAGGTCAACCCAGGAAAGATTCAGGGTATTTTGGATTATCCGACACCAAAGACTGTGAAGCAGATACGGCGCTTTTTGGGACTTTGTGGATGGTATAGAAGATTCATACAAAATTTTGCCATCCTCGCTGCTCCAATAACTGATCTTCTTAAGAAAGGTAACAAACTAATTTGGTCCCCGCGGGCTCAACAGTCTTTCGATAACCTTAAAACAGCTCTTTCTACTGCACCTGTTCTGGCTAACCCAAATTTTAATCGACCTTTCTTCATCCAGTGTGATGCTTGTTCAGATGGTATTGGTAGCGTTCTGTTTCAGGTCGATGATGAGGGAGCAGAGCGTCCAATAGCTTTCATCTCCCAGAAACTAAACGCAGCTCAAAAAAATTATACAGTTACTGAGCTTGAATGCTTAGCAGCCGTAACCAGTGTCAAAAAATTTAGGTGTTATATTGAAGGTTACAAATTTACCATTTATACAG
This sequence comes from Nephrotoma flavescens, assembly GCA_932526605.1. Taxonomy (NCBI): domain Eukaryota; kingdom Metazoa; phylum Arthropoda; class Insecta; order Diptera; family Tipulidae; genus Nephrotoma; species Nephrotoma flavescens. Next base: position 142,735,452 of record OW052220.1, read on the forward strand.
ACCATTCTGCATTACGTTGGCTAATGTCGCAGAAGGAGCTCTCAGGCAGACTCGCCAGATGGAGTTTGAAACTTCAATCTTACAACTTTGAAATTGATTTTCGAAAGGGTTCGGAAAACACTGTGGCTGACTCTCTATTCAGAGCTTTCTGTGAAGCACTTAACACTGACGAATTACAAATTGGGTGAAACCTTATAATATCAATATTAACACCGATTCTAATTTCTATTTGTGCTCAATCGATGAAGTGGAAGAAACTGATTCAAATAACGAGATTTCTGAGGATAAATTGCCACCGTTGCATATTGATTTGACTTCGGCGGCTTTCTCATCTACTGCGTATGCGGAGCAGATTAAAAACATTGAAAATTTAAATCCCGAGTACAGCAATTATCGTGTTAGAAATGGCAAAATTTTAGTGTGTCTTTCGTATGGATCCAAATACGTGGATACCGATATATCGGAATGGAAGCTTCGAGTTCCAGAGGAAATGACATCTGAATTAATGAAACAAGCCCATTGTTCTCCTTCTTTGGCCCATATGGGGGTACAAAAAACATTAGAACGTTTGCAGCGTCAGTTTTATTGGCCCAGTATGGCTTTAGACGTCAAACAGTTTGTTCTTCAATGTAGAAAATGTAAAATGAATAAACCTGTAAATCAACTGTTGAAACCACGTATGGGAAACCAACCGGAATCATGCAGGCCGTTCCAGCGGGTATACGTCGATTTTCTTGGCCCATATCCAAGATCGAAAAATGGACATTGTTTTCTACTGATTGTGTTAGACCATTTCTCCAAATTTACCCTTCTAAAACCCCTAAGACAGGCTAATACTAAAGCACTATGTGAATTTGTGGAAAATCAAGTTTTCAACATGTTTTCTGTTCCCGAGACCCTAGTTTCTGATAACGGCAAACGGTTTGTGTCCAAACAGTTCCAAGAGCTCTTACATAAGTATGGAGTGAATCATTTGCGTACACCCGTTTACTCACCGCAAGCTAACGCTTCCGAAAGAGTGAATCGGACTATTGTGGGTGCAATTCGATGCTATGTAATGGATTCGCATAAGAATTGGGATATTCATATACACGAGATTGCGGCAGCCATTCGAAATTGCGTACATGGAACCACAAGATACCCTCCACATTTTTTGGTTTTCGGACAATATATGGTACAACATGGTTCTGATTATAAGCTAAGGGAGTTACTTGAATTGATATTTGATATTTAAAGTCAGCATACAATAAGAGCGCTCAGAAGTACAATTTACGGAGTCGAAACAGAAACTTAAATCCAGGACAAGCCGTTTTTGTTAGATCTTTCGCGCAGAGTGATGCCGCAAACCAATTTGCCGCTAAATTACACCACAAATTTATACCAGCCGTTGTGCGCGAGAAAGTCGGCAATATTGCCTACCATTTAAATGATGAGAAGGGCAAACCTTTAGGATTATATCATTTAAAAGATACCCGTACGTAGTCTAATATTTGTTTGACTTTAAGCCCGGCTACCAATGAGACTCCATCTCAGGTGGGTCGTCCCCACGATTTGTGACACTAATCTGGTCACCTTTATATTATACCTATTAACCTACCTGTTAAACTAATACCATCCTTGTTTATGGTCAACTCAACTAGTTCATCCGCTTTTATGGTACTAGACATTATAAATTGCAGGACACCGAAAAATTTTGGAGAGTGAAGTTGAGAAAGTATGACAGTGAAGTCAAAATTTGGTTTTAAAGTACCATATGTAGTTAATTTTTTTTTTTGCAATATAGTAACAAACAACAAAGTGGTCCGCAAAAAAATTGAAAAGCATAAAAATTATTAATAAATAATATTTAATTTTATATCGTGATTTGTTCGTGAAAAAAATAACTAAATAAAAGTTATGAATTGTTAATAAAAAAAAAAATAAAAAAAAACAGAAAACAATGAAAAACATATTGGTAGTCCGTGTCCAGTAATTAACGGTACCAATACTAAAAAAAATATATTGTGTGTGGTTATATGCTCACGCAAAGATGATCAATTTACATAGATAGAAACCTGCGAACAAAATGCATTTTTCATACAAACCAGCATACTCACCCACATTCTAATAAGAAAATCATGCGAAGAAAAAATTTGTAAAATAAAAATGTTTTTATTCTCTTTGTTGTCTGTTCTCTCTCTTCATATTTTTTTATTATCGTGGCGATCGATACCGATGATCATGTTGTTGGTTTGTTATTTATTTAGTAGACAAAATATGGAAGAAGGAAGACGAAGAAATATATAAAAAATATAAATTTTTATATTTAGTTTTTAGATGAATGAATGGTTTGAAAATATTTTTTATTTTTCGTGTGAATGTATGTAATGGAATACAGTTACATTTTTCATACACTATTTTGGTTTTGTCGACGTCGTTCAAATATTATGATAAGGAGAACAACGATCTAAAGCTATTTTTGATTGTTAAACTTCATAATTTCGAGTACGCTCTAGTATTTACCCATTTTGTTCGGTGTTTTGAATTATATTGGTTGTATGATTTCGAATTCAATTAGGACATAAGGGACATGTTCATAATAAATGAAATAATTAGACTGAATTTTACTGTAAACAGATTTTGTTGATTATAAGATTGCAGATAAGGCTATTATCGGACGAATGAACTGGAAAACGTGATAACAGGTCTATATCAAATTAGCTTGGTTGTTTAACAAATTTAGATCAAATTTTCTTTCGGAATTGTTGTCGTAATAAAAAATGTGTGTTTGTTTGAATATTGTTTAATTTTGAAATAAGGCCACAATTAAAACGGAATTTTAAAATAAATTTTCCATAAAGTTATGGAGTATCATCATAATAAATCGACTACCCAAATTGTCCGGACCTCCAAACTTTTATAAATATATTATAAATCTATTATATAAATGTATTATATAATTGATCGTTTTGGGATTACGATTATCAGATGATTGGATATGGGATATGTATTTTTTAGAGAATTGGGGTTATATATCCCTTTTTCAACCAAAAAAAATGTCTTTGATAAAAAAATTCTTGGAAAAATGTCTTTGATAAAAAAATTCACTTGTGTTGAAGTACAACCAACACAATTGTGTGTATAGAAATAGTGTTTTTTTCGAACGAAAATAAGTTTGAAAGGACACAAATATGTAAGTTGGTTCAAAACACATACAAAAATAAATTTTTGACATGGTACTTCATGCCGTACCCACACAATTGTGTTAGTAAAACACAAAAAGGGATATACGACAGTTGAATTGCATTTTTGAAATTGACGAGGTTAAATAAAAAATCGGTGTGCAATTGGTGTGCTGTAAATTAACTTTGGTTGCAATTTTATGATAAGACAAGGTGAAATGGAACTGGACAATCTATTATTTCTAACAACTCTAACGAAATTCAACATATTTTATATAAATTAAACTTTAAAGAATTAATTTTAAATTTTACATGAAGGTGAAAATATTGAGTGAATCTTGAACTTTAATGGAGTATCGATATTTAGAATACATATTTATTTTTATAAATTCATTTTAATACCAAAAACGGTATTATTCATTGTACTATTTCTATTATATATTGTAAAAACATAATCAATCATTTAAAAAAATTTTATTGTTTTAATATTGGCATTTTTTCCTTGGTGTTATTTTTTTTATTTGCCCATTTACAATGGTTCCGGAGAATTACAAGAATCTATGTGATCTATATGATCTACCATTTTTAAATGATGCTCGTAGCATTTGTTATTCTGATTTAAAAAAATCAGTTTGAATTGCACCTCTTTCAATCAATCCGAGAAAATTTTTTATAATTCAATTTTTAATATTATTGAAGTGGTGTTTTACTAAACACCTCATAAAAAATTAATGTAAAGTGTTTTGCGAGTTGAAAAAATTCCTCTGTTGGAGGATTTTGTTTTCCAAAATCCGAATTCGCTGTATAATTTTTATAGTAAATAAAATATTCAGTATTTGTTGTCGTCTTTTCATTAGATTTAATTAATAACCCTTGACAATCATTACACTGTTCATATTTATTAATTCTATGGAATATGTAACCCATAAAATATTTTAGTGATGCATCGTCGTTATACTTGTCGCCATATGCAAATTAGTTTTCCAAAACTATGTTCTCTATGCATTGAATATCGTCTAATTCATCTGGGAAATTGTGGTTGTTGATTCCTCTCATTGCGCCCAATTTAAGTAAATTGTCGTTATCTATCGGATCGTTGTGCTGGAGATCTTCAACGACCATTAATGATCCGTCTTCATCATCAATACAACTAGATAAGTTTGTGTTTTTTAATAATTCTATACACGATATTTGTGCAAAAATTCTGCTAAGTTCTAGGATTGACGGATTTCTACAAAAACCTCCTCTTCCTCTGGTAACTGCGAATGTATTTTCTAAGGCGTCCCGATCTAATCTTTTCGTCAAAATATATGTTACCGAAGAATAATCTTTAAAAAGTTCATCAGCCAAATTTAAAATTGCATTTAATGTCATTATCAACCCGTCAACACAAAAATCTTTTGACTTTTTATTAAATTAATTTTTTTTAATATTTTGCGTTTTCTTAAATATTTAAATAAACGGCATTGTTTTGTCTTAGAGGCTGTTTGTTTGGGTTTCTCGGAAGAAGATCGGAACTGCTTAGATTATCCCAGAGCTTATTCAATTTTTCTACAAAGTTTGCGGTTCGTATTACAAACGGTTTTGCTTGTTCGGACAATTTATTCAAAGAATAATTTGTTCGTATTGCTGCCGCTACAGTGTTGCCAAAAATTTGGACAGCAGTGCAAACCGTCATTTTTTGCATGTTTGTTGGGTCAATGTGTTTTTCCTGCAATTTTGGGAAGAGCTTGGTGATACTATGACGTTCCATTTCATACAACTCTTTTATAACCTTCCAGTTTCCGGTGCCATCTGATGTTATTATATCGGCTACAATTCAATTATTCCGGATTGACTTAAATAATACCATCATAAAATGCCAACACATTTTTACCTTCGACATTGAAAGAAGGTTTATTAGATGGTACTCCAAAAGATTTGTATGCCTTCCGGTTGTTTCATCTTTGATCGCATATGGTGGCTCTTACATCAAAACCCATTTTGCGAGCCGTTTCAATAATTTTTGTAATTAACTCGACTAAATCTGTTCCAGATATCCCATTCTCGGGAGCATAATATGATATAAGATATTTGTATTTGGCAAATATTTCTCGAACCATGAACGTCAGGACATGAGTGGCAACATTCGATTGTCTTCGATTTCCCAAATCGACAAAACCAGAAAATACATTTTTTATTATTAGCATCCATTTCAAAATTGAATTCCAGGGTGGTAACGAGAAATTCAAGCTTAAATAATAGAAATGACAAACAAAGGAGTTTCTGAATTACAAGCCGAATTGAAACCAATATCTACACGGGAATTTTTAACAAACATCAGTACTATTGGCTGGTGTGTATAACTCACGTAACGAATCAACTTAAAGCTTGTAGAATTCTTCACTTGGTCGCCCTATATTCAAACTACTGCGTTTAAAACGATTTCATGCTATATCACGGGTTGTAAGATTTGACGACAAAGATACCAGAACTGAACTGTGCCAAAGGGACAAACTTGCGCCTATTGGGGAAATATCAGATAAATGGGTTGAAATTTTGCCAGATCATTATAACCACAAGCTAAATCTTACGGTAGATGAGCAGCTGGTGCCATTTCGCGGGCGTTGTCCCTTCCAATAATATATTCCAAGCAAGGCTTCTAAATACGACATAAAAATATGGGCATTGTGTAACTCAAAAAATGCTTATGTCTGAAATATGGGCAAAAATTTAATAATTTAATAATTTAATAGTTTAATAATTTAATAATTTAATAATTTAATAATTTAATAATTTAATAATTTAATAATTTAATAATTTAATAATTTAATAATTTAATAATTTAATAATTTAATAATTTAATAATTTAATAATTTAATAATTTAATAATTTAATAATTTAATAATTTAATAATTTAATAATTTAATAATTTAATAATTTAATAATTTAATAATTTAATAATTTAATAATTTAATAATTTAATAATTTAATAATTTAATAATTTAATAATTTAATAATTTAATAATTTAATAATTTAATAATTTAATAATTTAATAATTTAATAATTTAATAATTTAATAATTTAATAATTTAATAATTTAATAATTTAATAATTTAATAATTTAATAATTTAATAATTTAATAATTTAATAATTTAATAATTTAATAATTTAATAATTTAATAATTTAATAATTTAATAATTTAATAATTTAATAATTTAATAATTTAATAATTTAATAATTTAATAATTTAATAATTTAATAATTTAATAATTTAATAATTTAATAATTTAATAATTTAATAATTTAATAATTTAATAATTTAATAATTTAATAATTTAATAATTTAATAATTTAATAATTTAATAATTTAATAATTTAATAATTTAATAATTTAATAATTTAATAATTTAATAATTTAATAATTTAATAATTTAATAATTTAATAATTTAATAATTTAATAATTTAATAATTTAATAATTTAATAATTTAATAATTTAATAATTTAATAATTTAATAATTTAATAATTTAATAATTTAATAATTTAATAATTTAATAATTTAATAATTTAATAATTTAATAATTTAATAATTTAATAATTTAATAATTTAATAATTTAATAATTTAATAATTTAATAATTTAATAATTTAATAATTTAATAATTTAATAATTTAATAATTTAATAATTTAATAATTTAATAATTTAATAATTTAATAATTTAATAATTTAATAATTTAATAATTTAATAATTTAATAATTTAATAATTTAATAATTTAATAATTTAATAATTTAATAATTTAATAATTTAATAATTTAATAATTTAATAATTTAATAATTTAATAATTTAATAATTTAATAATTTAATAATTTAATAATTTAATAATTTAATAATTTAATAATTTAATAATTTAATAATTTAATAATTTAATAATTTAATAATTTAATAATTTAATAATTTAATAATTTAATAATTTAATAATTTAATAATTTAATAATTTAATAATTTAATAATTTAATAATTTAATAATTTAATAATTTAATAATTTAATAATTTAATAATTTAATAATTTAATAATTTAATAATTTAATAATTTAATAATTTAATAATTTAATAATTTAATAATTTAATAATTTAATAATTTAATAATTTAATAATTTAATAATTTAATAATTTAATAATTTAATAATTTAATAATTTAATAATTTAATAATTTAATAATTTAATAATTTAATAATTTAATAATTTAATAATTTAATAATTTAATAATTTAATAATTTAATAATTTAATAATTTAATAATTTAATAATTTAATAATTTAATAATTTAATAATTTAATAATTTAATAATTTAATAATTTAATAATTTAATAATTTAATAATTTAATAATTTAATAATTTAATAATTTAATAATTTAATAATTTAATAATTTAATAATTTAATAATTTAATAATTTAATAATTTAATAATTTAATAATTTAATAATTTAATAATTTAATAATTTAATAATTTAATAATTTAATAATTTAATAATTTAATAATTTAATAATTTAATAATTTAATAATTTAATAATTTAATAATTTAATAATTTAATAATTTAATAATTTAATAATTTAATAATTTAATAATTTAATAATTTAATAATTTAATAATTTAATAATTTAATAATTTAATAATTTAATAATTTAATAATTTAATAATTTAATAATTTAATAATTTAATAATTTAATAATTTAATAATTTAATAATTTAATAATTTAATAATTTAATAATTTAATAATTTAATAATTTAATAATTTAATAATTTAATAATTTAATAATTTAATAATTTAATAATTTAATAATAAGTGAATAATTTAATAATTTAATAATTTAATAATTTAATAATTTAATAATTTAATAATTTAATAATTTAATAATTTAATAATTTAATAATTTAATAATTTAATAATTTAATAATTTTATAATTTTATAATTTTATAATTTTATAATTTTATAATTTTATAATTTTATAATTTTATAATTTTATAATTTTATAATTTTATAATTTTATAATTTTATAATTTTATAATTTTATAATTTTATAATTTTATAATTTTATAATTTTATAATTTTATAATTTTATAATTTTATAATTTTATAATTTAATAATTTAATAATTTAATAATTTAATAATTTAATAATTTAATAATTTAATAATTTAATAATTTAATAATTTAATAATTTAATAATTTAATAATTTAATAATTTAATAATTTAATAATTTAATAATTTAATAATTTAATAATTTAATAATTTAATAATTTAATAATTTAATAATTTAATAATTTAATAATTTAGTAATTTAGTAATTTAATAATTTAATAATTTAATAATTTAGTAATTTAGTAATTTAATAATTTAATAATTTAATAATTTAATAATTTAATAATTTAATAATTTAATAATTTAATAATTTAATAATTTAATAATTTAATAATTTAATAATTTAATAATTTAATAATTTAATAATTTAATAATTTAATAATTTAATAATTTAATAATTTAATAATTTAATAATTTAATAATTTAATAATTTAATAATTTAATAATTTAATAATTTAATAATTTAATAATTTAATAATTTAATAATTTAATAATTTAATAATTTAATAATTTAATAATTTAATAATTTAATAATTTAATAATTTAATAATTTAATAATTTAATAATTTAATAATTTAATAATTTAATAATTTAATAATTTAATAATTTAATAATTTAATAATTTAATAATTTAATAATTTAATAATTTAATAATTTAATAATTTAATAATTTAATAATTTAATAATTTAATAATTTAATAATTTAATAATTTAATAATTTAATAATTTAATAATTTAATAATTTAATAATTTAATAATTTAATAATTTAATAATTTAATAATTTAATAATTTAATAATTTAATAATTTAATAATTTAATAATTTAATAATTTAATAATTTAATAATTTAATAATTTAATAATTTAATAATTTAATAATTTAATAATTTAATAATTTAATAATTTAATAATTTAATAATTTAATAATTTAATAATTTAATAATTTAATAATTTAATAATTTAATAATTTAATAATTTAATAATTTAATAATTTAATAATTTAATAATTTAATAATTTAATAATTTAATAATTTAATAATTTAATAATTTAATAATTTAATAATTTAATAATTTAATAATTTAATAATTTAATAATTTAATAATTTAATAATTTAATAATTTAATAATTTAATAATTTAATAATTTAATAATTTAATAATTTAATAATTTAATAATTTAATAATTTAATAATTTAATAATTTAATAATTTAATAATTTAATAATTTAATAATTTAATAATTTAATAATTTAATAATTTAATAATTTAATAATTTAATAATTTAATAATTTAATAATTTAATAATTTAATAATTTAATAATTTAATAATTTAATAATTTAATAATTTAATAATTTAATAATTTAATAATTTAATAATTTAATAATTTAATAATTTAATAATTTAATAATTTAATAATTTAATAATTTAATAATTTAATAATTTAATAATTTAATAATTTAATAATTTAATTTAATAATAATTTTTTTACGTTGTATCTATTAGCACAAATATTGCTAAAGAAACTTTTGACAATCCTAGGCACCATCAGAAAAAATAACTGAATTACCAATCAATTTTACGGATACCAAAAAAGAAGTTTTATCTTCAAAATTTTTCTTCAAAGAAAATGTAGCCATTGTATCTTATATGAAAACAAGTCTGTGATGTTAACGAGTATAATCCACAGAGAAGCCGGTGTAAGTTCCAGAGATGACCAGAAGCCAAACATGATCCTGTGTTATAATAAAACTAAAGGTGACGTTGATACCCTAGGGCCTAGATAAGTTAGTCTTTACATATACATGCAGAAGACAAATAAAGTGATGGCCGATGACTCTGTTTTACAACATGCGTGATATCTCAGCTTATAATGGATTCGTGCTTTGCGGTAAAATACATCTTGAATGGCACATTGGAAAACTATCAAAGGACGTTTATTTTTAGAGGAGCTGGCAAGAAGTTTAGTAGAGCCATTGATTAGAATATGATTCATACAACAAATGGAGTCAACACTAGTCAAAACCGGAATTATGTAATTTATGCCCATCATCAAATGGGCAAGACAAGATAAGTATAACATGTAGTCATGCGCGAAATATTTATACAAGCCGCTTGTATGTCATTTTTTCCCATAACTTGTGAAAATACAGAGAATTTTTATTTTTAATATTTTAATATATTTTTATTATTATTTTTATTTGCTGAATTCATGATTTAAAAAAATAATATTTTTATTTAATTGAATAATTGTTTCATTGTGCAAAATGTTTAAATTGATTCAACGAGATAAAATAAAAGTTCGGGTCATATTGACCTGAAATACAAAAAGTGTAAATGATTTGGGGAAAGTAAGAAGGTTGATATTAGTGAACTATATATTTCCATGTTCCAGAAAATCACTTAAATAACTGAAATAATCCCATCTAAACAGACCAAGTTGAAATTATTCATTCGTCAAAGTATGCGTAATCAGCATTAATTTTAAAGATCCAAATTCGAGGTATCAAATTTTCATTACATAAATCAATCATCAACCGCTTCGAAATATTAAACCGCTAAGAAATATTAAAAATTTAATTAATTTGCCCATATTTCAGTTCATACTTAAATCGTAAAATAATTGGCTACCTGCATGTTTAATGTATATTAGATCTATAATATATATGTAATATTAATTATCATCTATATACATATTAATATTTTGCAGTCGAAAGTACACGATCATTGTAACATAATGAAGAAACAAAAAAGGAATTTAAAATTTCTTTTTTCTGTTCATAATATTTAAAGGGCGAGGAAAAATAAATTTTAGAAACAACACATGATAATTATATTCTACTTTTACGTCATTTTCAAAACAAAAAATATTTGAATGCGAATGTTAAATGAAAGTTTATTATAGCACATACATTTATAGGAAAAAATAAAAAATTATTCTCATAACATTGATTCATTTAAAAAGCAAAAAATAAAATATATTTATTTGCTCGCCTTCCTTCTATTTCCATTATCATATTTCTACTAAAAAAAAAATAAATAACAAACCAACAACATGATCATCGGTATCGATCGCCACGATAATAAAAAAGTATGAAGAGCGAGAACAGACAACAAAGAGAATAAAAACATTTTTATTTTACGAATCTTTTCTTTACATGATTTTCTTATTAGAATGTGGGTGAGTATGCTGATTTGTATGAAAAATGCATTTTGTTCGCAGGTTTCTATCTATGTAAATTGATCATCTTTGGCTCACGTCTATAGTGGATTAAAATCGATAAATAATCAAATTTAACAATTTTGTATATATGATTTTTATTGCAAATAAAAAGAAATTAAATAATAATAATCTAATTTGAAAATAATATGTATGATCCATATCTGAATAAATTATATACTTTAATTATACAAGAAAAAAAAATTTGTGGCCGTTATTGTTTTCTTTCAAGTGACAATGTCAAGTTATCATGGTTCGGTTCATTTCATGTGTTTGCTTTGTGAATGGTTTTGGTTGTGTTAAAATTACAAGTGAATAAACGAACTTTTAGTGACAGGCAAGTTACATCATACTAGGATACTTGCTAAATAAACCAAATACAAGATTCCTCTGTGTGTAAATATAAATTTAAAAAAAAAACCCTTATGAGTTATAATAGACCAACAACAAATAACCAACAACCAAACTCAACGTAGTAAAGACAAAACAAAACATTTAACAGCAACACATACTACACATTCAATTCGGCTAATGAAAGAATTGGTTTATTGCGGCACATAATTCGTCGGCCAGTTAAAAAGAAAAAACTGATAAAACGATAATTTTGAAAGCTGATTGAAATCTGGGGTGCACGAGTGATTGCAGTTTTGCAGCGAAGCGGTTTTTTTTTTAATAGAACACAACGGAGGTTGCTATCCAGCATATACGAATATATACGTTGAAGGAAAGTGGGCAAGTTTTTTCATTTTATCACATATTATTATATTTTTTTTATTGGTGCATATTTTCTATAATTTTGTTATTTTTTGTAAACCATTATGTTTTTCCGTGTGTTCGGTTTTGCTGTATAGTGGCATTATGAATTCTTAAATTAAAAATCGGGGAATGAAACTAAAATAGGTCTGTTAACTGACATGTGGTGTGATGTTAACTTCAAAACAGTACAATTAGTATTATAATGCGGTTACTTCTCGATTACTTGTAGCCTTGGACCACCCACGCCGTACCGACGAGTGATAGCCGGAGACCAGTCGACCGCACCAAGGTATGCTACAAGTAATAATTCTGCTAACAACAATTATCCCCTCATTTGGAGGATAAGGGCTGTTACAAGCGCGCTGAAAAAAATGAGGGTATATCTGCTTGGGCTGCATTTTAAAATAATTACGGATTGTGCCGCATTTAAAGGGACGATGGAACGAAAGGAACTCACGTCAAGGATTGCTGGATGGGCATTGCAATTACAGGAATTTGATTTTAAATTGGAACATCGTCCAGGTTGCCGTATGCGACACGTAGACGCCCTTAGTAGAAATCCCATAGTACTCCCAGTGGATAACAATGTCATCAATCGCATAAAGGCCGCACAAAGAAATGATCCTGATCTTCGACCGATTTTTGAAACAATTGATTCGACTTAAAAGTTTCTTCAATAACTGATTTGATTTGGAAAATCTTGCTGTACATATTTATAATTAAATGTACGATTTTATAATTGTTATTTTCTTGTTTTGATTTGGGAAAAATGTGGAGCTTCTTTTTGGAAATCAATCTCTTATTTGTTCTGTTTCTATTTCTGTTTTCTAATTTTATGTGTTAACATGCATATGGAATTCTAAGAAGCGTCTGTATTGATATAAAATTCCCTGTACTACAATGTTTATTATCTAATGTTTACGTTACGTTCTTTTTAGGAAAAGGGGTTTTAGATTTGTATCTATTCTACGTTTTTTGGGGTTTTATTAATGTTTTTAATTCAGGTGTAAGAAAATGTTATTTTATTGTTTCCTTTGTCAATGTTCTTCGTTTTCTACAATTTAATTGTCTTTTATAATTTATTTTGTGTGTTGTGTTTTATGATTTTTCATATTTGGTTTTAGCTGTAATTCATTTATATCTATATTTCCTATAGAATTTTATTTCTTTCGGTTTCTTAGCATGTAATTTATTTGTGATACTAGTTTGCTATTTTGTGTGGCGGTTGTGTATTCATGCCATGGATGGTTTGCGTGTGCTAAATGCGCGGAATCATGTCCTTGAAAACATCATAGTCATATAAATCATTGTCGAATTTTTCTAGCTCGATATCGAATCTAATACTGAAAAGCCTAGTAGATCAGTTGTTGAACCCCACTCTTCATTGGCAGATTGCACAATGATAGGCCTGTTTTTCGCTAAACTAAATTGCACGAACGCAATCTGTATTTTCACAGATTCTTTCAATAATGACCTAAAACAGTATTTTAAACTGAATTATTATTGGAAATACCGCTTATCCAAATTATACTTTGCGGCTTCTGCAATTAAAGATGGTATGGCTATTAGTTTGGATTCCATTGAAATCATTCTCATCTCTATTACTGACAATTTTGTCGAGAAGTCATGTCTAAACGGAATGACTGTATCTAAACTATTTTTCAAAAGCCATAATAGCATTGTTCGGAAACATTTCATTCATTTTTTCTGTTAAATTCCGCCCTTGTGTTGTTTCCGATGAGTCAATTAAACTATTTTTGTCTATAGTTTCATTTTTTTAGCGGAATTGTGATTTAAATGTTCCGGTTGTTAATCCAGAATATCTCATTCGATCGATTATTCTTTTTTTCTTAATTCCTTGACCCACATCTTCTTCCGTTTCCGATATTTCCATCATTTGCTCTTCATAATCTAAAACTGAATAAATATTTACAAGTGTTTCAAATACTGTAGATTGGCTTCCAAACCGGTTGCGGAGTGCTTTCCGGTTGCTTCAAGAAATCGCTTACCTTTTCCGGTGATCAATATAAAGCGTATATGCCGCCTGATTTACCAACGATCTCATCCGCAAAGCCATTATAAAATTTGTGAAACCATTATCAACAATCCAGTTAATTGTTGCAATCATAAGATAAAAGTAATAAAACAACAAACACTATTATATTACTTATGTAACTAACGAGTTGTCGAACGAAATAACTATCTTTCACGAGTTGTCTACACTACACTGCACGAGTTGTTTCGAAAATAATTTTTATTGTAGATCGGAAAATTACGGTAAAACTACTAGCCATTTATTGATCAGTTAAGTACTTTAAAACAGTTTATCTCATTTGATCGATAATACAGTTAAGTACTTTAAAACAGTTTTATTATTTAGTCGTCATATTTTAGTAATATAAAAGCTTTAAAATGAACACATCAAACCAATCTACTTTTTTTTTAGTATTAATAGTAACAAATTATGTAGTGTACATGTTTACATAAGTATACGAGTATTGAAGCTTTAGTATGTTGTATTTAAATTTAGGCTCTGAAATTTGTATGCTTTTTTCTATTCCAGTGGGTGGACTTATTGACGCCACAATAATTGAAACAACGTTTATTTACATTTATGCTTGAAATAGAAAAATATTGCTTTTCGGAAATAAAATAATTTAAAACTTTTCCTATCTCAATATGGCAAATCTCTTCAAAGATATCGTGCATGATATCAACTGAAATATTTTCCGTCACGTTAAAATTATCCAGATTATTGAATACACACATTTGTTTAATGCTCGTTTTGCTTACGTTATTCTGTTCGACCCCATTTTTGTAATTTTTGTCATTTCTTAAACACATTATTTTTCTTGAGTTTGCGTCTTGTTGAACCTACATATCATACAATAATACTTAGAACTAAACGACTTTGTGAAGCCTAATATACTATTTAGTCCTAAATTATCGCCTTAATAAACACATTTTTATTAATCACTTGTTTTTTGTTTAAACAAACAAAAAACAAGTGATTAATAAAAATGTGTTTATTAAGTATAAGTGTGTTTCGCCAAGTGCCTACGGCAAATAGCGTAAAAAGTAAATTATCGCCAGTAACTGCTGCTAATACTAACTGATTTTTTTTCCGTATATTGGTATTGAATAGGAATTCCATTGTTAGCTAATTGATTGAGTTTAGTTATCATTACACTAGTAATTAAATATAGAACCAATCTTTATGTATTGGCTTTTCATAAGGCAAGCAACAAATATATTTTCTAATTTAGGTACTTCATTGGAATATAAAAAAGGAAAGACATATAAAACACAGAGAGCTTTTGTTTTTGGTCCTCTTCTCGGTTCCTCCCTCATATTGGACAATGTTCATTATACTATTATAAGCAGAAAACCGTGCATAGTTTGCTAGCATTGAATTTAAATAGTGAATTTAAAAAAAAAATTAATTTATTCCATGCACAAATGAACCCCATTCGCTTCATTTTAATTAGTTATATCCTATACCTGTTCTTGTCTCCATTCAAACAATTTATGGCGAAACTTGGAGCATAGTCCCAATCTGTAATCCTGGTATTAAAATACTATATCCTCTGATGTTAAACACTACAAATGCAATGTCGATACCTTTATCTTAAATGATAAAATTCTCTTATTCCGATCAGTATATACGATTTAATTATTATTTTATTAACTGGGAAACTCTGAATTAAATAATCTTCGTTGAGCCCCCATTATTGCAACAAATTGCAACAAACTTATTGGTGCAAAAATATACGTAATAGAATTTTAGCAAATTTACACTACAACAACACAATTATAAAATATATAATCAATTTTTTATAATAATTAATGCGCCACGATGCGCGTTTATTAAGCAAATGATCATGTACTTTCCTGAATTCTCAAAATAAATGATAATTTTATCTAATCATTATATGAAACAACAAATATTAATTCTAGTATTTTGCTATTGTTTAAGACTATTTATACATTTATTTAGGTAAATTACAAATTTACCGTAATATAGCCTTGATCAATTGTTTAAAATGTTTTAGGAAAATAAATTATTTAAAATTCCAAAAAAAAATTTAAGATTCCTTTAATTAATTATACAATTTGTAATGCAACCTAAACACACTACTCATAAATAAAATTCATTCAAGAGGTTTGTTACCATCTGCCTTTAAATGGTTTGAAGAGGGGAACTCTAATTGAATGTTGCAAGAAAACAACTAGACTATGCTATGATGTTTTGGATAGTAAAGTCTTACGTTAGAAAAAGAAGAAAATAAATGTATTAACTTTCTAGATATAACAATAACCAGGATTAATTCTTCTTTAGATGTCAAAATTTATCGGAAACCCACGTATACAGACGCTGTTATCCCTAGTTCTTCAAACCATCCCCTTAATATTAAAATGTCAGCTTTCCACTCACTCATAGATAGGCTAATAAATATCCCTTTGACAAATTCAAATTATAACACAGAGCTTAATATAATTCTACAAATTGCAACGAATAACGGATATGCAACTAGGACTATATTAAAGTTATTGAATAAAAAGCTAAAGCGTAAAACTCTAACGGGTATTTATCCACCGGATAGTCCAACGCGGGAAAATTGGCGTCGCTTAGAGTATATAGGAAAAACGAGCCAACGGATAAACAACATCGTGTCCAATTATACCAATATTAGTTTTGCTTTTTATAATAATAACACAATAAAGAAAATGATTTTTAACAATAAACCTAGAGTTGATCGCCTTTCCAAATCTGGCGTTTATAGGATTAATTGCAATGATTGTAGTTTCTCCTATATTGGCCAGACTGGGCGCAATTTTGGAGTTAGAGCTAAAAAACATTTATCTAGTTGCAATCAATCAACTTTCCATAACCATTTAACTTTACAAAATCATACAGCTAGCTTGAACAATTTAGACATATTATATGTACAACCTAAAGGCAGACGTTTAGATACCTTAGAGTCTTACGAAATTCGAAATTCAATATTTCTTAACAAAAATATCCTTAACGAACAGAGAGAAATTCGTTTCTCACCAATTACAGACCCCGCCCTTTTTTATAATTTGACTAATACGTCGGGTAATTAAATGTACTTCAATATACCTTGAATTTTGTTACTCAGCCGATGACTAATCGCACATCTGGCGCGATCAATAGATTAATTTTTATTGCTTTTTATTGCTTATTTTTTCTCCCTTCTTTTGCTTATTTTTGGCCTTTTTCTTCTATATATAAAAATTTTTACTTTTACAAATCAGTAGATACTCCTGATGATGACCTAACAAGTCGAAATCGATCGAGTGATTTTTTAAACTTTTTGAACAAATTGTTTAATTAAAATATTCAAAAATATAATTCTGCGAAATAAAAAACAAGTGGTTAATAAAATGTGTTTATTAAGTAATAGCATAGCCTGTTCGATTGGCCATCTCAATCACCTAATTCTAATCCGACCAAAATTTATGGGCATTAATGAAGAGGAAGCTGAAAATGTACCACATAAAAAATTTGAGCGATCTAGAGCGAGATGTCCGGAAGATATGAAAAATTGTATCACCCTGTATGCTGAAAAATTGGTTGATAGTATGGACAAAACGTGCCGGTGACAGGCAATTATTGACAGTAATGGTGACTTTACTATGTATTGGTTAGTGTCCTAGAAAACACAAGAAACTTTCATAATAAAAATAAAAACAAATCGTAGTTTTATTTTTACTTAGTTTTTTGCCGTTCAAGCTCTTGTTGCACATACTGTATGTTGTGGCCCTACTCGACTTTCTTTTATCATGAATGTACTTGAATAGTACGTCGATGATTCGTAGGATTTGATTCTCATGAAGTTCACATGTCAAAATTTACCATTTTCATATGGCTTCCATATTTTTGACATCGCGTCGTTTTGTTTGTTTTCAAATTAAATTTTTGAATAATGGTCTGACTAGTATTGTTGCGCAATTTATTTTAGAATTCTTTTATGTTAGATTTTATAAAAAAAAAACTTACCGCCTTTTTCGGACTTTGGCGGTACATATAGCAAATGGTAAATTTGCAAGAATTTCTGGGTTGAAAATTTTAATGATTGGTATACCTACTCACGTTTACTTTGCGAAAGAAAGTGAAAACAATAACCATTACGAGTTCTATCTCAAAATTATAAATTAGAACAAGTAGAATTAAGGACAGCAAGAGTCAAGACTCAACACGCACACCAAAACACAAATTCTTCTTCGCGCAGTGTATCGTAACTGAAAACTCAAAAGTTAATCTGAATACATAATCGACTTCCTGAATCTTAATACTTAAAAATCAATATTGAATAGAATAAAAGAATATACATATTCTTTTCTATGTGAATATTTAGAAATTTTAGTTTTATTATTAAAATTTCTATAAAAGTAGCTAATATTTACTAATTTGCTTATCTTATCTTAGTTAATATCAAAATTTCATAGTCTGTTAAACTGACAATTTACCATATCGATAGCTTGTTATCAAATGCACAAAAATTGATTTTTGGCTAATAATAGAAGAAATTTATTAGGTGCTACATAAATTACAGCAGCACATGTGAATTAATATGAGTGTAGCGTGTAGGTGATTTCTACTGCAAATAAGACCTAACTCAGTTCAGCGTAATAAATATTAAAATAATAATGAAACCGAGATTGCCTAATAAATATATCACATACACAATTGGTGGTCGTATTACAATTAAAATTGATAAATTATAAGCTCTTTAGTAGTCAAACCGCCGAAATTTTATTTGAATAATTACTACAGTCTCATATTTTATATTATTTATTTATTCAAAGAAATCTATTCTGTGATTTACATGTATGATTTCAGATTATTTAGTTTAAAAAAAAAATGTATCAAAATAAAAATAAAAAAAATTAGCCAAAAAACTTAAAAAAAATATATAAATAAAATGTTGATTTAACATTTAAAAATTTACAAAATAATTCTTCAGGATATATTTGAAGTTGTCCTTTGATAAATTAAAGTCGAATAGGTCGTCGATGATGTTGAATGATTTAGACATAATATTAATGGGGTTGTTTTCTCCATAATTTTCTAGTGCTAAAAACTCATGGTTTCGAAATGTTCTGCATGGCACATGAATTGATGTTTCCCTTCAAGATGTGAGCCGAATCAGTGTGATCAAGCAAAACATGAGTGTGACCAATAAAATCCGCGCCTAAGAGACGTCGTCTATATCAATCGTGCATATTTTGTAATCCGTGCATCTTGTTGAGTGAACATAAGGTTTGATGTCTTTAAATTCACCTGTCCATCTTTTAACAAACCCAAAAATGGCATTCGCTTTCGCAATACAATTTTTAATATGCCTATTGAAACTGGCATTTTCGACAAATGTATAACACTTAAGTATATAATCTCATTGACCCTTAGCAATACTTCGTTATTGACTTTGTATGAAGTAATAAACGGATTTCTTTTACGATGAAAAGACATCATTTTGCATTTCTTAACCCTTATTAGCCCAAATTATTTTTTTTTTGTATGAAATATAAACTGCTTAGCTGCTCGAATGATGAATTTGCAAAACAAAAAATTTTTGAAAAATTAAATACAAACGTTAGGTTGTTGCAGACAAAAATCCAGAAAATAGTAACTTCCTTTAAAGTCATTGAAATTATGTAACAAAATAAAATTGTAAATATGTTAAATTATGTGTAAATGTGTTAATACTCGTATGTAAAGTTATGGTAATTTAAATAATCCATCTGTGCACCGCTGCGATTGCAAAATCATACTAAATATTTTTTCCAAAGGATTTTTATTTACCCTGGAGATATAATATACTCGACGCGACCGACGTGACTCAAAAGTAAAAATATATGAAATGCGATTAGCGAGTCTTCGGCAGGCTACAACGTTTTTGACATTTAGAAATGTTACTTACGTCGAGTATTCCGTTAAATAAAATATTCCGTTATAATTTCTCCAATTCTCTATTTAAGAGATTTTTTGTATTGATCTTCATATAGACCACTGAGCTAATATGGGTTAATATTTAAGTAAAGTGAGTTTCGATCACACCACTCACTTATTCTATCGATGTCTTCCTGAAGTTTCTTCGTATCTTAGATTCCATTAACAGTACGAAACATTTTCACGTCATCAGCAAATATGAGCTCGTTTGAGTTTTTGATTATCTCGGTTAATCGATCTATGAAAACAATAAATGCCCAAGGCCCGATATGTGATCCTTGGGTAACCCCAGACGTAACTTTAATGACGTTTGATTTCTCATTTCCCATTATTACAAAATATCTATCAAACGATAAGACTTGAACCAATTTAAGCAAACTAGGTGAAAAGCCAAATGTGAGTAAACTCTGGAGTGTTTTTTGATGGCAGATGGAATCAAATGCTTTACTGAAATCCATGTATGCTACATCTACTTGATGGTCTTTTTCTATGTCGTTAATCATTTTACTGATTAACCAGATTAGTTGATGTTGATTGGCCGCAATTGTGCAATTGTGGATTTAAAGTAGTTGCATAATACTAATTCAAACAATTCTGGAATTGATAATGTAGTTGATATTTCTCTGTATACTCTGTAGCATGTCACGTCGTCTCGTTTACTCGATTTAAAAATTGGTGTAATCTTTGAAATTTATTTATTTTTATCGAGAAAACGCTAAAGATAAACCAATCTGTATCTACATATTATTCATTAAATTGTAAGCAGTCCACATTCTAATGCTCTGCTTAAATGTTTGGACCTGAGCAAACTATCTAGATTAAATTTCTTTGCTACCATATAATGCTGGTAACGTACTTTTAAAACTTTCCGTTTACCCATGTGAAATGTAGCAATTCTACTCGTATGCATAACTAACGTTTTATGTTGAAGTGTCTCCTAATTTATAAAAACGCTGATTTATTAATGGCCCTAGAGTTTACCGTAGCATGCTAAAAGGTAAAGAATGTTAGTTGTATTCTTACGATCTGGCCTGATCAATTCTGTGTGGATTGGTCACTTGAGCGGGACATTAATTCCGCAGAAATTACTCAGTTAACGGTTATGAAATTAAAGACATTTTACAAAGTGAAATTAGTGACATCTTCATTTAAGCACTAGAAATAGCTTTGTAACAGTGTAGTATTTTTGCAAATTATAGCAGTTTAGCCTGCATTAGCCTACTTACCGGACAAGTGGTGCAGTGGTTAAAGCTTCGGCACATAGAGCGGGAGGTACTGGGTTCGAATCCAAGCAGAGGCAGGATGCAAAAGCGAATTTTCCTCATCGATTATGATCGGTAAAGTTAATAAACACAACGTAGACCCTCTGTTGGAGTGCAGAACTCAGCGCCGACCCACCGTCCATGTCAATGTACAGGTTGACATGGAGCTTGCAATGTGCAGGTGGTATACTGTAGTTGTGTGAGTAGGTGAATGGGTGGGTGTGTGCGTGAATGAAAAGGGGGTATTAATTGACCCTAAAAGGACTTAAATCCATTGGATAATTAATAATTTGTTTATTAAAAAAAAAAAAAATAGAACTGAAAGTGCACGGATAAATTGGAACATTTAGAGTGTTATATAAATACGGGTGCGATGCGGTAAGACTCAGTACGCTAATCATAAGTGGTGTTTAAATTGATTTAAAGTAATTGTAAAAGATGAAAAATGTGAATTTGTGGATATTTGCAATAAGAAATCAATCAAAAGGTAGAGCAAAGTGTAATTAAGTAGAAACTGAACCAAAAAAGGACTCAAAATATTTGACAAAGGATATGATTATGTAGCCCATACGGTGTTGAATTTTTTAACAAAAATATATTATATTCTTAAAGATATAGCGCACCCGAATGCGAAGGGTAGAAGTGAATGAATTCATGTATAAAACTTGCCTCGTTGGTTATGTAGCAGGGAGCACCATGTGCAGGTGAAGTTGACATTTGTGCTGGTATATTGACTTTCTACACCGACGCGCCTTATCCTCCATTTACGTGTATGTGAGAACTAAATGCCGTCTAGTGACTCTTCGAAACCTCTAAGGTTTTACACTAATAATTGATTGAACTAACTGAGTGAATGGTATACTAAGAACTATAAGTTAGTAGAAATATTGTGAATTCTTATATAGCAAATTTGTTTATTAATTTCTACCAACAATTTCCTTTTTGAAGTTAGACAATATTTTATTTTTTCGAATTTTAACACGCGTAATGATATTATGGACAAAATAAAAAATAATTAATTTACATGCGCCTCTAAATTCCATCACCAAAAATTTGTAATCCAATATATTTCATACAAACATTGGAATAGTCTTTTAGGTTTCGATGGCCGAGAACTTCAATACTATCTAAAATGCAATGTTAACAATAATTCGTATGTGATATTGGCAAATCAAGTATTAGGTGTGCAAGCAGGAATTCGGCTTTTTTGGTTAAAATCAACTTTATTGAAAATGCAATATTTACAAAGCTTAATTATCGAAATATTCGCCATTCGTTTTTTGCCATTTATCAAGTAGATGATGAATGCCACCGCGATATAGAAACTTGTTAGTTTCGAAATAAAATCAATCGATTCATCGATGAGAAGATGAGTTCCTATGCTGATTTTGATGTGTTTTGATTTTGATGTGATTTCGGATGAGTGCTGTCATGCAGGAATATCATTATCTGCTCAACTTAGCCCATAAATGGCCTTTTTTCCTCCAGAGCATCTTGAGCATCTCCAGCAGTTTGTAGGAAAAGGAATGAAATGAATATTGTTAGCAAACGTTGACCATTTGTTTTGGACCTGTCAATTCAATTTTAATTTTATAAAAATACATACGTTAATTTATTAATTTGTTTACTATTTTATTTAATTTTAGCTTACATCTCGGTAAAAATACCATTAAAATTTATTTTAAAAATACAAAATCTTAAATATCAATCAACACTTGTGTATGATATGATACTCGCCACCTAAATAGCTGTCGAATTTTGACGTAACATTTTCGTAAAATCCGAAATCGAAAAAAACAAAATAGTTCACAATACTAATATTCGCCGCGAGTCGAGTTTCTCGATAGCAAAAAAGTTTATAATACCAATATTCACAGCTAGTCCATTTTTTAGAAGGCGATAAAAGTTTCATAATAGCCTCCCAAGTTCAAAAGCTCGTATTGAATGACTCCTTTCCAATCCCATCAGAAAAAGTATGTTATGATTAATGGAACGAGCAGTAATATTTTAACTGTGAAATGTGAGGTTCCTCAAGGCACCATTACTGTTCCTGATGTTTATCAATGACATCTCAAATTTGCCTTTGATTAGCAACATTCAAATTTTTGCAGACGATACTTCAATATTTTATGAAACAAATGTTCGTTCTACAATACAGGATAGCATGAAGCATGATATGAACATCTTACTGGAATACTTCAAATCCAACGTGATCTCATTGAATTTAAATAAAACAAGATTTATGATCTTTCGAGACTGATGTACTTTGCATTTATTCAACCCAAAATTTTTATGGAATTATTGTTTGCGGAACGGGAAGTTGGAGCAAAATAAAACCTCTCCAAATCATGCAAAACAAAATTGTGAAAGCTATCTTGAAGCTCCCTTTACGATTTTCATCATTGCATTTATTTGAATCCGGAGGAATTTTGCCGTTGGGAGCGTTGTATGATTATCAAGATTCATTATATATGTACAGGACATTAAGTGTTTCTTTTACCTTATCTAATTTAGAATTTTGTAATAGTAACCATAAATATGGAACCAGGTTTGCAAATAACATATCATGCGGATCTATTACAAACGAATTTGGACGAATTTATTACAAACGAATTTGGAATCCGATTTTGCCTCAATTTACAACAAATTACCTGAATCATTGAAACCCGTAATGAATATTCATCAATTCAAGAAACAATTAAAGATATACTATAGAGAATTGGTAAATAATTACATTTCTTAAATTTTATAACATTGATATGCTTATTACTGACACATGAATGAGAAATATGATTATTATAATGTTAATTTCATTTTAAAGGACAGAAAATCCATTGGGGAATTGACATTGTAATTATTTATTATAATTTTATTGTAATATTATTTTATTGTAAATTTTATTGTAACAATAAATTTATTTGAAATTATTAATATTAATTAAAGTAACACTTTCTTTGCATGAATATTCATTTTTGCAACTGATGTTGATGGCTGGCCTGGATCAACCCATAGTTTTCTGCGTTTAGGATTATCGTAATGATTTCTTGTACAATACTTTCTTTTGTACCGAGAAAGCAAATTCATGCAGATGTCAACTTTTCGGTTTTTGTTTCTTCGGTCAATTTATGAGGAACTCATTTTCCTTCCTTCTGTAATTTTCCCATTGCATGTAATCGAAGGATATTGCTTGGTGTGTAACTCCTAACTGTTCTACAATTGAGTTTGACACGGATTTTCATCCAGTAAAACTTTAAATTTTTCGTCTTCAATGTTTCACTGCACCTGAACGTGGATCGTCCTTAAAACTAAAATTGCCATCATGAAATCTTGCAAACCGCGTTTTGTAATTGCTGACTGACTTATAGAA
This sequence comes from Nephrotoma flavescens, assembly GCA_932526605.1. Classification (NCBI taxonomy): domain Eukaryota; kingdom Metazoa; phylum Arthropoda; class Insecta; order Diptera; family Tipulidae; genus Nephrotoma; species Nephrotoma flavescens. The sequence continues at coordinate 142,760,323 of OW052220.1, forward strand.
TGTTCATTCAAATTCGAATTAATCAATTCCATAACTTGAACAGCATTTTTTTGATTTGAAAACCGAATAGAATGCGATGACGTAAATGTTTCTTATCAACATCCATCTCACGGAACGACATCTTGCAAATGACAAAAACTTATATCATCAAAACAGGAATGACTAAGCGACATATATCCCAAATGAAGGGCGATTTGGATGCGTTCAAGTATATTTTAATGAAACCAACTTCAGAGCCGAGTTTCTACTTGCACACCTGCCTAATACATTAAATTTTGAATATTTTTTTTTATTATTTTCAAAATTTAAATTGCATATCTTGTTTTGACTGAAGAACAGCAGCATACGAATTGGAAGTATTGACAATTGCATTGTGTTAGGTTTACATTCCTAAACAATTCATTTATCGGGTGTATGCATTAAAAGTACAGTAACTGAATTAATCGATTTACTGAGACATATTGCAGTAATATAAATCGTATAGATGGCGTCCTTGAACAAATTCCACGCTTTCCATAAATAACTATATTATATTCGTTCGACATCGATTGCGTGCTTTTTGCAAGGTCGCCCATACTTTGAAAGGCATCCAGTTGCGTCCAAAAGATTAACTTATATATAATCTGTATGTAAAAGGTTGAATGTCATCAATGTATGATAAAAAAACAAAAAAAAATTAAATTTATTTATTAAAAAAAATAAAAAACTGCAGCCGTGTTGTTATTGATTCTGTTGCTGACGCAACATTGTCAAAGTTGACGATGTTGTTGTTGTTGCTGGTACCATTGTGCTGCTGAAATACCGAAGTGGTTGTTGAACCTCGTTGTTTTGCGTTTTGAAGTAAAACTTCTTTAGGCACGCTTGACTTGGGGACTAAGCTGTCAAATGCGTTACGAAAAATGTAATCGAACGAGGCGAACGAAACAAACGCAAAACGAAATCATTTTCCTTTAGTATCAGGATGTGCCATGACAATTCATAAATCCCTAGGTGGAACATTAGTTGATACCATTTTATTTTAATAATTGGTTAAAAAAATTGGAAAATAAGAAAATAGGAAAATTGGTAATTGGAAAAATTGGAAATTTCGAAATTTGCAAAATTGGAAAATTTGAAAATTTGTAAATTGGGAAATTGGAAAATTATAAAATTGGAAAATTAGAAAATTGGAAACTAGGTAAATGGAAAATTGGCAAATTGGTAAATTGGCAAATTAAAAAATAGGAAAATAGGAAAATATGAAAATTGGAAATTTGGAAAATTGGTAAATTGGAAAACTGCTATATTGGAAAATTGAAAAATTGGAAAATTGAAAAATTATAACACAAGAAAATAGGAAAATAAAAAAATATGAAAATAGGAAATTTGGAAAGTTGGTAAATTGGAAAATAGGAAAATAAAAAAATATGAAAATTGAAAAACTGGAAAATTGGAAAGTCATATAATATAGACTTCTATGTCACTGACTAACTCACTCGAGAACGCACAGGGTGACCAAATTTTTTTTTTCTATATTATAACATCTATGTCACTCACTCACTTACTCACTCCAGAACGTACAGGGTGACTAAAAAAATTCGTCCGTGTGGTATATTTTATATAAGTATTTTTTCTATATTAGGCGTTTTCGGAAATATCCCATGGTAACTTTTGGGTAACTTGCTGACGAAAGTTACCAAATCTTTTTCCGAACATGAAGAGTAACTTTAGAGTAATTTACTTTGAGTTCATTTTTAATTTCTGTCGATCTGTAAATTTGTATTAAATTAGGAATGTCAGAAAAATTAAAGTACAAACTTTCAAAGAATAAACTATTATAAAAAGTACAACAAAAATGTACATATTTATTAAAATACGTAATTGAATTTAGCTGAATATAAATATTACCATGTGGAATGTAAACTTACTTTTTGTGTAGTCAGGGTAACTTGGGTAACTTTTGTTACCAACATTAAAAAAATTAAAACTACTTTAAAGTTACTATGGGATATTTCCGAAAACGCCTATTATAGCTCCATTCCACACGAGGTATCACAGAAACCGATTCTTTCTTCGTTTCTTTCCCCGTTTGCCTATGGTACAGGTTTTAATGCGAGTTAAACAAATTTTCGATGAAACCACACTACACAAACATAAATGAAATAAAAAATATTTCAAGGCCATTTTTACTATGCTAAGAGATTTCAAAAAAGATTTTTTTGTCCATTTTGTTACACATACATAATCATTATCTATTACGACTAGTTGGCCTTGAAAAAGTTACCAAGTTACAAGGTTACCTCTTGTGGCATCAGACATAAACGGCTAGGTGACACTCGAGAACGCACAGGGTGACCAATTTTTTTTTCAATATTATACTTTTTCTATATTATATTATAAATATTAAATATATATTAGAAGATTTACTTCAGTAGTGTGGTCTAAAGCACACTTAATTTTTTTTTCTAATTCCGCTATGCAGTTGTTGTTGTTTTCTTGCGTTGGCACGTGGGCCTTAGTCCGCGCGTGCTTATGACGGGTCCTTTTGTTGTATTCCCATTTGCATGTGGCAACTCCTTGCGCTCACGCGAAATAAATTGGCATTCGTTTTTGCAGAGGTCTTTACGCCACGCTAATGAATTGGCATTAACCGGGCTCACACGTGATAAAATTGCTTTTGTTGGTGGTCGCTCATATTTTTTCCATGGCACACAAGTCATACTTTTGCTTGTTATATTATTACTAATATATAAACATTATTTATTTCACGTTATAAACTTTTATTTTATATTTATAAATTTACTGCCTGAGTAACCCCGACGTTGTACGGGAGAAATTAAAATTATTTTGAAGCACGGATAATTTGCAGGAAATCACTTGACATAGCTGTAGTTGCAATCATATATTGCGGAAATTCATCAGGCTCCGAATTCAGTAACGGAAGCACCACCTTCCCATTGTTGCAGAAAAGTGACCACATATTGAAATGTTGGTGGGAACTTGCCTTTATAGTAAGCGACCATGCGAATTTTATATAACATGCTGTTATGATATTATTTTACAACGTATTTGTAGGGATGGGTTTAGGATTACTTTTGGTACTTCTTGTACCTCGGTACAAGAAATTTGTACTAAAATAATTATACTCCTTTCTTTCAAACCTTCATATTGAGGATTACTTTTGGTACTTCTTGTACCATTGTAATTATACTCCTTTCTTTCAAAACATTCATATAGTGCAGAAACATATCCTACAGAAAATTGTATGATTATACTTGTTTTTAACAAGATCGGAAGCAGAAACAATCAAGATTCAGCACAAAATATTGTTTTGTGTTGCGCGGCTAACTAACTCGATTATTTAATCAGGCGAACGCAACCTTTACCATGCCTTGGCCCTAATTTTCACATTCGAATGTCCCCTTCACTTCCTATAGGATACACTAATCATTTTGAATAATTTTTTATTCAATATTTTAATTTGTTTTCTCACACGATATTTTTCGTATAACACATGTTACGAGAATTTGTTGGAAGTCGTGTATTGTAAATAAATAACTCCTGCGATTCAATGATACAAGTACTATTTAAGATAAAATGTTTAGATTATAAATTGTTTTAGTTGTAAGATTGTGACTATCACACATCACGTCCACATGTATGAAAAATAATATAATCGTATTTGAAAATGGGAAACAACAGACTTCCACTAGTAAAGCATTGATTCAGTAAGTATTCGAAGCATAAACATACTTCTTCGAGTTCAAGAAATAATTTTTTTTCATTGGAATTTAAGTTTATCATACGCAAACGTCTACATAAATTATCATTCTTTAAATTTCTCCTGAACAAAAGTTCAACCGACACAATTGTGCCATAGCTCTAATGGCGCTAATATTTTGTAATGTAAGTATTAATCGCGCATCAATATACACAATTGTGTATGCTTAACACTCTTATGATTTATGTAGATTCATATTTAGACTTTGGGGGCCCATAACTACCGTTACCATTTAAATTTCAACATTAATTTTATGGATACAAGTTATTGTAAATAGCATCTGCGCACAAACAATACTTCAAGTTGTTATGGGTTGTGGTATGGGCAATTCTACAGTTGAAAATTGTATACAATAAATTATCTTAGCATTTTTAAATAGTATTCTCTAAACAATTTTTTTACATAAGAAAAAAAAATATTGACTTCAAGCGAACAAGATAACATTAAACGTCAAATCGAAATTTTAATTATTTTATATCCTTAATAACACACAAATATAATCTCTAGGTAGGTAAATTCTTACATATACATCGTCGGAAGTTATTTGATATTAAAAATCTAGATTCGGTTAGATACAGATGTAAAACAAATCAAATGTTTGAAAAGAACATTACAACAGTCAAATATTTTTTTACTTCGTATGGTAAAATCGTGTACAATTAAGTCTTAGCGAGTTAACAATATCTAAATATACGAGTAATAATCGGATCTTGAAACCCGGAATATTTATTGTAATCTCGGAATTGTCGTACTAGAATTTTAGATTTTCGAGTATACCACAAAAAACTACGCGTTTTAAGTAACGAAGCTCATTTGACCATCAAACTAAGTTAGTCACTCCGAGTTTTTCGAAGTTCACGAGTTCCACACCCAAAATTTTTTTTATGTGCCTCAAACGAGTTCCACACCCAATAATTGTTTTAAGTCCTCTATAAAAATTTATTAATCGAAACCATTTCTAGTTATTTAATTTACGCCTAGTTATGGAAGGACGTTCCAGTTATACCATTTATTTTTACCTTCAGTTAATTTTTAATCTTTGCAAAATGTATGGGTTAATCCTAAGAATCAGTAACGAGTGCAATGTGAGACTTGGATCAATGAACTGTTTCTTTAGAAATCAATTTTATGAAATGGACATCTTGTTTTACCTTAGTTTTAATACATAATATAATTAAATTTTTTACTCTTTCATTATTGTTTGAAATTTGTCCAAATTATTAATTTCTTCAATACAGGATTAATAAACAGTCTAGAATTAAAGCATTGTAAGATCTTAAAGATTGTTGAGAGCTACTCGTCGGTTTTCTTAGTTATGCAAATAAAAGTAAAATATTAAGAGTACACAACAAGTTGAAAGCTTTGTTTGTTATGTGGATGTAGTCAAATCAGACACTTGAAACACTTGACTTTTATATTTGAAAATTGAGCAATTAAATGGCTTTGGCAGTAATTCAGAGACCATCTTGATTTAGAATATTCTACTCCTTATGTCAACTTTCTTCTAATATAAACAGGCAATTTATTTATTTCCTACTTTAAACATAAAATTATAAATAATAAATTTATTTGTTTTGTTGTATTTGTCGATTGGTGATAAAACTAAGCAAAAATATAGCTAAAAGTGAAAACTATCGAATAAAATATTCAAATGTTTGACTTCGCTGAAAGAATACTTTATTTACAACGATAACAGTTTATTTTTATAAGTTCACAAATTTACATTCCAAATTGAAATAATTTTGTTACTTTTTTATATAAAGTATCGCAGTTAACTAAATTGTTAGAGCTTAAGCTTATTTAATTCTAAAATAAAACTATAGACTAAAATATCAAAAATCTGTTAATTATTAATAATATCCAAAGGAAAGCCTTTTACACATTCAAGGAAAGTTATCCTACGATAAATTATTTGTGATACTTTTTGCCATAAAAGGCTTGGGATCCGCTGTGGTATTGCGGCTCGTGAAAACCATTCCTAAAGGAAGTTTAATTTTTTACAGGCATTATTTACTATCTGCTGCTTACATTGAGGTATTGTGCCACAGGTAAGCTTTCGTTTGAGTATTTATACTTGTGCAATTGGTAATAAGAAATATAAATAAACAGATTGAAAAAAAAAAATCTTATAAGTCTGACCGTAGCAGCATGGCGATTAGCGAAAGCCAGGCCGCGTATTCTTGAAATCGGTGGATATTTTCGTCTACGAACTATAATTTACATTAGAATTCTTTGTATTATTTGAATTTTTCGCCGGCTTTCTATTATTTATTTCACTACTAAACAAAAATCGGTGGATAAATCCGCATTGATTTACCCAGGCGGAAATTTCCACCGATTTTTGTTTAGTAGTGAAATAAATAATAGAAGACTAGCAAGCAAATTTGAAAAAACGATTAAAGTAGCCGACGAAAAATTCGAATAATATACAGAATTTTAATGCAAATTATAATTCGTAGACGAAAATATCCACCGATTTGAAGAATACGCGCCCAGGAGTTCCTGATAAATAATGCTTCTCAAGAACAGGACCAGTGCCAAATGGAAGGACACTAAATGTGTTACCGCAGTTTCCACAATATGTGGCGCGTCTCCAACCACTACCGTAAACCGTTGAAATAAGCAAACTAAATCTATCAACCCGTTACGTGTCCAAATTTAATCTCGCAGTATAACAAAAACATGGGAGGTATCGATATTGTAGACCAAATGTTTGTTTGTAAAGATGATGATGATGTTGATAATCCAAAATGTTGAAGTAATTTTTTCAATTATGAACGATGATGAAAAATGGTGAAGAAAAGATGTATCGATGGAGTTGGAATTCAGATGATCACGTAAAATAAAAAAGCTATTTTATTTTCAAATAAACTAACACACTGTATATATTTTTTAGTTTAAAGAATAAAACACACCAAGAGCAGCGCAACATATTCCAAACAATCCACATTAACGGTTGCGAATGGGTGTGCACATCAAGCAGCGCAGCAGTTTATTTTGTTTTAGTAGTAAAATGCACTTGTCTCAATTTTATTGAGGTTATGAGTAGCATCAAAGTGCAGTCAATTGAAACTGCTGGGTGTGGAACCTATTGATGCCGCGACACATGCAACTTCATTCAATATAATTTCTTTAAATTTAAATTTTTCTATTAAATTTACAAAATATTAGATTTGTTTTATTTTAAATACCTATATTTATAATCAAACTATAATTTTGTTTCATTACGTAAGCGAATAAACCAATATTTAAATTTGCTGCTCGCTGCTACTGCTTGGTGTGTTTCATCCTTAATGCTAACTTTGTCGCCTGCTTATAATCGAATGAATACAAAAATATATTTTTGGTTGTAAACTCGGTGTCAACATGCAAGTAAACCTAAAGGGTCGAATTTTATGGTAAGCGCGAACTTAATATTTAAAATTTACTGGCTTTACAGTAATTACTAGCTGTATTGCATTATTTGTAATATTTAATCGATTCTTACCGCAATATTCTATTACATTTTTTTTACTTAAATGTAAGACACTTTTGACAATTTGTTTATAATCTAGATTTTGTTGACAAGTGTGTATACATAGTAAATTTAAAGATGAACTCTAAATAGTTAATTGAATTAAAATGTAAGTATACAAAGTAATAGGTATTAATTCGATTAGTATGTTAAGTACAATAATGCTATTTGTACATTTCAGATAGATGATTATAATTAAAATATATGGAAACTACAGTAATGGTAAGTAACTAAACATGAAATTTACCAGAATTTTCTTGTTTTGTTTTTAATTTTAAGTACACCTGTGAGGATACCGTAGCACTTGGAGTTGCAAATAAATGTGTATCGGTTTGTTGATTCAATAAATCTTTGAGTAACCCAGCTGTATTATTTGTTTTAAATTCTCGCTAACATGTTAGAATACTATAGGACTTTTATAGAGACGATATTAAAGTCGTAAGTAATATGATCGAGTTAGCATTAGTTAACGCTTGGATGGAATACAGAGAAGACTGTGCTGTTTGTAACATTCCAAAAAAACCTATAAATGATATTTTAGTTTTTGATGTGGAGGTGGCTGATGCATGTGTGAACAACAAACGACGAGACAGTAGCGGTTGAGATGATGAAGTGTTTATTACCGGCCTAGCAAACTTATGTTCACATTTACCTTGTATCTGAAAGAGATTTGATGGGTATGACCATTGGCCAGTGTTTGATTGTTTCGGAACTGCTAAACATTGCCGTTTGGAAATATGCAAATAAAGTACATGTTGTCGGTGTGAAAAGTGTAATGTATATTTGTGCCTTTCATATAAAAAAACTGTTACAAACAGTTTCATACTTTGAAAAAGTGATACTTTTATAACTGGACTTAAGTTAATCTTATATGAATAATTTTAGTTTCGTTATTTTGAAGGAGGATTGCTAAACGAATTGTGATTTTCTTGTAATATTTTAATTAAAAAAATAAAAAGGGCAGGGTATTGTTTTGTACTTAAACTGTTTTTTCGTTTTGTTTTTGAGATTTATTTATAGATAATGATGTTGACTTAAGTTTAATCCATACAAATGTGTAGGTGCTCTTATTCCAACAAAAATATATTTTTTTTTTTCAAAAAATTCTTTGAGTTTAATTTAATTTAGATAATTCTTATTCACATAAAATATACAATTATCGGTTATAATTCATATCCCTGAACTTTCCAGCAACTTAAAATTAACCCAAACAATTGTGCTGCTTGAACTTTATTTACGATTATTTTTTACAGGAAAAATATCTTTAAATAAAATACACAAATGGGTTAACCGGTCTTCAATTTACGCATAATTCTATGTTTGACGTATTTGTTTTCGTAATCGAAGTTTACATACACTATTGTATATTCGGGCCGGGAAAGGGGTACAGGAAGTCATGAACTATGTCGAAAAACCAATTTATATTTTATATCTATAACTTCATCCCTGGATTGCTAGTCACTAGGCGACAGATCAAGAATGTAAGTAAAATAAAAATAGTTTCACAGCAGCTTAAAAATTAAACTAGGTCAAGTGAATTTGATAACCTTGTAAAAATTTTCATTAAAGTCTTATACAAATACAACAAGAATATGAAAAAAATCTTGAACCAAAGAATGTTCCAACAAAAAGATTTGTTATCGTTGCTATGACACCTAACCAAAACTAACTTGAAAATATCTATAATTTCAACCAATTATGTACTGCAATATTTTTTCTAAATAATTCATCAAAATACATAATTTAATTGTATCTACTAGTATTGAATGGAATTACATCAATTTGTAAAGTGTGTATTTTTAATTTTATATTAAAGATAGAGATAAGAAGCACAAACTTAATCAATTTATTTTACTAGTGTCATTCGCATATTTTTGTTACAATAGTAAAATGCAGCAAACAGGTTTACCAGATCCAAATTTTTATTGGCTAACATGTGGTGTCAGTCAAATTTGGAATGTGAATACAATAAATATCTTTTAATTTATTTAATGCATTGGGAAACTACACATTTATTAGCGGACAACTGACTACGATTATTAAAAGAATCATCACATTATAATCACGAATGGAGTATAGTCTGATATGCAGGTAAACTTTAATTTTTAAAGTTATTCGCGGTGATTGTCTCTGTTATATATTTCGAGTTTATTCGACATGTTCTACGAAAAAAGACACTTATTAGCTATTCACGTGATTTGAGAAACGGCCGTGAGAAACGGCGAAATCTTCTTATGTCATAGATCCTTAAATTCCAACGAAAAAGTCATTCAACGAAATCTTTGATTTCATTATTCGCAACTACAAAACAGCAAGGCGACATCGTTTTTTCGGTAGATTTTACTAAAATGAAATGAATGGCTTTTTCGTTTTCTATTGCAATCGCAACTTTCTGAAGAAGATTTCAACAATCATTCGTATAACTTCGATAAAAAAAAGAGAACTTAATATAAAAATGGTGGCCAAGTAAAATTGGCATAACTACCTATACAACGAAAGGCCGTTGTATCAAATGTAAGGATTTAATCTAACTTAATATTTCAATTAGGTTCATATTTTGGGTTCCAATATGTTCAGAATGCTTCATTTTAATTTTAAAGTCCAGCCAGTCCAGTTTATAACCATACGCTACAATCTTTGAAATTATTTTATGAATTACTAACGCAAACAAATTTGGTCGCTGATACATTATTAATTCCATTTTTATATACATTTTTTAAAAATGTCAAAAAAAATTAAACGAATTTGAAACGAACGTTGATCTTATTCCCATCTTAAAAGTAAATAAAAATGTTAATTTCTTAACCTTGAACAAATTATAAAGTTAAAAATACTTTTGATGTATTTATGTATATAATTTGTTTATGTAAAGTTTGACATTGACGTAACACGTGCTGTAGGCCGAAATACATGTCTATGTATGGAAACGTATAATCTTGTAATATGCACGCATATGTGTGTATATTACATGATTATTCCTTCTAATCAAATGCCATTATATGCAGACAATTATATTACGATTACAAAGTTATTTTAGTCTAGTATAACGGTCTAGTAAAACGACGAGAAATTAAAAATTTGCAATAATATGAATCGAAAAATCATAATTCCTGTATATTGTTATGATCATATTTAGTGACAATCGTTTTTTAATTAGCATGAATTTTACAAAAATTGATTACCGGTTTTTATTATTTGGAGGTTGAAAATTAATTTCAATTTGCTTGAACTTGAAAGTTTGAAAATCTGTGAAATAGTTGTAAAGAACCTTTCGATGTTATTTAGATTCAGATGTACAAGATTAAAGTACAAAATATACTACAATTTTGGAGAACGTACGAGAATGTTGCCGGTCTGGAATCTAATGACTGATGTAGTAGTAGCAAATATAAGAATAATGGAGAGTGGAGTATGATTGATATAATGAAGGTATCTTTACCTTCCAAACATCAAAAATTGTAATGCGGGATATTTTATGGTACGATGTCGTCCATAAATAGCACAAATTGGTTTTAGTCTTGTAAGGATCAGCCACCATCATATTGGAAATGCATATTTAAATAGATAAAAAATATATCTATTATATGTAGAGCTGCCTTAATATTATTCTTTAAACATTACTCGTTTTAATTGTAAACACTATGGGTATTATGTAAAACTAATTCGGTGCTGTGGAACCCATATCACTTTATTAAATTCAAATTGCACAACCTTAGCGATGTAGGTTAGATATTGATTTATTACCCCGTTTAAAAGAGAAGAAATAAAATATACATAGTAATTTTTCGATTACTTACTTGTTATTTAAGTAAAGTAGGTATCAATATAATACTTTAATAGATTTATAATTATTCGATCGGCACTGAAATTGGTTAAAAATGTTGTTGATATCATTTAATTTAACAATGAAGCGAACATTCTAGTTGAAAAAATACATTTCGTAAGATTGTAATATTACTTTTCGCTTGTTTATTCACACATCAAACAAACTCACAAAACAATTCATCTGTCTAAATTACTAAAGTAACATTATCACTTTTAATTTTATAAGAAAAATATCATATTAGTCTTTACCCTGTAAACCGAAAAGCAAATATAATTTACTATTAAAAAGGTAGTATAGCAATAGCCTTACATATAAGCGTATAAATATCTAACATATTATATTAGGTGTGCAAGTAGAAACTCGGTATCTATGGTATTTTGCCATTTATCAGGTAAATGATTTCGAGGAAAAATAGTCATTGAGTCATTTTTGAGCATCTTCAACTTATGTTCCCCTTTCCTTAGCCCGTAAATGATCATTTTCCTCCACTTAATTTGATCAATTGTACTTGACAACGTTCGGCTGTAACAGTTTGACAAGGTTCCAGAAGTTCCTAGTGAATGGCTCCTTTTCAACCCCACCATGACACACTGTAACAGTTTCTTAGCATGACTATTCACTTTTGAAACTGATGTTGATGTTGTATTTATGATTATCGTACAAAACCCACTCTTTATCACCCGTAACGATTTTGTGCAAAAAAATCTTTACCTGTACCGAGAAAGTAAATTCTGGCAGTTGTCAACTCTTCGGTTTTTACTTCTTTCAGTTAGTTTATGAGGAACCCATTTTCCCTCCTTCTGTATTTTCCCCATTGCATGCGAATGGAAGTGATATTGCTTGGTGAGTAACTCCTAGCAGTTCTGAGAGCTCTTTCTGGACGTGGATCGTTCTCAAGACTAAAATTTTCACCACAAAATCTTGCACACCACTATTTTACTGTTGAATGAATCACAGACTGTTCACTCACAATCGAATTAATCAATTCCATAGCTTGAGCATCATCTTTTTCATTTGAAACAGAATATAATGCAATGACGTAAATGTTGCTTATCGACATTTATCTCTTAAAATTGCTGCACACGGAACGACAACTTGTAAATGACTGAAACGTATTTCAGAAAAACAGCAATGCCTAAGCTACATATATCCAAAATGAGTGGCGATTTGGATGCGTTGAAGTATATTTTAATGCAACGTTCAGAACCGAGTTTCTACTTACACACCTAATATTATTTCGCTTTAAAAAATTTCCTCACAAATTGTATAGCTTTTTATTGACACAGTATATTCTACTTATTTCAAAGTAATTTTGCGATTGCTTTTGGCGTTTAATAACAAAATCAAAGTTAAATATATAAAACCACAGAAAAATACTTTTTAAAAATTTATGTTTTCTACGGAAATCGATATACAATAAAGGAAAAAGTTGCAAATGTTGTTCATATTCGAGGTTTATCGGTTCAGTGCCTACAGATACAATTTATAAAACACTGATAAATTTTAAAAGGGTTTAACTCCTAAAATAATTTATTTGCCATCTGTATCAAAGAAAAAGTATAAAAAATCGATTCGCATAAACATTGTGTGCAACGTGATTTTTCTATCTATACAACAAAATCATGAAAGAAAAGCATGCCTTCATTAGATTAGACAAGATTGTCTTTAATTTGATAGAAATTTGATTTTTTATGAAAATCGATTTTCTTCTTTTAGATAAATTCTAATTAGTTTTTATACTGTAGTCTGTTTACTTTTACTTTTTACGCTATTTGCCGTAGATACTCCTGATGATGACCTAACAAGTCGAAATCGATCGAGTGATTTTTTAAACTTTTTGAAAAATATTCAAAATATTCTGCGAAACAAAAAACAAGTGATTAATAAAAAAAAAAAAAAAAAAAATTATTAAGTATGTATTAAGTTTAGTCTGTTTACTTCTTCCTTACGCAATTGGACATATGCAATTTTGGGTTATTCTGGGTGATAGCCAGATATTACTTTAACATCGAGGTGAGGTTACCAAGACGTTTGAAAATTCGTTTCGAACTAATAGAATTCTTTAAATTAAAAAATTCTATCGTCTCATCAGACTGCAGTGACCAAACTACAAAACTATTGAATATATTTTGAACTTACATACAAACCATAATTACAATGGTTGATTTTAAAAAACTAAATTTTAAAACTTAATTATTACTTAATTGATATTAAATTCATTTACTATTTACACAAATTACCTTTTAAAATGTACATACACATATAAAATATAAAGGGTATAAACAAATAAATAAGTCGAATAAAAAATATTTCTTTTTGTGAACTTTTTTCTTGGATGCCTGGTTTCGGGAGTTCACCTTTCTTCAGGCCTTTGTTATTACAACTAATTTAGTAACAACGTTTTCGTCCTTTATATACCCAATCGGTAACTAAATATGGTTACTACTTTCGCATAAAATTAGGCTACCCGAATTAATAAAAGTTAAATTAAGAAAAGTGAAGTAAAAAAGTGGTATTTGTATGAAACATTTCTATTTTTTTAATTTGTTTCTAAACAAATTTCCTGAATTTAAAAAAGTAATTTCAACAAGAAAAAAACTCTAAATTGAGTTAATTGTAAGTGCTAAAATGAATTAAAAAATGCACATTTTATTTAATTTGTTCGTAAATTTATCTTAATTGATTTTCAAATTGATTTAAAATACATATATTTTATTTCATTTTTTGCCCACTTCTCTTAATTCATTTTCGAAATGAATGGAAGATGATTATTTATATTATCTCGCTGTTTAATGAAGAAGAAAATGTATTCGTATGAGAATTACTTGTGACAATTTTTATTAGGGACAAACGCCGTAGCTACTATGACTGAAAATTTTGAAAATGCAATATGACACTTTAATGTGAATTTTTTATTAATTGTTTTAATTAATAAATTATTAATATTAATTAATATTTATAAAATAAATATTTTATTAATATTATTTAGTATATGTATTAATATTAATTAATTGTATTAAATAATATTAAAAAAATAAGGTACTATTTGATTTTTTAGCTCTTTAATGTCTTACCTTCATGAAGAAGTTAACATATTTTAGAAAATTCGACACAAGAATGATCAATTCGTTTATTTCATCTTATATTCCCGACCCGTTAGTTTGTGAAAATGCTTATAAAATTACATATTTCGTGAATACTTTTCTAAAATCATTTCCTAAATAGTAATTTTCACATTTTATTTCACTTTTTTTTTGAATATTTTGAAAATGAACTAAGAAGTATTAGCACATACTAAAGTAGCACATATGAAATCAACTTATTATTTCATTTCTCTCAACTGTCTTTTAATCGTTTTCTTAATGAATTAAAAACGCTTACTTAAATTCAGAAAACACACTTTCCAATTCGACTTTTCTTAACCCTCGGTTACTAACGTCTGGGTTAAATTGACCCATTGCGATGAAAATTTAAAAAAAAAACATAGAAAACGAATTGCAATTAACTTCATGTTACTTGATATCTAACCTCAATCTTCACTTGTCACATCAAAATAATTTTTAGTGTGGTTTTGCAATTCGAAGGAGGTGGGTAGTTATTTTAGAAGGTGTCCGGGTCATTTTGACCCACGTTAGAAACAGTGTTCAAAATTTAAAGTAAATTTGGGTCATTTTGACCCACGTTAGTAAATAATTAATAAGTATTTATTTTGATAACTTTAGATAATGGATGATTATAAGCGTCAGCAAAATCGGCTACGTGTTATTTTAGCTGAGTTAAACAGCGAGGAGGAAGGCCCTGTCGATGGGTCAGATGTTAGTGAAAGAGAAGACTTAGAGCTATTTAGCAATCATGATTCCGAAACAGAGCAGGAACTTGATCCAAATAACGACGAATATGATGAGCCAGAGGGTGATTTAGTGGGTAAAGATTGCTCAATATGGAGAAAATACGCATTTAAATCTACACGGGCAGTTACCGAAAACATTTTCCGTTCGTCATCAAACCTTACAGATTTTTCGAAATCTGTTAAAACACCCTTAAAAAGTTTCCAATTATTTTTTACTTTCATCAATGATATTGTGGAACACACAAATCTATTTATAAAAAAACAACAAACAAAATATAAGGACGTGAAACATGCTGCAACCACCGATTATACAGAAATTAATGCATTATTTGGATTGTTGTATCTAACGGGGTTGCATAAATCATCGCATGTGCATGTACGAGATTTGTGTGCTACCGACGGCACAGGTTTGAAAATATTTGCTGCAACCATGAGCTACAGTCGCTTCTAATTTCTTATGTGGTGCATTCGATTTGAAACAACATTAAAACTCGCATGGGACGTTGTTTGGTTGATAAACTCGCCCCAATTCGTGAAATCTTCGAAAAATTCAACGAAAATTGCCAGCAAAATTATAGTGTCGGTTGTTTTATTACAGTAAACGAGAAATTAGAAAGCTTTCGTGGAAGATGCTCATTTAGGCAATATATCCCCAGTAAGCCAGCGAAATATGGAATAAAAATTTTCTCTGTTGTTGATTCCGTGTCATTTTGCACATCTAAGCTGGAAGTTTACTGTGGAAAGCAACCGCCAGGGCGATACAATTTGAGTAATAAGCCTGACCAAATCGTATTACGTTTAACCAGACATTTGCAAAACGTTGGACGTAATGTCACAGTAGAAAATTGGTTTACAAGGTACCCTGTGACACTAAAGCTGCTTGAAAAAAACACAACTTTAGTTGGCACAATGAAAAAAAATAAACGAGTGTTGCCACCATCGTTTACCATTACAAAAGATCGTGCGATTAAATCGACAATTTTTGGTTACCAGAAGAAAGCCACTATATTGTCATACGTGCCAAAAAAAAAACAAATGTGTGATCTTACTATCTACGATGCACAGAACAGGCAAATTATCAGAAAGGCCAAAATCTTTACCGGCAATAATCGAATTTTACAATAGCACGAAGTTCGGCGTCGATACTACCGACCAACTTTGCGGTACATACAATGTTGCAAGAACTGCAAACCGATGGCTAATAGTAGTTTTCTTTAGCTTATTAAATTTGGCAGGTATAAATAGCCGAATAGTTCTATTATCCACCGAGAATCCTCCAGTACAATATAAAAAACCGAAATGATTTTTAAAAACCTTGGCTTTAGCTCTTATGCAACCACATGAGTAAAATACAACAATTGAGTACAAACCTCAAATTTAGGTGTAACAAATTTGCGCAAAATCCATCGTTCAAGCCTTCGTCAAAAAACCCAAATTGAATAAGCGCGGTAGATGCAAACTCTGTCAACCGACTCAAGATCGTAAGACAAACACAACTTGCTCCAGATGCAATAGACTTATCTGTGGAAGGCATTTGATTGGTATCTGCACTCTTTGTGAAAATCTCAATTAGGTAATTCAGAAGTTTAGATTTAGCCATATTACAAAGGTAATTATTGGAAAAAAATACTTTATACACAAAAAAACAGTCAATTAATACTTTTTCGCTCACGGTTCCAGCTTTTCAACGATTCCAATTTTCAATGACTAATAGGACGCGAAGGAGAGCTTTAAGCAAGCCTTTATATATATTTTTTTAATGAAATCTTTTACATTTTGTGATATATATTTTTATTTTCTAAAGACTGAAATAAAATATTAAATATAATTTATTTTTTATGTATAATTATCAATTAAATAACTCAGCGTTTAATTTGGTGAAATATGTTAACCGTTGCAGAACATTGGGCTTTTTAAATATGGGTCATTTTGACTCATCGTTAACGTTTTAAGTTAAATTAACGTTAGTAACGGAGAGTTAATTGGTAGCCATAAAATTAATTCATAAAGGACCCCACACAAAACGTATGGGAATTGAATTTCGGTCAAATGATTTGAAATTTTCAGAATAGTTTCTTTAAGCCATGCTGATTAAAAGTCTCCATGGGCACAAAGTGCCTAGATGCTGTTGAAGCCGACTTTTAAGCGATGGGAAGTTGAAAAAATTACAGTAAACATATACAGTGGTAAACATATACGCATCATATTTTTCCGCCTTAAAATGTAAAATAATTGGAAATTTCCATTACTTTTTTTTTGTATATTTGTGTTTTTTGTTATGATTTAAAAATATATATGCACCATCTGTGGCACTATTCTGGTAATTCCCTGGGAATAGGGAATTGGGGAAAGATTTTATATGTAATTTCTATTTTAGAATTTTTTTTCTGGCATACTGAGGTAAAAATCTAGTGGTAATTTTTTTGAAAACAAAATAAAATTGGGAATAATTTTCCCTGCCAATTTAGATATGGAAAAATTATTCCCAATTTATAAATATTTACATCAAACTTTTCTCCTTAGTAGGCCGGAAAAAAAATATTTGAACTGAAATTACATATAAAATCTTTCCCCAATTCCCTATTCCCAGGGAATTACCAGAATAGTGCCACTGTGGCACTATTCTGGTAATTCCCTGGGAATAGGGAATTGGGGAAAGATTTTGTATGTAATTTCAATTTTAAAATTTTTTTTCTGGCATACTGAGGTAAAAATCTGGTGGTAATTTTTTTGAAAACAAAATAAAATTGGGAATAATTTTCCCTGCCAATTTAGATATGGAAAAATTATTCCCAATTTATAAATAAATATTTACATCAAACTTTTTTCCTTAGTAGGCCGGAAAAAAAAATATTTGAAATGAAATTACATATAAAATCTTTCCCCAATTCCCTATTCCCAGGGAATTACCAGAATAGTGCCACTGGGGCCGAATTTTGGTCGAAAACCGGGAATAAAATTTATGAGTTTTACCTTTGTTTCACAAACGTACTAGACGTAAATATTGAATTGTTTCGCTGTATGTATCAAACAATTATATGATTTAATGTTTTAGGTCTAGTAGGTAAGTAAAACAACTGTAATTCTCATAATTTTTATTCCCATTTTTTGACCAAAATTCGGCCCCCTGGTTGTAATTTGTTTGTTTGTGCGATTTTAGTTGAAACAAAAAGGATTTTAAATAAATATTTCATTATGCGCACGTTAATATTCGTATATATATATATATATATATATATATATATATATATATATATATATATATATATATATATATATATATATATATATATATATATATATATATATATATATATATATAATATATATATATATATATATATATATATATATATATATATATATATATATATATATATATATATATATATATATATATATATATATATATATATATATATATATATATATATATATATATATATATATCGGGTGATTTTTTAAGAGCTTGAGAACTTTTTTTTAAAAAAAAACGCATAAAATTTGCAAAATCTCATCGGTTCTTTATTTGAAACGTTAGATTGGTCCATGACATTTACTTTTTGAAGATAATTTCATTTAAATGTTGACCGCGGCTGCGTCTTAGGTGGTCCATTCGGAAAGTCCAATTTTGGGCAACTTTTTCGAGCATTTCGGCCGGAATAGCCCGAATTTCTTCGGAAATGTTGTCTTCCAAAACTGGAATAGTTGCTGGCTTATTTCTGTAGACTTTAGACTTGACGTAGCCCCACAAAAAATAGTCTAAAGGCGTCAAATCGCATGATCTTGGTGGCCAACTTACCGGGCCATTTCTTGAGATGAATTGTTCTCCGAAGTTTTCCCTCAAAATGGCCATAGAATCGCGAGCTGTGTGGCATGTAGCGCCATCTTGTTGAAACCACATGTCAACTAAGTTCAGTTCTTCCATTTTTGGCAACAAAAAGTTTGTTAGCATCGAACGATAGCGATCGCCATTCACCGTAACGTTGCGTCCAACAGCATCTTTGAAAAAATACGGTCCAATGATTCCACCAGCGTACAAACCACACCAAACAGTGCATTTTTCGGGATGCATGGGCAGTTCTTGAACGGCTTCTGGTTGCTCTTCACTCCAAATGCGGCAATTTTGCTTATTTACGTAGCCATTCAACCAGAAATGAGCCTCATCGCTGAACAAAATTTGTCGATAAAAAAGCGGATTTTCTGCCAACTTTTCTAGGGCTCATTCACTGAACATTCGACGTTGTGGCAGATCGTTCGGCTTCAGTTCTTGCAGGAGCTGTATTTTATACGGTTTTACACCAAGATCTTTGCGTAAAATCTTCCATGTCGTCGAATAACACAAACCCAATTGCTGCGAACGGCGACGAATCGACATTTCACGGTCTTCAGCAACACTCTCAGAAACAGACGCAATATTCTCTTCTGTACGCACTGTACGCATTCGTGTGGTTGGTTTAATGTCCAATAAAGTAAACTGAGTGCGAAACTTGGTCACAATCGCATTAATTGTTTGCTCACTTGGTCGATTATGTAGACCATAAATCGGACGTAAATCGCGAAACACTTTTCGAACCGAACACTGATTTTTGTAATATAATTCAATTATTTGCAAGCGTTGCTCGTTAGTAAGTCTATTCATTATGAAATGTCAAAGCATACTGAGCATCTTTCTCTTTGACACCTTGTCTGAAATCCCGCGTGATCTGTCAAATACTAATGCATGAAAATCCTAACCACAAAAAAATCACCCTTTATATATATATATATATATATATATATAGATATATATATATATATATATATATATATATATATATATATATATATATATATATATATATATATATATATATATATATATATATATATATATATATATATATATATATATATATATATATATATATATATATATATATATATATATATATATATATATATATATATATATATATATATATATATATATATATATATATATATATATATATATATATATATATATATATATATATATATATATATATATATATATATATATATATATATATATATATATATATATATATATATATATATATATATATATATATATATATATATATAAATATATATATATATATATATATATATATATATATATATATATATATATATATATATATATATATATATATATATATATATATATATATATCTGCGTGAACGAGCAAGTTTTTCAACTTTCCATCGCTTAAAACTCGGCTTCAACAGCATCTAGGCACTTTGTGCCCATGGAGACTTTTAATCAGCATGACTTGAAGAAACTATTCTGATTTCAAATCATTTGACCGAAACTCAATTTCCATACGTTTTGTGCGGGGTCCTTTTGTTCGATTTTCGTGTTGAGTTTATCATTTAGTAATAGATGGTTGGTGTTTGTATATTTCGAGTTCTTCAAGTCGATTTATTATTTTTCCATTATCACATTTGTGTAAAATTTGCAAACTAATATTGATGTCGGTGTATGTGAATGTGTGATTTTCGTTAACTAAATGATGAGCAAAATTGGATTATATATTCGAACTGGTTTTATAACGTGCACTATTTGCT
The DNA here is from genome assembly GCA_932526605.1 of Nephrotoma flavescens. NCBI lineage: Eukaryota > Metazoa > Arthropoda > Insecta > Diptera > Tipulidae > Nephrotoma > Nephrotoma flavescens. The sequence goes on from OW052220.1 coordinate 142,780,868, forward strand.
TCTTTTACGTGTTCATTGAATCTAATCCCAGATGTTCTAACGGGTTGTCCGATGTGAATTTTGGGCAGTCAATACAGACTAATTTTTACATGCCGCTGTCATTATTTTTATTATGGTGTTGTGTTTTTAGTTTTTGTGATAATTTGTTATTTGTTTTATATGCTATTTTATAATTGTGCTGATTTAAATATTGTTTGCATCATGTGACAAAATTAGCTAGGTCACCACCTAGACAAATAGAGTTCGCAACTCAGCAGGAAATCGAAAATGCTGAACTACGCAGAAGACTGAGTGAAATAGAAAAAGTCGCATCGCAACTTAGCAATGAAATCGCTAAGTTAAAGAAAGAAAACGAGGAGCTAAAGAAGCCCAATGAGGTTGTGGAAACTCCTCTTACTTGTTATAACGAAACCAGTACCCTTGCCCGTACTGACGCTGAGTTCCACACAGATGAAGAGGAACTTGCAAGAGAAACTGATTGGATACACAAACAGAAGAAAAGACCAAGGAAAAAACGAAGAGCAGAATTCTCGCCAGAAGTTGAGGAGCTCTCGCAAGCAAAAGTTAATGAAACTGTCAATCCAGTGCCTGTACCCCAACTTCACCAGCGACAAGAACAACGAGAGGCTGCAATGAAGACCAAAGCACCACCGCCAATTAATGTGATAGGCATTACTGAGTTTGCGAATATCCAAGCTCTAATGAAATCAGTGTCCACAAACGACTATAGAGTAGTTGCACTAAACAATAATGTTTGGAAGATAAACACAAGAGATCCCGATGCATACAGAGCTTTAGCCACAAAGCTCACTGAAGAAGGTAAAGAGTGGTATACATATGAAGACAAAAATAACCGAAACATCAAGGTTATGGCCAGAAGTCTACATCCCACCTGCAGGAAGGATGATATAATAGAAGATCTCAAAATGAAAGAACTGCAAATTGAAGACGCAGTCAATATCCTTAAACGAGAGAAAGTTGAAAACAGTCAAGGAACCAAGATCGTTAAAAGAGGGCTCCCGCTATTCATGCTCACATTCAACAAAAGCGAAAAAATTGAAAATATATTTAATATCAAAGCAATACTTAATATGAGGGTTAAAATAGAACCACTGAAAAAGAACACGAGATTAATACCTCAATGCAAGAAATGTCAAGCTTATAACCACACCCAAAGATATTGCGGGAGAGATGTTAGGTGTGTAAAATGTGCCGGCAGACACAACGCGAAAGACTGTTCTCTTAGTCGAACCGAACTTGCAAGGTGTATAAACTGTAAAGGACAACAGCCAGCCAACTATAGAGGATGCGAAGTAGCGGTACAACTGCAAAGGTTAAGAAATAAAACACGCCAATCGACTCAAAACAGTAATGTTAGAAGAGAAAGGATTCCAACTATAACTAGAGCGCCAACACAGCCAGAGAGGAGATCCTACTCTCAGATAACGCAACAAAATACTATTGAAGAAAATCCACTAGAAAGGATATTTCGAAGTATAGAAACGATAAATGCACGCCTAGCAAAACAAGAACGTGGTCTAGAAGCTATATATAAGCGGCTAGATAGACAAGAAGCTACCAATGAGCTTACATCAATGCTATACTAATCAAATGAATAGATCATTTAGAATTGTTATTTGGAACGCGAATGGATTACCACAGCATGTTCCAGAACTAGAAATTTTTCTAAAGTTAGAAAAAATAGATATATGTCTTGTCTCGGAAACTCATTTAACAGAAACTTCATTTATTAAAATACGTAACTATCAGTGCTACCATGCTATTCATCCAGGAGGAAACGCTAGAGGCGGGTCTACCGTAATTGTTAAAATATTAAACATTACGAAGTGCCCGGCATTGAGGAAGAAATTATGCAGGTTAAAACCATAATAGTTGAATCAATATATAATAGGGAACTCAGTATCTCCTCTATTTACTGTCCCCCACGCCATCAATTAAAAAAAGAAGACTACAGTCGACTTTTTAAATCACTAGGATCAAATTTTATCATAGGCGGTGATTTTAATGCAAAGAACACCTATTGGGGATCTAGACTTACAACCTCTAAAGGGAAAGAGTTATTTAATGCAGCTCGCGAGAACAACTGTGAATTCCTCTCTGGCGATAAACCAACATATTGGCCTGCTGACATACATAAAACTCCAGATCTTCTTGACTTCTTTGTAACAAAAGGAGTTTTAGAGGACTACACATGCATTGAAAATAGTGAAGGACTATCATCTGACCATTCACCTGTGATCATGACACTGAGTACAATGATAATAAAAAAAGATAATTCACCTAAGTTAACAAACAATAAAACCAATTGGGATCTATTCAAGAAATTAGTAGAAGATCGAACAAATCTCGGCGAACCAATTAGAACGAAGGTGCAGTTGGAAGATGAACTACAAATATTTAATAACAACATCCAACAAGCGGCTTGGGAAAGTTCACCGATTTCTCATACCAACGCTATAATGAAACATAACTATCCTCTTGAAGTCAGAGAGCTACTTAGGGAGAAACGGAAAGCTCGCAAAATCTGGCAGCACTCTCGTGCACCGCAACACAAAACTATTCTAAATTTTTTGTGCAACAAATTAAAACAACTAATAAAAGAAATAAAGAACGAAAGCATAACTAAGCGACTACGAGGTCTTTCTGAATTAAAGGATGACGATTACTCGCTTTGGAAAGCAACGAAGGGACTAAAAAGATCCAAAATGCATGTGCCGCCTATCAAATGCGATGACGGTTCATGGGCTAAAAGTGACAAACAGAAAGTCTCTCTATTTGGTGCTTATTTAGAAGAGACTTTTCAACCGTTGCCGAGGCAAACAGCAAATGAAAATACCACAGTCGTAAACAAAGCAGATGATCTTGACATAAGGCATGTGACTTTATTGGAGCTTAAAACTGAAATCAATAGTAACTTAAGTATTAGAAAAGCTCCAGGTTATGATTTAATAACTGGGCAAATTGTGAAAGCCATTCCCGAGAAAGGTGTAAAGGCGTAAATTGAATCAAATAATTAATGCAGCTTTCAGATGTTCCACGACAATGGAAGGTGGCCGAAGTAATAATGATTCCTAAACCAGGCAAACCAGGAAACGATAAAAAATCATATAGACCGATATCACTACTTCCAGTCATATCAAAAATATTTGAAAAACTGTTGCTGAAAAGACTCAAACCTATAATAGAAGAGAGATGCTTAATTCCACCACACCAATTTGGGTTTAGAGAAAATCACTCTACAGTTGAACAAGTTCACAGAATAACGGATGTCATTGAGGATGCACTCGAGAATAAGAAAATATGCTCCAGTATTTTCTTAGATGTAGCTCAAGCTTTCGACAAAGTTTGGCATCAAGGGCTTGAATTTAAACTGCATCGAGACCTGCCTCAGCAATTTTATCAAATTCTTAAATCGTACATAGCTGATCGACACTTTAGAGTCAAATTTGAAAATGAGTACTCTGAAATAAAAAGAATATCAGCAGGTATACCACAAGGTAGCGCACTTGGACCTATTCTGTTTATTCTTTATACGAGAGACTTACCGAATATTGAAGGTACCACAGTAGCAACATTTGCAGACGATACAGCTATTCTAGCAGTTGGAAAAGATATTTCGGAAGCAACAAGCAAACTTCAAAGTGCAGTTAACACGGTGAGCAACTGGACTAAAAAATGGCGCATCTCATTAAATGAAGCCAAATCAGTACACGTCAACTTTACAAATCAAAATGTAAACTGTATTCCCATGGTTCTCAACTCAAACCAAATTCCATATGCAAATACAGCTAAATACCTTGGCATGACCCTCGATGCTAAGCTAAGATGGAAAGAATACATCAAGAAGAAAAAAGAAGAGTTAAACATCAAATATAGAAAAATGTACTGGCTCATGGGTAGAAACTCTGAGCTCTCAATACACAACAAATTGCTTCTATACAGGCAAATGCTAAAACCAGTATGGACCTATGGTATCCAGCTTTGGGGTTGTGCCAAGAAAACCAATGTACAAATGATACAATGCTTCCAAAATAAAGTGCTACGAGGGATTGTGAACGCCCCATGGTACATTAGGAATGACAACATCCATAGAGACTTGAAGATGGAATACGTCACCGATGAAATAAAGAATCATGCAAGGAAACACGTACAGCGCTTATATCTACACGAAAATGCAGATATCCAAAGTATCCAAGTATCCAAGTAACCAATAGGTTACTCATCTTAACCCGAGAACTTAATTTAAGAAAGATAAATTACTAGATGATCTCTGAATCAGTTGTAATATTGTATAAATAAATAGATAAATTTATTAAATAAAAAAAAAAAAAAAAAAAATGTGACAACTTGATGGTTGTATTCTATTGTGATAAATTTGTTGTTAATATTGTCTGCTGATTTGTGAAAAGTCTTTATTGTTGTAAATGTATCTTATTTCTAATTTTGTTGCTTAGCTTGTAAATAGTTTCAGCACTGTATCCATTCTGTGATGCTATTTGATAAATCATGTCGAGCTCATTATTGTAATCTGTGGTGTCCACTGGAATATTGTTGAGACATTTGATGTATGGTTTGATCGGTTTGTGTTTCTTTTCCGTATATTTTAAAACTACGTTTTTGGTTGATGTTTGTTATCATTAAGTCTAGAAAATTTATAAACTTGTTCTTTTGTATTTCCAATGTGAATTTTATGTTTTTGTTTATGTTATTTATATACGTGTGTAACTTGTCCCATTGTATATTCATCTCTTTAAATAATATCAGTATGTCGTCAACATATCTGAAGCAATATAAAATACAAGATAGCGACCCGTTGCATGGGTCGGAATTTATAATTTGATTAGAAATAAAAAATGAATTAAAAAAAAAAAATAAAGGAATTAATATACCTTTAAACATTATAATAAGTAGTATTTTTAATGGCAGGTTCCTAAAACTTTGATCCGCCACAGCTCAACCTAGGAAGAACCAATCGGTATAATTTTAACGGCTATGAACTTTTCTCACCGAACCCTAAAAGCATGCCAAATATCAACTTTCTACCTATTACCCTTCTCGAGTTGAAAAAAGCTACGGACATTTGTGCATTATTAAGATTATGTTTATATTAATTATGTTGGTGATGTATTTTTTCTCAAAATAGTTCTTTGTTATTGTTTGTATCAAATTGTTTGTATCAAATCCATAGCTTCTGCAACTTTCCCGACGTCCACATGAGTTTTCAATAATAATTGTCCTTTTATTTTTATTGTTTCGTCAACGGGTATATTCGTACACATATTTGTGATATCGAAAGAAGCTAGTTTTGTTTGCACCATACGGTATAGTGATGGAATTGATTTTGTCGAAAATTTTCAAATCGTTTTTCAACGAAACGTAATTGTGAAACAATGCGAAAACATGCACAATTTTAAATAAGTACAATAATTATAGAATAGCATTCAAAACAAATAACAAATTATCACAAAAACTAAAAACACCGCACCATAATAATAACAATGACAGCGGCATATACAAATTAGTATGTAATGTCTGCCCAAAATTTTACATCGAACAAACCGGTAGAACATTTGAGATAAGGTTCGATGAACACGTAAAAGAAGTAAATAATGCACGTTATAAAATTAGTTCCAATATAAAATCCAGTTTTGCTCATCATTTAGTTAACGAAAATTACACATTCACATAAACCAACATCAATATTAATTTGCAAATTTTACAGAAATGTGGTAAAGGAAAAATAATGGATCGTCTTACACAGAACAAACAATGTATAAGAAATGATAAACTCAACACGAAAACGAACAAAATATAAGAGTTAATTTTATACGGTGGAAGCAGTTAACGATTGGATATATAAATGGCGAAAATGGTAACTAAATTAGTTGTAATTATAAAGGACTGAAGCCAACTGAACTCCCGAAACCAGAGGCCCTATTCCTGCATACGATATGTATCTTCTTACGATACAAAAATTCAATACGATACGAAAATAAATTGATATTCCTGAATACGAACGTACCACCAATTTTACTTTTAAGGCAGAGGGAAATTTTTTGTTGTAGAATTTGCTTCAAAATAAAACAATGTAAACACAAAGAATGTCAAATTTTTTAAATTTTAAAATCGTAAATAACATTTAGTTGCAACCATAGAATTATATACTATAGATATATACTATAGAATGTGATGATTTTGCCCATATAAAGTTTTCTATTCCATGTGTAGAAGATGGTTAATGGTTATATAAAAAATGCATATTGCGGTCTCATATCGCAAAGAAAAAACGTACCAAACTAGTTTTTGGTTTTGTTCAAATTGCCAGTAAAATTTTGTGCTGTAAAAAAATATTGAGATTATTAATTGAAATAAAACATTATAAAATGGTTAGTAGATTGTGTAGCAGTGTATCATTTGAAAATAAAAATATATTTTTTAAATTAAAATGAAGTGTCTTGAGAAAAGCTGCCAAAACACGCATAAAAAATTACGTACATTTTTACGATCGGAAAGCTTACCAAGTGCTTATAAAATAAGATGTAAATTATGTTAAGAAGAAAGTGATTTATGTTAAAATTATCTTTATTTAAAGTTATAAATCAGGAAAAACTAAGAAAAAAATTTGGTTGTTTTACTTAAAATTTTTTATTACATAAATTGCTTAAATATATATAAATAATATTTAATTAATTTGTAATTAAATAAAATAAATTACTTAAAATATTTTAAAATTTAAAAAATATATTTTACATCTTTATATTTTGTTTTATTTTCATTGTCGTTAACTAAAACGACATCGAAAATAAAATCGTTCATGCACGAACAAAAACTCTCGATATATAAACTTGACAAGGTATAATCTTGCGCATGTTAATGTAACGTCAGTGATAACAACAAACATGTGATTACGGTTTTTGATTTAATATTTTTTTTTAAATAAATGGATGATAAATGTATTTTTTTAAAAAAGAGTAAATAAGTTTGATAAATATAGTTGAAGAAATTTTTAAATTATTTTGTGATTTTCAGTTAAAATCAAAAATTTGTTTTACTTAAATAAGCCACAGAAATCCACCATCAAGTAAGAAATTGTAGCCTTCTTCAATTTGTAGCTAAACCCATCAACTACATATTTCTGATAAGAACAGAAATGTTCAACACTTCGTTTTTTAACTAGCGGAAATCATAGAATAACAAATGAAATAAAATCAAAATTTAATTTGTAATTTATAGTACATAATCTATTTAAATAAATGAATTCTTAAGACCACGGTTATTTGTGAAAATTGTAAATCGAGAAGCTATAATATCGTTAACATATATTTGTGAGCTGAATTTCTTTATATATATTTATTTAGACGTAACAATTATTTCATAATAGCTACGGGCAGCTACATAAAATTTTGTTAGTAATCATATGTATTAACAATTTTAAAGTTTGATGTTATATACTCATATTTATTCTCCCTATATTGCCATCGACTTGAAAAATATATCTCGACGGATTATTTTCTCAAATATTTGCACCATAAAATGAAATATAAAGTGTAAACCATAAAAAAGTGTTTAGTTAAAATATAATTATCAAAATTAAAAAAAGTCGTTCAAAAAAATTACGTATATAGCAGATTTATCTTGATCGGAAAATCGACAAATTCAATGTGAATTTCTGTTTTGTTGAATGTCATGAAACATGGGAATATTTTACCTTGTCATGTTTTAATATCGTTCGAATTCGTATTACAGAATAGCGAAAACTTTGAACGTATCATTCATTTTCGTATTAGACTTATACGTATTCGTATTCAGGAATACCAATTATACGAGTTCGTATATTTTTTATTCGTATTCGTATTCAGTAATAGGGCAACAGGTCTCCAAGAAAAAAGGTAAATTATCACAAAATGAAATATTTTTTATTCAACTTATAATTATTTGTTTATAGCCTTTGTATTTTATATGTGTATATAAATTATCTTTTAAAGTGTAAATAAATTTAATATCAATTAAGTAATATTAAGAAATAATATTGAGAAATGAATAAATTCCATTTCACTGTATAATCACAATGCCTTAGCGAATTATTATGATTCGCCACCCATTTGTCAAACCCTTCGTAACTTCGAAATCGAATTTTATTTTATTTACATGCGATTTCTATTTGAAATTTTGAGTTATTCGGGGTCATAGCCAGGTATTCAAAGTATTTGCAATATTTTTATAGTTTATGATCAATGCAGTCTGAAGAGACGACCGAATTTTTTAATTCGATGTTGCGTGCACGAAAACAATGATTTTAATAACATTCAACAACAAATCAATTACCTCATATATCTAATAAATGGTAATCGGTCCTACAATACAGTTTTTATTGAAGAGTGTCCGTGAGTATACGTGATGGTGCATGCTTTATTTATAGAACTTGTGCTTATCATAAGTATTTGTTCTAAACTATATCTTCTGAGTGATAAAAACCACACACAATACATTGACAGGTTACATCATGTCACGTCCGGGTCAAAGCCTGGAACTAAATTGTATTTTGCCATGCAATAGAGCAACAGATACGGAATCTTTTTTTGTGAATAACATGCTTGGTTATAATTTGAACAAAATAAACACCATTGCTAATAACTGTGATATGTTTTTAGATCTTGCCTTCAGCAACGAAATTGACACTTTCATAATTTCTGAATCAGCTTCACTTTTTGCCATAAATGATATCAATCACAAATTTTTAGATTTTGTATTTGACTTAACTAATTTACTGGCGAGTTTGGAACACATGCACCCAATCAAATACAACTTTAAAAAACAAACCGTACAAACTTACCTACAATCTATCAACTGGGAAATAACTCTCAATTCTAATGATATACACATTATGGTGCAAAGATATGAATTGTATGGACCTATGTATGTGCTAACCACAGAGTGTTTACCCTCAGTGGATCGATGGTAGAATGATGAGACTAGTTAACTTAAAAAAATAAAACTTAAAAGCGTATGTTAAAAAGCAGCTTGAAAGTAGAACAACTATGTTTCTACACATACATAGTAAAGAATTTGAAATTTTTTTCATATCAAAATACCGGTCGTATCCACGATCAAATCCAAAAAAAATCAAAGTAAATGGAAAACAATTTTTATAATTACTGTACGAATAAACGCTACATTGAAGGATTTTCTGCTAATATAACCTACAATAATACCAGCTCTTCAAACGACAAAGTTGGAGCTGGTATGCTCTCTTCGTTTTTTCAATCAGTCTACAGACCAAGCGCTACTTGCGGAATATACGAGCAACCCAGCAATAACAATATATGAATAACTTCTCCTGTTATTTTTTAGGATAACATTTTATCGGCTTTAACTGTGTTTAGAAATTTTTGTGGTCTTGAAAATATACGCTTGATTAAATAGTTAAATAAACTAGTTCAAGCCAGTTCAATAGTTTCTTGAAAGTTACATCTTCAAAGTTTACAAAGTTACAAAAGTTCGCTTTTAATGTCATACCTTACTCAGTAGCCAAATCGAGGAATTACGGCTATAGGTCCGATTTACGTAGAAGGATCTGCACATTGCATTGTCCCATGCCAGCCGCCTATAGTACTGGCATGGAAGTTGGGTCGGCCCATGTGTTTAGTAATTCGACAGGGGGTCATAGTTGTGTTCATTTACATCATTGATCGTAATTTAAAGATGATCTACTACTCTTTAACTAAAAATTACCAAAAGTTTAAAAAGTACATAAAAGCCGAGGGTTGAATTAAAAAACAACGGCAGTTTATCACTGCAGTTTTATCTAGCGAATATGATAAAAATACAAGCATTCATAACGGATGTATTTAAAAAATAGTATTTGATTTCCGAAATGTTTATTTTTTAAATTCATTTAGACGAATTAGAGCCGGTGAAAATTTTGCAGCGTTTTACGATGTAACAGTTGCATCGAGGCTTATACGAAAGAATCGTGTAACACATTTAGAAGCAAAGCATGCATTGAAAATATTTACGATGTAGTTGCTTCTAAAACTAATGTGGTACTTGTGTCGGAAGGAAATTTCTATATAACCTGGGGTTAACAATTGTTTGGCGAATTTAAAATAATTCGCTAAAGCATTGTGTATATTCTTTCAATATAAGCTTAAAATAGTTTTCATATATTTGTAGTTTAATGAGCGCAGTCTGCTGACTGGCGTGACATCTGAATTTTTGATATACAAATTTTACAATCTCATGAAGAATAAAATATCAACAGGTTTAATTTATAATAAAATTCGTAAATTTCTTTTAGAAAATTTCTGAAAAATCTGTTTTACAGTAGAAGGAGAAGCAAACAAAATCTAATTCAAAAAACATCAGCTCCGCATTTCTTTTTTCAATGTAATTAGTATCAATATAATTTACGACACATTTTGCCTGCATTGAAATCCACCCAAATTATGATGCAACTGTATCGATACAGTTTCAATGTATACCAGCTTTACAATTAGTCATAAGTGGCATCAATTCGTTTTAAATGTAATTTAGTACATATTTTAATGCAAACTATAACGCTTCTGTTATGGTGCAAAGCTTACTTCTAAAAACGATATAGTTTTGCGCTGGATTCATATACGTAACTATTTGCATCGCATATCAAATTTTTTTTCGAGTGTGTACATAGGTTCGATGTTAACGAAATGTTTGCTGACCGTCCCCCACATCCCCGTAGTTTCATTTATTCATCATCAGAGAGCTCAGCAAGATGAGGGGCACAATTAGCTACGGAAAGGCCGTGCGAGTTAATAAAGCTGTTAGCTCTTACTATTCCAAATAACTTTGCACTAATAACAAGAAAGGGGGTGAAGAGTGACTCATTTCGGGGAAAAAATTAATCGTTAGTTGTTGAAATCGTTATCCATCGATAAATAACTGCTTAAATCTCTAATTTGTTGAAGTTAATTGTTTTGATGCGCGTGTAGAATGGCGTTTTTGTCAATGTCCTCTATTAATCGATCCATCGTCGCCAGCTTTTCTCTTTAAATGTTTATTAGTTTTTGGCGCTAGAGTTGTTATTTGCATTATGTTCCAGAGACGTTTGAACTTTGGTATCATCCAGATAATATTCACTTACTTCATCAATGACTGACATCGTGGTCGTGTTCTGCCATCCCAAAATATTTTAGCGAACTTATAGAATTAATCTTTTAATAAGCTTTTTTTTAAGTCGTCCGTAACATTCATTTCTGTAGGATTTTTTCCGCTTTTCGAAAACCTTGTCCGAAAAAGCGAAAAAAATCTTAAATTTTCATAGAATGTCAACTTTCATTCTCCGTACGGTTTTGGTTTTCCTTTATATCTGTAATGAATTTTTTGCTAACATAATTTTCTGTCTCGTAAACCACTTGCGACACCATAACCTTTTGCTTGGAATTCAGGTTTTAATTTTAAGCCATTCATAATATTTTAATTTTTGATTTTCTTCCATGAAAAACATTTTTATTTTTAATGAATTATTGTGAATTTCAAATTTTTCTGTTTTATAAATTATTAAAAAAAATTGTAGCGTGCAGGAGCTTAAATTTGGGTTAACTCACATGTAAAATAGTGATGCCTGAATATATGAAAGTTTTTGCTTAGAAATTGAATTCATCGATTGCGTTTAGTTTACAACATGTTGATTTTATGCTGTGTGCGTTACTATTTGCTTGTTTATACACTTGGGTAATTTATACTGGTACAGTATATTACTGTTCTATATAATACGATCCGTTGCTGTATACGCGTTGCAATTGTAAACCACCTTATGTTTAGGTTTCATTATGTTCCACTTCATTTTCTTCCAATTTGTCCTCCTTTTGTAAGGATTAGTGTCGTTGTGAGTCAGTATGCCTTGAATGACTAATGGCGCCTTTTACAATTGCTTTCGGTATTCCGATTACATCGTCCACTTGGAATGTGAACTTCATTGTGGATTCATGGACTTCCATTGTAAACTTCAATTTTCAAATTAGTATTGGAGTAATACTTAATGCAGTAATATCGACGCAATGGAATTAAAGTTGCGAGCGTGTATATGATAGCACTATGATGTACACTACACGATCAAATGTGTTACTTGTTTTAAATAGTAAAACTTGTGCCAATGTTTATAAACTGATTGCGCTATTGAAAATAATACAGATTAAGTCTTTAGCAAAGTTCCTCTTAACGAGATAAAACATTACGAAATAAATCAAGTAGCGAAATTTAGAAATTTTTCCTTATTGTAATTAGTAGCAGTCTGTTTCTGGCAATATAAAGAACTCTGCCCGAAAGATGAGTCGCGCTATTGATAAAAACTGTAGATTGGTATCTTGCATTAAAACGTTTATTTCTATCAGTTTTACTCTTCTTATGAGAGAATTGTTTGAAATTATTCTTGTCTAAAAATTGTTCGTCATCAATTGAAAAATCACCGGAGTTTTTTTGGGATAGTGCTTAGATATAAATCTAATAGATCTGGAGACTTCTCGAAGTTGGACTTAAAATCGAAAATATTAGTGAAATGAATCTAAAAATGATAATTTAGGGCAAATAAATATTTACGAAAAATGATTTTTTGACAATTAGCAAAGTTATTCAAGTTCACTTTTTCCTAAAGTCACAAAAATTATGTGACAACGTATTGAGTCATTGAACACTGTGCAGTTGGAATAGACCAATGCATGTAACAAAGAAACGAGTTTATCACAGTTCCTTGTGTTTCCCACAAAAACATTAAACGCAATAATTTACCCTATGTACGTAACAAAACAAAATTCTTGCTTTGTCGTCAAAACATCTTGTTTTTATTTTTTGTATCTCGATCTAGTGAACATACTATGATGTAATTATGTATAGTTGTTCGTAAAATATTTGTATTTCATATTATTTCTAGGAGGGTGGTAACGGATTTAGGTCAATGCTTAATAGCAAAAATATGTTGTAATGTCGCAGATTTAATTAAAATAGGAAAGTAGAAATATTAATAGACACTGCATCTGTTGTAATGCGAATGGAGGAGTTAATTAAAAATGGTCGTACATACATAAATGATTTAATACTACGATGTACCTAAATGATACAGAGCAGCTTATATTAGTCTAAAGCGCAATTTATGGCATGATCTATTTAAATTATTCATATATATATATAGTACATAATACCAATTTAGTGAAAAGTAGACGCTTTCTTATGATGGATGAATGTCATTGAAAACTTATAGTATTTCCTGAACTATGTGCGTTACATAGGTATACAAATAGGCACAGCTCATATTTGAACTTCCATCCAAAAGTTTTATAAAACGTAAAAAGATTCCTATGCGAAATTATTATTGAATAAGTTTAATTATTTTCACTATTTTGAGACGTGCTTGTTCGGAAATTTTGTTAATTTTACGTATGAGATGTAAACGAATCAAGATTTTCAGTTCGTAGAACTTAAATAGATTAAATTAAAGAGAGATATGATAAAGAAACATTTAACGTGACGAATATGAGACCTTGTGCGAAATTATGCTGTAATCGTAAAATCCCCATATAATCTTTAAGACTAAAGAAATCGATTTTGAGCTATCTTATCAAATTAATGTTAAGTGGGAAAGTTGGCTATAATTAATGAAGGTATGCCAGTGAAATAAAGTCTACAAAACTCAAAGAATCTGGACAGTAATGTTTTTAAATTAAGTACCATCGGACCGAGCTTGCTTGGTGAAAAGAAAGGCAGTTTTTTAATCTCTTTCGCAAAACAACTTTAATTTCATTTTATTTTATTCGGCTGAGACATAAAAATCGATGTTGCCGAGGTAACCGTCGTCGCTGTCACTATCAAGACTTTTCATCAGGAGCGTTCAATGCTTCTTTCCACCCAACATTATACGTTCGACGTCTACTTTCAGTTGGTAACAGAACTTTCAAGCTATTTTGTCGTTTAACACGGGAAAATGCTACGTACAACATACCGTGATTAAAAGCAGGTGTACGAAGGTCGACGCCAACAGATTCGAACGTTTGCTCTTGAGATTTATGCACGGTCATCGCAAACGCTGGTCGAAACGGAAATTGATGTCTTTGTATTGTACATCCAAGTTGACCTTTACTGAAGTCGAGCGTAACTCGAGGAGTGCGTACTTCTTATCCAGCTTTTTCCTCAGTAATTATTTTTGCTTTAACTACCTTGTTACATAATTCGGTAACAATCAGGCGTGTTCCATTGCACATACCCTCCGAAATATCTAAATTACGCATTTGTAAAGTTTTGTTTATTTTAAATTTAAGTTTTTTATCACGATTTTTATAACCTGGCAAATTATTATTGAATTTTATTTCACAAGTTATTATTTTTGGTTTTTGATACAATAATTTCCGATGAAAAACTAAATGTCAAATTTAGTGCAAGAAATATTTTTGTCTTCATGTTTTTGTCGGAGACCAACAATCTGCGGAGAATAATTTTTATATAAGATGGGATTCAAACCTTTTTGCATATTTATACCGACAAATTATTCTATACTATCAACAATTAAATTCCAGCATTTGAATCCCCGCAGAATTGATTAAACTCGGAGGCGCTACTCTTGCAACAAGTCTATACGACCTCGTCGTCTGTATTTGGGACCAAGAAGAGCTGCCTGAGAATTGGAAAACCGCGCTCATACGTCCGCTGCATAAAAAAGGCGACCGTCTTAAATGTGAAAACTATCGTGGCATAGCTCTATTGAACGCTGCTTACAAAGTGTTGGCTAATGTTGTACTTGTAAGACTCATCCCTTTCGCCGAAAACATCATTGGCGACTATCAATGTGGTTTTCGATCCAACCGATCAACCACGGACCAGTGTTTTACCATGAGGATGATCAACTATATATAGACTTCCGACAGGCTATGACAGTATAAACCGCGACAACCTATGGGCCGCGCTCATATGCCTAGGAATCCCAGAGAAATAGGAGAGATATCATCGGATTCATTAAATCCAATCGAGTGAGATGGCTCAGCCACGTTACAAGGTCCCCACAACAACGGATGATAAATAAAGTGTTTCACCAACAACCAGCCGGAGTACGTCGTAGAGGAAGACCCCGACTACGCTGGCGTGACGACATTGAACAAGATCTGCAAGCATTAGGATGTAGAAACTGGAGGACGAGAGCAATGGATCGGGATGGATGGAGGGCCATTGTGCGGGCGGCGAAATCCCTTCATGGGATGTGAAAGCCAGAGAGAGAGAGAGAGAGAACAATTAAATTAAACTGTAATGTGCTTTTTAAAATATTTAGCACATACACTCATCTTCAGCAACATTTATCTTATATTCCAAGTATTTGTGACGTCATTCACTTGAAAAATGTTTTTCCAAAACTAAGGCTCTAAACAAATTTTCCCCAATTTGTGACCTATCTTGATCGTTTTTTTTACAGCGGAAAATGGTAGTATACCAATTTTCAGAAAAAATTATAGTGCCGTTTTCGAAAAAAAAATTACAGATAAATAAATAAATATACATATACAATTATTGTTCTATCTTCGTTCAAAAAATTTCTTTTGGCTCAATTTAAGTCCAAACCACACAATAATGTGAGTAAGATAACATAGTATGAATAAACGTTTTTGATAAAAAGTTTCGCTTGTTTTGGAGTACAACCAACATAATTGTGTGTATAGTTATAGTTTTTTTCGGACGAAAATAAGTTTGAAAGAAATGCACAAATGTGTAAGTTGGTTCAAAACAAATACAAAAATAAACTTTTGACATGAATATTTTGCCTTACCCACACCATTGTGTGGACAGGCAGGTCCCTTATGTATATTTATCTATTTGCCTGTAAATTTTTTCTCGAAAACGGCACTATAATTTTTATCTGAAAATTAGCATACTACCATTTACGTTAAATTATAGTCGATACCCATGATGCAAAGAAAACAAGGTGGAATATTGTGCATGCTAATATGACGTCACTTAACTCCACCAAACATGTGATTTCGGGTTTTTATTATTATTATTTTTTTAAATGTATTGAAAAGAAATGTATTTTTTTTCTAAATAAAAAGCTTATTTAAGTTTGATAAGTATAGTTGATGAAATCTTTTAATTAGCTTCTGTTTTTGATTTATTAAAAAATCAAACACTTGTAGTTGTTTTTCTTATAGTAACAATTTATTTTTATTTTGGAAGATCGATTTCGAAAATATAATTTTCATCCTCAGTTCCAATTATAAAATAATTATATTTTCGAAATCGATCTTCCAAAATAAAAATAAATTGTTACTATAAGGAAAACAACTACAAGTGTTTAATTTTTTAATAAATTTTCAAAGTGACAAAAGTTATACAGTGGTGAAAAATTGCATTAAACCATAATAACACAAATTCTGATTTTGAGTTACAATCAAAATTATTTTAACTTAAATAAATCATTCAACAATCTCGAAATCCACTTCAACTAAGAAAATGGGGCCTTCTGTAAATTTGTAGCCAAACCCAAAAACTACATATATGATAAGAACAGAAATATTTAACACTTTGTTTTTAAATCATAAAATAGCAAATGAAATAAAATCGAGATTTAATTTTAATTTGTAATTGAAAAGTTATTAAAGTACATAATCTGTTTAAATAAATGAATTCTTAAGACCACGAATACTCTGAAAATTGTTAATCGAGAAACATACCTATAATATCATTAGCAATAATTTGTAAGCTGAATTTTTATTTAAATATATTTTAATATTTATATGTAACTAGCTACATATATTTTCTAACACAATATTATGTATTCGTCAGTCCCTTTTAACAAAAAAATTATATTTTATTTATGGTACCATAATTTTTCCAGTTTATTTTCGTTTGGCTTAAAAATTATATGTATCTCAAAAGTATTTTTTTCTTATGTTCGAATATTTTTAGATATACACATATCTAATACAATAATGGAATGTTGACGTATTGAATTTTGTTTAGTGATTCTACCGAGCTTTTAACCGAGTAAGCCGAAAAGAAATTAGTATGACTTGTTGCGCCACAACAACCCGATTCGCATTAACCATTAATTGGTCTACAACAAAACAAGGGACATAACGTACAACGCAACAATCAACATAACCAGCTATAAAGGTGGATTTACATATCCGACGATTTTTCGGCGAAGCTGCTTGCCGCAGAAAATTCGGCGAACGCTATATTATCGATGATTTACATATTCGACGAATTTTTTTCACACATACATACATAAACAATATTTTGCACACAATGTCAAATCGTAAAAAAAATAAAAAAACCGAAGAATAATTTTTTTATCTATGTGTGCTGTGACGTCGCGCCGAAAACATAAATTTTGTTCATGTCTTCGCCGTGCCGAAAATTCGGCGAAGAAATTCTTTCTGATTGGTTGAATGTGTCACGTGAGGTTCGGCGCAGAAAAATCGTCGGATATGTAAATCCACCTTATCTATGTGTGCTGTGACGTCGCGCCGAAAACATAAATTTTGTTCATGTCTTCGCCGTGCCGAAAATTCGGCGAAGAAATTCTTTCTGATTGGTTGAATGTGTCACGTGAGGTTCGGCGCAGAAAAATCGTCGGATATGTAAATCCACCTTAATGCATCAATTTATATTTGTTGTTGTGCGATTATAGTATTCATTATTGTTTCATTTTTACTTTATTTGCTTGTTATATACACAATTATAGATTATATACATACATATACTTTTACATAGCAATTTATTATATAACATGAAATTATTTATATACTTGTAATATTGTTTATCGTTTAATGACTTTATGAGTTAAAATTAAAAAATCTAAAATTTAGTCTTTTTACAACCTGTCTTCTGATCGTATATTATCATCAAATGTAACGTAAAGATTATTAAAAATTAGTATCACAACACAATGAACATAAACAGTTCGTGTGATTATTTATTTTTGGTACAACTATAAGAGTGCAAGCCTTATAGTTCGTTTTAGTTTCATAATCCTCAGCGATTATTTAATTACAATTGAAAAAATTTATGAAACCCTTACAAAGCTTGTATAGGCAGGAGCATTGCAATACGCGACTATTGGTCTAATCGGAATGCCCTCTTTATGGATTTTTGGTAAACCATAAAGGATCGGAGCGGATGGATTCATGACAGAGTATAACAAAATTCAAGACGTCGGCATTCCATTAAATTCAAAACTAGTTTCGTTTGACGTTGCCAGTCTTTTCACTTCTATTCCAATTAATACTTTGTCCCTAATAGTTTGTAATTACTTAGGGATGTTGTAGATGAGGGCTTACGTCGTGAACTGAAGTTAGTGTTTGAGACTTGTATTTATTAAACAAAATTATTTTTGTTTTGATAATACATATTTCAAATTCGCTGATGGTCTACCCATGGGCTCCCCTCTGTCACCTCTGTTGGCTGAAATTTTCATGATTTCTTCGAACAAATGATCATATCATATAACAATCCTTATTTTCGTCTTATAATCTTTTGGTATAGATATGTTGATGACATACTATGTCTATGGAATGGAACTGATAGACTGTTAGACTCTTTCCTTACTTAGTTAAATTCTCAATATCCCACTATTGATTTTACGTTAGAAAAAGAAGAAAATAAATGTATTAACTTTCTAGATATAACAATAACCAGGATTAATTCTTCTTTAGATTTCAAAATTTATCGGAAACCCACGTATACAGACGCTGTTATCCCTAGTTCTTCAAACCATCCCTATAATATTATCCTTTTGACATATTCAAATTATAACATAGAGCTTAATATAATTCTACAAATCGCAACGAATAACGGATATGCAACTAGGACTATATGAAAGTTATTAAATAAAAAGCTAAAGCGTAAAAATCTAACGAGTATTTATCCACCGGATAGTCCGATTCGGGAAAATTGGCGTCGCTTAGAGTATATAGGAAAAACGAGCCAACGGATTAGCAACATCGTGTCCAATTATACCAATATTAGTTTTGCTTTTTATAATAATAACACAATAAAGAAAATGATTTTTAACAATAAACCTAGAGTTGATCGCTTTTCCAAGCCTGGTGTTTATAGGATTAATTGCAATGATTGCAGTTTCTCCTGTATTGGCCAGACTGGGCGCAATTTTGGAGTTAGAGGTAAAGAACATTTATCTGGTTGCAATCAATCAACTTTCCATAACCATTTAACTTTATAAAATCATACAGCTAGCTTGAACAATTTAGACATATTACATATACAAGCCAAAGGCAGACGTTTGGATACCTTAGAGTCTTACGAAATTCGAAAATCAATATTTCTTAACCAAAATATCCTTAACGAACAGAGAGAAATTCGTTTCTCACCAATTACAGACCCCGCCCTTTTCTATAATTTGACTAATACGTCGTGTAATTAAATGTACTTTAATATACCTTGAATTTTGTTACTCAGCCGATGACTAATCGCACACCTGCGCGATCAATAGATTAATTTTTATTGCTTATTTTTCTCCCTTCTTTTGCTTATTTTTTGCTTTTTTCTGCTATGTATATATAAAATTTTTACTTTTACAAATCAGTAGATACTCCTGATGATGACCTAACAAGTCGAAATCGATCGAGTGATTTTTTAAAATTTTGAACAAATTTTTTAATTAAAATATTCAAAAATATAATTTTGCAAAATAAAAAACAAGTGTTTAATAAAATGTGTTTATTAAGTATTAGTGTGTTTCGCCAAGTGTTTACGGCAAATAGCGTAAAAAGTCTTAATAGAATAGTTGTTCAGTTCGAAAGATGCAATTAAACTCATTTCTAACCAAATCTGTTCTTAAAATCCACTACTTTTTTTGACGGAAAGACCATTTCAAATCTGTTAGATTTCACAAATTCTCGTTGGAATTTTTGAGCACAACCGCACGGTGTGAATAATTGAATCAGAAATAAGTAATGCATGAAAAACAGAAATTTTGATTTTCCGATTTTTCCCTTGAGTTATGCCGAATTTTGTCCGATTTTCAAAAATCCGGCGGTTCCTTTGAAGTTTTCCGAATTTTCTTTTTCCCTAAACAAAACAAAAAAAGATTCATCCAAATCGGTCAAGCCGTTCTCGAGTTGCAATAAGGCAATTGAGTTTTGTATAAGATGAAAATATTTTTCTATTTTCATCTTTAGTACCTAGATGTTTTTTAGACAGATTATATTTTTGTTTTACTAATTAATTTAATAAAGATGTTTAGCTTAATAATAGAACTTTCGCAATATTATATTAATAATAATAAGATTTACATAGTTTATTCTGGTTGCTCAACAACATGTGATGTAACGTGCTCACCTGGTTTGTTATATCTATTAACTAATTGATCAGTCAGGTGTCTGTAACCCAGTCAATTTCTATGCTAATAATAATCCTGTCCTATGTTCCATCATGTTATGTGTAATAAAGGGTGTATAGATGGGGCCGGCGTCATCCGTAATGCTTGTCCATACTAAGCTAGACACCCAACAATCAATCAATTAATAAATTTAGGATCTTCCCTAAACCATTTAAACACTGCATACACATACACAACCTTAAATAACATACAGCCACGAAATACTTTATTGTATTCAGAGAAAAATTCAAAATTAAACAAATTTTCGATCGAAAATGACGAAAAAGTCGAAACATGTTATGTGAGTAATAGCGCTGTTGTTTTTATTTTTGCACAATATACATAAATAAAGAAGAAAGTGTGTATACCCTTAGTAAAAAAGTTTCAAATATTATGCAGCAAAACGATCGAAAATATTCGACTATAGGAAACGTGAGGCTTGGAACACCACGAAACCAAAGCAAACGTCGCGGTGAAATATATCTTAATTATATCGATAAATAACTGTTAAAGTTTGATTTTGGAACACCAAGCTGTGATTGTATCATTCATCAATAAATTTCCATGTACAACTAGTAATCAAAATATTCTTTAAAATAAATAATTAATTGTTAATGTTAATAAAGGAACATTCAAAATATTTCGATAAAACTCATCTATACTTATTAATCTACCGATATACAATCCGACATGCATGGCAAGTTGCCAATAGCTTTATGGAATCGTACAACATGATGTTAAAAACATTTCCAACTGCTTTGAGTAATTTTATTGCATCTACATTGTACATACATATGAGTATGAATATTTTATTTTTGATGAGATGGCATAAGCAAACAAACATTATCGTTAAATGATTATATTATTTTGTGCGAAATGCTGCACAGCTACTTAGGTTTCAGTGGTTGACACTTAGGCCATTTTTGGCCCATTGTGATACCACGCATTCACGCCACATCATTAACCCATTCACCTATTCACCTACTCACACAATTACAGTATACCACCTGCACATTGCAAGCTCCATGTCAACCTGTACATTGACATGGAAGGTGGGTCGGCGTTGAATTCTGCACTCCATCAGAGGGTGTTAGTTGTGTTTATTAACATCACCGATTGTAATCGATGATGAAAATTCGATTTGCATCTAGCCTCTGATGGGATTCGAACCCAGTACCTCCCGGTCCAAGTGCCGAAGCTTTAACCACTGCACCACTTGTCCGGTTGCACAGCTACTTACTACTGTTAAAAATATCAGCAACTTTGGAATACATACTAGTAAAATTCGGAAACTGAAATTAAGTTTTACCCGTTATTTTCCATAAATCAGCCCTAAAAGACTAAATTTGGTCCTACAATCAGTTCTATAAAATAAATGACGACTGTAGAAGCATAGTAAGCGACTATCAAGGAAAAAGTGAAAATAACGATTCTGATAAACTCAACGATGATAGGAAATGTTCTAATTTTTCAAATTGTAATCAAAATATTAATTTTTATAAATTATAAGAGAATTGGATATAATCCTCTGATAAACCCAAAATACTTCTGTAAAAATGATGCTTCAAACTCAAAACCTGAGTATTAATATTTATATTTTTTTAAATTATTTTAATTTCCTTTATCTATTTTTTAATTTTACATTTATGCAAATTTGCTCCCAAGATCGTCAAAATGATCGACTGCAGTAGATAATCTTACTATTATTGAAAAATCTCTGATCTTGAACCACTTTTGAAGATATGTGATAATTAAGAGCCACATATAGAGAATAAGTAGGATTCAGGTATCAATTTAGGAAGAAATTCAAGCTGCAATTAATAAAGTGTAGCAATCGCAATTGCTCATGTTTAAATGGGTGGATTGTGCCGAAAAGAAGGATTAATTTCAAAGCAAATTGGAGTAGTTTTTAATTTATTTCATCTCTTAACAACTTCGGTAGATTTGAGCATCTATAATGCAAACAGTTTTTATCATAAGAACAACAAAACTTTAATCACGCTTCCAATCGGTATGTCTGTATATGATTTATTCACGTACCATCATTCGTCAATCCAATAGTTATATATAGGGCAACCAAAAATATGCTCTTAAAGATAGCTTTTAGGGGTATATCCTCTATCCGGCCGCAAATTATTTAATTGCGAGGCGAAATATGGTTACTAGATTTATTTTGCCATGCCACTTGACACATTTTTTTTTTATTTAAATTTGTTTTGTGATTGTATAATAGAAATACACAAAAAGACTGTTACGCATTTTCCGAGGTCATGTATTTCTACTATACAATCGCAAAACAAATTTAAATTTAAAAAAAATGTGTCAAGTGGCATGCAAAATTGCAATTAAATAATTTGCGACCGGATAAAGGATATACCCCCAAAACCTATTTTTAAGAGCATATATTTTTGGTTGCCCTAGTTATACTCAAACATATATCAATTATGATTTATGAACAATTTGGACCTCATGATTTTTGCAGATTTAGCATTTGTCAAAAAAAGCAGTTACTTTGTGTGCTGCTAGACTAGAAGTGGCAGTTCCATAGGCTTTCGTTTTTGCAAATATTTTGAAACTATATCATTTATAAGAAAAACTACTATGAACACTTAGTGCGAAAGTAGTGAAAAAAGTCTTGTTTTCTTGTGAAAAAGGATAGGACGTCGGGAAAAAATTCATCAGTTTTATAAAAAAAGTTATAGTGGTTTCTCTTTTACTCGTATTATCTAAGAAATCATGCTGCCTCTTTTACTCTATTCGTCTATTCCGTATATAAAAAGTACTTTAAAACTACTTCTTAAGACACTACTTTAAAAGTAGTTTTTTATAGTTGTTTAAAAATACTAATGCGTACGCATTTGTAGAGTATTTTAAAAACAAGATTTATTCATTCATTTACTAAACCGCAACAAATTTGTTAAATAAATTATATTTTAATTATATATTTGTTAGAATGTAGTTTAACCTACTAATGAGACCACCCTTTAGTCGAACCAATTCCAAATCGGACCACTCTTAGTATTGTAAAAAAGTTTTCAGCAAAATATGTCTCTGTAATCGAACGACCTCCAAATTGAACCTAAGGACCACGTTTTTCCTTCAATTTTGAGTTTCCTTACCTCTCAATGCGTTCGAAAAAATTATAAATTTTTTACAAATGCATCTGCTTATACATATTTACATATCTGCATTTTTAATATTATGGACAACTATTTTTATTAATATTATACACCAAATAACACAAGTTTAAAATTTAAATAGTCAAAAATCGAAAATGCCGGCCAAACTTGCACACACAAAAACAATTGTAATAGACACACGATGTATAGTACAGTTATCATTACCAATAATGTGAAACAAAGAGTTCAACTTCACTTTTTTAAAAATACTATTTTTGTTTTATTCTTTTTTTAATTTTACTTAAAAAATAGTTGCAAGTGTATTGACAATGTTTTGTATGTAGTTAAAACTAGTGAAATCACGTTTGCTGGGTAATAGATTGTAAATAAATTTTGCAGCAAAACCACCCGAAAAACTGTTTTCAGCACAAGATCGGTCTCTGTACAACCCATACGGATTGAATAATCGGCACGAAAGTTCATAAATAAGATTTTTCCATAACTTGCAAGATCCCAGTGATTTTTGGCCAACATCGATTCACTAGAAGTGACAGCTTCAAGGAGCTTTACGTATTTTACAAATATTTTGAAAAGTATGTCATTTATCAGAAAAACGTTAAGAACTAACAGATTGTAAATAAATTTTCCAACAATACCGGTCCAGATCAGCTTCATACTTAAGCTTTATCCACTAGCCATTTTGGACATCGGCCCACCGATAAGTGCCAGCTATTAGGAGCTTTTTAGGTTATTGCAAATATTTTGATATTTTTACCTATATAGGTAACATTTATGAAAAAATGAATAAAACAAATTGATTGCTAGTGAAATTTCAAACAAAATTAATTCAGATCATTTTTTAAATATTTCCGGAAATGACGAGTTTTGATAAACAAAAAAGCAATTTTATTTCACCAAATTCGTCATCTCTATACTCCAGGCGGATTCAGTTATTCGGAAAAAAATTATATTTAAACTTTTTCATTAATTAGATTCTTGCGAAATTTGGTGGACATCTGTTTATCGGAAGCTACCAACATCGTCAATGAGAGCTTTTCAATGTTTGCAATGATGTTTAAAAGTTTTACAAAAAACGACAAAAAATTATATAAGTTTTAACATTAAATTTTCGGGGATAATGTTTTTTGATTACACTAAACAGTTTTACTAAAAGTCGGGTAAATTTAATTTTGCACTTTAGAAATCAAGGGCGGTGTATTCGAAATTTATGTATATATTCGTGGTAAAATAAAGTCGGGTGTTGGGCACAACATATTCAGCCCTCTATTTTTATTATACATCACTGTTTTTTGTTTTTTCTTTGTATTTGTCCTTTTGTTGTGTTCCAGCGAATAAAAAGAATGTTATATTCTTTGTGGGTTAAGAATGGGTAACCGCATCAAACAATTAGATAACTCACAATTGAATATGTTTTTATACAATTTTAAAAGTCAAAATTAAAAAAAGGGTTCGACTATTCGGTATAAAATGTGTTTTGTTCAATGTTAGTTCTACGAAGTCTAAACAAACTTTGGTAGCCCATCGAATAGGAAAAGTGAAATCGATAAAAAACATTAAAACATAACTACTACTAATTATTTGTAATTTATGTTTTCTTATTTGCAAAAAAATCAAATCATGTAACAAAAAAATAAAAGGTCACCACAACACCGAATCGGTGTTACATAGCGTCCCACCGTTCGGATATTTATAATTTGAATTCAATCGAATGTTATAATAAAAAGGACAAAACATACTATTGGATAAAAACTTTTACACCGAATTTGTTTATAAATTATATCCATTAAAATAATTATTATATTAACACCGATTTGATGAACTTCGTTACACCTCTTTTATTTTTTGGAAATATCCACTTGGGCATTTTAAAGACCCAAATTAGGTATTTTTGAAATATGTAAATAACATAATTTTTTTTTTTTCTTTATTTAATTCACGCATTTTAACAATTAAACTATAAATACATAAATAGTAGTCAGCACCTATTTAAGGCTGAATATATTACGGAAACTGCTTTGATTGATATAGAATCGTATTACAGAATTATTTCTAAGATTAGGCCAAAGCGCTTTTGTGAAAATAGTTTATAAACTCAATTATTAAATAAGTAATATGCAGATCATGGCTCCTTGAATTAAAAAAGGCTGACTTAAAAATGGTGTTTTTTCGGACTTAAAACCAGCGTTTTTATTTCATTTTAAAATTGACAGTAGTGAAAATGAAATAAAAAAAGCTGACTTTATTAAAGCATATCATAAATCATTTTGAAGATGATTCAAGAAGGGTGTTTTTATAAATGACATGACATAAAATGTGTATTTTTTAATTCATTGTGAAAATGAAATAAAATGTTTATTTAAGATCGAAATAAAACGTAAAAAAGTATAATGGTAAAAGCCCAATTATCGGGCATCAAATTAAACGGAACATTCAGTTAACCGGAATTTTAATTTTTAGGATTTTTTTTTGCTTTTCTCTCTTTCTTTTCTCTATCATATACATTTATTAATTCATTTTGAAATTTGTAATTGTTTTTTGAACATTTTTATTAATGAAAGCTTAGGTGAAAATTTTGAATGGCTTTAGTTTTCATATTACAGTAAAAGCCCGATTATCCGGCATCCAATTAACCGGAACACTCAGTTAACCGGAATTTTAATTTTTAGGATTTTCTTGCATTTTTCTCTTTATTTTCTCTTTCATATTAATTTTGTAATTTATTTTGTAATTTGCAATAGTTTTTGCACATTTTTATTAATAAAATCTTAGGTGAAAATTTTGAATGGCTTTAATTTTCATATTACAGTAAAAACCCGCTTATCTTGCATCCAATTAACCGGAACACTCAGTTAACTGGAATTTTAATTTTTTGGAATTTTTTTCTCTTTATTTTCTCTTTCATATGGATTTTTTAATTCATTTTCAAATTTGCAATTGTTTTTTGGTAATTTTCATTAATGAAAGCATTAGTTGAAAATTTAGAATGACTATAATTTTCATATTACAGTAGAAGCCCGTTTATCCTGCATCGAATTAACCGGAACACTTAGTTAATCGGAATTTTAATTTTTAGGATTTTTGTTTTCTATTTTTCTCTTTAATTTCTCTCTCTATCATATGCCTTTTTTAATTTATTTTGAAATTTTCAATTGTTTTTGCACATTTTCATTAATTAAAGCATTAGTTGAAAATTTTGAATGGCTTTAATTCTCATATTACAGTGAAAGTCCAATTATCTGGCATCCAATAACCGGAACACTCAGTTAACCGTAAAATTCCGGTTAACTGAGTGTTCCGGTTATTGGATGCCACTTTTAGGATTTTTTTTACTTTTTTCTTTTTCACAAGGGTTTTTTTTTATTATTCGAGGATTCATAGAAAATGTACTTTCCTTCACTTTTTCTGTTTTATGCATTTTTCTATTTGAATTGATTGTGTAAAGTCGTATATTACATAGTTAGGCTAGTGAATTATTGGATATACATATGTATTATTAAATTTTGGGTACTCGTATGGTTGTACTCTTATACATAATATGTATGTATTTATTATTTGCAATAAATTCAATGAACTGATGTATAAACAAATTGTTTTTTGTTACATAATTAGAAAATAAAAAAATGAGAGTCCTAAAATGTAATGAAATCAAGCGAAATTCTCGTACAATTTCTAGTTTTATTGAAGCATTCAATTATCCGGAATTGTCGATTATGCGAAATGCTCTCATCTCGGTTATAAGCATTCCGAATAACAGGGGCTTTTATGCTGGGGGATTAGAGCATTCCTGATAATTGAATGTTACATTAAAACTAGAAATTTTACGAGAATTTCGATTGTTTTCATTATTTTTTAGGACTTTCTTTTATTAATTTTCAAATTATGTACCAGAAAATAATTTTTTTATACATCAAATAATTGAATTTATTGTAAATAATAAATACATATATATTATGTATACGAGTACACGCTTAAGAGTGTATTCGTATACATAATATATATGTAATAATACATATACACATATACATATACCCCTCGTATACATAATATATATGTAATGATACCCTATATTTAATAATACATATATTCAATATTTCCCTAACCCTAGTTGGGGTACGACTTTACACATTCAATTCAAATAGAATAATGCATAAAACAGAAAAAAAGGAAGGGAAAGTACATTTTCTATGAATCCCCGAATAATAAAAAAAAATCGCTTCTGAAAGAGAAAGAAAGTAAAACAAATTCCAAAACATTTAAATTCACGTGAACTGAGTGTTCCGGTTAATTGGATGCCGGATAATTGGGCTTTTACTGTAATATGAAAATTAAAGCCATTCAAAATTTTCAACTAATGCTCTGATTAATGAAAATCTGCAAAAAACAATTGCAAATTTCAAAATGAATTAAAAATGCATATGAAAGAGAAAATAAAGAAAACAGCTAAAAAAATCCTAAAAAAATAAGTTTCCGGTTAATTGGATGCGGGATAATCGGGCTTTTACTGTAATATGAAAATTAAAGCCTTTCCAAGTTTTCAACTAATGCTTTCATTAATGAAAATGTGTAAAACACAATTGCAAATTTCAAAAGAATTAAAAATCCATATTTTAATTCATAATTAATACACAAATACAACAAAAAACTGTAACAAGAAAAACAAGAAACCATTTTCTTAAAAACGTAAAATTACGCATGCATTTCTATATATATTAAAATAAAAACCAATGTAAATTTTATGTTTATAATATGAAATAAAATATGCCCTTTTTAAGTCATTTTGAAAATGAATTAAAAAATGTATTTGAAAAATGACATAAAATATGCCTTTCTTGTGTCATTTTGAAATAAAATTTGTTTTTGTAAAACACGTTTCTTAAGTCAGAAAATTTGTTAAAAGTATGACTTAAAAAAGGTCCAATTTTTTATATAAAAACACCATTTTTAAGTCCACCTTTCTAATTTCAGCTTTTTAAATTCAGGGAGCCTGCAGCTCATATCTTTTTTTAAAAATAGCCATTTTAATTGGAAAAGTGTAGTCAAATTTTTTTTTATCAAACGGAACAGTTGTGGTGAATTGATGGAAAAATAATTTTTTTTTATGTACACAATAAAATACGTATGTTTTACATCACGGTTGCACTACATGGCTCACCGCAAGACGCTTGAATAATTGTTAATAATTGTATAACTCTTTTTAATTTTGTCATTAAATACTCGTAATATATGGTTTACAATTTTGTAAAATGCACGTTGTAAACGTTGTATAGGGTTTTCCAATAGGAATGATATGATTTTTAAGTGACGTTTCGGCCATTTGTAATACGAGTATGTCATGATCTGTCATTTTTTGTTTCACTGAATTCAGTAATGTTTACAATTTCATCATGGTGAGCTACATACAAGAACAACGTTTACAAATTATTCAGTTTTATTATCAAAATAATCGTTCTCTAGTCGTAATAATCGTCCAAGTGTGCTCGCTAGTCGTCGAATTTTGAGCGTACAATTTCTTTACATAATGTTCAAGTGCCAATAAGACAACGAAACGCTCGAAGTAATGCAAATATTGCTGCCGTTCAGGCAAGTTTTGCTGAAGACCGCAATTTATCGATTCCAAGACGTTCTCAAGAATTGGGACTGTCTCAAACCCCAACCTGGCGGGTTTTGAGAAAGGATTTGGGATTGCATCCGTATAAAATTGTTCTCACTCAAGAACTGAAGTCATTGGACCACCGTAAACGTCGTGAATTTGCTGATTTTGCCGTCGAACAACTTGAAAACGATAACGAATTTCTAAGAAAATCATCTTCTCCGATGAGGCTCACTTTTATCTGAGTGGTGCGGTAAATAAACAAAACTGTCGATTCTGGTGCGAAGAAAATCCACAAATTATTCATGAAAAACCATTACATTCACCTAAATTGGCAGTTTGGTGTGGATAATATTGGATTCTAAGATGCAAAATTATAATCAGATCCGTAATCCATAAATGCATTAAATGCTTCCGAGTCAATCCGAAGAGCGAACATCAACTTATGGGGGACCTCCCAACGTGCCGAGTTGAATTTACACATGCCTTTGCTAACACGGGCATTGACTATTGCGGGCCATTTGAAGTCAAAACTACGAATCGTCGAGGCCAGGCTGCTGATAAAGTCTACGTATGTTTGTTCGTTTGCCTGTCTACAAAGGCTGTACATGTTGAGGTCGTTATGAGCTTATCCACCGAGAGCTTTGTAGCAGCATTGCAGCGTTTTGTATCGAGGCGTGGGCTCTGTAAGAGTATCTACAGCGATAATGGGAGTAACTTCGTTGGAGCCAACAATAATCTTCAAGAATTATATACGTTTATTAAAAATAATTCCAATCAAATTTATTCTTATCTTTTAAGGTGGGAGATAAAATGGCATTTCATCCCACCGTTTGCACCACACATGGGAGGAATTTGGGAAGCTTCCGTCAAACTTCTTAAAACCAACATGAAGAAGACCACGAGCGGTCATATGTTATCGTTGGACGAATTTGCAACATTAATAACAAGAATCGAAGCGTCCATCAACTCTCGTCCGTTATATGTTGAACAAACCGAAGAGATGGAAGTGATCACACCTGGCCATTTTTTAATTGGTCGATGCTTAATGGATTTACCGGAGGCGGAGGAGATTACCATCAGCGGATCGAAGTATACCAGGTGGAGAATGGTAAATCAGCTGTTTTGCGAATTCCGGAGACGGTGGTACAGAGACTACCTGTCAACGTTACAAAAGAGAAGCAAATGGCATCAGAAAACTCAAAATGTCCAGGTTGACGATATAGTGTTGCTGAGAGATGAAAAATTGTCATCCGTTCATTGGCCATTAGCGCGCATAGTCCAAGTTCATCCAGGAGGCGACGGTTTAACTCGAGTGGTTACAGTGAACGTTCCACGTCTAAATTCTATACTGAAAAGGCCTATATCAAAAATTGTTAAGCTGCCATCCAGCGAGGAAGATTTCCATTTAAGTGAGCTGAATCAAATTGATTCAGGCCGGGCGGGATGTTCAGATAGCATAAATAACTAGTTAACGCTAATTTATTATTTTATATATTTATTTAACCACACACAAATTTGTAGTCTCAAGTTCAAGGGCAAATATGTTGTTATACAGATGATCAGCTGTTTTGTATTATATAATTGCAACATCACCTAAAATTATATTATGTTAATATTTAATGCACATTTACATTATTGTCATACTTATCTTTGTCAATCTCAGGTTATAACTTTGATCAAATTATTATTAATGATTATAAAATCTAAAATTAAGGAATTTATACTAAAAACAAAATCGATTTTGACACTTATAACCAACCAAGATAAATTTATTATCCAAGGTGCTACCAAAAGGAACTTTATTAATGCCATCTTACGGCAGGAATTTTAGTCAAATAATTTAGTATATATTTCTAAGTTTAATTATAAAATGTTTTTTAGTATTAAAATATAAGTCCGTCCAACGAGTAACACTTATTAAGGAGCTGTGAGACATTATAAAAAAAGTGTGCAATCCGTAAAAGTAATAAAAAATAAAAAAAGGTTAAATTAAAAGAAATTGTGAGTGTTTTAACCGATTTTCCTGGAGCTTTATATACCAGCTGTCTATATACCTGGAAACCGTCAGGTTTGAGTCGTTTGCAGCATAACCACCTGAGTGGGAATTTACCGGGATAAGCAAACGAGCTATCGAAAGATTGGTCTGGTGGAATCATCGGTCCGTATTTTTTTCGAAATGAAGCCGGTAACACCGTTACTGTCAATGGAGATCGGTATAGATCGATGATAACCAACTTTTTATGGCCGAAATTGGAAGAAGTTGATCTTGACAACATTTGGTTCCAACAAGACGGGACTACGTGTCACACAGCAAGTGCAACAATTGAATTATTGCGAGGAAAGTTTGGAGATTCGATTATTTCAAGAAATTGTGATATTGAATGGCCTCCAAGAAGTTATTTAAAGTCATTGGTCTTTAGCAATACACCAAACTCTCTTCAAGCTTTACAAGTCAATATTGAACGTGCTATTCATGACATACGACTTGATTTAGTGTAAAAAGTGCTTGAAAATTGGGTTCATCGAATTCGTTCCTGCAGAAGAAGTCGTGGAGGCCATTTGAATGACGTTTTATTCAGAACTTAATTGTATCGATTGTACTTCACATTAAATAAAAAATATTTCAATTTCCTTAACATTTAGTGTTTTTTTTTTAAGAAATCATATCACTCTTATTGAAAAACCCTATAAAAGCATTAATGCTTGTAAAATTAATGATAGCGGATTTTCCTTACTATCGACAATAATGCTGTACTGTACGACAAAATTAGCTTTTTGATGGACCTCGAAGAATCAGGTGTGGCTGCGTAATTACATCTGTTATAGTTGTTCCAGTCTGAAAATATATGTTATTATTTTATTTTAGGTTTTAATTTATAAACATGTATTACTAGCACACTTACTTTTTCAAACACTAATAATGAATATGGCTGTAGTGACTGACGTTGATACATTTTTTTTTGCTGTAAGTATGGCAAAGATGTTTCAGAACAAGCAGCACACTGATATTGTCATCAAATTCTAAATAAATTAAAAGAACCAAAATTAGAATTAATCACTTTATGTATATCATTTTTTTCATTAATTTATTTGGTTACCATTTTATAAGATTCTTAACAATTAGAATCTCACATGAATATTGTTTATGTTAAATTTACAAAAACGTAATGAAATTTTGAAGTGATATCCACAAAATCCAAATGAAAACTGAAATGTAATATTTAAAATCGTTTTTCCTTGAAAATTTTTTTTACAGAAAACATCAAAAATGGATAAAATTTTATCCAAAGGGAGTTCTCCTGAGTTTTGGGGGGTTTTCCTTATAATATAAAAGATATTCACAATCGGTTAAAAATTCATTAACACTTAAAGAGGTAACAAATTTTATTTTCAAAAATAGTTATCCCATCGAATAAACTTAAATATTTATGCAATGATGCGGTGTTAGATTCTAAAATATTGCGAATTGATAAAAATAAAGTATTCATCAAGTTCGTATATTGATATAAATTATATTGCAGAAATACATATGTTCATTGTCGACATTTAATTTTACGTCAAAATGTTTGAAGTATGAACGGACTAACGGCCGATTAGTTGTGCGCCAGTTAAATGTTTTATATGAAATCTGTTTCCGCAATCAGAAAAAAGTCAACGCAAACTTGGACAAATATATTTTATTCTATGGAAATATTTAACGATTAGTTAAAAGGCTATTTAAATTAATTATAAATAAAATTAGTTTTATTTTTTGCACTATTAACAATATAATTTTCCCTCCTTAGTTTTTCAAGAATAATTACTATTATATATTATTGTAATAGTTATTGAAAAACTGATGAAGGAAGAATTAATAAATATTGTTGAAAGTGCAAAAAATAAAACTACATAGTTTTATTTATAATTATTTTAAATAAATGATAAAACTAGAGGTCTACTATTGAAATCGACCGCCGCCGATTTTTGTTCGTTGTTTTGTATTCAGCAATAGTAATACTATTGCTGAATATAAACAATGAATGAAAATCGACGGTGGTCGATTTCCATAGGAGGCCCCATACACAAAAGTGGAAAAATGTTTAGGCTGTTCGAAACGAATACTTATTTGTGGAACCTAACTTATTCAAATAAGTATGCTGGTGAGGTAGCTTATTTTTTGCCTCTTTCTTGCACAAAAATCTATATTGGTAATCATTTTTTGTTGATATTTATGGATGCCAGTTGTATTGTTTTAGGATTTAGTTAATATGTCTAGGTATCAAATAGATATTTCTGGATTAAAAGTACGTAAAATAATTATTTTAATGATATACCGAGCATCCGAATTATACAATAGATAACAAAAAACCTTTTTCCACAAATCAGACGCATTAGGAAAATAACGTACGGTATCGTACATTAAGATGTATTTTATATATAAACAACACGATTATTAGCACTGGTGAGACATAAAATAAGCATTTTCTATTAATTTGATAATCAAGACTATGATCTTTGATTGCTAATGAAAAATGTCTGCAATATACAAAATCCAGCAGAGTTCTATCTAAAAATCAAATAAACACATGACTCAAATAACTTTTTCTACCCATATGGTTTTAGAAAGGGAGCTGGTACGGAATTAGTTCTTGTTGAAATTTCAAATATGATTTTTACAGCTTTTGACAACAAAAAGTATGTTGGAGCGCTTTTCTTAGACTTACAGAAAGCTTTTGATTGTATTGATCATGAATTGTTTCTTAGCAAATTATATATTTATGGTATACGAGGTGTTTCTTATAGCTTGCTGAGAAGCTATTTATCAAATAGGAAACAGTATGTCATGGTCAATGAA
Source organism: Nephrotoma flavescens (assembly GCA_932526605.1). Classification (NCBI taxonomy): domain Eukaryota; kingdom Metazoa; phylum Arthropoda; class Insecta; order Diptera; family Tipulidae; genus Nephrotoma; species Nephrotoma flavescens. The sequence goes on from OW052220.1 coordinate 142,814,806, forward strand.
GTTAAAAGTACATATTATGTTGGATATCAAATGTGGTGTTCCACAAGGCAGTGTTCTGGGACCACTTTTATTCTTAATCTTCATTAATGATATTTCTTATTTACCATTAAATGGCAAAATTAGAATTTTTGCTGATAATACGGCGTTGTTCTTACCTTAGATGCCCGTGGGATAATGGATGATATGAATCACGATCTCAATATATTATTAGAATACTTTAAATCCAATTTAATTTTACCTAATATATCTAAAACTAAACATATGATATTTCATTCCCCATATAAATCAATGGTTACGTTACCTCCATTTAAAGTGAACAACATTATGATTGAAAGAGTTAATTCATTTAAATATTTAGGAGTAACTTTTGACGCCCATATGTTTTGACAGGATCATATTAATTACGTTAGTAAAAAAATTGCTCCACTTGTAGGTCTTCTTAGGAAATTATCTTTTTTCGTTCCTAGACGGGTGTTGTTAATGATTTATTACTCGTTCATTCGATCACGAATCAGCTACGGTCTACTTACATATGGAACAGCCGCTGCAACTAGGCTAAATAAAATTCAAGTAATGCAGAACAAAAGTTTAAAATCAGTCTATAGGTTGCCATTTCTGTTTCCAACTACATTTATCATTATTGTTTTTTTTCTTTGATATTGTTATTTTCGTATTACTTTTCATAATAATTTATTTTGCTGTACATACTTACTCAGATTATTCTTCAAAGGACAATAAATCCACTGAATAATCTGGTATAGTTGTATTTTAACTGAGAATATAAATAAATAAACACACATTTAAACATTATATCGAGTTTTCATGTTTCTACATTGCCGAAATGCAATATATATATATATATATATATATATATATATATATATATATATATATATATATATATATATATATATATATATATATATATATATATATATATATATATATATATATATATATATATATATATATATATATATATATATATATATATATATATATATATATATATATATATATATATATATATATATATATATATATATATATATATATATATATATATATATATATATATATATATATATATATATATATATATATATATATATATATATATATATATATATATATATATATATATATATATATATATATATATATATATATATATATATATATATATATATATATATATATATATATATATATATATATATATATATATATATATATATATATATATATATATATATATATATATATATATATATATATATATATATATATATATATATATATATATATATATATATATATATATATATATATATATATATATATATATATATATATATATATATATATATATATATATATATATATATATATATATATATATATATATATATATATATATATATATATATATATATATATATATATATATATATATATATATATATATATATATATATATATATATATATATATATATATATATATATATATATATATATAATGTCTTACTAAAAAATTAATAGTTAAGAATATTAAATTATTATTAAATTTGGTTCTAAGATCTCGCTTCTGAAGCTTACATCAATGAGCGACTTGTGTATCAATTATCAGATGATACGAGTATACTAAGGTAGAATTTTTATTTTATTCTATCCAAAAACATTCATTAATTATCAAATTATAGGCTCATTTTATTTAATAGTTAACTATAAAATATTTTAAACGATGTAATTTATAATGGTGCATCAAATATGTCGTTGGTAGTCAATTTGTTAATAAAGCACGTATGCAATATATTATATTGAATATAACATATACATGTAGCATGCGCAACGTGTAGCATAACAATTTTCAATATAGTTTCAGAGAGTAGGGAAAACGTGTGAATAAATGAATACATACTGTAATACATAGATTTCCAATAAATTTACCGGCTGATAGTTTTGTTTAGGTTTAAACTAATTTAAATATTTTGTTAGGTAATGTATTTTTTTCTTTTATTTATGTTATGAATATTCAGTTGTATCAAGCGTTTTGTTTAGTCGATTGACTCTTCTATGATGTGAACGATTTTGGATAAAAAAGCATGTTGCTTCGAAATTAAAGCAACTGAAATGAGCAACAAAAAATAATGAATGCTCGTCGAGAGTATGACTTCTTGGTTTTGGTATTGAGTTATTTTTGGGATTGTTACTATTATTATTTTTTTTTGTTGTACAAATTTGATAAAAGAAAAGCAAAATATTTATACATTTAAAAGTGAATCTCCTTCAGTTGTACTGTGAATTTGATTCACGATAGTTGATCTCACAAATAGTGTGCTTTATTTATTTTCATTTAATTTTATTTTATCGTTTACGCTTGTGTTTAATAAATTTAAAGAATGTTTTCGGAGAAGCAAATGTATTTTTATAAATGTTCAATATTCATAATATAAGTGTTATTCATATCTGTTATGATAAAAATAAAATTATGTTTGTTGATTTCAGAAATCAGAAAATTTATATAGGAAATTATGGTGGTTGACTTGTGAATCGGTAAATAATTGAAAATACATATTTGTTTTCTAATTGTAATTGTGAAATTGTTTTATTTCTCTTTGGAAGTTAATTTTAAAGTGCGAGAAATGAAACAGATTTTGGTGGTAATGTACGAGTAAGTTTATAAAAAGATTTGAAAAGTTCAAAACAAATTGGAATAAAGAAAAAATATATTAACAATTATACAATTGTAGTGCATAGTGATTTTATGGATTTTTTTTAAATTTATATTGTTGAACAATATTTGAGGTGTAATTTAAAATAAAAGTTAAAACAAAGTTTACGTGTGAGTTTCCTTTAAATATAAAACTTAGAAAAATGTGAGAATTTTCTTATCGCTTTGGATATAAATACGATACGCATAAATAAAGAGGTAACAAAAACAACGAGATACGATTTTATGTAAATTTTTAAATTCATTAACAAACTCTTTGTAACATAAAATTTGTTTGGAACAAAAAATTAATTAGTTATTGATTAATTATTCACTTTTCAGTTCACCCTATTTAAATGGTTAGACAAACAAACATTTAATTCTTTACGTTTATTAGAAACTAGTTTATTTAGTTGTCTTTAATTACCTTATTTGGTAGACACAATTACATAGAACATTTTATAGATCAAGTTATCTGTTTCAAACAATTAGCTTTTAAAACAAACTGAATATATTTTGTATTTGTATTAGATTAAAATGATTTGTTTTAAAAAATAATCTTGCTATTATATATTCTTCTATTTTCTCCTAAAATAAATTACTTACGTGTGATATAACCATCACCCTCAGAATAAAGTTTCAAATGAAAGCTTCGAGCTTATCATATAAAGTTGGAGTGCCTAATAAGTATTGAGTGCAACTTCGCATTGGCCTTTACTCGCAAAGCCAACACTATTGTAAGGATTCAATTTATTCCCTATATTTAGCCTCAATGTACAGCTTGATCGTAATTAATTTTTTTCTAAAATTTATCAATAGTTTCTTAGACTTAATTTTACAATTAAATTAAAAGGGACGGAATTTGTTATATAATATTTTTCAACCCAAAGTGTAAGCCCTAGCGTTTTATATAACAACTAGCAATTACCCGTCAAAAATGACAGAAATATTTTTAGAACTCAGTTATTTGTACTACTTTTTCATACTTAGTTAAAAACTAAAAAACATATTGTTAGAGAAATAATGAGTGAGTGCATACTACAAATGTAAGAAGCAACTTTAAACAGTTTGTGGATTTATATCTGGCGATACGCTTCATGAAAAAAGTGTATGTGTAAGAAAAAATGTTTGATGCATTGTCGTAGATAGTTTTTCTCAGAAATGGGGCACATACCAAATTATTTTCCTACGAAATGACCGATTTAAATCGAGTTGATCCCAATTTATGTAAAACCTTAAACTTAAATTTTCCTCTCGACCATTATATATCACGATAGAGCATCATCAATATAGAGCTTTGGTTATCATTAGTATTTGAAATGCGCTAGCTTTACTAGGTTATTTCGAATACTGGTCACTTGGTATCTACGCTTTCAGAATTAGCGTAAAAACTTTAATTAATAGTTATGATCAATTGCGCTAAGCATTAGCTGAAATATTTACCTTTGTAAATTGGCTCTTCAAATCTGGTTAAAGCTTTGGCGTTTGGATCGGGAGATAGGGGTAGGATGTAAAACGGATTCTTCATCATCTGATTACGATGAGTGATGGAAATGAGCACAACTATGAGTGCAGAACTCATGGGCCGACCCCTCTTCCATACCTATATTACAAACTGGCATGGAGCTATGCAATGTGCAGATGGTTCTTCGTGAATCAAACCTACCACCGAAACATTGTCGGTTTGGCTGGCAATGCGTAAGGTAGGTCATGAAAAGCGAACCGCGAACGAGTTTGGAATGCTTCGTTACCAGAACAGATTGCAAAGATTAAATCATGAAAAAATAAAATTGCAGAAATTTTACAATAATGAACATGTCACTTACGGTGAACAAAAAAATAAATTCCGCTTAAAATTATGTCTATAACCATGCAGTAAATAATGGTTATAACATTAGATACTCTTAATTAAACACTTGATTAGCATTTTATCGAAATGCAAAAACTCAAAAATTGTCATTTATTTCAAGATTATAGACAAACACCAATTTAATATATATGTTAGCTGAGTTACCGGCGTTGCACGTTAGGTATATATTTCAAATATCTTGATTGTTATGCAAGAATTCTCTCTTTACATCGCTGTAGTTGCAATCACATATGAAAAGAAAATTATAAGTAGCTGTATTCAGTAACGGGTGCCTCTGTTAATGCATGCAGGCGAACTTTTGTAATGATATTATTGGACATCCTGTTTGTGGGGATAGTTAATTAATTTTGGTTTGGTATTTGCTACCAATTGCAAAATAATTATACTTCATTTTTACAAACCTTCAACCAGATCAAAGTGAATAATAAATATAAAGATATTTTAGTTAATAATTTTTATTATAAAGCCTTTTGATAAACAATGTTTTTGGTTTTTCCATTTGGTGTGTAAATAAATAAATTTTTTGGCATTCCCACTCTGGAGCAAGCAACATACAGTTGGCCATGTGAAAAGCATGAATTTTCCAAAATAACAACAGCTATTTTCATTGATTGCCCCTGGGTTTTCTTGATTGTCATTGCAAAAGCAAGGCGTAATGGGAATTGTAGTCGCTTGAATTCAAACGGCGGGAATCATAGGAATGCGTGGAATTAGCACATATTTTCCTTTACTTTTACCGGTAATAATCGTTGCTTCAATCACATTCGGCATCAATTTCTTTACACAAAGCCGTGTTCCGTTGCACAATTTCTTTGGATCTAAATTTGGGAGCAGTATTATTGGCGAACTCTCTTTTAAAAGTAGTATGTGTGGTGGAATACCAGGTGGCTCCAAAGAATTAAGAAATTATTGGATAATTGACGGATTGATTCACATCAGTAACCGTGTCGGTAGATTTGTATTTCATTAGTGACCCTGGTAGTTCCAATTGAATTTCATTATTTAATTTATTAACGCCATCATTTTTGGGACCTAAAGATTGTCTTAAATTTAAATTAATAAAATTAATTTGAATAATTAAATCAGTTATAGTAGAGGTATGATTTGTGTATAACAATGGCACGCTAGATTTCCTTTTTGGTGTCAACATTTTTTCGACTAAGGCGCTATTTCGGAACATTTAAATAATTGTATCTATACATACATGTAAAAATAAATTCTTGATCCAGGGCAGACTTCCGGATTGGAGCATGTCACCAATTTCATATAACCCCTTTCCTAAAGTCATTTCCTTCAAAAAATCTTAAACAAATTGAAATATGAAAAAAATTTGTACCATAGCCCCTTGACCCCGGGGTCCTGAACATGTATGTTGCATGGTAAAAATTTTATGACGATCGGTAAAGCGGCTAAGGCGTTATTTCAGAACAATCAAATAATTGTATGTTTACATGTAAAAATGAATTTTTGATCCGGACTTTTGCGGACCCCCCGAATTCGAACATGTCTCTTATTTCATATAACCCCTTTCCAAAACTCATTCTCGTAAAAAAATTTAATTTTTTGAAATAGTTTGTACCATGACCCCTAGACCCCGGGGTCCAGCCCCTTCCAAAATATCATAAGGTTGGTTTTGGATATGCAATATTTCCATGGTAAACATTTCATGGCGATCGGTTGAGCGACTGAGAAGTCATTTTTGAATAATCAAATATTTGTATCTATACATGTAAAAATTAATTTTTGATCCAGGGCTGGGCCCCTCGGATTCGAACATGTCAGTAATTTCATATAACCAGCCCCATAAACTCATTTTCGTGGAAAAACTTAAAGAAAATTAAAATTTTTGAAAAAATTTGTACCACAGCCCCTAGACCCCGGGGTCCAGCCCCTTCCAAAATATCATAAGGTTAGTTCTGGATATGCAACATTTCCATGGCAAATATTTCATGGCGATTGGTGGAGCGACTGAGAAGTCATTTTGGAATAATCAAATATTTGTATCTATACATGTAAAAATTAATTTTTGATCCAGTGCTGGGCCCCTCGGACTCAAACATGTCAGTAATTTCATAAAACCAGCCTCATAAACTCATTTTCGTAAGAAAATTTAAAGAAAATTAAAATTTTCAAAGAAAATTGTACCGCAGCCCCTAGACCCCGGGGTCCAGCCCCTTCTAAAATATCATAAGGTTGGTTCTGGATATGCAACTTGTACATGGTAAAAATTTCATGACGATCGGTTGAGCAGCTGAGACGCCCATTCGGAACACACAAACAAACAGGAATTCATTTTTATATAAATATATAGATAATATTATTTAGGTGTAGTCCATCTACTACAAAGTTTAAAGTTAATCATATTTATTATACTAGTTGCTTTCTAATCGACCACCGCAAGTACTTATAAGAACTTAAAGATTTACTTATGAGTACATAGTTAAAAGCAGTTACGATAAATTTGTCCACTAGGTGATTGTGTGTAGCATTTTTTTGTCAAAAATATAATTGAATGTCATGAAGCGCTAATTAAATTCCAATATAGATATTTTTTATTAAAAAGTGAATAATACACTGGAACAAACAAACTGCACATTTGTCGGTTATGTTTTGCTTTTGTCATTTTTTGTGCTTTCCAATCGACACTTTAGAAAATACACATTTTTCGCACTTTCAAGTATTTGCGGTGATCAATTGGAAAGCAATTATTATGTTGATCTAAAAATTGTGTAATCACAAAAATTTAAATACGAATTCATAGAACATTATTGGTACTTTGGTTTCATACAAAAACTAACTAGGTAAAACTAACTTAATTGATATTTACATAATAATGCAATGGAAGTAAAATAAAAACTCAACGATTTATATGTGACAACGTTGATGCCATCTTAACTCAGGAAACTAAGTAAATGAAACTGAGAAGAAATTTTTTATCAGCCGGCTCGAAAAAGAAAAATAAGTTAAAAATTAAAAATACATTATAACTATAAAAACATATAAAATGTTATTAAAGTTTAACATAACTTTTTAATTATAAATCATACAAAAAGGTATTCGATGTAAATTTTTACTGAAATTGGATTATCTACATCTTCTGCTTGGGTGCTGATTTGCGGCAGATATCAGAAAAGATTTCATTTTCTTTGAATGCAGCACCTCCAATCAGGTTTCCACCCATTGTATCGACGTCCCACCGTTTCCTTATTTTGTCGAGTAGTATTTTGTGCATAATTTACTTTGGGAGATAATGTGGGATTTCTGACGTGATTTTCACACCAAAAATCCCATAGATCCGTTTAATGATTAAAACATATGTTTTGCTTTAGTTTAATTGTGCAATTTAGTTCTCCTCCAGAATTGGTCAGGATTTTACCTAGAACGGCTATATCTACCTATTTACATGCGATATGTACAACGTCTATTGAAGTAGATCAACTATGTAAAAAAATGTCCTAGTTTTCTAGTCACAATGTTTAGACTAGATGTTTATAACCTGATAAGACCCGAATTCAATAGTGGCATACTCAATATAACCCAGAATTGGGAACATAGAAACCCTTAATTCAACCCTAATTTCAAAAGTTCGATTTCTGAAAATTGTTATATGGTTGATATCTGGAAATCCCACTTTTTATTAACGAAATCACTTAAACTAGTTCAAATGAACATTCAGATCAAATTTCATGATTGTGCCTACTCCCCATCAGCCAAAATCGAACTTACGAGGCCCTTCCTTCAACCTTAATTTCAAAATATCAATTTCTGAAACATTTGTTGTAGCGGTAGAGACAATTTATATTACGAACCATTAATACAAAATCAAATAAAAAAAGTGCTTAACACGTTGCCACTTTGGAGTGGAGTGATGTTACCCATTTTCATTCACCTTATGTGTGTGCTACCTGTTCTGATGTGCAAAGCGGATTTAATATTTTGAAAAATATGGTAACGGAGGACACTAAAAAGCCGATGAGGGTTGACAGTTTTATGAATTTTCGTCTCAACCAAATTGAATCTTGTATTTTAGAAACAAATTCCCAAAAAATACAAGCATCTTTTAAAGGTGAAAAATGTTTTACCATACTCGAAGGCTCAGTTAATACGGAAATTGAAATTGAGAACCACGAAGAAAATTGGCGTAACAAAAATCCATTAAACATAGATAAGATCACCAAAAATGCAATCAGCAAACAGCGTATCGCAGAGGCAAAAACTCTATTTTAAATAACAGTATTCGGCCAATGCAAATAAAATATAATGGTAACGAAATACTACCAAATACATTTTGCAACCCGCGAAAATCACCTTTTATTTATATGTATAACATGTGTGCATTCAATAGCATCTCCCATTCAATTGGGGCAACCGATGTTGATTACCCCATCATTAAGCAAATATTCAATGAAAATATTGTATTACAATCGGATTTATTTAAATTTTTATATAAATTTAGTAAGAACGGTGCTACTCAAGATGTGGAATTAATGCGTGAAAAATTGTTGATCAAATATTTTAAAAAAACCGATCTTGAAGAAAATAAGCGAATGTCAAGCAATGGTCCTCGAAAATGGAGATTTTGGTAAAATATTTTTTTACTACACAAATCAGCGGGTATATCCGACAGACATACAATAACTGCATAATGAAGCAGAAAATTTTTACGCTTAAAATTATCCCACTTTTAATGGATGTTATTGAAAATGACCTAAAAAGTTTAGAAACGGCTAAACATTTTAATGAAGTAAAAATTTGCTCCAGTGGCAACGAGCATGTAAATGATATTTCATTAAATCGGTTATTAGTATTTGATGTTGAGTCTCAAAAAAATTTAAGAATAGACGATCTCAACGATATTTCCAAAACACTCCAAATCAGAGGCAAAAATTTTAAAATTTTATCAGTTGTAGCCCGTTTACTGGAGTCTCCGCATTTTGTGACCTATATATACAGGACAGATGAACGTTACCATCTGTACGATGACCAAAATAGCGAACCAGTCCTCGCAGAAACATGTGCACGGTTTACAGCAACGATTCTCTTTTATTTATAAAATTAAACAATGAGCCAAACTACAAATGAAACTATAACTAAATTAATTATTGAATATAATAAAACTAAAAAAAATACAAAAAAATAAAAAAAAAAATTAAAAAAATAAAAAACTTGAGGGAAAAAAACATAACATAAAAAAAACAAAAAAAACGAACTACGAAAAAATGTGAAGTAACTTCGTCGCCTCCGCGCGGTGCTTCCTGGGGATAGCTAAATGACACAAAAAATTGATTTATTTGTCAGTGACCTAAAAGCAAATAAACGCAGACAAACAAAAAATTAGTTACAGTGAATTCATTAAAAAATGGTGGGGTTCCAGGAATCACTCATATTAAGTTTTTCAGAAAACTGATCTTTTGAAATTAGGGTTGAACTTACAAGTCCCTTGTAAGTGCGATTCTGGCTGATAGGCAGTACACACAATCATGAAATTTGATCTGAATGTTCATTTGAACTAGTTTAAGTGATTTCATTAATAAAAAGTAGGATTTCCAGATAACAACCATATAAAAATTTTAAGAAATTGATCTTTTGAAATTAGGATCGAATTAAGGGTTTCTTTTTCCCTGGGTTATATGGAGTATGCCACTATTGAATTCGGGCCTTATCAGGTTATAAACATCTAGTCTAATCATTGTGACTAGAAAAGTAGGATATTTTCTTACATAGGTGATCTACTTCAATAGACGTTGTATATATCGCATGTAAATAGGCAGGTATGGCCATTCTAGGAAAAATCCTGACTAATTCTGGAGGAGGATATATATATATATATATATATATATATATATATATATATATATATATATATATATATATATATATATATATATATATATATATATATATATATATATATATATATATATATATATATATATATATATATATATATATATATATATATATATATATATATATATATATATATATATAT